>CP092863.1:148481207-148499249 GCA_030710605.1 Cordylochernes scorpioides | reverse complement strand
ATGGTACCATGATCCAGGCACACTTTGGTGAAAGTCTGACTTTGCCTGTAATTTGAGGCCGTTCCTAATATGAAAGCAGACGCCTTTGCTGCCGACTCGAACATGGGAGTTATTCTGGAATGTGGGATGAACCGACAGGCAGTGCAATGTATATTTATTAGATATTTTGATTGCCAATTAACAATCCCAATTATTAAGAAAAAAGGCATCTCCTGATCATGCATCTAAAAATTGCTGATGGCTTGCGCCATCTGTTGGAATAAATATCAACTAATCATTGATTAAAACAAAGCAATAACATGCCATCTATCTACTTATATATTTGCCTTATTCTGTCTGTTTGTTTGTCTGTTTGTCTGAAGCTCACGGATGGGATTTTTCATAACCATCGGTGGTTCAGTGGTAGAATGCTCGCCTGCCACGCGGGCGGCCCGGGTTCGATTCCCGGCCGATGCAATTTTTTTTTTTTTTTTTTTACAATTTTTAAAACTCATTTATATATTATACAAGAATGACATCCACGGCGCCAATTTATAATTGTAACGAATAGTATTTGAATAAAAGCATTTAATCGGGTAAAACCCGGGCGTTGCCCGGGTCATTGGTATATAATAATTGTATAAACGAATGCAAGACAAAATCACCGCGAATGTTTCTTTTTTTTTAAGGCAATTATCGTTATTTATCGCTAATTTTTGTTTCGATTTTATTGAAAAAAAAAAAACGATATGGTGCCTTTAAAAAATGATCTTTATTACTATGCAGTTTTCTATTTAGTCAATATACCTAAGTTCATGTTGCAAATGTAATTATCTCTATCGATTTAGTAGGTGAAATGCAAAAAAAAAAATCGACATGATGAAATCTTTATGAAAATTCACATTTTTATTTTTATATTTTCAAGACACACAGTTTGGGGCGGGACGTTTCACAAGAGAGACATCCACGGCGCCAATTTATAATTGTAACAAATAGTATTTTAATTAAAACATTTTAAAAACACACAGTTTGGAACGGGACGTTTCACAAGAGTGACATCCATGGCGCCAATTTATAATTGTAACGAATAGTATTTGAATTAAAACGTTTTTAAAATATATACGCACTCGGGTAAAACCCGGGCATTGCCCGGGCCATTCGTCTAGTATATAACAAATGAAAACATTAAGACTCAAATATTTATTTTCACAAATAAATCAAACTTCTACCATCTTTACTGTAATGAAAAAATATTGATTTTTAAATTATTCCAGTATATTGGCCAAATACCCATTCTTAATTAACCAAGAAAAACTAACCACGTATGTGTTTCAAGCTGTTGGTCCTCATCAGCATGGTGCAAGCTGATATGCATTAAAAAAATCAACAATAAGTTGATATTTATTCCGACAGATGGCGCAATCCATCAGCAACTTTTAGTCGCACGATCAGGAGATGCCTTTTTTTATTTCTTAATTTCTCCACCTGTTCCCTGTACAATTTTCCACTTTTGTACTATTTCTTATACACACTTTTTCTAATTAAAATAAAATACTTTAATGACCCCCAATTCTTACAAAAATCCAACCCCACCAGCAAGTGCAAGTAACCAAACGGGGCTCTGGAACATTTTTAAGTGCAAAATTCGAACTGCTTTTCACATGTGGAGACATGAGGTGCACTTAACAGTAAAAAGCAGTCTCCAACTTCAGCCCACCATGATTATCATGGCCTGTACCACGTGTACTAGGGATAATAAAAAAAACTATTTTTTTCAAATCCCAATTATGTTAAAGGGATGAAGTAGACAGATATCCAGTAGAGTACTCCAACTTACATAGAAGTCAGGCAACATCTGCTCTGGAGTGGCATTGCCGGTTCCCTTGGTCTCAATGAAAGACTGGACGTCCCCGGCCACGTCAACATTGGACACTGCTACTGTGAGACCTTCGCAGTTCTGGGAGCACACACACCACATAGACTGTAACAACATTCCTATATAATTCTGTAACATAGAAAATTAGGTAAGACAAACTTCAGGATGACACGGCAATTTCTTTTAAGGCACAAGCACAAATTAAAGTATGGTAGATTAAACTGGCGAAACCGCTGAGAGGGTTTACTACTGATGAGCCAGGCCCTCCCATTAATTTTTACATTGCAGTAAGGGCAGTAGAAATAGTTTAATTTCAAAAAGAATCTTACGCGTCTAAAATAGTTTCTAATTTTCATAACGGATGGCGCGCTAGTGCATCATAATACAAATTAAAATATTGATAAAATACGAGAGAAGCATAATGAGGGAAGTTTAGGCAGAGTAATAAAATAAAAATACAGTTAAACCTGTCTATAGCGCCCCCCTCTAAATAGCACCTCCCTCTCTATAGCGCAGATTTTAAATACGTAGTACGATGCTATTTACATTAAAAGTGACCTGTCTATAGCGCCCCCTCTCTATAGCACCCTATTTTGGTGAGTCCCAAGAGGGGGGTGACAGGTTTAACTGTATATATATATATCTGTTAATAAAAACTAACTACTTTGCTACAATTGATTGGTGTATAGAGTGAAGAGATTCTGGATCACAGTATAAAGGCCTCTTTAATTTAAACAACTAGAAATCTACATTTGTTGGTTGTAAGTCTTCTTCTTCTTCTTTCTTATCTCCACTCAATCACACTAAGGTATCAAGCTTGTAAAGCTTGTTGATGGTGTCTGCCATCAGACACGTGGTTGGAAGTTGATTCAGACATCAACCAATGGGTTATTTAACTCCCAACGTTGTCAGTGACCTGCTGTCAGTATAAATCAACACTTCCTAGAACACAGTATCTTGGAGAATTTGACAGTGGAGTAACACAATAGAGTACCAAGAGGATTATATTACTTTATATACACTAATGGATATTTCTATTCATGATAAAATTGTGAAAAAAACTTTTAAAATTACAAAATATTTTCTCATATTATCGCTTGAAAGCTAGTATTTCAAAATAAAAAGAAACTTATTGTGAAAAAATATTTTTTAATTTTAAAACTCATGGACAATACTTGAGGAAGTGGGAGGTCTTCGATATCGCCAGTTATCTATTTTTTGAAGGAGACAGAGGCTGTTCACACTTGGTTATCTCGTGTGTCTTCAATAAAGGTCACTGTAATATCTTTCAGAGTTATTGTCTCAATCCCGAAATACATGCTAAAAGGTACAACTTCCTTAAGTATTATCTATCAGTGTAGTTTATGCCTCAATTTGTACCAAAGATATAGGCCTTTCTCTTTATTCAGATAAGCCTACAGCACCCGGTGTTCCCAGATGGTCACCCTCCCAAGTACTGACCGGACCTGACATTGCTTAACTTGGTGATCGGATGAGAACGGGTATTTTCAATGTACCCATAGGCCCCTTTATTGAGATAGATTTCTTTACAGAAGAAGTTTCTAAGAAGAAGTTTTTCTATCTACATATGGACTATCCACTTACATGGCTTGGCTACCCTATGAATTGTATAATAGGACTCCCTTTTTTCTTGAAAAAAGATACTTCAGCCAGTATAAATCTTTTTATTACCTCGACGTTTCGACAAAAAGCTTTTGTCCTCGTCAGGAGCAAACAAAAATTAAAACATATAGCAAGGCGTTAAAAATTATTAAAAGATTTATACTGGCCGAAGTATCTTTTTTCAAGAAATATGAATGCCGGCCAGGCAGCCTCTATCTTCACGATAATAGGACTCCCAATAACCAAACATGAGGGGGTCGGTGAAAGGGTGGTCTAAACCGTTGGTTTTCGACCGCTATGACCCAGGATCGAATCCTGCATTAGCACTTTTTTCTAATTGAAAAAAATACTCCAATGGCCCCCGATTCTTGCAAAAGTTCAACTCCACCAGCGAGTGCAAGTAACCAAACAGGGTTCTGTCACATTTGTAAGTGCAAAAATCGAACTTCTTTTCACATGTGTAGATATGTGGGGCACTTAACAGTGAAAAAACAGTCGCCAACAGACACCCACCATGATTATCATGGCCTTTACCACGTGTACTAAGAATAATAAAAAAATAAGAAAGTAGAGAAAACACCAAGGAGTGTGGAGTGCTACCACCAAGATGATAAAGAGTGTCTACCTGTGAAGTGGCAGGACCCATGGTGGCCAAGTGGTTACAGTATTTCCCCAGCAGGTCGTGCAGCGTGGTCAGCCTCTCGTGGTCCACTGACTGGAACCTGGCTGCAGCCTTGCCCACCGCAGACTCCCACTCCTGCCTGGCCCGCTCCGCCCGCAGACATGCCGCATAGTACTCCAGGTCCGCGCGTTCCACCAGCTCTGTAGCCTTCCTCTGCTTGCTCTCCAGCTACCAGCACACACATAGATACATACAACACCTATCTCAGGATTTATCGAAACTAACTATTGAGACACCAAAACTTGACCAGGAAACTAAGTCAAGGGTCAGCACATTGACTCAGTGGTTATCCATCAACTATAAGCTTATATCCATATTTCACTCAAAATGCCATTTCCAAGAGGTCAGCTTAAGTATCGGTATTAAAGGAAAACCGAAAAATACAATATAACAGCGATATACATTATACAATATACATTAAACTGGCAAAACAGCTGGGAGGGTTCCCCACTGATGAGCCAGACCCTCCCATTAATTTTTCAGTGCAATAAGGGCAGTAGAAAATTGCTAAATTTTTAAAAGAATCATATGCATCTATAATAGTTTCAAATTCTCAAATAAGAATGCCGTTGGGGTGGGGGGGGGGGGGGGGGGGGAGGGTTTCTCCTAACACCACACCTCCCTGTAGTGTTGTTACCATCATCATTGATTCAATACATTTGTCTGATTGTGATGGTAACAACGCTGTTACCAAAATGTCACACACTATTTATATGGAGATATTTGTTACATTTGTCTAATGATGGTAACAACGCTGTTACCAAAATGTCACACACTATTTATATGGAGATATTCGTTACATTTGTCTGATGATGGTAACAATGATGTTACCAAAATGTCCCACACTATTTATATGGAGATATTCGTTACATTTGTCTGATGATAGTAACAACGCTGTTACCAAAATGTCACACACTATTTTTATATGGAGATATTCGTTACATTTGTCTGATGATGATGGTAACAACGCTGTTATCAAAATGTCACACACTATTTATATGGAGATATTTGTTACATTTGTCTAATGATGGTAACAACGCTGTTACCAAAATGTCACACACTATTTATATGGAGATATTCGTTACATTTGTCTGATGATGGTAACAATGATGTTACCAAAATGTCCCACACTATTTATATGGAGATATTCGTTACATTTGTCTGATGATAGTAACAACGCTGTTACCAAAATGTCACACACTATTTTTATATGGAGATATTCGTTACATTTGTCTGATGATGATGGTAACAACGCTGTTATCAAAATGTCACACACTATTTATATGGAGATATTCGTTACATTTGTCTGATGATGGTAACAACACTGTTACCAAAATGTCACACACTATTTATAGGGAGATATTCGTTACATTTGTCTGATGATGGTAACAACACTGTTACCAAAATGTCACAGACTATTTATATGGAGATATTCGTTACATTTGTCTAATGATGGTAACAATGCTGTTACCAAAATATGTCACACACTATTTATTTGAAGATATTCGTTACATTTGTCTGATGATGGTAAAAATGCTGTTATCCAAAATGCCCTGCACTATTTATTTAATAAAAAAAGGTCAGGTGTTGGTATTGAAGTCAAAAAAGGCATATGCTTACCATGTTCACGTGAATTTTTTAAATGGCGCTCTGCCATCTAAAAAGTTCTTATGAACATGGTCAAGTTATACCTTTTTTTGATGTTAACACTATTTATTTATCTGTGTATTTTGTCTTATTACATTGATAAGGCACAATTTGGATTATACATTATAAACACAAGGTAATAAGACCAAATCCAAATAAATAAATAGTGTGTGTGACATTTCGGTAACAGCGTTGTTACCATCTTCAGACAAAAAAGTACTGAATGAGAAATTTTACCACAGCATGTTTTTAATAGTTACTGTTATCAAGTGTTTTCTCAACTTCTTGAAGTAGAGGAGAGCTACTTGAAAACAGTAACTATTAAAAACATGCTGTGGTAAAATTTCTCATTCAGTACTTTTATCTGAAGATGGTTACAACGCTGTTACCGAAACGTCACACACTATTTATTTATTTGGATTTGGTCTTATTACATTGTAGTACTAGCATAAATTAACTGTAAAATGCATAAATCTTGGATAAAGTTTATTACAAAAAAGCTATCTCCCCAGAGTACCATGTAAGGAGGCATAGAGAGCAAATGTATCCAACCAACCAACAACACCAAATGCAGTGAAGGCTACCTTAGAAATATCTTTGTTGGAGATAACTCTGGAGGAAGAGCGGTGCAGGTTCTCCACCGTGGTGTCCTGCAGCCTTTCATTCTCTCTCGCACAGTTATAGCTGGTCTTCTTGGTCTTGTGTTCCTCTGCCCGCCTGTCTGTGAGATTACGCAGCGCCTTGTCCACGCTGCTCTCCACCTGCACAAATCTTAGTTAGTACTTTGTCCGTCCGCATGGGTTCATTTAGGTATTGGAAACATCAGTCATGTAGCAACCTGGTTTAAACATGCATGGAAGTAGTATTTTTAAAATGAAAATAAAAACTATAGCATTATGTTGTTGTTATTTCGTATCCCCTGGTACAAAGATTACATAAATTCCACAAGTCTATGCTCCTCGAGCTGTTTGTTGTTGTTTCTTATCCTCTTTGTGTAAAGATTACCCAAATTCTACAAAGTCCATGCTTTTCGAGCTATTTGATATCATTGTTGTTTCTTATCCCCTGAGGAGACTGACAGGAAGTCACTGAAACGTCAGGAGTTAAATAAATATATTACGATGCACTAGCGCGCCATCTGTTATCAAATTACAAAACTCTTTTAGACACGTAATATTCTTTTTAAAATAAAATAAAACAATTTCTACTGTCCTTACTGCAATGGAAAAATTAAAGGGAGGGCCTGGCTCATCAGTGGTGAACCCTCCCAGCGGTTTCGCCAGTTTTGGTTGATGTGTGGTTATATTTTTGAAAAAGCCATTAACAAACCAGGGGAAGTGAGAGGTTTAAAACAGAAAGGTAAGCTATAAGTAATGGAGGAATAAAATATGTATTGGAACTTCTATATGACAAACACTCATTGACAAAACTTGAGGAATTGGAAAGTCTTCGATGTCACTGGTCATCTATTTCTTTATTTTTTTTTTTTTTTGAAAACAGTCAATATTGTCACACTTGCTTATCTCGTGTGTCTTCAAAAAAGGTCACTGTAATATCTTTCAGAGTTATTGTTCCGATATACATGCTAAAATGTACAACTTCTTTAATTTTTGTCCATGAGTCTAATTCCTTTATCCCCGTCATAAATTGACTGATGAATTTATTTAATTAGAGAGGACCCCCCCCCCTTTATATTTGTCAAAAAGTAACATTCCCCACTGCCAGAAAAATTGGCAACTTCATGAAGAATGTGACAAAATAGTACAAATGTGACATTGTACTGGGATAAGGTTCATAATTTATGAAAAAGGCATCTCCTTATCGTGCAACTTTTCATAATTCATGAAGAGAATGTTGTTGACATGAGGTTTCTGTAGTAGTTTGGAGCGCTTCTTAGATATCTCTGCATCACGGGTGTTTCCCTACGAAATGTTTGTCGGACAATTGAGACTGACCTGCTTGCGGGTCTTGTGGTGCCTCTCAACCACGTTCCTCAGGGGCTTCACCACGTCCTCTGTCAGGCCAGAGGCTAGGTTTCTGCACACATTGTACTCCATGGTATTCCACTGGATAGATAGCTTCATAGAGATCAGCGTGGTTGTTGAGCAGGTTTGACAATCATGATTGGGTGAAGTAGAATGCCTTTGTCATTAAGACTGGGAGCACTACACAGTAGCAGGTCACAGACTTAGCTTCAATATGAAATGGCCACCTCTGACAGGAGGAACAGACACCATGTACAGCCACTTCTAACATGGAGTAGAGACTCATCCTGTATCCCTGGAGCCCTTACAGGGTACTATCAGCCAGGCAAGCTGAGCCCAGGTTTTTTAGAGAACTTGTTACTGCTCCCCCTCCTTTTTCATTCGGGCTTGGGACCAGACGACAATCAAAAATAATTATAGCAGGCCACTGACTTAGCTTCAATATGAAATGGCCACCTCTGACATGAGAAACAGATGCAGCTTCTCTTAACATGGAATACAGACTAATCCCGTATCCTTGAAGACCTTACAGGGTACTATCAGCTGTGCCTAGGATTTTTAGCAAGCTTGTTACTGCTCCCCCTCTTTCTCAGCAGGTTTAATAATACAATCCCTTTAATTAGAAATAAGGATGATAAGGCACAATTTGGATTATAGATTATAAACACAAGGTAATAAGACAAAATCCAAATAAATTTATAGTGTGACATTTCAGTACAAGCGTTGTTACCATCATCAGTACTTTCAGTAGTTCAGTACTTTTGTCTGATGATGGTAACAACGCTGTTACTGAAACATCACACACTATTTATTTATTTGGTCTTATTAATCTTGTGTTTTGAAATATTGACTTATCAATATTTTAAAAATGTATTGCTCAATGTTTTTGGAGGCAATTAATAGCACTTTTCTCTCAAGGTGGAAAAGCTTTAAAATGTTTTAAAAGTAAAGCTTTTCATTTAAAGCTTTTTTTCTACCTTGAATAATGGTGACAGTGGGGGTGGTCAAAACATCGGACAATAAACATTTGGAAGGTTGATGCTGTGTCTCCATCAGTAATTAATCATAAGCTCTGCCAACCTACAATATAATGTTTGTAGTCTCTACAATCCCAGTACAGTAGAACTACCTCTCTGTAAAGGACAACACCTAGTCGCAGAACCAAAGTGTCCCTTAGGGAAAGAGGTCCTCTTACTGGAGAGTTGCTACAGTAGAACTACCTCCCTGTAAAGGACAACACCTAGTCGCAGAACCAAAGTGTCCCTTAGGGAAAGAGGTCCTCTTACTGGAGAGTTGCTACAGTAGAACTACCTCCCTGTAAAGGACAACACCTAGTCGCAGAACCAAAGTGTCCCTTAGGGAAAGAGGTCCTCTTACTAGAGAGTTGCTACAGTAGAACTACCTCCCTGTAAAGGACAACACCTAGTCGCAGAACCAAAGTGTCCCTTAGGGAAAGAGGTCCTCTTACTAGAGAGTTGCTACAGTAGAACTACCTCCCTGTAAAGGACAACACCTAGTCGCAGAACCAAAGTGTCCCTTAGGGAAAGAGGTCCTCTTACTGGAGAGTTGCTACAGTAGAACTACCTCCCTGTAAAGGACAACACCTAGTCGCAGAACCAAAGTGTCCCTTAGGGAAAGAGGTCCTCTTACTAGAGAGTTGCTACAGTAGAACTACCTCCCTGTAAAGGACAACACCTAGTCGCAGAACCAAAGTGTCCCTTAGGGAAAGAGGTCCTCTTACTGGAGAGTTGCTACAGTAGAACTACCTCTCTGTAAAGGACAACACCTAGTCGCAGAACCAAAGTGTCCTTTAGGGAAAGAGGTCCTCTTACTGGAGAGTTGCTACAGTAGAACTACCTCCCTGTAAAGGACAACACCTAGTCGCAGAACCAAAGTGTCCCTTAGGGAAAGAGGTCCTCTTACTGGAGAGTTGCTACAGTAGAACTACCTCCCTGTAAAGGACAACACCTAGTCGCAGAACCAAAGTGTCCCTTAGGGAAAGAGGTCCTCTTACTGGAGAGTTGCTACAGTAGAACTACCTCCCTGTAAGGGACAACACCTAGTCGCAGAACCAAAGTGTCCCTTAGGGAAAGAGGTCCTCTTACTGGAGAGTTGCTACAGTAGAACTACCTCCCTGTAAAGGACAACACCTAGTCGCAGAACCAAAGTGTCCCTTAGGGAAAGAGGTCCTCTTACTGGAGAGTTGCTACAGTAGAACTATCTCCCTGTAAAGGACAACACCTAGTCGCAGAACCAAAGTGTCCCTTAGGGAAAGAGGTCCTCTTACTGGAGAGTTGCTACAGTAGAACTACCTCCCTGTAAAGGACAACACCTAGTCGCAGAACCAAAGTGTCCCTTAGGGAAAGAGGTCCTCTTACTGGAGAGTTGCTACAGTAGAACTACCTCCCTGTAAAGGACAACACCTAGTTACAGAGCCAAAGTGTCCCTTAGGGAAAGAGGTCCTCTTACTGGAGAGTTGCTACAGTAGAACTACCTCCCTGTAAAGGACAACACCTAGTCGCAGAACCAAAGTGTCCCTTAGGGAAAGAGGTCCTCTTACTGGAGAGTTGCTACAGTAGAACTACCTCCCTGTAAAGGACAACACCTAGTCGCAGAACCAAAGTGTCCCTTAGGGAAAGAGGTCCTCTTACTGGAGAGTTGCTACAGTAGAACTACCTCCCTGTAAAGGACAACACCTAGTTACAGAGCCAAAGTGTCCTTTAGGGAAAGAGGTCCTCTTACTGGAGAGTTGCTACAGTAGAACTACCTCTGTAAAGGACAACACCTAATTGCAGAACCAAAGTGTCCTTTAGTGAGAGGTGTCTTCTTACTGGAGACTTTCTACAATAGAACTACCTCTCTGTAAAGGACAACACCTAATTGCAGAGCCATAGGGATCAAAAGGTAACAAGACAAAATCCAAATTATTGAAATGTTAGTGACTTTTCGTTAACAGCATTGTCACCGAAACATCACAAAAATTTCAATAAATAAGATGTGGTCTTGTTACTTTATATATTTCTAATCTAACATTTCAATAATTTGGATTTGGTCTTGTTACCTTTTGATCCCTACCTTGGCTCTGTAACTAGGTGTTGTCCTTTACAAAGAGGTAGTTCTACTGTAGCAACTCTCCAGTAAGAGGACATCTCTCCCTAAAGGACACTCTGTAACTAGGTGTTGTCCTTCACATAGATGTAGTTCTACTGTAGCAACTCTCCAGTAAGAGGACACCTCTTGTACCTTTTCTCATATTTTCAAGAAATAGGGCTGACTAATTCAAAGTTCAAGTTAAAGTATAACTACCTCCCTGTAAAGGACATCTAATGGTAGAGCCAAAGTGTCCTTTAGGGAGAGGTGTCCTCTTACTGGAGAGTTGCTAAATTGTCAAAATGGTAAATGGTCCACTAGCGGGGTGTCCGGTAAAGAGAGGTTCTACCATATATCAAATAAACCACAAGGAAGTGAGAAGCAAGTTTCTTATAAAAGGAGAAATTCAATATGTGTGTGGGATAGTACAACTTTTCCCTGAAGTAATCCAAGCTCCAGGAGAAAAAAAAAAAACAGTTTCAATTCTTTAAGGAGAAAAGCTTTTTTTTTTATATACCAGGATGTGCTAAACAAAGTTGTCAGCTTAATAAAAGAAAATAAGACCTAATCCAAATAATTTATTAGTGTGTGACGTTTCGGCAACAACATTGTCACCATCATCAGACAAAAGAATAAAATGAAACGTCACACACTAATAAATTATTAGGATTAGGTCTTATTTTCTTTTATTATAATCTATAATCCAAATTGTGCTTTATCAAAGTTGTCAGCTGTGAGATCCACAGAAAACATCTCAGGGTAGAAACAAACTATGGTTTCTGACACTATCAAGATTTATACATTTTTTAAGCAGTCGCCTACTTCTATCCACCATGATTATCATCGCCTGTACTACGTGTACTAGGAATAAGCAAAAAAAAATACATTTTTTACTTAACCCTAGTACACGTAGTAAAGAAACATGATAATCATGGTGGGTAGTAAGCAACTACTTTTACTGCAAGTACACCACATGTCTACATATGTAGAAATCAGTTTGACTTCTAAACTTAAAAGTGTGCCAGAGCCCCATTTGGGGGGACTCACTGGTGAAAGTTGGACTTCTGCAAGAGCATTGAAGCATTTTTTTTTCCAGAGAAAAAGCAGGACACAATCCCAGGTTGTGGATGTTGAGAATCAATTGTTTATATACCACTTCTCTCTTTACCCAGATTTAACAAACATAAATTAACCAATTCCATCACCTGTTTCTGGGTCTCTGCTCACCACCAGTAGCGTGTGGTTTAAAATTTGATGATATGGGTGAACTTCTCCGATTACACACTTATTTTCCCAACATAAGGTTACAAGCCCAAATGTAGATTAATAAACTGGGTGTGACTTTCTAACACTGTTACCGAAACGTCGCACACTATTAATTTATTTGGATAAAGTCTTATTTTCTTGAAGGAAGTTTTTAGTTTTTTTTAATATGGCAAGAACATATGCAAATAAGTAAATTTAGGATATGGTGCAGAAATATTATAAATATGGCCAATTTTCTCAACAGTCACAACACAGTAGCTCACTGGGCACTTTTTATCTGAGAGAAAAAAAAAATTGCTTCAATGACCATCTTACAAAATTCCAATCCCACCAGTGAATGCAAGTAAATTTCAAAATAATATGACATAAAACGAAAATTACATGCAACGTTATATTCATAAAAAATAATTCATATAACTACATATTAATTAAAATTAATATTTCTCAAATTATGCAACCTATATGTAAATCTAAATATGTTAATTATTCAATCAGGCCAATATGCAAAATAATAGCTACATATATAAAATGTAATCTCAGATTAGATGGTTGGTCGTTTATTAACTCCTGTAGAAGGGTGTATGAGCCCGAAAGCTTGTTTTATAATTATGAAATAAAAGATACGCAGCCCTAGATGCTTTGTTTTAACTTATTTATGAATAAAACAGGGTTTTTTTTCTATTGTTCTATTGATTGCTTTCTACATGTGTAGACATGGGGTGTGGGCATACAGTAAAAAGAGGTTGTTATCTGCACTCAATGATTATCATGGCTAGTACTGTGTGTACTTGAGATAAGTACAACAAAAAAGGTAAATAGTGTAGAAAGAAGTTTTGATAGCAGCTTTCCCACTGTTGGATTTTATACTATCTGAATATCACTGAAAATTCCAATTGTTGCCTAAACAGTAGAACCTTCATGAGAGGAAACTCGCAATAGAGGACAACTCTCTACATAGGACAGTTTTACTTTTCAAACTTAACATTTTTACTATTTTGCAACTCTCTGGTAAGAGGACATCACTCCCTAAAGTACAGAGAGGTAGTTCTACTGTAGCAACTCTATAGTAAGAGAACATCTCTCCCTAAAGGAAACTCTGTAACTAGGTGTTGTACTTTACAGAGAGGTAGTTCTACCGTAGCAACTCTATAGTAAGAGAACATCTCTCCCTAAAGGACTCTCTGTAACTAAGTGCTGTACTTTACAGAGAGGTAGTTCTACTGTAGCAACTCTCCCTAAAGGACACTCTGTAACTAGGTGTTGTACTTTACAGAGAGGTATTTCTACTGTAACAACTCTCCAGTAAGAGGACATCTCTCCCTAAAGGACACTCTATAACTAGGTGTTGTACTTTACAGAGAGGTAGTTCTACTGTAGCAACTCTGGTAAGAGGACATCTCTCCCTAAAGTACACATTGACTCCGTGACTAGATGTTGTCCTTTACAGAGAGGTAGTTCTACTGTAGCAACTCTCCAGTAAGAGGACATCTCTCCCTAAAGGAAACTCTGTAACTAGGTGTTGTCCTTTACAGAGAGGTAGTTCTACTGTAGCAACTCTCCAGTAAGAGGACATCTCTCCCTAAAGGACACTCTGTAACTAGGTGTTGTCCTTTACAGAGAGGTAGTTCTACTGTAGCAACTCTCCAGTAAGAGGACACCTCTCCCTAAAGGGCACTTTAGCTCTGTAACTAGGCGTTGTCTTTTACAGAGAGGTAGTTCTACTGTAGCAACTCTCCAGTAAGAGGACACCTCTCCCTAAAGGGCACTTTGGTACTGTAACTAGGCGTTGTCTTTTACAGAGAGGTAGTTCTACTGTAGCAACTTTCCAGTAAGAGGACACCTCTCCCTAAAGGGCACTTTAGCTCTGTAACTAGGCGTTGTCTTTTACAGAGAGGTAGTTCTACTGTAGCAACTCTCCAGTAAGAGGATACCTCTCCCTAAAGGGCACTTTGGTACTGTAACTAGGCGTTGTCTTTTACAGAGAGGTAGTTCTACTGTAGCAACTCTCCAGTAAGAGGACACCTCTCCCTAAAGGACACTTTAGTTCTGTAACTAGGCGTTGTCTTTTACAGAGAGGTAGTTCTACTGTAGCAACTCTCCAGTAAGAGGACACCTCTCCCTAAAGGGCACTTTGGTACTGTAACTAGGCGTTGTCTTTTACAGAGGGGTAGTTCTACTGTAGCAACTCTCCGGTAAGAGGACACCTCTCCCTAAAGGGCACTTTGGTACTGTAACTTGGCGTTGTCTTTTACAGAGAGGTAGTTCTACTGTAGCAACTCTCCGGTAAGAGGACACCTCTCCCTAAAGGGCACTTTGGTACTGTAACTTGGCGTTGTCTTTTACAGAGAGGTAGTTCTACTGTAGCAACTCTCCAGTAAGAGGACACCTCTCCCTAAAGGGCACTTTGGTACTGTAACTTGGCGTTGTCTTTTACAGAGAGGTAGTTCTACTGTAGCAACTCTCAGGTAAGAGGACACCTCTCCCTAAAGGGCACTTTGGTACTGTAACTAGGCGTTGTCTTTTACAGAGAGGTAGTTCTACTGTAGCAACTCTCCAGTAAGAGGACACCTCTCCCTAAAGGGCACTTTAGCTCTGTAACTAGGCGTTGTCTTTTACAGAGAGGTAGTTCTACTGTAGCAACTCTCCAGTAAGAGGATACCTCTCCCTAAAGGGCACTTTGGTACTGTAACTAGGCGTTGTCTTTTACAGAGAGGTAGTTCTACTGTAGCAACTCTCCAGTAAGAGGACACCTCTCCCTAAAGAACACTTTAGCTCTGTAACTAGGCGTTGTCTTTTACAGAGAGGTAGTTCTACTGTAGCAACTCTCCAGTAAGAGGACACCTCTCCCTAAAGGGCACTTTGGTACTGTAACTAGGCGTTGTCTTTTACAGAGAGGTAGTTCTACTGTAGCAACTCTCCAGTAAGAGGACACCTCTCCCTAAAGGGCACTTTGGTACTGTAACTAGGCATTGTCTTTTACAGAGAGGTAGTTCTACTGTAGCAACTCTCCGGTAAGAGGACACCTCTCCCTAAAGGGCACTTTGGTACTGTAACTAGGCGTTGTCTTTTACAGAGAGGTAGTTCTACTGTAGCAACTCTCCGGTAAGAGGACACCTCTCCCTAAAGGGCACTTTGGTACTGTAACTGGGCGTTGTCTTTTACAGAGAGGTAGTTATACTGTAGCAACTCTCCAGTAAGAGGACACCTCTCCCTAAAGGACACTCTGTAACTAGGTGTTGTACTTTACAGAGAGGTAGTTCTACTGTAGCAACTCTCCAGTAAGAGGACACCTCTCCCTAAAGGGCACTTTGGTACTGTAACTGGGCGTTGTCTTTTACAGAGAGGTAGTTCTACTGTAGCAACTCTCCAGTAAGAGGACACCTCTCCCTAAAGGACACTCTGTAACTAGGTGTTGTCCTTTACAGAGAGGTAGTTCTACTGTAGCAACTCTCCAGTAAGAGGACACCTCTCCCTAAAGGACACTCTGTAACTAGGTGTTGTCCTTTACAGAGAGGTAGTTCTACTGTAGCAACTCTCCAGTAAGAGGACACCTCTCCCTAAAGGACACTCTGTAACTAGGTGTTGTCCTTTACAGAGAGGTAGTTCTACTGTAGCAACTCTCCAGTAAGAGGACACCTCTCCCTAAAGGACACTCTGTAACTAGGTGTTGTCCTTTACAGAGAGGTAGTTCTACTGTAGCAACTCTCCAGTAAGAGGACACCTCTCCCTAAAGGACACTCTGTAACTAGGTGTTGTCCTTTACAGAGAGGTAGTTCTACTGTAGCAACTCTCCAGTAAGAGGACACCTCTCCCTAAAGGACACTCTGTAACTAGGTGTTGTCCTTTACAGAGAGGTAGTTCTACTGTAGCAACTCTCCAGTAAGAGGACACTTCTCCCTAAAGGACACTCTGTAACTAGGTGTTGTCCTTTACAGAGAGGTAGTTCTACTGTAGCAACTCTCCAGTAAGAGGACACCTCTCCCTAAAGGACTCTCTGTAACTAGGTGTTGTCCTTTACAGAGAGGTAGTTCTACTGTAGCAACTCTCCAGTAAGAGGACACTTCTCCCTAAAGGACACTCTGTAACTAGGTGTTGTCCTTTACAGAGAGGTAGTTCTACTGTAGCAACTCTCCAGTAAGAGGACACCTCTCCCTAAAGGACACTCTGTAACTAGGTATTGTCCTTTACAGAGATGTAGTTCTACTGCATATATATATATATATATATATTTTTTTTTAAATAGCTCTAATTCTCTATAAATTTAATCTATATATGTAAATTTGTGCCCACAAAGTTTTCAGAAACCAATCCATGTAGGAGAGAGAGGTGTGGTAAAAGTCAAGGAGAAAGATAAATTCATGTTAGGGGCCAAAGGTAGAAGGCTGGTTAAACCGTTTGGTTTTCGACCACTAGGACCCGGGCTCGATTCCCGCATTGGACACTTTTTTCTGTTTAAAGAAAAAAAATGCTCCAATGGCCCCCGATTCTTGCAAAAGTCCAACCCCACCAGTGAGTGCAAGTAACCAAATGGGGCTCTGGCATTAGTAAGTGCAAAGTCGAACTGCTTTTCACATGTGTAGACATGTGGTACACTTACAGTAAAAGCAGTCGCTAACTACCCACCATGATTATCATGGCCTGTACCACGTGTACTAGGGATAAGCAGAAAAAAAAAATGTTAGGGGCCAAATGTAGAAGATTTATTCAACATGTCTGGCAGGACACATCTACCATCATCAGATATCACTCATCAGTTATTTATTTCAGGTGTGAATCAGTGTTTACAACTGTGATGTGTCTCTTCAATCAGTTTCCTCCAAGATAAAAGGTAATAAGACCAAATCCAAATAAATAAATAGTGTGTGACGTTTCTGTAACAGCGTTGTTACCTTCTTCAGACAAAAGTACTGAATGAGAAATTTTACCACAGCATTCTTGTATCTTTTGTCTGATAATGGTAACAATGCTGTTGTCGAAACATCACACACTATTAAATTATTTGGATTAAACACAAGGTAATAAACTACTACACAGTACTTTTGTCTGAAGATGGTAACAATGCTGTTACTGAAACGTCACACACTATTTATTTATTTGGTCTTATTACCTTGTTTATAATCTATAATCCAAATTGACCTTATCATCTCCTCCAAGACATTCATTTGCCTATCATATATAAATCATCTTATATATATTGTGTGTTTGTTAGAATTAGGACCTGTAGGGGAGAACCGAGAGGTTTATAAACTTGCATTTTTAACGTATGTTGTTGTTTCTTATCCCCTTGTCTAAATATTACACAAATCCCATGAGTTCATACTCCTCGAGCTGACACAGAATGGGGTGTAGGGATTCAGCTTTCATTGATCATGGAACCATGGCACACTTTGGTGAAAGTCTGACTTTGCCTGTAATTTGAAGCTGTTCCTAAAATGGAAGCCAGAGAGGTAGTCTAGGGTATAGCCAAAAGAAAAACAACTCAGTGTTCAAAGGTGAACAAGTAGAAAAGAAACACAAGGTAATAAGACCAAATCCAAATAAATAAATAGTGTTTGACGTTTCGGTAACAGCGTTGTTACCATCTTCAGACAAAAGAGTACTAGAGTACTAATTAAGATGGTAACAACGCTGTTACCAAAACATCACACACTATTTATTTAGATTTGGTCTTATTACCTTGTGTTTATAATCTATAATCCAAATTGTGCCTTATCATGTAGGAAATAAGAGGAAGCAGGAATGTTGTAAGAGTACTCACTTTTTAACATATTTTATAGTAAAAAAAGAAATAAAAAAGAAACATTTCTCCCTCACTATTATGCTCTCCATTATGCATCTAAGTTTATTGTTACATAGTTAAAATAAGGTACCTGTGAAGCTGGGCTTCCAGCTCC
>CP092863.1:148379912-148481107 GCA_030710605.1 Cordylochernes scorpioides | reverse complement strand
ATCTGGGTGGCCACTTCCTGCCATGACGTAGCCATGGTCCTGGAGACAAAGGGAAAAGTCACATTTCAGACACATAGGACACTTTGTTCCATAGGACACAACAACCTCCATACAGTATAGTAGTGATAGATACCATTTTTATACCACTATTTCATCGTTTGTAGAGTCCTATTTAACACGCCGTTGTGTGAAAGTCTTTTTCCTCAAGGATCCAGACTACCCTGCCGCAACCTTGCAGAAAATTGACATGGACCCAGAACTTTACACACCCAAGATAGAGAACATTGCTGTGATAGAGATGTACGGAGACATCTGAGGCTCTTCATTGGACACAACAACAACAGAAAATTGACAAGGACCCAGAACTTTACACACCCAAGATAGAGAACATTGCTGTGATAGAGATGTACGGAGACATCTTAGGCTCTTCATTGGACACAACAACAATATAAAATTGACATGGACCCAGAACTTTACACACCCAAGATAGAGAACATTGCTGTGATAGAGATGTACGGAGACATCTTAGGCTCTTCATTGGACGCAAAAACAACATAAAATTGACATGGACCCAGAACTTTACACACCCAAGATAGAGGATATTGTGATTGCTGTGATAGAGATGTACAGAGACATCTGAGGCTCTTCATTGGACACGACAACAATAGTAAATTGACATGGACCCAGAACTTTACACACCCAAGATAGAGAACATTGCTGTGATAGAGATGTACGGAGACATCTTAGGCTCTTCATTGGACACAACAACAATATAAAATTGACATGGACCCAGAACTTTACACACCCAAGATAGAGAACATTGCTGTGATAGAGATGTAGGGAGACATCTGAGGCTCTTCATTGGACACAACAACAACAGAAAATTGACAAGGACCCAGAACTTTACACACCCAAGATAGAGAACATTGCTGTGATAGAGATGCATGGAGACATCTGAGACTCTTCATTGGACACGACAACAACAACAGAAAATTGACCCAGAACTTTACACACCCAAGATAGAGAACATTGCTGTGATAGAGATGTACGGAGACATCTGAGGCTTCATTAGAAATGACCTCAACAACATTTGTAGTTGTGTTGTATGTGTATTGTGAATAATATAATCTTTATTATAAAGAGGAAAAGAAATCTGAAAATATTTTCAAGAGGCTAGGTAAACTACAATACAACTCCCCATGAGAGACCACAAAAAAAAAAAAAAGATGATAATTCTAGTCTCTTCTGGAGGTAATCTCTTATTGGAGTTTGAATTAGATTATAATTCATTTTTCATTGTTGCTCAGGGAGGTTTCGTGTGATGTACTTTCTAATACAGTAGAACCTCCCTTTAGCGGACACCTCTCCACAAAGGACAGTTTTCATTTGCAAAACTACCATTTTTACAATTTAGCAACTCTCCAGTAAAAGGACACCTCTCTCTAAAGGACACTTTGACTCTGCAATTAGGTGTTGACCTTTAAAGGGAGGTTCCGCTGTATAACTTGTCAAAAACTATCGAAAATCAGGATGACCTAAATAGTTTTCCTTACAAAAAAAAAAAAAAGAAGAACTACTACTCCTTCTAATTTTGCATAATGGCAGATATATATGACACATATGTAATTAATTACAAATTCTCACCAAAGTAAATTAAATTCTTTAATAAATACCAATGCTATTGTGTGGTATAATGTCTAGCATTTTACAAGACTTTGCCACAGGCATTTTAACCAATATAGATGGATACATCAAAATTAAAAAATATATATTTATAATTTAAAATTACTTACCCATGTGCATCCCTTGATGCCTTTAATACCTTAGTTGAGAGTTTGGACAATCCTTTGGCATAGAGAAGTTCCAGTTCCGATCTAGCAAACATTCGAAATGTCAAAGTACCACAGGGAAAAATCTATACCAAACGATGACCATACCTTTCGTTCAAGATTGAGCTTATCTCCTTTGAAAAATCATTGCCGTGTTTTATGTACTTTCGTAGTTCTTCGAATCCATTTGGACCCTGGAAACAAAAGTTGATCTTAGAACATTTGACATTTTTATACATAGCAGTAAGATAACAAAGATTTATTACGTTTGGTGGCTTGTAATTTATGTTTAAAACAAAAGATATACGAAATTTATTATGTGCATAGAAGTTTGGATTCTTCATTACTTGTCAAAAATGTTTAAATGGCAGTTGAAAATGGATTCATAAGCGAAGCGGTAAACAATTTCCAAGAGTGCCAGATACTACCAATATTTTTTAGACTATTCGCTTTTAAACAATTCCTTTTTTTTTTTCTTTATTTCTTTTTTTGGCAGTAGACAGGGAATAAGCATATATAAATAATTATATTTGTTTAGACCCGTCAAAAATATATTTATTATTCCTGTTGTACATAAGAGATCAAGCAAATTTTATTAAATATTTAAAATACAACGATGGGAACTTTGTAAGTGGGGGGGAAAAAAAAAAGGGGGGGGGGGGGGTATTCATCTATAAATCTATACAATAGATGATAAAATATGTCCATTTAAAAAATAGATAGGAGAGAGATAAAACACATCACATTTTTATTGCACTATATTAATCATGTAAAAGTGTATCTAGTAATCCTACAAAGTATTAGAATTATTGGTGTTTCAACCCACCACACAGACACAGATATAATATACTGTATAAATAAACTTTATAAAAAAAATAGCGGTTATATTAGTAATATAACACAGTGGAATTATTCGAACAATAATTCCATTGTTCTATAGATCTCATTGTTGGGGAAGTAATTCACATTGTATTTTTGGATCCTTCGTTGGCAATTTGAAGGTGGCTCGATCGCCTGCCCGGACTTTGTATGCAAATTGCGAAAGAGTGCCAGAAAAAGGTGGGAGCAATTTGTGAGGGGGAGATATTACACCAATCATAGTGAACTGGTCTGGCCAGGAAGCCATTACTCTATCAAAGTACCGTTATAATAGTTCAACCAAGGTCAGTTCATGGATATTGTGTGTTTTATTTGTGTTTTCCTTCATTATATATTCACCATATACATATCTTATCTAATATAGTGGAATCTTCTATGAGAGACCTCCTAAAACATAGCCAAACCCAATTTCTTCTGGAGGTGGTCTCTACTCAAAAACAACAACAAGCCTTTATCAAGGATACTCGTCCCATACAGGATTCTCCCAAACAGATACAGAAGTAACATAACAGTTATTTACAGAAAGTGTGGAATAACGTCGACCTTTTCCTCAAATTAGATCCATCTTCTGTGTTACGCCTATTGACTGTGCTGTTCTCCAGAATTTGTGAAAAGCCAATGCATTGGGCCTGCTTTTCCACTACTTTTGCCAATAAACCATATGGCGAATTGTTTTCATGACCACTCTTTTGACGGAGAATTTGTTGAATCCATCTTCTGTGTTACGCCTATTGACTGTGATGTTCTCCAGAATTTGTAAAAAGCCAATGCATTGAGCCTGCTTTTCCACTACTTTTGCCAATAAAGCATATGGCGAATTGTTTTCATAGCCACTTTTTTTTTTTTTGACAGAGAATTTCTTTATCATCCTCCAGAGTCGGACAAAAGAAAAACGTATAATGTGGAAAGTCCTGGCTAAATTCACTATTGCAAAAGAGTGCACTTTAAGTTCTTAACCATGCACTTCAGGGTGCCAGTGCACCCTTTGATTACTTAAGACTCCTTGTTGGAATTGGGCTTGTGCAAGTAAAGGGGCTTATATATTATTTGCTCTGGCTAGGAGTTTGTTTAAAAAATAATATAGCTACTCAACACCATTATTGATTTATTTACGTTACGATCCTTTGTGCGACATATTGTCGCCTTCCTCGGGAAATGTGACAGTCAGTTGCCGAAACTTCACGATGCAAATAAATCAAATAATGGTGTTGAGAGGTGGCTATATTATTTTTTTAAAACGTCATCTTCATCATATGAAGGTTAGACATATGTACGAATCCGCCCAGAAGTCCAACCCCTCCTCTACGTGGCGGGCGGGAGAAGCAGCACAAATAAGGGCCTACTGCCCTGTAGTACGGTGTCGTGAGCCCCGAGCCGCTACGGTAACCGTGAACAGGGAACTCTGAAATGTGGCTGATTAACGGGGCAATGGCACCCCCCTTTCCATGGAGCAACAAAATTAGACAAGACACCACCACCATATATGTACGATCCCACAAGAACCTGGGTTTATATCATCATGATACCGAATCATTGCTAATGATATTCATAAAAATATTGAGCTGTCCATCAAAAAACTATATACCATACTTAACTATCTCCCCACAATTCACAAAATAGTTCAAGATAAAACTAGAAAGTGCATTCTTGAGAAATTCCTATTTGAACCCTAACTGGTGGTGATAAAGTTTAAAACATTAATATATTCTATAATAATGATTAAAAAATATAATATTTATTGAAAATATTTGACTAATATTACAACTAGGACTACCAATAAGCATATTTAGTAAAAAATAAAAACGAGCGAGTTTTTTTAAGCATATAAACGGAGTAGTATAAACCGTCGATTTCCGACACCCACGACCCAGGATCGAATCCCGCATTGGGCTTTTTTTTTTCCTGAATTAAGAAAAGAAAAAAAGTTATTCCCAATGGCCCTCGTTTCTTGCAAAAGTCCAACCCCATCAGTGATAACGGGGCTCTGGCATATTTGTAAGCGCAAAAGTCGAACTTCTTTCTACATATGTAGATATGTGATGCTACCCAACTTGATTATCATGACCTATACTACGTGTACTAGGGATAATATATTAGAAATATAAAAAAATCCAGTAGAATAGCTATTTATTCACTCGAAAACTTTTTTTTTTTTTAGATTTTAATAAAGAAACGCATTAGCTATTCCAAGTTATGAGTTATTAGTTAAATATTTATATATATACTAGACGGGTGACCCGGGCTTCGCCCCGGGATTGACCCGTGTGCATATCTACCCGAGTGATATATATTTAGATAAGATTTTTTTAATAATTTATTTATTTATTTCATCTCAATTTACAGGTGTTACATTCGAGCACAGCTCGCGAGTCACCTTGTCCAGATTATTTACACATGGCGAGTTGTAATGCTGGAGTGGCCCCCCGTACCTTACAGGAGGGCAGTTGTTGGGTGTTTGGCTGTCAGCTAGCCATTGGGTCCAGGTCGTCGGATTCGGTGGCTGAGGTCACCTTGATTTTGAACAATTTCTTGTATAGTTGGATTTGATGATTTTTGAAATTGCGAGAATAGTCTTGTCGCAGAGTCTTGATAAATCTCTTCTATATTAGTTTTAATAATTGTTTGTTATTAGCATTATATATTTGTTTGCATCAGCATAATTTAATCAAATCTTTGATAGAGGGCGCTGTTCGTGAGCTAAGTAGATTAATTTGAATATATAGTTTTAATAATTGATTTATATATTTTTTAAAATAGCCTATCGTCTTCCTCGTATTTTTTTTACCTATGTATGGAAATTTAGGTTTGAATTAGTGAACTACTGCGAATTTGTATACCGGACATACAAACCAACAAACAGACATACAAACATTCATTTTTATATATATAGAAGAAGAAGATATATAGTTCTATGACCATTTAAAAATCACACTTCATATACAACACACACAAACAAGGATTTTATATTCAACTCTTTAAATAAAGACTTGGTTTAATAACAAACTGAATGAAAAATTAAACAGAAAAATGAATTCAAGTCCATTCTTTGGAGCAGTTTAAATTTAATAACAACAGTAAAAAAAAAAAAAAAGTTACACACGACTGACTGCTACAAAATGATTACGATTGACTTTGTCTTTTTGTGATATTATTAAAAAAAAAAAACTACAAATGGCGCCACAAAAAAAAAAAAAAAAAAGAGAGAGAGAGAAATAGAGACATTAGTTACTCCAACAAAAAAAGTGTATTTCAAGAAAATGAAGACAAAAATGTTCTCAGTTAAAAGGAAAAAGAAATATTGATTAAACCAGAGAGTAGTAGAGGAGACAAAAATGAACATCACGGTGTAACCAACCAATCCAATTACAGGAAATAACATCCTTCTATCCAATCAAACGCCTGGCTGAGGCAACTAATGGAACTGTCCTCCAATCAGCACACAGCATTCAACGACAATTTTTGTCAGAGAAGAGGAAAAAAATTAGAAGTCAAAAGCAGAAAATGGATTCTAAACAAAAAGTCTGATAGTGATTTTTTTTAGATCAAACAGTCAGTCTGTTTTTTTTTTGGATGTTGGGAGATTAGTTGCTTTTGAAATTATTGGGGTAAAAAAAGTATTGTGAAGTAAACTTGAAACAAGATTTTATATGGCTAATGTTATTTTTACTGTGATTCCCAAATATTTAAACAAAGACTGACCTACTTCGGACACATAGTGAGAACAAATGGCTTAGAAAAGATATTGATGTTAGGAAAAATTTAAGAAAGAGGGGAAGACCTGCAATGAGCTAGCTAGAAAGGGTCAAGAAATCTACTGGAAGGTGATAGATGAGCTGACATTGATGGTCACTAACAGAACAAATTAAAGAATATTTGCCCATATAGTCACTAAAATTCGAATTGGAATCGAACGACACTAACAAACAAACAAACATAAACAAAATGAATTATTAATTAGCTAATTAAGAGGTGGTTTGGGAGAAGCAAAGTCATTATTACAGTAGAACCTCCATGAGAGGATACTCTTGCTAGAGGACACCTTTCTATAAAAGACAGTTTTCATCACCAAATTGACCGTTTTTACTATTTAGCTGCTCTTCGGTAAGAGGACAATGTATCGGAAACGAGGTGTAGTCTTTTAGAGATACATTCTTAGAGTATTCTTATTGACCCTTTATTAGGAAATAAATCTCAACTCGTATGATAGGATAACATTGTTACAACTATTTTGAATTGAGTTTGTTACTATACAATCTGTGAATGGTTAAAAAAATATTAACAAACAGAATCCTTTTAGTTCTAGAGATTAATGATGCAAAACGAGGAAAAACGAAACATACGACCTAGACAGATGCTTTATCAACTCGGTCAAAAATGATAAATGGGCGAAAAATAACTAAAAATCGAACAGGTCATAAAAACATTTTTAAAAAACGAGAGCAAATTTTTCCATCGGAGATCAAAAAGGTTAATTTATTTTTTTGTTAATGTGACGAACGCATGTATATAAAGCATTACTGTAAATATGATGATCTAGGTTGCTCTTTTTGAGCGATTACTTAATAAAGTCAATTTGGAACTGAAGAGTTTGAAGAGTTTTTCAGACGTTCTCAATATCGAATCAAATAGTTTTCCTCTGTAAGGTGGAATTTCTTCAAGATATTAACATCACTAGAGACTAAATGATTAAGATTCATTATCTAAACCTATGAATAGTCATTTAAAACCTCCCATGAACGACCCCTCTGATTAAATAACACCTCCATGAGCGACCACACCTTTGTCAAATCCAAAACATCTTGGAGTAATCCAGATTCCAATGAGATACTACAATGCGGTCCCCCCTGGACCCTTGAAGCCTTCAATTAAATTCTAGTCCCTTTCTATGGTAACTAAGGTGGTAACGGCATCCATTTTCCAATAAAGCAACTTTACACACCCAAAATAGAGAACAATGCTGTGATAGAGATGTATGAATATATCTGAGACTCTTCATTGGACACGACAACAACAACAGAAAATTAACATGGACCCAAAACAGCAGCTTTACACACCCAAGATAGAGAACATTGCTGTGATAGAAATGTACGGATATATCTGAGGCTCTTCATTGGACACGACAACAACAACAGAAATTTGACATGGACCCAAAACAGCAGCTTTACACACCCAAGATAGAGAACATTGCGACTGCTGTGATAGAGATGTACGGAGACATCTGAGGCATTGGACACGACAACAACAACAGAAAATTAACATGGACCCAAAACAGCAAATTTACACACCCAAGATAGAGAACATTGCTGTGATAGAGATGTACAGATATATCTGAGGCTCTTCATTGGACACGACAACAACAACAGAAATTTGACATGGACCCAAAACAGCAGCTTTACACACCCAAGATAGAGAACATTGCGACTGCTGTGATAGAGATGTACGGAGACATCTGAGGCATTGGACACGACAACAACAACAGAAAATTAACATGGACCCAAAACAGCAAATTTACACACCCAAGATAGAGAACATTGCTGTGATAGAGATGTACAGATATATCTGAGGCTCTTCATTGGACACGACAACAACAGGAAATTGACATGGACCCACAACAGCAGCTTTACAAACCCAAGATAGAGAACATAGCAACTGCTGTGATAGAGATGTACGGAGACATCTGAGGCTCTTCATTGGACACGACAACAACCACAATTCGAGACCATTCTTTTATAAGGCGGGAATATTCAATCATATACTGAGAAACTAAAGTATTTTAATGTAAAAATATAAAACTATAAGTCAACACCTTTATTAAGCCATTTAGTCGCTTGTAAAGATGATCCTTAGAGAGCTACAGAAAAGGAGTGGGAAAAAAAGAGGGAGAAAGAAATTCGAATATGCCAAGTTTATGGGATATATTTGCATATAAAACTATAAGCGTCCCGTATTTTACAATAATCAGACATACACATTCTTTAGTCATTGATAATGATTATGACAGAACAGAGATAATCTCGATCACATAATGATTTTATTAAAAATCTCAAAGTATAAAAAAAGAAAGACAATTTATTTAATTATTATAATAGCATTTTTTATAAACAAATAACACAGTAGAAAACTTGGATAATTCAAACATGTTTAATTCAAATATTTATCTTGATCCTAGAATTTCCTATAAATAGAATTTACGTTTTTAATTCGAATTTTTGAATAATTCGATTTTTTTTTTTTTGGTTCCTTGGGCTTCAAATTATCCGAATTTGACTGTATAATAAAATTAGAATTATAAATTCAATGCCATCTATCGATAAAATTTGAAATTAATATTCGTCGTGATATGTTTCTTTTGATAATAAATTATTCTTCTCTCTCAGATACTTACTTATCCCGGGTAGTTGGCGATTTATGCTCCAGGAACCCGGGTTAGGTCTATTTTCTATCTTCTCTACTTACTTATATGTATGTACCTCTACAGACCTATAAGCTTATGTCCATAGTTCACTAAACACCCCTAAGCTGCCTTCCATAGTAAATACAGGGTATATTCCAAACCAATCCAATACAATAGTAGAGCGGTCTAGAGATTAATTTGCCGAAACAGCTGAGAGGGTTCACTACTGATGAACCAAGCCCTCTCATTCAATAACTCATATCATTGCAGTAAGGTCTGTAGAGATAATATTTGATGATATTTAAAAGAAACGTATTGCCAGTCAATTTATTAGTGTAAAATTTTAACGATAAATGGCAATTAAATTTAATTTACTAGAAATACCTATCTTTAAAGACAATGACACGCAAAATCGTGTTAACAATAGTAAAATTATTTGCGGAAGTATTTAAAAAAAACAAATAAAGCGAGAGTGTGACAATATAGTTAGTTAAGTAGTATAAAAAATAGGACAACAACGTGTTGTTGATGTTTTATTGTTCAGGATGACCGATATTCCTATCGACTCTACAATCGACAGACGCCAATTTACAAGAGGACCTTCCAATTAGTAGCCATCGTCTGCGGCCCAGTTGACGTAAGAGGCGGAAGTCATCTGCCAGTGGTTACACTCCAGAAACCATCAATGATCACAAGAGAAATAATTAATTATACACCTTGACTATTGACCTAGCCAAGTGACCTTCCGGTTTTTTAGTGTAACACAATATTATATCGAGGTAGAAATATTTTTAGGGAACTTCCGTAAAGAAGCCTAAAATCTTCTCCCCATTGTTATAACAAACAAAGAACTTTTTTCTTTTTTGGTGGTCGACTCAACATCATTCTACTGTATTCTTTTTTCTTTCTTCCAATGTAGGATCCAGACTTTTGTGTGTGGCAGAGATAAACTTCATTTTTTTTATACAAAGAACATTAAAAAAAAAAAAAAAACATTAGTAAAAAAAATGGAAGCTTTATATCATTCTTAGATGATGGATATTATTGAAAAATAGCAGTGGTGCCACATTTTATTATTATTATTTTTTATCTATGATTTTTTTTTTTTGAGAGGCAGAGAAATCTGGAAGAATTGAAGATTATTATTTTTGTTATGGGAATTTTCTATCCTTTTTTTATTTTCTATCAAGTATAATCCGAACACTACACACAAATTATATTAGAAAAAGAATAATTTAGTACAATAAGATAAATAAGACCAAAATAAAGCATAAACTTTAAGCCACTCAATTAATGACACAATTATATCTAATAAAAGTACACAAAATACCACGAAAGTTCCTTTTACAAATTAAACCAAACTTCTACAATTATATCATCATTATAATTCATACAATACTTATCATCATTTGACTACTGTAAAACCTCTCTTTAAAGGACAACATCTAGTTGTAGAGACAAAGTATAAGTACAATCAAATTTTCTGAAGGCTACTTCTTCCTCTCTAAAGCGACCTCTTTACTGGTTTTCTTTAAAAACGACCTCCCTAAATCGACCTATCCCGATTCTACAAGGGACTCCTTTTTTTTTTCGATCTTAAATTGAACTTTTCAAAGAAATTTTTCTCCCGAAAAAGCGACTTTTCAGTGGACGAGTGGTGTAAGCTGTCGATATCCGACAGCCACGATCCAGGATCGTATCTCGTATTGGACACTTTTTTATCATTAAGAAATTGCTTCAAATGCTCCCAATTCTTTTCAAAAATCCAACCCTACCAGTGAGTGCAAGTAACCAAACAGGGCTTTGGCACAACTGTCACAAAGTTGAACTGCTTTCTGTGTAGACATGTGATGCAAGCAGTAGCTAACTACCCGTTATGAATATCATGGCCTGTACCCCAAACGGGGCTCTGAAACATTTGTAAGTGAAAATTCGAACTGCTTTTCACATGTGTAAACATGTGGTGCACTTACAGTAAAAGCAGTCGCCAACTTCTACCCACCATGATTATCATGGCCTGTACCACGTATACTAGAGAAAGGAAACAATAACACAAGCCAAGGTGATGGATAATTAGTGAATATCCAAGCAACAATGAAAATATTCTGAAAATATATTACTTGAAAGATGCCAAATAATAAACTGACAATTTTGGCGATGTATTTTGGCGCTGTGCATCGTAGAAAAGTGTCTTTTAGCGAGAGTATCCTTTCATCGAGGTTTTACTGTATTGGATGTCTGAAAATTTTCTAATATGCTGTCAAGAAATTTACTAGAATCATTTTCTTCAAGATAAGAAGTTGCATAGCCTGCATTCATATTTTTTAAATAAAAACACTTCGGCCAGGAAAAGTTTTATTTTTCTCAGCGTTTCATTTATCAAATGAACATATCAATCTCTAATAATCTTTCAATCATTCAAATCAATGTCTTTCTCGAATAACTTGAAGAGATGAACTCTGATGAGCATGAACATGGAGCATGAACAAGAGATGAACATGGACAACTCTGCATTATTTACTTGCTTATGGGAATTTGTTTTAAGTATATAGCTACATTAATCGATTTATTTACTTAACGTCATTTCAGTGAATTACTGTCATTCCCATCAGCGAGTGAAACTAACCAAACGGTGCTCTGTCACATTTGTAAGTGCAAAGTCGAACTGTTTTTCACATGTATAGACATGTGATGTACTTACAGTAAAAGCAGTCGCCTTCTTCTACCCACCATGATTATCATAGCCTGTACCACGTGTACTAGGGATAAGCAAAAAACAAACTGTCATTCCACTAAGGAGGGTTGACCATGAGTCATCGAAACATCGGGAAATAAATAACTCAAGAACAAAATTCGACACTATTATAGACGCGTATGATTAATGGGAGGGCCTGGCTCATCAGTGGTGAACCCTCCCAACGGTTTTAATTTTTCCATTACAGTAAGGACAGTAGAAATTGTTTATTTTTTAAAAAGAAGCATACGCGTCTATAATAGTTTCGAATTTTGATAACAGATGGCGCGCTAATGTATCATAACTCAAGAACAGTTGATGTAGCTATATTCCTGCTTACTCATTGGTATATCTAAGAAGGAATACAAAGGTAACGTCGACGAGATGATTTATTAAAGCGATATAATTTTGACAAGCTTTATGACTATGACATCCTTCAACACCCATATGTAAATACCTGTTTTCTTTCCTCTTTTCGCTCTCCACTTCTCCCATCCATATTTCCAATTTTTTTTCTTATTTTTTATTCTTTCTTATAATCTGTATATATTTACCATATGTATATAATCTTTCTCCATTTTTTTATCTCCCACTTTCATAGGTTTCTCCGTCTTGTAACCCCAAGGAGAATCCTCTGTAAGACCTGTGTGTCTTAATAAAGGCTTTTGTGTGTGTGTGACATCCTTCAACAGGCTATTACGTGAATATACAAGAAAATAGAGAGAAGATTGAGATTGAAACCATTTTACTACCTCGTTCATAAAATATTAGAGTAAAAAATGAAAACCAAATAATAACAATAAGTAAATATGAAAATAATAATAAGGATGAATATACATAATGTGAAATCTATACAGGCTTCATTGGTTTAGATCAAGGGCTACAAGACATCCTGAATTCGGATAGGCCCTTGGTTATAAATGGGTCTTTGTCCCCAACATGTTGAATTGCCTTGTCGAGGAAATCACACAGAATGATCTTGTTTTCTATATATATTTCTATATATACTTATATTTATATATAAATATAAATACAGTAGAACCTCTCTGTTAAGGACACCTGGTTTCACACCTAAAGTGTCCTTTATGGAGAGATGTCCTCTTACTGAAGAGTTGCTACAGTAGAACTACCTCTCTGTAAAGGATAACACCTAGTTACAGAGCCAAAGTGTCCTTCAGGGAGAGGTGTCCTCTTACTGGAGAAATGCTACAGTAGAACTACCTCTCTGTAAAGGATAACACCTAATTGCAGAGCCAAAGTGTCCTTTAAAAAGAGGTATCCTCTTACTGGAGAGTTGCTACAGTAGAACTACCTCTCTGTAAAGGATAACACCTAGTTACAGAGCCAAAGTGTCCTTTAGGGAGAGATGTCCTCTTACTGGAGAGTTGCTACAGTAGAACTACCTCTCTGTAAAGGATAACACCTAATTGAAGAGCCAAAGTGTCCTTCAGGGAGAGGTGTCCTCTTACTGAAGAGTTGCTACAGTAGAACTACCTCTCTGTAAAGGATAACACCTAGTTACAGAGCCAAAGTGTCCTTCAGGGAGAGGTGTCCTCTTACTGGAGAGTTGCTTCAGCGAACTACCTCTCTGGAAAGGATAACACCTAGTTACAGAGCCAAAGTGTCCTTTAGGGAGAGATGTCCTCTTACTGGAGAGTTGCTACAGTAGAACTACCTCTCTGTAAAGGATAACACCTAGTTACAGAGCCAAAGTGTCCTTCAGGGAGAGGTGTCCTCTTACTGGAGAGTTGTTACAGTAGAACTACCTCTCTGTAAAGGACAACACCTAGTTACAGAGTGTCCTTTAGGGAGAGGTGTCCTCTTACTGGAGAGTTTCAACAGTAGAACTACCTCTCTGTAAAGGATAACACCTAGTTACAGAGCCAAAGTGTCCTTTAGGGAGAGGTGTCCTCTTACTGGAGAGTTTCTAAATACATAGTAAAAATGGTAATTTTGCAAATGAAAGTTGTCCTTTATAGAGAGGTGTCCGCTAACCTGAGTGTCTTCTCCTGGAGTTTCTAGTGTATATTTATTTAAGTAACCCAGGTTCCTGGAGCGTACTCTAGTGTATATGAAAATTTGCTGTATACGTTGAGGAGTAAAATCTGATAAGTGGCCATATCAGTAAAACATCTAAGATTAAGATAAATAGATTTATAAATTCTCTCAATTGTCATCTATCGATAAAATTGGTAACAAATAAGTTTACTGGCAATGTGTTTCTTTTCAATAATATCATCAAATATTCTCTATACAGACCTTACTGCAATGATATAAGTTATTGAATGAGAGGGCTTGGCTTATCAGTAGTGAATCCTCTTAGCGGTTTCGCCAAATTAATCTCTAGACCGCTCTACTATTGTATGGTTCAAATCACATTAATAGGTACCGCTCAACAAGAGCAAGCTAGTTCATGATAATTGAACAATGAATAATATGTGAAGGTTATTCACATATTAAACAATTTTTAACGCGGGATTCAATCCCGGTTCATTGGGGTATACCCTGCATTTTCTATGAAAGGCAGCTTAGGGGTGTTTAGTAAAAAAAATAGATCTGATATAATAGTCCTCCGATGAGAGACTACCTCCAGAAGAGACTAGTATTATACATGCATTTTTAGGTACTGTAAATGAGATGAAAATACTATTCATTGTAAATATGACCTGGTTTGCTCTTTTTGACTGGTATCTGCTAAAGTTATTTTTGAACTAGAACTGAATGCCTTTAAATGGTCTTTCATGAGAGATTTTACTTTATCTTAATTATATCTAGATAAGGATTGTCATATATGAATACGTGAGTTACACAGAAGCAATTGCTATATTCCAATTTCTTTTATTGACAAATACACTCATGGACAAAATTTAAGGAAGGTGTACCTATTAGCATGTATATCGAGATTCAGACAATAACTCTGAAAGATATTACAGTGACCTTTATTCAAGACACACGAGATAACCAATATACACTCATGGACAAAATTTAAGGAAGTTGTACCTTTTAGCATGTATATCGGAATTCAAACAATATCTCTGAAAGATATTACAGTGACTTTTATTCAAGACACACGAGATAACCAATATACACTCATGGACAAAATTTAAGGAAGTTGTAGCTTTTAGCATGTATATCGGAATTCAAACAATAACTCTGAAAGATATTACAGTGACCTTTATTCAAGACACACAAGATAATCAAGTGTGAACTGTCTAAAAAAAAAAAAAAAAAGACTGGCGATATCAAAGACACTCCACTTCCTTAAATTTTGTCCATGAATGTAGGCGAGGAACTTTCGACCTTAAAGCCGTTCTTTCACAGGCCGCTAGAAGGAAGTTTAATAGCCTAGATATAAGTACATGGATATATAAACAAATGAAAAACTAAATAGTTGAATTATATTTTATTGAATGTATGAGGCCACGGAAGCCATATACAGTAGAACCTCCCTTTAGCGGACACCTCTATCTAAAGGACAGCTTTTATTTTCAAAATTGTCATTTTTACTATTTAGCATCTCTCCGATAAGAGGACACCTCTCCATAAAGGACAGTTTGGCTCTGTAATTAGGTGTTGTCCTTTACAAGGAAATTCTACTGTATAGCCATGGATTCATTCTAGATTTATTATCTTAACTTTTAGAGATAGCGATCTGGAAATGTTTTAATCGAAAGTTAATCGAAAAATTTCTATAAAAAGAATCATCTATAAAATATTCATAAGTATTTATGAGCTAAATTGTAGGATAACATTAAAATTCTTCAAAATTTTGATGAAAAGTAACTCTAAATTTGTATTTCAGCTATATATACATACGTCAATTGAGTTACAGCAGTCTTTGATCTAAAGTTATTAGGTTTGAATAAAAATACTTTGAAAATTATTTTCACTAGAGTTGTTTACTCACAAAAAATGCCTTGTCATTGTGTCTAAGTGCTTATATCCTATATGATAGTACACCTATCCCCCGATTTACACGGTACTTGTTTTACACGTTTTCGCTTTTACACGGTTTTCCAAATAAGTTTTTTTTTTTATCGCACAATACTAAATGCTACTGTGAATGAACACATGCGCTGTGTACACATCTCACGAGGAATCCCGAGCTTATGTGCTGACTACATATTTTAACCTGTCAATGCATTTTATTTTTATTTCTGTGTACACCTATCCCCCGATTTACACGTTTTTCTCAGGAACGTATCTACCGTGTAAATCGGGGGATAGGTGTATATGATAATATAGGATATAAGCACTTAAAACACTCTAAAAAAACTAAGCTGCCTTAATTTACACTTTAACTATTAAACAACAACAACAAAACACGGCATAAACAAATGATTCTTTTAATACTTTTAGAATAAAATAAAACAATAAAAGCCTAGGAAAAAATGTATAAGAGTCATTCCTAAAGAAAAATTTTGAAAGTTGTTTTAACATGAATCAACACCAAATAAAAATCTATTACAAACAAGCAAAATTTTATAAATAAATAAAATTTTATAAACAAAATTTTGTTTATAATTAAGATTTGATATAAAGGATCTGAAAATTTGGAATTCAAAGTTATAATTGACTGAGTAACGTCAAAAGTATTATTTCTTGAAAATAAAGATACTTCGGCCAGTAAATCTTTATTACCTCGACGTTTCAACAATTTTTTTTGTCCTCGTCAGGAGCAAACAAAAATTAAAACATTTGGCAAGGCGTTAAAATATATTCTAAGGTTCCAAGCTCAAAAGTATACACAAAATCAAGATTTAAAAAAAAGTTTATGACACCATATTTTGTTTAAATAAATCAAGGTAAAATATCTAAAGTCACACACAAAAGTATTTAATAATCAATATAAATTATACCTTCGGAGGATATTGAATGGGGTCCAGCAACATTGTATAGAACATCTTTCCCTAATTGTTTACCTCTTTACATATATCTACGTGTGTGTATGCCAACTTATAAACATATTACCTTTCTCTTGCATATCCCCCCTATTCTTCAATATCATCTAATAAATAATAAATTCTGTATATAAATCTTATGAAAACTTTGGAAAGTTTAGAGCTATTTGTACACAAATATATAAATCACTACTAATTCATCGTATAAATAATTAAAGATGTAAATAATTCTAATATAGCACAATAGTGTGTGTCTGATAGACTTTGTGCTTCTGTAATAATAAAATAAATCTAATAAATAATGTTATAAAATCTTAAGATAAATTTGTGCATAATATTCAAGTATGTGCATTACTATGTTTTGGCATAGCTCCATTCTAAAATCCAGACTCAAATAACGCTTTTGTCATGCTGAATGAAAGAAAACCTTTGTACTGATAACGTTTAATAAATAAAAAATTGAGATAAACGCATAAATTATTACCTTATGTAACGCAAAACTATTTGAAAATAAAAGAGTAATTGAATTGTAATAAAATTTTTAAAGAGATATTTTTAAATGTAAAAAACAAATTAGTGTAAACAAAAGGTAAAATAAAATACGTATTGGTTATGAAAAATTTGGATTATAGATTAGAAACACAAGATAAGACCATATACAAAATAAAGTGTGACGTTTCGGTATCTTGTGTTTTTTTAAGATACGTATTGTTAATTTTTTTTTTATTTCTGAAAGTCTTTTAAAGTGTTATTCATTAACATTTTAAACAAAAAGAAAAAGGGTTTAAATGTAATGTAATTATACAATTTTGTAAATATTTTCTTTGACTTTATAAATAGCAATTAGGAAAGTAACAAATTTTAGGTTATATTATATTAAAGATAATTTGATTTAGGAGGCAAAGATCCGCTCTTTCGATATCTTCAAAGTCATTTTATTTCTTATAGATTTTTTGACTTGAAGTAATGAACACAAAATCAACTTATAAGGTGAATTTCTATATATATATAAAAAAAAGATTAATTAAAACACTTTTTACTACTGTTATTTTGATGTGACTTTCACTTCTATGAAAATCAGAATGGAATGACTGAGTATGTTTACTATCATATTTGCATACTTCACACTTACTTGCATGACTATTCACAAAAATCATGGGAATAAAGTTAAGAAACAATAAAAAGTTGAAAATTTGAGTGAGAACACATACACACACACAAAAAAAGGTTTAAAATTGATTACCTTTAATAATATAAAATATTTTATACAAACATGTTTTAACGGTTGGATTTGGCGACACGCTCCACCTCGTCCTTCTTCTTAATGGCGTAGCTGTTGGAGGAGTTCTTGGCAGCGTTGATGAGCTCATCTGCCAGGCATTCTGAGATGGTCTTGATGTTCCTGAAAGCGGCTTCACGGGCGCCTGTGGTTAGAAGGGTAAGAGCCTGGTTGACCCGACGCATTGGGGAGACGTCCACAGACTGTCTCTTGACTGTTCCCTGACGTCCGATTCTTGTGGTGTCTTCACGAGGTCCCGAGTTGACGATGGCGTCAATCACGATCTGGATGGGATTCTGTCCAGTAAGAAGATGGATCAGCTCCAGGCAATGCTCAACGATTTTGACGGCCTTGCACTTCTTGCCGTTGTTACGTCCGTGCATCATGAGAGAGTTCACCAGGCGTTCAACAATGTGCATCTGGGCCTTACGGAATCTCTTCACGGCATAGCGACCTGCGGTGTGGGGAAGGTACTTAGCATGGGGACCTTTCACTGCAATGTAATCGGCCAAACCCATATCGTTCAGGGTCACATCTACAGTACTCCATTTACCGTACAGACGAACCTCTGGAAGCTCCAAGGTATTTGCAGCAAGAGGAGCTGTTTCAATAACCATCGTTTCTTCGTTCTCAACGTTCTCCATTTTATTTGCTTCTTCTTATGCAAATTAAAAGTTTCTTTAAAAAAAAATTGGATAAAGGTTTTTTTCAAAAGGCAATAACAATAGTGATGTGAGTGAAAGTGGATTGAAAATAAAGAAAATATTCTGTGTTTGTTTTATTCTGTGGTTAAATAATTTTATCATTTAGTATTCTTTTTTTTTTATTAAATATCATATTATATACATTTTTGACACTTATATGCAATTTTAAATTTATATTAAATTTGTGTGTAAGGCAGTAGTGTATGGTAACCTCGAATATTTTATTATTTGTATAAAATATAACCTAATATATATCATAAATATATGCATATATGAAAAAATAGTATAAATGTGATATTGTACTGGGATATGCATATATATTTAATATGTATATATGTTCAAAATTATTATTTTTTTAAATAATTAAGCTAAGGTTATCAGCGCGTATATATTCTTTGATGTATATACTAGTTGGTGATATACATATTGCTCTTATTTTCCATAGGATCATTCAAATAATAATCTGTATATATTTATCATGTGTATATAATCATTCTCCATTTTTACCCCTTTGTATATTTCCCACTTTCATAGGTTTCTCCGTCTTGTAACCCCAAGGAGAATCCTCTGTAAGACCTGTGTGTCTTAATAAAGGTTTTTGTGTGTGTGTGATATACATATTGCTTAAATTTAATTAATAGACTACGAGATAAGAATTAAAACTATGTTACTGCGTAGTAAAAAAAAATACTAACATTTTCCTTTATTAAAAAAAAAAAAACTTATTTTAGATATCAATTTCGATATTACATAAAACACCATCGTATTTCCCCCCCAATTTTTATATATATAAATAAATTGAAGTAATATATACATATTCGTGGATGGCTTTTCTTGATTTATCAAGAAATTGGGCTGGCCACGGAGCAAGTTAAATAAACGTTTAGTTTATTTTGTTGGATCGTTTTTGAAGACAACTCTCAGATTTATAAAATTAATTTATTAAACTTTAAACATTTTAGATATAGAGAGAGAAACGATAACCTCGTATTTAAGGCAACAAAAGAATCATCTAATTTACATACATCGTTCTAACCAGATTCAACTTGTGCAAAACAGACGACAAAGAAAAATAAACAAATTAATAATAGAGGGTAAGTTCCTATTTTTTACAAGCTTTCACACTCAAAGAATATTCAACTTCTTGCTTCATATTTTTGTTCCACTAGATGGCGCTCTGCCATCTAAAAAGCACATGTGCTTTTGGTCAGGATATGCCTTCATTATTTTTAATATATATGTGTAAATGAGATTAAGTTGCATATTATGCATACAGCTGCCCTCCTGCAAGGTCCGGGGGGACCACCTCTACTCTCCAACTCGCCATGTGTAAATAGCCAGGACAAGGTGACTCGCGAGCTGTGCTCGAATGTAACACCTGTAAATTGAGACGAAATAATAGTTGCATATTTTCTCTTCATTGTAAATAGTATGACTTGGAGTTGTTTTTCTCGAGTGTCATTCAATTGAATTACTTTTTGAACTGAGAACTGGAGCATTAAAAACAAATAAAAAGATGAAGATACCAACTAAGTAAAGACGAGTTGTCAATGAGAATAAAGAAATGAAAGGATAAAAAATCAAGGATGTGACAAAGCAGACAATTTGAAAGATTCAGGAGAGAGTTTGGGTGTTGTCATTGTACCAATTAGCCATCTTCAGAGAAAACATCCCTGGGGTCAGTGGGTCGGGCGATGTTGTCCCACCCCTTTGTCCGGAGACATCTGGAGCTTGTCTAATGTCCTGGGATTTGCATAGTCCGACAGACACCAAGTAGGACAGCGCCGCCCTTCTGTGACTTTAGGGAGGGACTACTCACTGACAACTCGCCGTATTATACCTATCTTTTCAAATACTCCACACGTAAATGATATTTTAATATTTTAATTTGCACAATTTATCGTTTTAGTCTCATCATCATTATTATTTATATGTGTTTTGTTTTCTACCTATTGGTTGTCTCAAATCTCAGACACCATAAAAGATAAACTTTGACAAATTCAAGAACTCTTCAGCACATATCATATCGTATCTATCCTTTTATATTTACATAAGTTTTTTTTCTAAAAATAAACAATTTCTACTGTCCTTACTGCAATGTAAAAATTAATGGGAGGGCCTGGCTCATCATTGGCTCATATATCTCTATAGACCTTATGCTGCAATAAATAAAACTTGAAAGAGGAAGGGCATGGCTCATCAGTGTTGGAAACTGCTGGTTTGACCATTGATGAGCCAGGCCCTCTCAATTATTTTTCCATCACAGAAAATAACGTAGTAAGTTGTATCATTTTGAAAGATAGAGATAAAATGGTAGATTAAACTGGTGAAATCGCTGGGAGGGTTCACCACTGATGAGCCAAGCCCTCCCATTAATTTTTCCATTGCAGTAAGGAGAGTAGAAATTGTTTATTTTAAAAAGAATCATACGCGTCTAAAATAGTTTAGAATTTTGATGACAGATGGCGAGCTAATGCATCATATTATAAGTTTTTTTTTTCTTTTCTCCCCTCCCATGTAATATATACATATTTACTGCATTTTTATTCAAAGAGAGACAACAAAACAGCGTGTGGAATCACTACAATATGCAAATATAATCCGTCAGTTTTTCTTGTTTAAAAGACCCGATGCTCATACAATACCGGTGAAGAGAAAGATTCTGGAGGCGTACTTCTTGATGAAGATGGCGGTTATAGCCATCGAAATATTGAAATAAATCAATAAAGAATAGTTTATCCAAAATATGTTCTTCCTTCTTAGAAAATTCTATATAGATTTGCTCTATATTTCGCAAGATATTTCAATATGAAACAATTTGAAATTAATATTTTTTTAGTAAAACATGAATGATACTTAAAGTTTTATTGAAACATCTCTTGAGAGAGATGGCCAAAAATGTGTCTCCTTTGAAGAATGGAGAGATGGATACATAGTTCAATAAATATGCTTTGGAGCCACGAGTTCTTCAATGGAATAAAGTATGTAGGATTGGACTGTATGCAACTCTCTCTCCTATATGGAAATAAATAACCAAGGTGGAAGTTTACGTCTTTATCAGTTTATTTTATAGAAAAATAACAATTATAGAACGTTGGATTGGCATGACTGATTAACTATTAGAGAGTAAAGTTATATGAAATTTAAACATCTTTTTTGACGTATATGATTATTTTAAAAATAAAACAAATTTCTACTGTTCTTACTGCAATGATGCAAATAATGAAAGGGCTAGGCTCATCAGTGATGAACCCTCACAGCGGTTTCGCCAGTTTAATCTACTACTGGGACTGTTGAGCCTGGTCCTTTTATTATTTATATCATTGCAGTAAGGGACAGTAGACATTTTATTTTTAAAATAATCATAAGCGCCAAAAATAGTTTAATTTTTTTTTTCACACACAAAAGCCTTTATTAAGACACACAGGTCTTACAGAGGATTCTCCTTGGGGTTACAAGACGGAGAAAACCCTATGAAAGTGGGAAATAAAAATGGAGAAAGATTATATACATATGGTAAATATATACAGATTATAAGAAAAAAAAAATAAGAAGAAGAAGAAAGAAAAAATATATGGAAATATGGATGGGAGAAGTGGAGAGCGAAAATAGGAAAGAAAACAGGTATTTACATATGGAACAAGTCAATTCAAGCTCTTCTGCTCACACAGAATAGTTTAAATTTATGATAACAGATGGCGGGCTAATCCATCATATTGAAGTAAAGTTTCTACCTTGAAAATGGTGATAGAATGGTCACTGAGAAACATCGGAAAATGAAATTTAAAAAAAAAGTTGAAGTGAAAGGATTTAAAAGCACGAATGTTTCTTTTATACATAATACAAACTTCTACTGTCCTTACTCCGATGAAAAAATATATATCCCTCCCAATATATTTTTTCATCGCAGTAAGGGCAGTAGAAGTTTGTATTATGTATAAAAGAAACATTCGTGCTTTTAAATCCTTTCACTTTATATGTATAGATGGCGCGTTATTGCTTTGTGTTAAAAGTTGAAGTGTTTATTTCATCAGTTTTTATTTTCCAAGGGGAAAAAAATAAGATTTTTGTTTTTAAAACATTAAAACTTATCTTGAGATACAAATACTTCTGATGAGGGAACCTCTATTTATAAAATAACTTGAGGATGTACCGGGCTTCGCCCGGGTTTTACCTGAATGAAAGTTTGCCTAACGGATATTTGACGAAAAATATTTTTCCAGCAAACATCCACTCTCTACTGAAACTATATACAGTTAAACCTGTCTATAGCGCCCCCTCTTGGGACTCACCAAAACTGCTATAGAGAGGGGGTGCTATAGACAGGTCACTTTTAATGTAAATCGCATCGTACTGCGTATTTAAAATCGGGAGCTATAGAGAGGGGGACGCTATTTAGAGGGGGCGCTATAGACAGGTTTAACTGTATATCAGTGTCGGGCAACCTTTTTCGAGTTGCGGCGCACTAAGCTTAATTTCTTTTTTTCGCGGCGCACCTGTGGTTCTCACTATAAATTTCCTCGTGTAGGTAATTAAAATACAACAATAAATACTAGTAAAAATTTAAACATATATATCACATTTTATTAATTTTCAATATTAAATTAACATAATCAATGCGAGCATTGCGATTGTTTTTGAGAGCATATCAAATCAATACGGGGATCTACTTGTGAAAGACAAACGCGCATCTCCTCATCTATCATTTGAAGTCTTTCGCGCTTCTTAGACTTCATTTCTGTGAGTGTTGAAAAACCTTGCTCACACAGGTAGGAACTTCCAAATGGCAACAATGATGCGATGGCCGCATTACTAAGTTTAGGAAATTTGGAGTTTAAGCACAACCAAAACTCAGATAGCTCCTTTTCAGTGAATAGTCTTTTGAAAACTAAATCGTTTTTTAAATCAATTAAGTTTTCTTGCATTTCTTCTTCCAGATGTTGAATTTCACAGTGCATAAATGGGTTAACTACCCATTCCATCTTTTCAACGTCCAAGTAAGGAAAATATTTATCAAAAGAAGCGGATAGTAATGTCAAAGTTTCTTCGACTTCTTTTTTGATAATAGATTTTGATGGATTCTCTTGAACCATCGGAAAAGATGCAAAGTTTTCTTTAGCAATGTTTAAATTCCATAAACTGAGTTTTTCCTTAAACGCTTTCAACTTGGTGGAGATAGTGATAATGTTCTCCTGAGCACCTTGCAAATTTAAATTAAGGCTGTTTAATTTGTCGAAAATATCACCCAAAAATGAAACTCGTAACCACCAAACATCACTCATCATGAAAGGAAAATTAATCTCTTCGTTATCAATGAATGCCATTATTTCATTTTTCATTGAAATAAATCGATTTAAAACTTTGCCTTTCGACAACCATCTGACTTCAGTATGAAACAATAATTTTTTATAATCGGAATCCATTGCTTCACAAAATGTTGAAAAAATTCTCGATCGAAGAGCATTTGATTTGATGTAATTGACTACTTTGACAACTTCATCTAGAGTTGTGACAAGGATGGGAGGAACCGACTTTGACACTAACATTTCTCTATGAATCATACAGTGAACAAATTTGATATTTGGATTTTTTTTATGACATGTGCTATCAATCCCTTTCTTGAACCTTTCATAGCTGGAGCTCCATCCGTACAGACGCTAACACAATTTTCCCATCTCAAGTTATACTTCATAACATTTTCATCAACTAATTCAAAAATGTCCGCACCAGTCGTTCTTTGTTTTAATTCTTTACAAAAAAAGTAGTTATTCACAATTTTTCCTGTATCGACGAACCTCAAAAATGCCAGCAATTGAGCTTTATTACTAATATCTGTGGTTTCATCAAGCTGTATAGCCCATTTTGTTGATGAATCATTAAAATATTGTTTTATTTGCAACTCAATATCTTCTGACATATCTTCAATTCTTCTCGCAATAGTTTTTGATGATAGTGGAATTTTCGTAACCTTCTCCATAGCATCATTCGTTAACATACATCCAGCCACAATTTTTAAAGCAGGCAAGATAATTTCCTCTGCTTCCGCGTGAGCTTTCTTCTTTCGAGCGATGAGTTGAGCTATCATGTAACTAGCTGTTTTTTCTTCATCTGAGGTGGTCATAAATTTCTTGAATTTTTTCGATTGCTTTTGAAAACTTGATCGTATATTTTCAAAGTAGCTTATTGGATTGTTCATCTGCTCCCGATGATTTGTCTCAATATGTCGAAGTAGTTTACTTGGCACCATTGTTTCGTTGCTGAGGGTTTTTTGGCAAATTAAGCAAAACGGCAGTGATGGATCATTAACAGATGGTATAAATCCATATTTGAGATAATCTTCAACGTATTTCCTCTCATTTCCAGTTGATTTTACTATTTTCTTATCTTCTTTATTTTCGTTTTGATTTTGTTTATCACTGGCACCTTCTCTAATTAGAAATCTCTCCATCTAGTTTTGAGAGAATTTAGAAAAAAAAAAAAAAAACACACAAATATAATAATAAATGTTTAAATAAAGTTACCTTGAGTTAAAAGTGCGTGAGAATTTCGTAACAAAAATATTTTTTTCCTTTTTTAACCAACAGATTTTACGGTGTACAAAACTTATTGTGTGAATGTGTGTGTTTTACAACATGCAAAAAATATGAAGAATTACTACAGCAATACTTTGACGAAAACTCCGAATAAAATTTTTAAATAAATTTATATTTTTTTTTTGTTTTCTTTTTTTTTAAGCTTTGTAGCTTTGAGTCTCTATTAATAAACAGCTGTGACAAAGATTGTAAATGACGGTTAAGTTTGGACATATTATTTTAAAAATTAGGTATTTTCCCGCAGTATGTATTCAACTTTATTAAATAAAGTTGTTTTCGCGGATTGTTTTTTTTTTAACTTATGATTTTAAATAGGTACGTATCTATTTGCATTTTTATTTTTTAATAATGGCACGTGCCAGTTATGTACGTCAAGATTATGTACATACGTTATATGAAATATAAAATTATGCAAACTGTTGTAATTATAATACCAAAATAAGTTTTATATAAAATGAAATTTGCTTTTTTTAATTTCATTTTTTATATGAAAATTTTTGAAAAAAATTATTAAAATTGAATAAAAATTATAAAAAATATTTTTTGAAACATTATTTTTAAATTTAACCAAAAGTTCTAAATACCTACAAAAATGTTCGCGGCACACCTAGAATTCTTCGCGGCACACCAGTGTGCCACGGCACACCGGTTGCCCGACACTGCTGTATATGGATATATATTGACTTTTATTTATAGATATTTTTTACTTTTTTTTTAAATATTCATGTGCAGAGAATCCGCGGTAAATCCAGATATAAGAAATTTCCTCCAATTTACCCAGATTAATCTATTTATTAACTTGATTGTCTTAATTAAGTTTTCCTGTATATAAATTTCATTATTACCATTGAGGTATTATTACTGTTTTTCCTGCATATATCCTACATTTCAGATTGGAGAATCTGTATAAGACTAAAAGATCTTAATAAAGCTTTTTGTTGTTGTTGTATATATAGAGATGACCTGGCTTCGTCAGTCTTCTGCTCGAGTGAATGTTTCTCTGTTAGAATTTGTTCCTGTCTACTAAAAATGATGATCTGGCTTCGCCCGTGGTCGGCTTTAGTGAAAATTCCCTGAAAGAATTTGTTTCTGTCAATCAAACATGATACAGCAATATTGTCATCATCATTGTCTAACTAAAAAAAGCTATTTTACCCAATACTTGGTCAATTTTGAATTTTCTTGACTAAAAATGCGACAATAAACTCTCTTCCAGATTTTCCTCTATGTCTTGTTATAAAATTTCAGCCAGATTAGGTACTTATTGAGAACGTCTATAGCCGACAAACATATATACATACACTGACTCTTTTATATATATAGAGAGAGAGAGATTTACAAAAAAAAGTAACTTAACCTGATCAAATACAACCTCCAATAAGAAACCACCTCCAAGAGAAACCACCAGGAGTATCTTTGTGTTTTTTATGAGCAATCTCTTGTAGGAAGTTTTTCCATAGTATCTCCTTCTTGTAATAATTAACCCAAACATAAGTTAGATTTGGAGAGAAACGCAATTATAGAAAATCTCTTCGTTAGTAGATTTATTCGTTCCATCCTGGAGACATTTTCAGAACGTTTTTTTCCAGTATAATTTTATTTCTGAGAGAAACAAAGGTGTCTATTGTTTATGAAAAGAAGCCAGCCTGCGTCGTCCTCCTGAATATCAATTCAGTTCGTTAGAAACAAAGCTGAATAGAAACTCCCCCGAAAAGACCTAAATGAGTGCACCCCCCGTTGTCAGTTTAACGAACCTCTTAAATTAAATTTGCATATTGTTACGTATGCAATTAAGTACTTCATACAGTGTGGGGTCTATAGGATATATGCAAATACATTTTTTGTTGTGTGTGACAGACTTATTTCTTTACGAATGTTACGAGAGCTTGCACTGTATGCGTTAATAAAAACATTGATATAAGGACGCGTACCCTAATTTAAAATAAATGTTTAAAAATTCTTCTTTTGTCAATAACAACAACAATAAATATGGTCTTTTTTCAATGTACATACATATCGTACGAATTCAAAACTCAAACAATCCGTTTTTTTTTTCTATAGAAGTAAATTGAGTGAGAACACAAACACACACACAAAAAAAAAAAGGTTTAAAATTGATTACCTTTAATAATATAAAACATTTTATACAAACGTGTTTTAACGGTTGGATTTGGCGACACGTTCCACCTCGTCCTTCTTCTTAATGGCATAGCTGTTGGAGGAGTTCTTGGCAGCGTTGATGAGCTCATCTGCCAGGCATTCTGAGATGGTCTTAATGTTCCTGAAAGCGGCTTCACGGCTTCTAAGAGAGTATAGAGGTATTCTAGGATATAATGATAGATAGTTGGCTGATTGTGTTGTAAGTACGCCACATGTCTATACATGGAGACAAACAGTTCTACTTTAACTTACAAAGTACAATAGTACCATTTCGTTATCTGTACTAGCTGGTTAAATCGGACATGTGCAATGTTTGCGTAGAATATTTTAACCTTATTTGTTTATTTAGTTAACCCAGTAGGTTCCTGGAGCCACCACGTACAGAAGTCACCAACTACCCGGGCTGTCCTTTTGACACCTAAGTCTTCTTGGTTTTATTTACAACTAGACGGGTGACCCGGGCTTCGCCCCGGGATTGACCCGTGTGCATATCAACCCAAGTGATATATATTTAGATAATTTTTTTTTAATAATTGCTTGTTATTAGCATTATCTATTTGTTTGCATCAGCATAATTTAATCTAATCTTTGATAGAGGGCGCTGTTCGTGAGCTAAGTAGAATAATTTGAATATATAGTTTTAATAATTGATTTATATATTTTTTAAAATAGCCTATCGTCTTCCCCGTATTTTTTTTGCCTATGTATGGAAATTTTGGTTTGAATTAGTGAACTACTGCGAATTTGTATACCGGATATACAAACAAACAAACATACAAACATTCATTTTTATATATATAGAAGATGTCAGTTGTGAAGTCCAATTACTGAGGTGAAAGATTTATTTCTTGGGAGATTTTTTTAGAGATGCTGGACTAAAGTTGGTAATTCCTAAGAGGGTGACCGTCAGGAATCTTTAGTATTGGAAAGTTAAGGCAGATGAAGGTGTTACCCTGTATCCTGTAAGTGCGAATTCTGCTGTATATATCTTATCGAAGATATAGTCCAGTGATAAGAAACGTATAACTTTTGTACAAAGAGAAACTGAAAAAAAAAAAAAGTTTGAATAAAAAAAGTGGAGAAAGAAGAAGGTAGGGATTGCATCATTGTGGAATTTTAAAAAGAGGAAGCCTGTCTTCCTGCCAACTTCCTGGGTGGGGGAGGTAGAGATGGGTATCGTACTGGGGGTCGACCGACCGCGCTCTTATCCTCACTGCCGGGAGGAGTCACAAACTGTAGACCTCTTCTTCTGTCCAGATTTTATACTAAACAGTCTACAAATACTACTTGGAGTACAAGACTTCAGTCCTACTTCCTGACTCGGCCTGGAACTACCTGGTTCACTACAGCTCTCCCCATGACTAGACTTCTCTTCTAGACTTCTAGACTGTGGCTGCACAATCCAGGTAGTTGACGATTTACGCTCCAGGAACCCAGGTTACCTCTATTTTCTCTTCTATCGCGCCGTAGGATTAGTTCTATATTCATCTTATACTATAAAATAAAGATAGCTTCTACCGTTAAAAACGACACCAAAAACTTGGCGCCATATAGTAATCGTCTCCACAAACTAGCGGACTCAGGTCGGGGACAAAGCCACAACACCAGCTTTGGAAATCGTCAGTTTTTGACGTCTATTTTGACGGGAGAGGCGACTTTTAATTTTATAGAGAAATATTCTCCCGGCAAAATATCCACAACTTTATACTGTGTACTTAAAAAAAAAATAAACCCAATATATTTTCAGGAAAAAAAAATCGACAGAGAGAGATCCACGCAATGGAATCGGATCCCGCATTGGGCACTTTTTTTTTTTCTGAAGTAAAAAATTACTTCAATGGCCTCTATTCTTGCAAAAATCCAACCCCACCAATGAGTGTAAGTAACCAAACGGGGCTCGCACATTTGCAAATTCAAAAGTCGAACTGATTTCTACATGTGTAGACATGTGGTGTACTTACAGAGAAAGCAGTAGTCAACTACCCACCATGATTATCATGGCCTATACTACGTATAATCGGGATATATAACAAAAAGTGTTGAAATGCCAGAAAGATACCCTAGAGGTGTATGAAGGAAGTATTATGACACTACATTATGGAGCGTAATACAAAAACAGTAGTAGTTATGGACAAACAGACAGACAGACGGACCTGCCGCCCACGTAACAACACCGGGTCTTCAACCTCCAGAATCCCACGGGCCGTCACGGTCTGCTAGTCCGTGCGTGCAAAAACCTCAACGATAAGATCGCTGGCTTGGCTGTGGTTCGACACATTTTAGTCGGCAGAGCTTTAGTAGGCCGCATGTCTGTGATGTAACTTGATGTCAGATAGTCTTGTTCCACCTTGGGACGTCACAACATTCCATCTTTCCAGGTATTTAGTTGACAGAAATCTACATCCTCACAAAATGTGTGTGGGGTAAGAAACTTTTTTTTGCTTATCCCTAGTACACGTGGTACAGGCCATGATAATAATGCTGGGTAGAGAGGTAGGCGACTGCTTTTAATGTAAGTGCACATGTCTATATATGTGAAAAGCAATTCGACTTTTTACTTACAAATGTGTTAGAGCCCCGTTTGGTTATTTGCATTCGCTGGTGGAGTTGGACTTTTGCAAGAATCGGGAGCGATTGGAGAATTATTATTTTTTTTTAATCAGAAAAAAAGTGTTCAATGCGGGAATCGAACCCGGGTAGTAGCGGTGGAAACCAACGGTTTAGACCATCCTTACACCGACCTACTTAAGAAACATTAAATGAATGACCAGTTTTTTGGTCGACTTAATGGACATTAGCATCAACAAAATGTAAACTAAGGTAGTGTTATTTGTATTAAGAGAAAACATGATGTAAGCAGGAAAACTACGTAAATAAACCTACACTGAGAGATGTTAACTACGTTATCCAACCATTTTTATCTATTTCAACACACAAAACGCGATATCCCGGGTAAGGATAATTGCGTTGATTTACATTTTTTTTAAACAGAAACAGTTATAAACATATTATACAAGAAAAGGTAATCAAAAATAAAAAAGAGAAACAATAATATATATTAAGAACCTGAACCTTTCAGGTTAGAAAGATAATCATAAATATATTTACAAAAATAGTTGAATCTATGATAATTCTCTCTGCTATTTACAAATTGATATAGATCTACAACATTGTCTGTGGTCTAGCGGTGAAGAAGAGGGGGCATTCCAGCAGTAGGTGTCTCGAGTCCTGAAATTCATTGCCACAATGAGAGCTAGAGTCTTCAACCGCTCCAATTTTTGATAAAAATCCCTTAAAAACCATTTTGATTATGTCTCCTATGTGGTACTTAAGACAGGTTTTCCTGAAGTAAGTTCTGAATATTTTTTTCAGGTAGAGAATCCATCCATAACCAAATGTTTGCCATATCACTCCGATGTTACTGCCTACGTGACTGTCATCTACATTCATGGAACTTTGCCACCTTTGACACCTTGTGTAGTAATATTAGAAGCAGCACAATAAAGGGACTGTCCTGTAGGGTGAAGTACAGTGTCGCGAGCCCCGAGCCGCTACGGTAACCGTGAACAGGGAACTCTAAAATGTGACTGACTAATGGTGCAATGGCACCCCTCTTTCCATGGAGTTGGACAAGACACAACTACCACCTTTCAGCATGTATATCGGGATTGAGACAATAACTCTGAAAGATATTACAGTGACCTTTATTAAAGATATACGAGATAACCAAGTGTGAACTAAATTGTGACTCTATCTCCAAAAAAAAAAAAAAAAAAGACGACCGATGGCATCAAAGACTTTCCACTTCTTTAAGTTTTGTTCAGAGTGTATAAAATAATGTAAACATGAGAAGGCGTGAGAGATCAGTTCCCTTTAACAAACGAAAACAACATTCTTCCCGCTTGTCAATATAATTTGACACCATATAGGTGCAATATCTCAGACAGTTTAAGCTATCGTGAGCTTCTTCCCGGAAGCCAAACGCATGGCTTGACACCATCATCTGACCTGTCACGGTCTCCTCCCTTTTCTGCGGTCACTGGTCAAAATGATTTAATCTCTTCTCTCTGTGAGTCAGTGAAAAAAAAATCCCATTAGAACATACCTCATAGAATTTAAAAAGAAAAAGTTACATATTATCGGTACTTGTAATATAATTGTAGTAGAAAGAATTTTTTCCATTACAATTATACTTTAGAAATATAATTTGCATATATATTTCTGCAGTCCTAGAAGCGTATATCCATAGTTATTTAAAAACACCAATTAACTGAACTCAATAGCAAATCCAGGGTATATTACGACTCAGTCTAATATAATATTGAAGTAGTCTGGAGATTATAATTGCGAATCGCTGGGGGGTTTACCACTGATGAGCCATGTCTTCCATTTTCCAAATTTTAATCATTGCAGTATATAAGAGCCGTAGAAATATAGATTTTAACATATATGTTTTACAAAAAATAATGCTTCGAATATATTTCTAATTTTCAACACAATATACAGTAGAACCTCCCTGTAAAGGACACCTACCTAATTACTGAGCCGAAGTGTCCTTTAGGGAGAGGTGTCTTCTCACCAGAGAGTTTCTAAATAGTAAAAATTATATTTTAGAAATGAAAAACTGTCCTTTGTAGAGAGGTGTCCTATAGCGCGAGTGTCCTCTCATGGAGATTCTACTGTATCATACATACTTTAATTAAAATAAAAGCTATCAAAACCCCTCTTTAATTCCATCACATTAATACAGTTGTACAATTGAAAAAAAAAAGATTTGCTTAAAAGTTTCTGATGTCACAATAAAGAAATATTTGTGATATAATGAAATTCTATTTTTAATACTTAATAAAATCTTTAATTAAAAAGGCATATATTGGTTCAAAATAGCATGGTAAAATAAATGATATTTTGATCCAATATATGCATTTTTAAATAAAGATTTATTTATGGATTGCTCTATTCTCAAAACTTAATAAAATATGAAAGAAAAACAAGTGTGAAGTGCATTTTTATTATATAAAAAACCTCGTTAATAAGGTTAAATAGATATTAGGGAGAAAAAAAGAAAAAGACCTCCAATGAGCTGGCTGGAAAGGGTCAAGGAAGCTACCGGAAGGTCACTAGATGTGAGTGATGGTCACCAACGGGGAATATTTCTCCATATATATGGAAATTTTATCGGGAGGAAATTAATTTATGAAAAAAAAGGTCGCCTCTCCCGTCAAAATAGACTCTAAAATATAGGTCACGCTTAGTTCTAGTGTCAATTTTGGTTGGAAAAACGACCTTTATGTAAATTTGTTTGAATGCTGTAGATGAAATGAGGCCTAAAATTAAAAAAAAAAAAAGTACCCCCGGCGGGACTCGAACCCGCAATCCCCGGTTTAGGAGACCGATGCCTTATCCATTAGGACACGGAGGCTCGAAATCTATAATCCTATTTTATTATGTGTATTTTAATTATACCACTAAAGTGTAAAGCCTAATATTGAAAAAAAAAAATACCCCCGGCGGGACTCGAACCCGCAATCCCCGGTTTAGGAGACCGATGCCTTATCCATTAGGCCACGGAGGCTTGAAACCAATGATTCTATTTTATTTTATGCTACTACAATAGAGAGCGTTTTGTGAAGCTTAAACAAAATAATAAAGTAATAATATTATCCTATTTTATTATCTATTTATTTATGTTATATATGGTATTCATTACGCGCCTATATTCATGTGTATACATGTGATGCACTTACAGTAAAAACAGTCACCAATTATAATACATACTACCCACCATGATTATCTTGACCACTAACACGTGTACTCTCTAGGAATAAAAAATATATTTTTTTAAAAGCGTATGTATGATAAATAAACAAAAAAAAAAGTTTTCATACAAGTCGGTAGACAAGTAGGTAACACCCTCGATTCCCGACAGCCATGAACCGGGATTGAATCCCGCGTTAACATTTTGTTTAATATATGAATAACTCACATATTATTCATTGTTGTAATTATCATAAACTAGGTTGCTCTTGTTGAGCGGTACCTAATAAAGTGATTTTGGAAAAAAGTTTAGTATTATACAATCGAATATCCCCATTACATATTTACATATGCGACTATGGGCTAATGTTCTATTTGAATATATGTAAAGTAGAATACCTAGTTCTATCACCTCATCACAATTTAAAAACGTAGTTCTATTTTTGAACTACACTCATAGACAAAACTTAAGGAAGTTGTACCTTTTATCATGTATATCGGGATTCAAACAATACCTCTGAAAGATATTACAGTGACCTTTGTTGTGTGAAGACACACGAGATAACCAAGTGTGAACCAAATCGCTTCTGTCTACTTGAAAAAAAAAAAAAATAGACGACCGGTGATATCAAAGACTTTACACTTCCTTAAGTTTTTTTCCATGAGTGTATCATATTACGAAGTATATGTTCCCCAAAAAGTTCATATATTCTAATGGGAAATTGAAGCAAGAAGTTGAATATTCTTTGAGTGTGAAAGCTTGCATGAAATAGGAACTTACCCTCTATTATTAATTTGTTTATTCTTTTCTTTGTCGTCTGTTTTCACAAGTTGAATCTGGTTAGAAAATGTATAAAAATTAGATGAATCTTTTGTTGCCTTAAATACGAGATAATTACCTCGTTTCTATATATATCTAAAAATGTTTAATGTTTTTAATAACATAATTTTATAAATCTGAGAGTTGTCTTCAAAAACGATCCAACAGAAATAATACAGGGGTATTTATAAAGTAATTAAACATTGATTTTAACGTAGTTTTCATCCTTCAAGTTCTTTTTTTAATATCTATAAGAATGTTTAAATACATTTATTTAATAAAAAACCTCTCAGTATAAGAGAGATCTCCATCTGATGAACAACTACCTCCCTGAAGGACTGACTACCTTTGTAAAATCAAAATTAACTTTTAAACTGCCGTAACCTATCTTCCAATAAGAGATTACCTCCTATAGAGAAACCAGTGGAATATATAATTTCGTATAAGAGAAAGAATCGATTATGCAAATATCATATTAGCATATCATAAAGAATAATTATATTATGATGCATTATGTTATCTGTTATCAAAATTCTCGAAACTATTATAAACGCGTATGGTTCTTTTTAAAAATAAACAATTTCTACTCTTCTTGCTGCAATGGAAAGTAGAAATACAGTAGAATTTTTTTATTTTTAAAAAGAATCATATACATTTATAATATAGTTTCGAATTTTGATAGAGAACAGTGGTGAGAACGGAGATTTTTACAAAAAATAAATAAATAAAGATTTAAGAATTTATTAATAAAAGATAAAAGGGTTGAAATCATCTCTCGTTCAACATTTATTTACAATCAAGATTATTATAACAAGCAAGATGATTCACATTCTATCAAATTAAATTAAATGACGAATATAAGTATTAATTAAGAAAAAGGCAACTCCTAATCGTGCAAACTAAAAGTTGTTGATGGACAACCAATGTTTATTTTTTAATTATTCCAGAATTGGCCACAAATACCCTTTATCGATTAATCAAGAAAAGCTAGTTTTTTTTTTTCCTTTACAGATCCAGGTATGCCCTTTTTTATATAAACTTATTTGATGGATCGCCTTTTGACTTAAAGATAAGGTAGGTGTTTGAGAAAACCCTCTCCCTTTCTGGAGAAGTTTCCATGAGTGTACTTTGGAAATGCATCAAACGGCACGTACGCTGTGCTATGAAAACCACGAACGAGACAAGCTGAATAAATGTCTTTAACAAAGGACACGGTGACCCTAAAAAGTTGTGGAATCTATGATATACCGAGGTGGCTTCACTTCTTGTATAATCTATAATATCCTGGAAGGTAGGAAGACGGAGAGAAAAACTCTTGTTTCTGAGATAGGCCGCCTGAACGTCACCTCTCTTCTATCAAGTCTGATAAACAATATTATCTATATAGATAATACCGTAACAGAGTTTTCCATTGTAAAGTCCTGAGCTATCTCCTCCGAAGATTCTGAACTACACATAACGATCTATATACCAAAATTTTCGTTATTTTTTTCTTCGTATGATAGGCCTGTTTTTATTTTCCTAATGTTAACAGTTATTTTTATTTTTTAATTTAATCTATTTTACAATCGTAGATTTTTTGCATTTATCATCATCAATTCCTTTGTTTTGAAATGCGTTGTTTTACTAATGCGTTGTTTACTAATTTATAATATATGTTTCTGATTCATTTGATTATGATTATAATTTGTAAGTACTTTGTTATAGTTTTTCATCTGTATATAATTTCTTCAGAAGAGTTATGGCGGATCTGATAAATTAGTCTTTCCATTATAATAATGATAATTAATCTTAACTTTTTTTTTTCTTCTTTTGCTAGACCACGCTTTTTACTGCATCTCATGTAATATTGTACATATAAAACTCCACTCAATCCTTATCATTGTTGTCTACACTCTGGAGAATCAGTGTAAGACCAATGGGGTCTTAATAAAGACTTTGTGTGTGGAATGTAGGAGCTTGTTTGAATACAACCGTTAAAGGGACCATTCCCTCCCCATATTTCTGCGATATATTTAAGGGGCGACGAGAAGGAGTGGGGGATTATTTTGAAAAGGATGTTTTTATAATTACACGGATACAGCGGTTGTATGCCGTGAAGTTATTTATAGATAGAACTTCCTTCAAATCGATTCAGAAAAAAAGGCGGCCACACATAAATAACGGGGAAGCTAATTAAGGTGGTTTGTGATTGAGGGCATGAGGCCTACCATTGGTATGTGAGTAATGTGATGAGACTTGCTGCTTTACCTATATTTACTTCCATGATTTGAGGGGTGGGTTGGAGGAAGGGTGGTCTAAACTGTTGGTTTTCGATCGCTACGACCCGGGATCGAATCCCGCAATGGACACTTTTTTTTTCTTGAAATATGGATGCAAATACACCTATCCCCCGATTTACACGGTACTTTTTTACACTTTTTCGCTTTTACACGGTTTTCCAAATAAGTTTTTTTTTTTATCGCACTATACTAAATGCTACTGTGATTGAACACATGCGCTGTGTACACATCTCACGAGGAATCCCGAGCTTATGTGCTGACTACATATTTTAACCTGTCAATGCATTTTAATTTTATTTTTGTGTAACTTATCCCCCGATTTACACGTTTTTCTCAGGAACGTATCTACCGTATCTACCGGGGGATAGGTGTAATATTATAATTGAATTAATTAAAAATATTTGCAGAGTTTCTTTTATCCAGAAATTGGGAGGCAAGCTTTCACGCGGTCGCGCTTCATCAGACCACTCTAATTTAAAAATTCTCCAAAGGCCCCCGATTCATGCGAAAGCCCAACTCCAAAAGCGAGTGCAAGTAACCAAACGGGGCTCTGGTACATTTGTAAGTGAAAAAGTCGAACTGCTTTTCAAGTGTGTAGACATGTGGTGCACTTACAGTAAAAGCAGACGCCAACTTCTACCCACCATGATTATCATGGCCTATACTGGCGCAAGCCATCAGTAAATTTCAATTTCCCAATCAGAAAAGCTTTTTTTTTTCTTCTTCTTTAATTATTTTTGTGATTATTTTTTAACGGGTAGGACGCGCGCTAATCTTTGTTAGCCTTTTATTTGTTCGATCCTATAGAGGGTAAAATAATAAACACTGAAACGTTGTGAAAAATAAAGAATATAATCTAATCTAGGTATATCTTTTTCATACTGAGAGTAAATACAAATTCATCCACAGTGGTGCTATTTTCGAGAAAAGATATCACACCAGAGAGCTAATTTGAATCATAGACTCACTCCAACCAAGGCTATCTTCGATTCTGTACTCACATTACCATGCCATCTCTATGACACATCAAGCCATGAGAGGACATATTCCTAATTTGGAGAATACATGTGGTCGTTAGTCACAGTTTACCGAGAATAACTGAAGAGATGTTAGTCTTCATACCAACATGGTTGGGGTCGATGGAAGGATTGTCTGGTTTTCGATCGCTATGACCCGGGATCGAATCCTGCATTGGTAACTTTTTTCTAATTAGAAAAAATACTCTAATGGCCCCCGTTTTGCAAAAGTCCAATTCCGCTAGCGAGTGCAATTAACCAAACGGAGGTCTGGCATATTTGTAAGTGTAAAAGTCGAACTGCTTTGCATATGTGTAGATATGTGCTGCACTTACAGTAAAAGCAGTTGTTAACTACCCACCATGATTATCATGGCCTGTACCACGTGTACTAGAGATAATAAAAAAATAAAAAAACACCAACATGCTAAATTTGTAGATTTAATAAAATCAACAAGTAATCCTGGGTTTAGTTTATTTTACCATTTTTATTTCTTTAGTTTCGGGGGCCCTTCAACAGGAGCACCTAGAAGTATAAGTTTTATTTAGTTAGCTGGAATGTTAGCCAGAAAGCTAGAAAAATAAAAAATGGTAAAAGAAACTAAACCCTGGATTTCTTGTTGGTTTTATTAATTTATAAGTCGGGGATGAACGTGTATTGTAAATTTGTAGATGGAAATTTTATGGAAATCCGGCCACCTCTACTCCACCAACTCCACCACCTCTTCCTCTTTCGGGGTGTAGTGTAATCCGCCTCCACGTGGTGCGCCCTGGGTAACGCTAAATGGATTACAATTTGTGATTGGTTCACAGATAGAGGGGCCTTTTTACATCACGTGGGGTAGGATGGCGCTTTGGTGGTGGTGAGTACAGCCGGAGATAGAAGCTTGGCAACATGGCGGCCATATTGTACTCTACATGGAATCTAAACTAATTGGTCGGAGTTCGCTGCATGCATGGACACATACATTCTGTACGTGACAACTGTGTGCCTTGTAAACTAATTCTATCTCTACTCCACCAACTCACCATATGTAAATAACCAGGACAAGGTGACTCGTGAGCTGTGATCGCATGTAACACCTGTAAACTGAGACGAAATAAATAAATTATGGAAATCCCTTGTACACAAGCTCATCAAATCAAAGCCCTCCCTGGACTGATGATTATAATTAGCATGAAACTATAGTCTCCAGGTAGGCGCTTCTCAATTTCCAAAGCTGGTGTTGTGGCTTTGTTACTAACCTGAATCCGCTAGTTTACATAAATGGTCAATATATTGTGCTTATTTAGTTTCAGTGTAACTCTGCCTTTGCCGGTCCCAAGCCCGGATGAAAAAGGAAGAGAGGGAGCAGTAACAAGCTCGGTAAAAAACCTGGGCTCAGCTGGCCCGGCTGATAGTACCCTGTAAGGGCTCCTGATCCAGGGATACAGGATGAGCAGTGTTTGTACTCCATGTTAGGAGCGGCTGTACATGGCATCTGTTCCTCGTGTCAGAGACGGCCATTTATTTTGGAGCTAAGTCGGCCTGACACTGGGTAGTGCTCCCAGTCTTAATGACAAAGGCAGATGCATTCTACTTCACCTAGTCATGATCGAGTGGAGATAAGAAAGAAGAAGAAGAAGTTTCAGTGTATATTTTAGATGGGAGAGGTGACCTTGATTTTTATAGATATGCTAAATTTGGTATTGCAGGGAAATCCGCAAGATCGAGTATCAGCAGTTTCTGGTAAATCCCGCGTCAGAGAACCTCCTTCAACAAAACGAGGCAAAAATAAGAAGCGAACTTTTTTTAATCATTGCAGCATGTGGTTGGTAAAAAACCTTTTTGGAAAACATTTTGGCTTGCATTAAATGCACTAAACAGGACCTTTGAGAGAGGCCACTGCTTATCATCAAACAGCTCGAGGAGCATGGACTCATGGAATTCGTGTAATCTTTGCACAAAGGGATAAGAACAACAACAGAAAACCTTTTTGAATTGTAAAAAGTAAGGACAGTAAGATTGACTTTTGACTCCCAATCTAAAAAAACTTGTTACAATTTTAATCCGCTAACAGGCGCTAATATGATTATTTTTACAAAAGCAAATTACAATTATCATTTTAAACGTAAACTATTGATAAAGGTTTGCAATTTATGTTTATTATGATATATATGTCATAACATATACTCTTCCAGGAATAATAAAGCCAACCTACAGACAACCCAGAGAGAGACGGTCCGGTCACTTGAGACACCAGCGACATTCCAAGGGGCGACTACTGGGGCCCGTCAGTTAGCACCTCGGGACTTTTAAGACAGTTGGGGATTGTGTGCGACACGAACGGCCGCCCGGCTGTGCCGGGCCCGTCTCTCTCTCTGGTTGTCTGGGTTCCTTCTCCAACTATCTAAACACGTTAGTGCTTTGTGCTAAATATCTTGAAGTCTTGAGTAACGAACAATCATAAAGAACTATGTTTGTAGGAGGGTTCGTTTAACGACCGATATAGTAGTGTTCTCTAAACACGTTAGTGCTTTGTAATATTGCCACATATATAAAATATAAATAAATTATTAATTATGCAGAGAACGCGGCTGATTCCACACTTGTCCTTTCTGTGATACGTTAACCATGACATATTTACGGTATAGGGGAGCCGCTGAGAGGGTTTACCACTGATGAGCCATGACCTCCCATTATTTTATCATTGCAATAAGGACAGTATAAAATTTGTTTTATTTTAAAAAGAAACGCATCAAAAATAGTTTCAATTTTTTTAACAGATGGCGCGCTAATACATCCTAATTTAAATATTTCCTCTAGCTTCCAGTATCTGACTCAATACTATGATCAAATCCTTGCCGGTATTTTCCTCAAACTTCACAATCAACTTGATTAGTCCGAGACTTTCCTTATAGTTCACAGCTGGACTGTAATAGCGCACTTCGCGTCAAGGAGGTTCGTTAGAGACAACTAGGTGTTGTCACTGAGTCGACCAACTCCATGTTGGAAACAACGCCACTGACGGTGATATGTTGGCAGCATTGAAGGGAACACCAAATGTAGTGTAGCAACACTTCTATATACATCCTGGAATGAGGTTTGTGGGAGGGTTCGTTTAACGACCGATATAGGAGTAGCCTCTAAACATGTTAGTTGTTGTTGTCGTGTCCAATGAAGAGCCTCAGATGTCTCCATGCATCTTTATCACAGCAGGAGCAATGTCCACTATCTAAACACGTTAGTGCTTTGTGCTAATTATCTCCAAGTCTTGAGTAACGAACAATCATAGAGACCTATGTTTGTGGGAGGGTTCGTTTAACGACCGATATAGGAGTGTTCTCTAAACACGTTAGTGCTTTGTGATAACTACCTTGAAGTCTTGAGTAACAATCAATCATAGAGACCTATGTTTGTGGGAGGGTTCGTTTAACGACCTATATAGTAGTGTTCTTTAAACACGTTAGTGCTTTGTGTTATCTTGAAGCATCGTGTAACAAACAATCATAGAGACCTATGTTTGTGGGAGGGTTCGTTTAACGACCTATATAGTAGTGTTCTTTTAACACGTTAGTGCTTTGTGTTATCTTGAAGTCTTTAGTAACGAACAATCATAAAGACCTATGTTTGTGGGAGGGTTCGTTTAACGACCGATATAGTAGTGTTCTCTAAACACGTTAGTGCTTTGTGTTATCTTGAAGTCTTGAGTAACAATCAATCATAGAGACCTATGTTTGTGGGAGGGTTCGTTTAACGACCGATATAGGAGTAGTCTCTTAACACGTTGGTGCTTTGTGATAACTACCTTGAAGTCTTGAGTACAAACAATCATAGAGACCTATGTTTGTGGGAGGGTTCGTTTAACGACTGATATAGTAGTGTTCTCTAAACACGTTAGTGCTTTGTGATAACTATATTGAAGTCTTGAGTAACAAACAATAATAGAGATCTATGTTTGTGGGAGGGTTCGTTTAACGACCGATATAGGAGTGTTCTCTAAACACGTTAGTGTTTTGTGTTATCTTGAAGTATCGTGTAGCAAACAATCATAGAGATCTATGTTTGTGGGAGGGTTCGTTTTAACGACCGATATAGTAGTAGTCTCTAAACACGTTAGTGCTTTGTGCTAACTATCTTGAAGTCTTGAGTAACGAACAATCATAGAGATCTAATCATTATCAGAGGTTTGCGGATTTCGACAAATTACAAAAAGGTATAAGACGCCGTAACTCTTTTTTATTAATTGTATAAAGTAGCTTTCGGGCAAGTCCTTCCTCAGTACACTAAAACCTTTTTAACGTTAGTGTTCAAATCTAAAAGCTTGATGGATGAGTTTCTTTTGCAAATTGGAGAGGAAAGGAAATTTATTATACATGGATTTACCACAAATTTACCGCAAATGAAGTTTAAAAAGCAAAAGCTAATAACAGTCAATATTGAGATAATGAAATTTATATATTGTAATTAAGACAATTGAGCTCATAAACAGATTTGAAAGGGTAAATCTGAAGAAAAGAAAAAAGATAGGGGTTAACTATTATTATAGTTAAGATTTTTAAACAAGAGCTCGTTGTTTAAATCTGTTTTTTTTTTATATATATTTAAAAAAAAAGTAATGAAAACTAAATAATAAAGTAAAATTCATAATTTTCCGATTGGAAAACTTAACATATAAAAACTCATCCCTCAAGCTTTTAGATTTGAACATTCTATTAAGGGATTAGCCTATTAATAATAATAATAAAAATCCTTTATTAAGGTCACTCGTCTCATAGAGAATTCTCCCAGATACAGAGGTAAACATAACAGTTATCTATAGAAAGTGGAGATTAACATCGATCTTTCTTCAAGTTGGATATATCATCTGTTTTTCACCTATTGTCTGTGTTGTTTTCCAGAATTTGTGAAAATCTAATGTATTGGGTTTGTTTTCACTACTTTCGCCATTAGAACATATGGTGAATTGTTTCTGTTGAGGAATCCTTTTCCTTAGCAGCAAGAAGGCCGTTAACTAGAGGACTGTAAGTGTTCCGAACTATCCAATATGACACCCTAATGGTGAATCCACCTTTAGCCAGAGAGAGAATAAAGGCACGACCAAGAAAACTATTCACACACTCTCACACTTTATTTTCAACCACACTATATATACACTAGAATATACACACGTGACCAGTCACTCCTGGTCAAATACAAACATTTACAGAGTAATATTAAAAATAATAAAAGAAACTCTAACAGTTTCCATAACCAATCTTTTGAGGGAGAATTTCTCTCCTCCAGTGCCGGACAATAAAACGTGTAGTGTGGAAAGTCCTGGCAGATTTCGCTATTGCACAAAGTACATTTTAAGTTCTTAGATTTCAATAATAAAACGTGATTATGTTTAAATAGTGAAAAAAGAATATTCTCACATCGTTTTACAATCAGTGGAATAGCATATGGAGAATTGTTTTTAGAACCATTTTTTTATCTCATGAAATGGAAAAAGCCCATCCTAGACCGACTAGAGCCATTGGCCTGAAACCATGGTCTCCAGGCAGACGTTTCTTAGTTTGCCAAAGCTGTTGCTTTGTCACCGACCCGAGTACGTTATTTTGCGAAGACAGTTAAACGTTTTTTTTTATAAGCAACAAACGCTAGAAACCGAATATAATAAGAGTTTGAAACGTTGTAAAAGTTCTACAGTAGAACCTCCATGAGAGGACACTCACGCTAGAGGACACCTCTTTATAAAGGACAGTTTTCATCACCAAAAATACCATTTGTACTATTTAGCAACTCTCCGGTAAGAGGACACCTTTCCCTAAAGGACACTCTGTAACTAGGTGTTGTCCTTTACAGAGAGGTAGTTCTACTGTAGCAACTCTTCGGTAAGAGGACACCTTTCCCTAAAGGACACTCTGTAACTAGGTGTTGTCCTTTACAGAGAGGTAGTTCTACTGTAGCAACTCTTCGGTAAGAGGACACCTTTCCCTAAAGGACACTCTGTAACTAAGTGTTGTCCTTTACAGGGAGGTTCTACTGTATATAACAAATAAATATATATTATTTAAACCTTATAGCACATTGTAATCCCAACAATCCATGGTTTATCGAAAACACTTGTAAAACAAACAAGAAATACAAAAGAGTCTAAAACGACAACACATCAATAAAATTGCATAAACTTCCATCTCTCCCGACACAATTCCTGAATGAATAAAAGATAAATTATTGAAACGTCTTGCAGAGGTCATATATGTTTTTATTGACCCACTGACCAATAATAATTCTCCATTTAGTATTTCAACTCCAGTTATAATTGCACATGTGTTGTGTAAAAAAAGACCTAGATGTGACGATGGTCATCCATCACCTATTTACATATATATTTACATAGCGGGCTGGGAGACAGAGATAAGAGACAGTAGATGTAACTGCTCTGGTAGAAGATGATTGTTGAATAGAACTACACTCTTTTATTCTTTTAATCTCATTTCACACCTTTATAACTTACTTATTTTGTTGACACCAATTACACAGGTCTACAAAACTCAAAGTAGTTGTACCTTATAGCATATATATATCGGGATTCAGAAAAAAAAACTCTGAGAGATATTTGATGCACAGGGATATTTATCACTGTGCATCAAATATCTCTCAGAGTTTTTTTTTCTGAATCCCGATATATATATGCTATAAGGTGCAACTACTTTGAGTTTTGTAGACCTGTGTTATCAATATCTTAATTGTTGGTTTTTTTATGAATTTTCAATTATAACAATTGCATAACACTCTTTTTACATATTGTATTATAACATACACACGACTAGTTAGCAACTCTTTAAATCAATGGTAAATGCCATTGTGATATCAGCATATGTAACCACGTGGCCACACAAAACCAATGCTGTGGTTCAAGCTACCAAATTGTTTACAATGTTCAATTTCAATCGATTCGTGAATTTAAGACTATACCAAACGCCTAGAATATTTTTCGTTTTAAATCCGGTACGTTTATCATCATTGTCACCATCATTTAACTACAGAAAAAAAAATCATTTAAAATCAAGAAGTTTTAAATTAAAATTAAATATATAAAAAGGGGGGACAAAATATTAATTTCTCTATAAATCTACTTAAATTTAAATACGCTCAATTAAAAAAAAAATGGATTCGCGGTACCGTATATGTCTTAAATCCGATTTGATCTTAAATGCGAGTGGTTTTATTCACCATTAGTCTTGATGCTATCGAAAACTGTATGTCCTAAATCCGGCAGATCTTAGATTGATAAATTAATTGTAAATAAAGGTACGTAAGATACACCAATTCTTAACTCCACCTTTGCCGATCCCAAGCCCGGATGAAAAAGGAGGAGGGGGAGCAGTAACAAGCTCACTAAAAAACCTGGGCTCAGCTGACCTAGCTGATAGTACCCTGTAAGGGCTCCAGGGATACAGGATGAGCAGTGTTTGTACTCCATGTTAGGAGTGGCTGTACATGGCATCTGTTCCTCATGTCAGAGGCGGCCATTTCATATTAGAGCTAAGTCAGCTTGCTACTGAGTAGTGTTCCCAGTCTTAATAGCAGACGCATTCTATTTCACCCAATCATGATGGATGTCAAATCTCCCTGCTATCACTCGGAAAATGAGTTAAGAAAGACGAAGAAATTCTTTGAACATGGGGGCATTTATCTCAAGTACTCACGGTACAAACCATCATGATGGGTAGTAAGCGACTGATTTTACTGTAAGTGCATCACATGTTTACATATCTAGAAGCAATTCGATTTTTCACTTACAAGTATGGCAAAGCCCCGTTTGGTTACTTGCACTCAATGATTTAGTTAGAATTTTGCAAGAATCGGGGATCATTGGAGCGATTTTTGTCATCAGAAAAAAAAAAAGTCCAATGCGGGATTCAATCATGGGTCATGGAAACTCGACGGTTTACTACCACTCTTCCATCAGTACTGTACCTGGTAAAAATCCAGTAGAACAAATGGTAGGGAACAATTGAACTTTGGGATAGAGATTTGTTACGTCTGAATTATTGTTGTATTGTTAGATACGCGAGAAACCTTCAGGCTACGCTAATTGGTTCCATAATGAAGTTAATTATTGTGTAATTGTGACGTAACAATTTGTTCGCCTCACGTCTAGCTAACATTGTACTAACCCGATTGTAGTATGAATGTACTAGGCAAATATCTGTGTGATGCAAATTTATTGTCTTAGATTTGGTTTATTCCTAACTGACATTGTCGTTTTTTTTTGCGGAAGAGCATTGTTCGATGCAAATATTTCTATGTAATTCTACTGTTTTAAAAGCTTGTGTTCATAGTTTGTATAAATACCATAAATTGGATTCCAACATTTAAGTGTCGCATATACATTCATAGACAAAAAACTTAGGTGGAAAGTCTTTGATATCGTCGGTCGTCTATTATTTTTATTTTCCATTGCTCCGTTAGTCAGCCACATTTCAGAGTTCTCTGTTCATGGTTACCGTAGCGGCTCGGGGCTCATGAAGATCAATACACACGCGAATAAATTATATTAACGTTTAGTTCACATTTATTCCTCTAGGTGGCGTTCTGGCTATCTAAAAATGCTCATTTAAGATGGTTAGCGAATATCTGGGGCTCAAAAATCATCCATTTTGATTAGCAGCCCCGTAAAAAAAGATATTTCTTGTTAGCAAATATGCCTTGAAAAAAAAATAGTAGTAATATGTTTTAACTAAACATCCTTAAAAAAAAAACGAAGAAGTTAAAATTTTAAAAAAGAAGAAGGCACGTGCAATACTATTGTATACGGAGCTCAAGTATTGCGACATAAGGGTGCGGAGGGAGAGTGGGTGGAGACAAAGAAAGAGAAAGAAAAAAATAAAAAGAGAATTCAATAAAAAACGATCGAGGAGGGGAGAGGCCTCACATGGCTGGGCGAGTTCAACAGAAAGTTGAAGGAGGGGCCAAACTACCTGGCGGAAGTACGCCCGCTAACCGGAAGTGACGTCAGCGACGGCAAGGCCAGAGTTATGCGGGAGGGGAAGACAAAGAAATCTATACGACAATTTAATCAACTTACAATCTTCCATATACATTCGAAACTTACAACAATACTAATCGCTTTAAAACAACCTTACTCAGTTACTATTCTGATAGAAAAATATAATTAATTATACATTCATACTAATAAATAAATAAATAATTATATTAATTATTTTTATTATCAATATCACATTATTCATATATAACAAGAAAAAAATAGCAAAGCTGTATTTAACTATGTAGATAAGAGTAGATCGCTGTAGGTCCTGTGGCCTAATGGATAAGGCGTTGGCCTCCGGAGCCAAAGATTGTGGGTTCGAATCCCATCAGGATCGTAATTTTTTTTTTTTTTACGAAAATTTTTTTATTATGAATTTTTTATTATTTTATTAAATTTATTAATTCATTAAAAATACACAAAATAGTTTTCTTTTAACTTAATTTCGATTGCTTTTTTTGTATTTATAAATGATGTGTTGTTATAACTACATATAAATTTTCTTTTTACCCCTCTCTTTCTCTATTCTCTTTTTTTAATTTTTCATTTTGAAAAACTGTATGTTTTAGAGAATATTTCCAATTTTGATAGATATAGATGCAAACTCAATCAATAACTTTAATAGACGCATCTAAAGGTTAAGTCTTCCAAACGGAAAAAAAAAATGCATTTCACTTTATTATTTCGTTTTCATCACTTTTTATTATTTTTTTATTTTTTAATATATAAAAACCATATATAAACAACGAGCTCTTGTTAAAAAATCTTAACTATTATAATAGGTTAACCTATATCTTTTTAATTTTCTTCAGATTTATCCTTTCAAATCTATTTATGAGCTCACTTGTCTTAATTACAATGTATAAATTTCATTATCTCAATATTGATTGTGATTAGCTTTTGCTTTTTAACCTTCATTTGCGGTGAATCCGTGGTAAATCCATGTATAATAAATTTCCTTTCCTCCAATTTACCCTGACAAATCTATTAGCTTGATTGTCTTTATATAATTTTTCCTGTATATAAATATCATATTACCATTAAGGTACTATTACTGTTATTCCTGCATGAATCCTACATTTCTGCTTGGAGAATCTGTATAAGACTAAAAGGTTTTAATAAATATTTTTGTTGTTGTTATTACTGGTACTATTACTGTTATTCCTGCATGTACCCTACATTTCTACTTGGAGAATCTGTATAAGACTAAAAGGTCTTCCACCAGGGAGTGCAAGTAACCAAACGGGGCTCTGGCACATTTGTAAGTGCAAAGTCGAACTGCTTTTCACATGTGTAGACATGTGGTGTACTTACAGTAAAAGCAGTCGCCTACTCATACCCACCATGATTATCATGGCCTGTACCACGTGTACTAGGGATAAGCAAAAAAAAGATACTATTACTGTTATTGCTGCATGTATCTTACATTTCTGCTTGGAGAATCTGTATAAGACTAAAAGGTCTTAAATATATATATTTTTTGTTGTTGTAATGGTTAACCTATAAAGAGGTATAGTAAGAAAATTGATTAAGTTTATGACCATATTAAATAGAATAGGATTAGCTTTTTATTTGGTTCAATTTCTCATTAAGTATGATAAAGCACAATTTGGATTATCTATATATATATATATATATATATAAATGAATGTATGTGTGTGTGTGTGTGTCTGTTTGTCCTTTATGCCTGACCAAACCACTCATTGGAACGCCATGAAACTTTGGGAAGTTATTTAGTATAGTACTGGGAAGGTTTCTAGCAAATAAAATTTTTGAAATAACTTTTCGCCTAAAAATAATCAAGATAAATATTCTAATTTATCTGTTATAATTCAACAATCTGCTCTAAATATTATCATGATGATACGATGATTTTGTAATGTAGAAAATTAGGAAAGACAAAATTCAGGATGACACGGCAATTTATTTGAGACAAGAATAATGATACAATTCCAAGGCAAGATACTATTCCTTTAACTTCCAATTACCGAGGGAACCAATTAATATTGCTTTTATTCAACTTATCGAGTATTTTTATAGTGACCGGGAAATAATGTTCACTTTATCGAGAGATTCGTTAGACAAACCTTTACTCGGGTAAAACCCGGGCGAAGCCGGGTACGTCCGCTAGTAGATTATAATACAAGAAAATAAGACCTAATCCAAATAATTTATTGGTGTGTAACAATGCTGTTGCCGAAACGTCACACACTAATAAATTATTTGGATTAGGTCTTATTTTCTTGTATCCTCATTAAGTAGTTAACCATCGAGTTTTCGGAATTTTTTAATTTCGCATAGTAAAAGCGATAGTTCGAAATTTTGAGTGTGAAGACAATGAAATATAGAAATATATTGTCACGTTTGTGAATTTTATAATTAATTTTTTTTTCACTGATTTGTGTATATTATATTAAAAAGTCATTTTTGTTATCATTATCACAGGAAATGTATTTTTTTTTTAACAAACGAAAATAAAACAACAACAACGGTATTTGCATTTTCATTTTTATATAAAACAACAACAAACTTAACAATGTAAAAACATATTTTAACATTTAACACAAAAATTTACAATATAAATATTCCATCGTGTAGGAAATTGAATAAAAAAATGTTTTCTTCTTTCATATCTCCACTTAACTCCGCCTTTGCCGGTTCCAAGTTCGGATGAAAAAGAAGGATGGGGAGCAGTAACAAGCTCACTAAAAAACCTGGGTTCAGCTGGTCCGGCTGATAGTACCCTGTAAGGGTTCCTAATCCAGGGATATAGGATGAGCAGTGTTTGTACTCCATGTTAGGAGCGGCTGCACATGGCATCTCTTCCTCATGTCAGAGGCGGCCATTTCTTTTGGAGCTAAGTCGGCTTGCCACTGAGTAGTGCTCCCAGTCTTAATGACAGACGCATTCTACTTCACCCAGGCTTTACAAGCTTGATACCCTAATATGATTAAGTTGAGATAAGAAAGAAGAAGATATCTCCACTTAAATCATATATCGGGTATTATGGTGACTGTACTGGGGATAAAACGCACATTTTTACCATCGCCAAATATGTAATGTACAAATTCTGGATAAGCATCGATTTTAACAATGACTACAACATCGAGTTTGACTCACTTTTAGAGGCTCATGTCTAATGTATATAAATGGTGTAAATATATACTCTCTCAATATCTCTATATATATCTACCACTATGTAAATAATGCTATGTAGTTAATAGTAATGTTTGAATAATGAGTTTTAAAACGGGATGAGAGTAGAGCTCATCAATGGATGAGTCAATACAGTCAATGATGTAATTTGAGGTTGTCGGTTGAGAATTGCCACTTAGTACATAGTGGGAAAAACTTGCGACCATTCTGTAAATCTTACTCCTCAATAAATTTCTTCAATATTTTATTAAAATCGCAAGCTTTCGAGTTATATTCTCTTTCTCACAAGCGCTTCTCCTTATAAATCTCTCTAATAATAAATATTTAAAATTCTTTGAATTCCTTTTATGTAAATTTTGGTAAATTCTTTGGAACGTGACTGGACTCAAACTCATCTAAAAATAAAAGAAGTCGATGGACAAGTGGGTAACACCCTCGATCCCGACAGTCATGAACTGGGATTGAATCCCGCGTTAACATTTTGTTTAATATGTGAATAACCTTCATATATTAGAAAGAAGGAATCATATATCGCCGCAACTCTTTTTATTATTATAGCGGTTAAGGAAGCTTTCGGGCAAGCCCTTCTTCAGCTAATTATATTGTACAAACAAAGAGAGATTATATATCGTTTTTAATATAAATCAAAATAAACGAAAACCGCAAACCGTTTACCATGAACCTTCATATACGAGGGGCATCCAATAAATAAGTTTCCCTATTTTGTAACAAAATAAACAACTTTATTTACAATTATGCAGTTATTTTATTTTCATTATACAACTCATAGACTACTTCTCTACATAATCACCATTTCTGTCCAAACATTTTTGGTACCGTTGTAGCGATTTTTTGATACCACTGTTGTACCAAGCCGTGTCCTGTCTTCGTAGCCAGTGGTTCGCCTCCGCCTGTTTTCAATTCAAATTCAAAACATCTGACATGATTGTTCCAATCGAAGAGCATCCAATTTCGATTCCAGGAGGCAGTCGAATCATTATTTCGTCAATGGTGACGCGGCGATTTGCTTCCACCGCATTCCGAACAGCAGCCACGGCTGCATTGTCCGTAGCAGTAACGGGCCTGTCGCTTCGCTCGTCATCATGCACGTTTTGCCGTCCTTCCAAGAACCATGAACGCCATCGCGAACCATTTGGATGCTCATACATCCTTCACCATACACTGACACTAAACTGCGATAAATATTGACCGCAGTTTCATTTTTCGCTGTGAAAAAACGAATTACAGAACGGAGTTCGCAAGTGGACACGTTCACCAGTGGTAGCTCCATGGAAACTGAAGCGCTACGGACTTGCGCGTACGAGTAGAGTGATTTTGAAAGGTCACCAGCTTCCAACGCATCCTAGTGACCATTTCTTACCTACTAACTAATTTTTACAACGTTTCGTTCGCCGAAAAAAAAAATAGGGAAACTTATTCATTGGATGCCCCTCGTATTATTCATTGTTTCAATTATCATAAACTAAGTTGTTCTTGTTGAGCGGTACCTAATAAAGTGATTTTGGAACGAAGGAAACTCATCTATCTTGATTATCGCATTTATAAAAATGATTTCAAGTATTTTCCACAGATAATCGGCACCTTTGTTGGCTGGTGTTGTGATCAGAATGCACGGACTGATCTGCTCCATGGACAAGACACCACCACCACAGATAATGTAGCCCTGAATTTCCAACAGATACTATCATAAGAAATATATTCATTGCAAATAATTACTCTAATAGGCACGTACACTTAGCAAAATATTGATCATTTTATATTCTTTTTTTTTTTATAAACTTCTAACTTCAAACGATATTTTACAACCATAAGGCTGTCTAGACAATTGCCCATTTAAATAATTTTATTGAATCTTCTAATCAATTTTTACAAAGGTGGAAAAAATATATATGATGAAAATGGTAAATAAAGGGTATATAAAGTGTAGGGGAATATATATATAGTTGTGTATGTGTACAAATTTCTTCAGAAAGGAAGGTTTCCCCACCTTGAAGAGTTCTCCTCCACACAAGGAGGGTGTCTTCTTGAACACTCCTCAGTTCCACACCGAGGAAGTACCTATAGATGTGTGTCTTGGCAAACGTCAGGATGGTCAGGGTGTCATCGTCTAGGCCATGCCCGAAGACCCATAAGGATGTCTAGAGAAGCTAGTTTCAATAGAATATGTTCATCCTGGAGGTCTTCACCATAATCCAGCGGCCGGCTCCCTGACCTGCAGAGCTGGATCTTCGGGCATGGCCTGGAGTACGATGTTCTAGCCATCCTGGCATCTGCCAAGACCCTCATCTACAAGCACTTCCTGGGCCTGGAGATGCAAGGAGTCCAAGAAGACCTCGTCTGGAGGAGAACCTTATCAAGGTGGTGGAGCCTCCCTCTAGCTCATAATGTATATTCCCATTATTTATAATTATTATTATCATTATATATATACAGTTAAATCTGTCTATAGCGCCCCCTATAAATAGCGCCTCCCTCTCTATAACGCCCGATTTTAAATACGTAGTACGATGCGATTTACATTAAAAGTGACCTGTCTATAGCAATCCCTTTCTATAGCACCCTATTTTGGTGATTCCCAAGAGAGGGCGCTATAGACAGGTTTAACTGTATATATATTTATAAAAATTGACTAATTGTCAATAAAATTATTTCAAATGTCAATAGAATATGTTATATCCAGGATGGAGAGTGTGAAACAGACGACGGTGTGTGGGGGACATCCTAGAATCAGAGAACAAAGCTGAGAGAATCGCGGCCTCTAAGTAGGGCAGGGTTTATTTACTTGACAAACCTTCTCATCGCTTCTTCTCAAAGGGCTCTTCCCGACTCCCTCGTCCCCCCCATAACAGTCAGTTTCCGCAAGCCACAAGTAGTGGAAGATCATCTGATCTCATGGAATGGGGTGTAGAGATGCCGCTTTCGTTGATCATTGCACCATGATTCAGGCACACTTTGGTGAAAGTACTCTTTTTTTTTTTTTTTTACTTATCCCAAGTAACGTGGTAGAACGAAAAATCGAAATTTATTTTAAGGAGAAATAACGATGATATCCAACCTTAGGGATGAGGTATGAAAGGATGAATTGTGAAGAGTAATGATAAACGGAAAAATGAATTGTGAAGAGTAATGATAAACGAAACGGAGTAACGTGGTAGAGGCCATGATAATCATGGCGGGCTGTTAGCGACTGCTTTTACACACACATACATATACACATAAAATCCTTTATTAAGACATATAGTCTTATACTCGTACGTGGATTTACTACGGATTCTCTGCAAATAAAAATAATTAACGAGTAAAAGATGATCCTATTTAATGATAATAATGATATTTTTATGACTCTGATTCGTTCGATACTTGCACCTACAAGTAAGTGTGCCAGAAAACTCCGTTTGATTACTTGTACTTACTTGATGGGAGTTAGATTTTTGCAAGAATCGGGGGGCATTATAGCAGATCTTTTTCTTCATAAAAAGTGTCGAATGCGGGATTCGATCCCGGCTCATGGGGCAGTCGAAAATCAACAGTTTATATATCATTCATCCATCAATACATCTCTACAGTACTCTCAGTGTATATCAATCGATCGATACCTTTATTGAGACATTTAGTCTTATATATACTGATTCTTCTTAGAGATACACAGAAATGGAGTAAAAAAAAAAAGAAAAAATATATTAGAATCAATTCCTTTGAAGTCCAACCCCACCAGCAAGTACAAGTAACCAAACGGGGCTCTGACACATTTGTAAGTGCAAAGTCAAATTGTTTTTCAAATGTGTAGACATGTGGTGCACTTACAGTAAAAGCAGTTGCCTAACTTCTACTCACCATGATTATCATGGCCTGTACCACGGGTACTAGGGATAAGAAAAAAAAGTAGTTCTACTATATATGAAAAATAAAATAAAGCTTCTCCAATTCAGCACTTGCTTTAATTCAACAGTCTTTCAAATTCCAATCAGACTATTTACTTTAATTTAACCAACTATAATTCAACACTTATTCTAATTCAACTGAGAGCCTCATAGCCTGAGTTGTATAGTAATGTACCATGTCTACGTGTTCGTAGACGACCCTATGTTATAAAGCGAGAACTAGGCCGTGACCTTAGAAAGGTATATCCTAGGATTTCCAGTGAAGCGTAGCAGGATCACAAGAGGTTTATATCCCATAACACCCCCTGGTGTGTCAACATCGCTGTTCCATTCCAGGTTTCTGACCCACTGACCCCAGGTATAAACTAACTCTCAGTGTGTGACTTTGTCTTTCCTTCTAGGCTTAGAGAGTGACATGATATATAACTTCTCAGTACGTTAGGAAGAGTATTCGTTTTACTACTTCCTTATATGAAAGTAGTTTAACGTCGTTTTATTTTCGTCTTTTTTCGAAAATAATACGAATTAAAGTGTGTTTTAGAATACCTATAACTCATGTACATAATGTGTATGTATATATAGATGTAAATTTTGCCTTTAATCTAAAGAGACAAGGGTCGCCTCTCCCGTCAAAATAGACGTCAAAACTAGACGCCATCAAAACTAGACCCGAGACCGCTAGTTTGCGGTGACAGTCAATAGATGGCGTCTAGTTTTGACGTCTATTTGACGGGAGAGGCGACCCTTGTCTCTTTACTGCATGTATGTGTTATATATGTATAGAACTTATGTATTACTCCGTGGTAAATCCATGTATAAGAAATTTATTACAAGCAAATGCTACAGTTTTCTGGAGATGAGTTTCTTTATGAGATGAGTCATAACTTATATATTTCTGTGTACTCCTGTAGAAGGGCAGAGATGCCTGAAAGATTACGTTTAATAAAGATAAAGAAACTCACATCTCCAGAAATCTGTTGCATTTGTTTGATTAATATCCAGGAGATTTGAATCTATTGATATTGATATCAACAACAACAACAACAAAAAGCCTTTATTCAGGGTCACTAACCCTATACAGGATTCACCAGAGGTATGCATAAGAACAAAGCAGTGAGACAAAGGAAATAACGATATAGACAGAAGAAAAAGAAAAAAAAAAACAAGAAAGAGAAAGAGGGAAGCAAGAAAAACAACACAAAAAGAGTAGCAGTAAGAAAGTGAGGAGTGAGTGTCACTTGGCCTTCTTCTGAGATATGGACTTGTGGAAACCATAAAACGCCATAGCAATATACTTATTCTGGGTCATATTGTCAATTATTGATGGAAGTGAAGCACAGATTGATATTGATATTTCTTTCCTCCTCCAATTTACCCAAACTAATCTATTTATAAGCTAAATTATCTTATAATACAATTGCCCGGTAAGCGGAACACTGTGGGTTCGATTCCCATCCCTAGACACTTCATTTTTCCGTTTATCATTACATTTCACAATTCATCCTATCATACTTCATCCCTAAGGTTAGAAATAATCGTTATTTCTCCTTAAAATAAATTTATATTTTTCGTTCAAATTTTTCGTTCATTTGTGGTATAATTTTCAAATCTCGATCTTAAATTATCTTAATTAAGTTTTCCTGTATATAAATTTAATATTACCTTTATGTGATTAGCTTTAAAAATAATAATAACAATGCTTATTACTGGTACTATTACTGTTATTTCTATATGTACCCTACATTTCTTTGTGCTTGGAGAATCTGTATAAGACTAAAAGGTCTTAATAAAGCTTTATGTTGTTGTTATGTATTACTTACGGCTTTTAATTTGGAAAGTCTTTACCCAAGTGTATACATTCCTCACCATATAATGTGCTTATTCGAATTTGACAAAGCATTTGTAACAAGCAGAAACAAAGAACAAGATGATCATCACACAACCATCACCATTTCCTTTGATTATGAAACCAAATTCTTCGGTTAGGAAATTTTTAGATAAGTCAAAGTTCTTATTAAAATATTTTTATGCATGTATCATATGTAAATATATGTTTTTATATTTTATTATTTTGTTTTACTCGGACTTTTACACTCATGGACAAAGTTTAAGGAAGTGGAAAGTTTTTGATATCACCGGTCATCTGTTTTTTGGAAGGAGACAGGCAATTTTGTTCACACTTGGTTATGAATAAAGGTCACTGTAATATATTTCAGAGTTATTGACTCAATCCCGATATACATACTAAAAGGTACAACTTCCTTATGTTTTATCCATGAGTGTATATATACAAATCCATATATAAGACTAATTGTCTTAATTAGGTTTTCCAGTCTATATGCTGCATTATTATCATTAAATGTAATTAGATTTTACTTTTTTTTTAATTCTTTTTCCTTTTTTTTTTTTTTAAAGAGAGAGGCTCCGTAGCGAATCCATTATATTCCTGTCTATATAATCTGCATTATTGTAATTATAAATGGAAATAACGTTTACTATTTTTAAAATTATTATTATTATTTTTTTTAAAGACTCTGTGGCGAATCCATATAAAAGACTTTGTGTGTGAAACCAATTTGAATTCGCGAATAACCCGGGAGTTGTGAATTAGATGGGAAAACCATCACCAGAAAGACAGTCCGAAGATAGCGGTTTACCAAGAAAATGCTACACGATGCCGGAAGATAAGAAGAATGTCTGTATAAACCCATCTAAGATGGTAAAAACAAAGCCATGGAGACATACTTCAAAAGGAAGCTGGCCCTGCACGCTCTTCCCCATCCTGCACATCCGGCCTCTGCTCGAGAGACCTGTATCGCCTGTGGCTCTAGCGACCTGACGTTGGCCCACCGCTATTGGTCCTGCAGCTCCATCAGGCCCCTCATACGGGAGGCCTTCAACATCATACAGCCGACCGGTCAAGGGCTGGATGACAACGCCCTCGCCATCCTCGCGTCTGCCAAGTCATCCATACACAGGTTCTTTCTGAGCCTTGAGATGAGGGGAGAACGTGACTTACTGTCTGGAGGAGAACTCTCCGTCGTTGGGGGAATCTCCTCGACTGTACATAACTGTATATATTTTACTCTTTTATTTTATCCCTCTTTTTATGATTAATATATACTACTACCATTGACTTGTGTATGAGGTCAATAAAACATTTTTAAATCTCAAAAGGAAAGATTGTCAGTCAACAGAAAGAGAACCCTACGTGCATAATGAAGACAAAAAGGGAGAAAGAAAAGACATCAAGTAATTCCACAAGAAGATGGATAATTCCTAAATGGATAAAGGAAATATTGTCAGTCAACAGAAAGTATGTACATAATGAAGACAAAGAAGGTGGAAGAAAAGACATCAAGGAATTCAACAAGAAGACTGGATAATTCCTTAAAAGAAATAAGATACCCATCAGGAATAATAAAAAAACTATCCCGATATTAAAAACTTAAAAGAAAGACACAAAGAAGGCCGAGTCCAACCCCACAGTTTATCCAGTTTTTCAAGTTTGGCCTCCAACAAGAAAAGTTAGGTAACCAATTATTGTCAATTACGTAAGGTTTTGTCAACATGTCTCTCATGGCCTTTTTTGGAAGTAAAAATGAACCTGGTGACTTTTTCTCCACTTTTACTTCAATCAAGGGAGTTGTTTGTCAACAATGTCGCCTGGAAGTTTGTTGTAAAAACTTGCGTGCATAATGACATCGAGTTCCGCACCTTGTGGGGTCCCATATGTAGCCTGGACAGCGTTGTTACCATTCCTTTATTCTAATATCCCTATTATTAAATCATTACTGATCACTTATCCATTCAATATGCTAAAATGGTTTGATTGTACCTTTTACCTTTTAACATGTATATAGAGATTCAGACAATAAATCTGAAAGATATCTAATACACAGTGATCTTTATTAAAGACACACGAGATAACCAAGTCTAAACGTAAGTGCCTTTGTTTCCTTCAAAAAAAAAAAAAAGACGACCGACGACATCAAAGGCTTTTTACTTCCTTGAAGTTTTGTCCATGAGTGTATTTACAGCTATTTCAACGATATTCTTCTTACGAAATATGTATATTAAATACACTGTCGTAAATACACTCATGGGCAAAACTTAAAGAAGTGAAAAGTCTTCGATGTCGTCGGTCGTCTATTTTAAAATTTTCGTAAAAGAAAAAAATGTATCAAAATGATCAAATTTGTGTTGTGAAAACCCTCTCCCGTCTCCAACCCTCAACAACAAACACAATGCTGTATATGTCTCAACACTCCAAAAGAACCAATGCCCAAAGACCTCCAATTACCAACTTTCCACAACAATTAAAGCTGCAGACAACCTCCCCCCCAACATCCGATGCTACAGACGACAACCTCCAATTAACAGACCGCCCCACTCTCCCACCCGGAAGTCCACAAACAGGAAGAACTTTCCGTCCTTAATGCCGACTTAAAAGTGAGTGCCGACATCAGAATTAATCCCCTTTCACGCCTCATTCGATAAAATAACAATAACGGACGTCCGTAATAATCGCAAACACTTTCTGGTTGGCGCTGTTGATTGGTTGAAACCTTAGTAATAAACAGTTTAACTAAATTGTAAGAGCAGCTATTTTGAAAGCTTAGAAAAATTGAATCACCTATATATGGCCACGTGTAAAATTAGGAAAGACAAACTTCAGGATGACACAGCCATTTATTTAGGACAAATACAAACTATTAGGATGCATTAGCGCGCCATCTGTTATCAAAATTCGAAACTATTATAGACGCATATAAAATGAAAGGATTTAAAAGCACGAATGCTTCTTTTATACATAATACAAATTTCTACTGCCCTTACTGCGATGGAAAAATATATTGGGAGGGCTCTCTCTTGGCTCATCAGTGGTGAACCCTCCCAGCGGTTTGGCCAATTTAATCTACCTGACCGCTTCTCAGAGCTCTAATACTGTATTGGACGATTCTGCTTATATACGCAGCACTGAAGGGTGGAATCTCAGAAATGGTTTTAAAGAAAACTATGGACATAAGCTTATAGGATAGTAGAATTACATTCAAATTATAGACGCGTTTGATTCTTTTAAATTTAATTTAATATACATTATTTTATAAAAAGAATCATAAGCGTCTATAAATGAATAAAACAAAGCATCATTTATAAATCGTACAGGGCTTTTTCAATTGATAAGCGTCTATAATAGTTTCGAATTTTGAAATACAAACTATGTTTTATAAAATACAAGATAAGGAAGGAATGATGAATGCTTAATGAGTATCATAATATAAATATCAAAATTGATACTCTGTTAATAAAATAAAAATACTTCGCTACAATATTGTGGCTAAGAAATAATTTATTATTTAATTTAATATTATTCAATGAAAATATTCAACAGATTATAATAATATATATTACTCTGTATTTGTAAAATCATCATCAAAATATTTCTTTGCTTGCTTGTTCAAGATTCTCTAGCTGTAGATAGTTTGGTTGATAATTGTCGACTAGTCGTACTGACGTCATCAATAAATACTGTCACTTATTCCAAGACTTGATTTCTACGTTACAATATTATACGATCTATTTGAATCACTAAAATTGATCCGTTTAGATATGGATAAATAACTTTACTGTTCTCTTTTCGTGAACTGAACTCCTGGAGCCACGTACAGAAGTCGCCAACTGTCCGGGTTAGTCTTCAGACTTATTGTCCAGTTGTGGACATCCAGTTGATCAGATGTCACCAGGCCGATTTGTTTTAAGGAGGCTCCAATATGTCTTTGCATTCAATGTGTTGACATCAAAGAAGGTTGCAGTCTGGAATCTCTGGAGATGAGATAATAGAGACGTCTGAAAAGAAGATTGATAGACAGTTTGGTTTTATTTTTGACAGTTCGACCGGGTGGAGTCGTTTTTGGAAATCTTTGCAACGTCCGCTTGTAATACAAAAATAAATAACCTTAGCAAGTATTAGCGATATACACTCATGGACAAAACTTAAGGAAGTTGTACCTTTCACCATGTATATCGGGATTCAGACAATAACTCTGAAAGATATTACAGTGACCTTTATTGAAGACACACGAGATAAACAATATACTTACAATACACTCTTTTCTTTAAAAAAAAAAAGTGTCCAATGCGGGAATCAAACCCGAGTCGTAGCGGTCGAAAACCAACGGTTTAGACCAGGCATGTCAAACTCGCGGCCCGCGGGCCTCATGCGGCCCACAACGAATAAATTTGCGGCCCACCAGACAATATATTTTAATAATTTTTTTTTATAAATTAAAAAAAATTAATAAAAATTTGTATCCTAATTTTTAAAAATTGTAATTATAGAATCAGTACCTAATCATATGCAAATGGAGGTAATAGATTTCCAGTGCGATTCAGATTTAAAGGCAAAATTCATTGAAGTTGGCGTTTCTGAATTTTACAAATATTTGCCAGCCAGATTTGAAAACACTCGAAAATTAGCATATGAAATTATGTCCATGTTTGGAAGTACTTATCGGTGCGAGCAGTTATTTTCACTTATGAAAGGAAATAAGTCTCCAATCAGATCGAGAATTACTGACGTTCACCTTGGGTCAGTTTTAAAATTAATCACTGCGAACAAGATTTCCCCCGAAGAAGGAAAGATGGTAGCAGAAAAGAGATGCCAAATATCAGGGAGAAAATATTAACTTTACATTCTTTTTTCTTATTAGTATTTTTTAAAATAAACCTACATAAATGTTACTATAAAAATTTAATTACTTGTTTTCATTTTTTGCGGCCCACATAATCTTATTACTTTTTTATTTGGCCCGTGTTAGGATTTGAGTTTGACATGCTTGGTTTAGACCATCCTTCCACCGACCCCATATATAAAAAAATAAATATAGAAAGTGAAATTTCTCTATAAAGACATTAGATATGCACAGAGTAGAACAAACGTGAGTTGAGAAAGCCATAAAGAGGATGATGACCCAATAAAAAAGTAGGTGAAGAAGATTTTTATGGCAAGTTCTCTCCACGTAATGGTTTATGTATCTTCCCGGTTCCTGACACCGTGTTGGCTCAAGGCGTTGACTGGAGGCAGGCAGCCGATGAATTCTGATAACTTCCTTAAGTTACATTGCTTCTGGGATGTACAGCTACACTTCCTTAAAATGTATATACAGTGTTCCATCAGGATAATGTTAAGTCTTATTTGATATGTATATATAATCTCCATACAACAATTTCGTTATCAAAATCTATTAAAATTGAAACTACACTAAATTCATGGAATTCAAATATTAAGGAAGTAGAAAGTCTTTGATGTCGTCGAACGTCTTTTTTTTTTTTTTTTTGAAGGAGACAGAGGCAATTTTGTTTAAAACTTGATTATCTCGTGTGTCTTCAATAAAGGTCACTGTGTATCAAATATCTTGCAGAATTATACCGATATATATGCTAAAAGGTACAACACCCATAAATTTTGTCCATGAATGCTTGTTGTCAATACTTGCTAAAGTTATTTATTTTTGTACAAGTGGACGTTCCAAAAATGTCCATGTCGCCGGTCGTCTATATGTTCACACTTGGTTATCTCGTATGTCTTCAATAAAGGTCACTGTAATATCTTTCATAGTTATTGTCTGAATCCCGATATACATGCTAAAAGATACAGATTCCTAAAGTTTTGTCCATGAGTGTATATTGGTTATCTCGTATGTCTTCAATAAAGGTCACTGTAATATATTTCATAGTTATTGTCTGAATCCCGATATACATGCTAAAAGATACAGATTCCTTAAGTTTTGTCCATGAGTGTATATTGGTTATCGCATATGTCTTCAATAAAGGTCACTATAATATATTTCAGAGTTATTGTCTGAATCCCGATATACATGGTAAAAGGTACAACTTCCTTAAGTTTTGTCCATGAGTGTATATTGGTTATCTCGTATGTCTTCAATAAAGGTCACTGTAATATTTTTCATAGTTATTGTCTGAATCCCGATATACATGCTAAAAGATACAGATTCCTTAAGTTTTGTCCATGAGTGTATATTGGTTATCTCATATGTCTTCAATAAAGGTCACTGTAATATCTTTCATAGTTATTGTCTGAATCCCGATATACATGCTAAAAGATACAGCTTCCTTAAGTTTTGTCCATGAGTGTATGTTAGTAGATAATATATTCTACAAAGAATATGCCACTTTAGTGCTGTGTATACTAAGCAAAACAGGCATATACAAAATTAGAGCGATGTGGTAGATTAAACTGGCGAAACTGCTGAGAGGGTTCACCACTGGTTTCAATATTTTTCTTATTACAGTAAGGTCATTAGGAAATAGATTTTTTTTTTTTTTTTTTAAATAAGCAAACACGAGTAAATAGTTTCTAATTTCGAATACAATTGGCACACACATATATCATGTAAATAGATAATATTATTTTTTACCTGATATGAATATATATTTAGGATTGCTATATCATATATTTGAAACCACTGTTAAACCTCTCGAAGACAACCACCCTCCCTAAAACGTCTACTTTGGATACACTCGCTATAGTTTAGGCAAAATAGATTTTTTTTAAAGTGACAAATCAGGAATATAATAGATAGCGGTTACTTCAGATAAATTTAACTCTACTTTAAAAATATGTTTTTCATGATAACCTGATGAGAGAAGCGTGGACACGGGCACCGCTTGGAGGCGCTGCATGAAGATAACTGACCAATGGGAACGGCCCACCTCAACCGTCAGTCTTCCTTGTATATAACCAAAAGACTGCCTTTGTTCTACTGCTGTGTGCGGTTGTTTTGTCAACATATGTATCCTTATATCTAATAATAATCATATATTTATAAAATCACTTATTTGGCTGTTCTTTTTGCAACATCGACCCACAACATAACCCCATATACATAAGCCTTTATTAAGATATATAGCATATTGCATATTAGCATAGTGAATTTGACTGTTTTTTTTTTTTTTTTAATACCGATACCTTTTCCAAGAGTTTAGCTTCACGAAAAGTGAAAAAAAAAAGGAAAAATAAACCTACCTTGAATATCAAACAAGCCAGACAAAACCTTCTCAAGAACAATATCCCAAGGACCTGAGGACCCAACAATATAAATTATAATTGTAAATGAACAAACCCTGTACATCCCCCACAGTATAATATAATGATCTAGGTTGCTCTTTTTGAGCGGTGGCACCTAATATAGTTATTTGGAACTTGTTTAGCTTCATTATCAGGTATAAAAAGAAAAAAATCCAAATATGCAATATTACAACGGTATGGTAGATTAAACTGGCGAAACCACTGAGAGGGTTTACCACTGATGAGCCAGGCCCTCCCATTATTTTATCATTGCATTAAGGGTAGTAGAAAATTATTTTATTTAAAAAAAATCATAGGTGTTAAAAAATAGATTTTTCAATTAATATGTTAAGCGAAAATGCTAGAATGGGGATTATATTACGCAGGGCTTAAGTGAAGATGTACACGGATTGACAGACAGAAACTGGGAGAACCACCTCCGCTAATGAAGCCGCCACCTCCATCAGACACCATTGTTCTCAGGTGCCCACACTTTGGTTCCGGATTTTGGTCCTCTCCAACCCACTGCCTTCCTTCACCTTGTTACACGCACACTGAGCAATTTCATCCTATCTCCGAATGTCCTGAAGCAAAACACCTATCCCCCTATTTACACGGTACTTTTTTTACACGTTTTCGCTTTTACACGGTTTTCCAAATAAGTTTTTTTTTTGTTTTTATCGCACTATACTAAATGCTACTGTGATTGAACACATGCGCTGTGTACACATCTCACGAGGAATCCCGAGCTTATGTGCTGACTACATATTTTAACCTGTCAATGCATTTTATTTCTGTGTACACCTATCCCCCGATTTACACATTTTTCTCAGGAACGTATCTACCGTGTAAATCGGGGGATAGGTGTATATCAATTTATAATTATAATTTTCAATTCCACCTATAGTCCAACCCCACCAGCGAGTGCAAGTAACCAAACAGGGCTCTGGCATATTTGTAAATTGCAAAGTCGAACTGCTTTTCACATGTGTAGTAGACATGTGGTTTACTTACAGTAAAAGCAGTCGCCTACTTCTACCCACCATGATTATCATGGCCTGTACCACGTGTACTTGGAATAAGAAAAAAAAACTTTTTAAAAATCTGTAACTCTCTTTTCTTCAAAATTAGAAAAGTATATCTATTTTTTTTTATATCAACACCTGTTCTTGATTTGTTAAAAACTGAACGTATTAGTTATCTGAAGAAGGGCTTGCCCGAAAGTTTCTCTTAATCAAATGAATAAAAATAGTTGCGGCGTCTTATGCTTATGCGTCTTATTTTTGGCATTTATGTTTCTAGTGATTTCAAAAAATTATCGCTGATAACTTTTTTCTTGTAATTATATGAATGTACATATGCAGATCTACATTCATAGATGAAACTTAAGAAAGTGAAGAAAGTTCTGGGTAGTTAGAGATCTCTAAGGATACGCTCCAGGAGCCTGGGTTACCTTTATGTTACTACTACTGTCTTTGATATTGCAGGTCGTCTATTTTTTTAAGGAGACAGAGACAATTTTGATTCACACTAGGTTTTCTGGTGTGTCTTCAATAAAGGTCACTGTAATATCTTTCAGAGTTATTGTCTGAATCCCGATATACATGCTAAAAGGTACAACTTCCTTAAGTTTTGTCTCCATGAGTGTATAGTGGTTATCTGGTGTGTCTTCAATAAAGGTCACTGTAATATCTTTCAGAGTTATTGTCTGAATCCCGATATACATGCTAAAAGGTAAAACTTCCTTAAGTTTTGTCTCCATGAGTGTATAGTGGTTATCTGGTGTGTCTTCAATAAAGGTCACTGTAATATCTTTCAGAGTTATTGTCTGAATCCCGATATACAGTCGAAAAGGTACAACTTCCTTAAGTTTTGTCTCCATGAGTGTATATTGGTTATCTGGTGTGCCTTCAATAAAGGTCACTGTAATATCTTTCAGAGTTATTGTCTGAATCCCGATATACATTCTAAAAGGTACAACTTCCTTATGTTTTTTTCCATAATATTATGTCCATAGGTTCACTAAATTCCCCTAAGCTGTCTTCTTTAGAAATGATATATAAGAGAAACACATCAACACAATAGTAAAGCGCTCTGGAGAATAATTTAAACAAACCGAAGAGAGAGTTAACTACTAATAAGCCAAGCCCTCTCATCTAAGGATTTCTATCATTGCAACAAGATTCACCGAGTTATATATTTTTGGTTAATATGAGCATCGTATCTATGATATAATAAAATAATTACAAAGTTTAATAATATAAATAATGATTCCGGGTCTAAGTTTCTTGTACAACTTTTTATTTTCAAGTTTTCGGCAGAATTATACAAGTACACCTATCCCCCGATTTACACGGTAGATACGTTCCTGAGAAAAACGTGTAAATCGGGGGATAGGTGTACACAGAAATAAAAATAAAATGCATTGAGAGGTTAAGATATGTAGTCAGCACATAAGCTCGGGATTCCTCGTGAGATGTGTACACAGCGCATGTGTTCAATCACAGTAGCATTTAGTATAGTGCGATAAAAACAACAAAAAAAAAACGTATTTGGAAAACCGTGTAAAAGTGAAAACGTGTAAAACAAGTACCGTGTAAATCGGGGGATAGGTGTATATAATTATATGTGTATAGAATAGTTTATATTTCTTAGTTAAAGCGATAGAGAGCCCAGGAATGTAACGAAAAAGTCTTAAAGTGATCGAGTATGGATATTACAATCTGAAAATTGATTGAGATAAGCATGTTTAGACATTTTGTCTGTCCCTCGAAGTGGCTATCGAAAATGCTGGAAGGAAGACCAATTAGAAATTGAGAGCCGAGAATGGAATTCATAGACAATTTCTGTAGATGACTCTATGATATCATTAAAAGAAAACCCTTCAGAAACTTATCTATGGACAGTCCCACCAGGTATGTTACAAGATGTCACGACAATACTGAAAGGATTTATGAAAGGAATACCAAGAAGAGAGGAAGGCCGAGAATGGAATTCATAGACAATTTCTGTAGATGACTCTATGATATCATTAAAAGAAACCCCTTCAGAAACTTATCTACGGACAGTCCCACCAGGTATGTTACAAAATGTCACGACAATGCTGAAAGGATTTATGAAAGGAAGATCAAGAAGAGAGGAAAGCCGAGAATGGAATTCATAAACAATATGTACAATTTGAACAATAAGTACAAGAAGAACGTATAATGTCAAACGTACTTAGCGATTGTTACTTCACAGGACTTCAGAAACTTATCTATGGACAGTCCAGGTATGTTACAAGATGCTGTAACAAGGATTTGTCACTTTCAGGATGTTAGTTACGTCAAGGTTCCCTCCTACACAGCGTAGGCGACCGATCTCTTCTGTAGCCGGTTACCATTTTCCTTGTTGCCATCGTCGAGTGAGACGTTTGAGTCTTTGATTTGTATTCTAATTTCGAATAAAATTTCCTGTAAGGTGTTCTTTTGGTTAAACTTTACTTTTATCAAAATTCGAGAATATTATAGACGCGTATGATTTTTTTTTTTTAATAAACAATTTCTACTGTCCTTACTGCAATGGAAAAATTAATGGGAGGGTTCACCACTGATGAGCCAGGCCCTCCTATTAATTTTTCCATTGCAGTAAGGACAGTAGAAATTGTTTATTTTTAAAAAAGAATCAGACGCGTCTATAATAGTTTCATATTTTGATAACAGATGGCGTGCTAATGCATCATAATATAAACTTTACTTTAAACGTTACTTTTAGTTAAACTTCTTGAATATGAATTTTGAGAAGCATATTTTTCTTTTTAGGTGCAGGGGAAGAAGGTTGGAATCAAGTTCAACAATGTGATTTGGGGCAGGATACTCGAAGCCCGATGATGATTTTATCTGCGCTTGCTTGGATTCTGTCTATTTGGGAGAGAAGAAAGACATGATAATTGGGATGTACATACTGTGTTTGATGACCATAGAAACTCCCCATTTTAAACCAATAAATAGTCATGCATCTATATTTCAACAAAATAAAAAGATCTTAAAGATAAAGGTTGCCTGACCGGTATTCATTGCTCTTAGAATTAAGATACACTTCGGCTAGTAAATGTGTTTTTTATTTTCTCGACGTTTCGACACAAATATTTTGTCCTCGTCAGGAAGAAATAAATTAAAGCATTTGGAAAAGCGTTATAAATATATCTCTATAAATTTATAACACCTTGTCTATAACACTTTATCAGGATTCAGGCAATAACTCTGAAAAATATTACTGTGACGAAGACACGAGATAACCAAGTATGAACAACCTCTGTCTCCTACAAAAAAATAAATAAAAGACGACCGTCGACATCAAAATATGAAACTTCTTTAAATTTTGTCTATGAGTGTAGACATACGAAGTTTCATTTATATTATTGAAGACATATTGTTTCCTTTTGCATCAAATTATTTCATAGCTTCAAAACGAGAAAAAGATAATTTGAAATTCAGTATCTTGCAATAGTCTACAATAGATCAAAGCTTCTAAAGGTTGCCTTTTGATAAGTGTAGCATTACGCTAGGAAACAATTAAAAAATCTCATTTATTGCACCACCCTCTCGGCCAAACAAAACTTCCTTTTATATATTCTATACCATATTTACATAATATCTCAAAACTTTAAACAAATATGCGCCATTTAAACAAATATTTGACAAAAAGAAACTACGATGAAACCTAGAAGTGCTGTTTAACTACACCAGCTTTGTAAGTTATAATGCGATGAGGAGAAATGTAAATCTAAATTTTTGTGCTGTGAGTGTGACGTGTGTAAGATGGACAAAAATCGGAACAAGGAGGTGGTTGACCCACTGATACAAGGCGAAAGTTTCACCCAAACTACCAAGAAATCCTACTTATTTGACCATTAATCTTCCACTCATCACATCCCTGAAGGGACTGCTATGATAGATATGTTATCTGACGTTTCAAGTTAGGACGAGGGATGATCCAAATAGGTAAAACTGTGGATGGAAGTCGAGTGACCCACATTGACCTTACAAAACGTCCGTCCAGCTCAGTCAACCGTGACACTTTTGTTGAACGACGGCCCCCATTCAACCAGCGCCTCAAGGAGTTACGTCTCGATATGGCTCTTTGTTGAAGATATTTATGAAGAGGTATTTTGGTGGCGTAGGTGGATCGTTAGCATTTTCCTTCCTTTGAGGAGAATACATCCTACTACTCTTCTCTCCATTTTCTATTGCTATATCTGTTCAAATCCTCCCACAACTCTTTATATTATATGCAAATATATATATATGCAATATATGCAAATATACAAAATGTGCAAATATATATGTTATATGAATTTGAGACTATTATAGACGCGTATGATTCTTTTAAAAATTAAACAATTATCTAAATACTTTTAAAAATAATATTGATAATTATGTACTCAAAAATCTCTAGTTAACATCAAAAATGTATTTCCTGGACAGTGATGTCACAAATGATCTAAATCATCAAGTACTTCAGAAGAAAGTTCAACATGCTCACCAACGCAGGATAACTTGAAACATTTTCTAAATGGCCGCTCAGATGGATCCTCCCCGGGACGTAATGATGATAAAAATTACAAATAAATATTTATTTCCTCGAATCAGTGGTGCGAAGAACGATCGGTATTTCCTCTTTGCCTATTGGTCCTTGGGCGCCTTGAACATATTGGGCTCTAACTTGGACATATGGACTGTGATTGGATATATTGGGTTTTCGCTTGGACCTATTGGGCTGTGGCTTGTACATATGGACTGTGGCTTTTACTTATTGGGCTTTGGCTTGTACATATAGACTGTGGCTTTTACTTATTGGGCTCTGTCTTGTACATATGGACTGTGGCTTGGACCTATTGGGCTTTGGCTTGTACATATAGACTGTGGCTTTTACTTATTGGGCTTTGGCTTGTACATATAGACTGTGGCTTTTACTTATTGGGCTCTGTCTTGTACATATGGACTGTGGCTTGGACCTATTGGGCTTTGGCTTGTACATATGGACTGTGGCTTTTACTTATTGGGCTTTGGCTTGTACATATAGACTGTGGCTTTTACTTATTGGGCTCTGTCTTGTACATATGGACTGTGGCTTGGACCTATTGGGCTTTGGCTTGTACATATAGACTGTGGCTTTTACTTATTGGGCTTTGGCTTGTACATATAGACTGTGGCTTTTACTTATTGGGCTCTGTCTTGTACATATGGACTGTGGATTGAACATATGAACTGTGGTTTTTACTTATTGGGCTCTGTCTTATACATATGGACTGTGGCTTGGACCTATTGGGCTTTGGCTTGTACATATGAACTGTGGCTTTTACTTATTGGGCTCTGTCTTGTACATATGGACCGTGGATTGAACATATGAACTGTGGTTTTTACTTATTGGGCTCTGTCTTATACATATGGACTGTGGCTTGGACCTATTGGGCTTTGGCTTGTACATATGAACTGTGGCTTTTACTTATTGGGCTCTGTCTTGTACATATGGACTGTGGATTGAACATATGAACTGTGGTTTTTACTTATTGGGCTCTGTCTTATACATATGGACTGTGGCTTGGACCTATTGAACTTTGGCTTGTACATATGGACTGTGGTGGTATGGATATATTATGTTCTGGCTTGGACATATGGGCGTAACATTAACATATTGGCTATAGATTTAACAAGTGTGTGCTCTGGCTTGACACAGAAACTCTGATTTAAATAGTGAAACTCTGGTGCTTGATATTATTTCATACAACTCATATACTAGGTAAATTTCAGGCGTTTCCACTAATCTTGTTCTTAAATAACGATTTAACGATGAATTCAGAGTGCGATGTTCATTTAAAAAACGTAAATTTTCCTGTAACAACTTAATTCAGATTTGTCAGTTAAATAAATACATATAGCTTTCAGATTTTGTACAGATGGAAGGAATACCATAGATCCCAGAAGCCCTCTATGTAATATGATTCCATGATAATCATGGCTCAGATTTCTATGAAATGTGAACTCAGCTGAAACAGATGAACTTTGTACTTTGTCGCATCAAATATACTACACACGCCAATTTTCACTTAACAAAGGAAGAACAGGACGTGCAAATCTTCATGTGTGAAAAGCTGCATATTGTTTTCTCTCTTCCAACTTATAATCAATAAATTTGATAGATTTAATAGAATTGGTTGATACCGAAGTGATCAATAATACGTTGCTGAATTTATAAAAATACTAAAAAGTTAAGCAGTAGAAATATTAAATATAAAATGAAAGGAATTAAAAGCACGAATGTTTCTTTTATACATAATACAAATTTATACTGCCCTTACTGCGATGAAAAAATATATTGGGAGGGCTTGGCTCATCAGTGGTGAACCCTCCCAGCGGTTTCGCCAATTTAATCCACCAGACCGCTTCTCAGAGCTCTAATACTGTATTGGACGATTCAACTTATATATGCAGCACTGAAGGATGGAATCTCAGAAATGGTTTTCAAGAAAACTATGGACATAAGCTTATAGGACAGTAGAATTATATTAAAAAAATGTATTTGATTATATGAACTATATTCAAAAAAAAATAATAATAAATTTGTATTATGTATAAAAGAAACATTCGTGCTTTTAATTCCTTTCATTTTATATGTATAGATGGCGCGCTATTGCTTTGTGTTAAGAAATATTAAAGTTAAAAAATAAGACACGCTTTCGAGCCTTGTTTTTCTGTATATTAGTCTATCAATACAATCTTGTTTTTAATATAAAACAAATTCAGAAGAAAAAAAGGCAAGATTTATTAAGAAAATAGGTTAGTCAAATAGCAAAATAAACCTAAATCTCAACGTTTAGTTAAGATTTATTCCGAAAGATGGCGCTTTGCCATCTAAAAAAATGGACATTTGAAAGGTCAGTGTATGACGTCTTATTATATCTTTCAACTGCCTTTCTTTTTTACTTAGTCGTTTCTATTTTTCATATATATAAAGTTAAAGTGACCTTTATATTGAAGACACACGAGATAACCAAGTGTGAACAACCTCTGTCTCTTTCAAACCGACGATATCAAAGACTTTACACTTCCTTAAGTATTTGTCCAAGAGTAAAAATATGTGTGATTCCTATATAGAAATGAGAAAAAACAATACTAAAACTATTGTTGCGAAAATATTTCCGTTTACGACATATAACTAGGGGCTATAGGTTATGATAAAAAAAAAATAAAAAAAAAAACACTAAGATCAATGGAAAGAATTTTATTTTTTTTTAAATCAAAGAACTCCGTAACAAAAAAGTACGTGTTGAAAACAATTGGGAACAATAAGGAGGAGAAAATAAAATGGTCTCTTGTTTGTTTTTCAATCATCTTGTATCAGTAAGATATGTGACGGGGTAATTGGCAGCATGTTGATTTGTCGTGTAAGGTATTTATACCCTTTCTACGATACTACGAAACTTGCTCCTTTCTTTTATTAGTATTATATGGAAGTCGATGGAAGGATGGTCTAAACCGTTGGTTTTCGACCGTTACGACCCGGTTTTAATTCCCGCTTTGGGCACTTTTTTTCTGATAAAAAAAAATGCTGCAATGGCCCCCGATTCTTGCAAAAGTCTAACCCCACAAGCGAGTGCAAGTAACCAAACAGGGCTCTGGCACATTTTTAAGTGCAAAGTCGAACTGCTTTTCACATGTGTAGACATGTGGTGCACTTACAGTAAAAAAGCAGTCACCTACCTCTACCCACCATGATTATCATGGCCTGTACCACGTGATCTAGGGATAAGCAAAATATATATATATATATTAGCGGGCCATCTCTGTGTTATGTATATAAATATACCTATGAATTAAACTTAAAGAAGCGGTAAATCTTTGATATCGCTGGTCGTTTTTATTTTTAAGGAGACAGAAGCAATTTTGTTCACACATGGTTATCTCGTGTGTCTTCAATAAAGATCACTGTAATATCTTTCAGAGTTATTGTCTCAATCCCGATATACATGGTAAAAGGTACAACTCCCTTAAGTTTTGTCTATGAGTATATTTCACTGAGTATACAAGGACGTTGTCGATGTGCGACAAAGGTGTCTGAAGGGCGTGTGTCACAACCTGTGTCGCATATTGGAACGCCACATTTCGACATATTCACGCTCTACTTTCGCTCTTCCTACAGTCGCCAAACCCTGTCTTCAACAGGGCGTGTGGTGGTGATTGTGGGTACTGATACATACAGCCATACCGTTGGTTTTCGACCGCTATGACCCGGTTTCGATTACCTCATTGGGCATTTTTTCTGATTATTAAAAATATATATATATGATCCAGTGGCCTCTGATTCTTGCAAAAGTCCAACCCCACCAACGAGTGCAAGTAACCAAACGGGGCTCTGGCACATTTGTAAATGCAAAGTCGCGAACTGCTATTCACATATGTAGATATGTGGTGCACTTACAGTAAAAAGCAGTCGCTTACTTCTACCCACTATGATTATCATGGCCTGTACTACGTGTACTAGGGATAAGCAAAAAAAAAAAACATTAAGCCATGATAATCATGGTGAGTGGGCAGATGGTTTTACTCTAAGTGGTCACATTCCTACACAGTTTGATAGCAGTTCGACAGCTAGGTAGGTAGCTTCGACAATGGGGTGGGTCCACATTGGTCACTTACACTTACTGGTAGGAATTGAATTATGTTAGTCTGGAACCTTTTTTAGAATTATTAAATAATTTTTTCAAAATGTGATCAAAGCGGTAATCGAAAGACCGTAAGGTTCGAAAACTCGTTAAACGTTCTACCAATAAAAGAAACCTTTCGTTCTCACATTTTTACATCTAAAAAACCCCATGTTTTTTAATAGGGAATTTGATGATATGGGTTTTAGCTGTAGATATACACACAAGACGAGAGAGAGAGAGACTAAGGATAAGAAAGTATAAGATAGAACATTTCTCTATCCGCGGGGATAGAAGAACATATCCTATTGGCCAATTATCCCGTAAACAAAAACTGGCTGGCTGAACAATTCTCTAAACTTCGCCTTTGCCGGTCCCAAGCCCGGATGAAAAAGGAGGAGGGGGAGCAGTAACAAGCTCACTAAAAAACCTGGGCTCAGCTGGCCCGGCTGATAGTACCCTGTAAGGGCTCCTAATCTAGAGATACAGGATGAGCAGCGTTTGTACTCCATGTTAGGAGCAGCTGCACATGGTGTCTGTTCCTCATGTCAGAGGCGGCCATTTCTTTTGGAGCTAAGTCAGTGGTCTGCTACTGAGTAGTGCTCCCAGTCTTAATGACAAAGGCAGATGCATTTTACTTTAGAGATAAGAATACATTCATAGACAAAATTTAAGTTTTTCCTTTTAGTATGCATATCGGGATTCAGACAATAACTCTGAAAGGTACACTCATAGACAAAAGTTAAGAAAGTTATACCTTTTAGCATGTACATTGGGATTCAGGCAATAACTCTGACAGTTACACTCATTGACAAAACTTAAGAAGGTTGTACTTTTTACATGTATATCGGGATTCAGACAATAACTCTGAAAGTTATTACAGTATTTATGGGGCTGCTAACCAAAATGAATGATTTTTGAGCCCCGATAAGAAAGAAGAAGAAGACATCTCTCTAAATAGATAGAAGAGACCACAGTCAGAGTTTATATCTAGAATAAACAGAGATAAGGACACGTAAAGATTGAGGACAGGTTTGATGACAATTGGGAGTGAGATGAACACGTTTGAAGAGACCTTCGAAGATAATTGATTTCCTCGTCATCGTGCCACGTCCAGTACCTATTGGAGAACCTTCGTCCGTGTTTTGTTTGAAGTATGGAACAAACTGATCAACAAACTACTTGACTTGTTTTTTTTTTTTATTCTCATTTCCAAAATACAATGAATATTCTGTTTACAGGAGAACTGTATATAAAAAGAAGAGCAGGAGAATACCTATAAACTATATATGTATATTAAGAAAAAGGCATCTCCTAATCGTGCAACTGAAAGTTGCTGATGGCCTGCCCCATCTATCGGAATAAATATCACCTATTCTCGTTGATTTTTATCGTTGATATTTATATATATTTTATAGTTGATATTTATTCCGATAGATGGCGCAAGTCATCAGTAACTTTCAGTTGCACGATATGGAGATGCCTTTTTATTAATTTATGCACCTTATCCCAGTACAATATCACATTTGTACTATTTTTTCAGTATATATGTATATGTTATATTTATGTAATTAAATAGCTCTATATTTACATATTTCCCACATAACTTTGCATATTCAATTAAGAAAAAGACATCTCCTGATCGTGCCAGATCAACCAGCAACGCTGCTCTAATCTCCCTCTCCAGAGTCCTTCCTCTCGATCTGGAAATCTTGGCTAAAACTGAGCTATACCTTAAAAAGTATGGATTGGTTGACGCTGAAATTCCACTCGAGCCTCCTCCCTTTCCACATCCTCTCCCCTACCCCCCCTATTACTCCGCTCCCAGTAATATTCCTGCTCTTTTCTTCCACGTGGCATACTATACAGATGGTTCCAAAACCAGAGATGGAGTTGGCGCCGGCGTGTACAGGTTCTCTTGTCTCGATTGTGCACCTGAAATACGTGAATCTCATGTTCTGTCCCCTCATTGTTCTGTCTTTCAGGCGGAAGCCCTTGGATTGGTTAAGGCTCTTGAGAACGCAACCACTTTACCTAATCATCTAACCTTAGGATTCTTCCTGGACAACCTCTCAGTCGTGAAGTCAGTTCTGAACTCTAAGACTGGTAATTACCTTATCGACAGAGCTCTGCTACTGATTTCGCGATTGAATCGCAACGGGAACAGATGCACCATACAATGGATCAAGGGCCACAGTGGGAACGTGGGTAATGACATTGCGGACACACTCGCAAAGCGGGGTGCTGAGTCTGCTGACCCAAGCTGTTACAAACTCGCTCCTTTGTCGTTTGTAAAATCGGCAATCTACGGCCGGGCGCGTGAAGCATGGGAAAGCAGATTCCTCTCTCTAGCTCCTTCTATCCACACCCGCTTTGGCCTTACTCCAATGAGTCTTTTAGACAAAAGGTATGCGTACATCGTCCCTAGCGAGCACATTGTGGTAGGCCTGCTAACGGGACACACGTGGACGGACAGTTTCGCCCACAGGATAGGCGTCATTGACGATCCTTCCTGCCCTTACTGCGACGCCGACAGGGAAGAAACTCTGTCTCACATCGTGCTTGAGTGCAGCAGCCTTGATGCCCTTAGATTCCCCCTTCTTTCCACCTGTGCAGAAGAATTAGGGTACACTCCGCGGTCACTCAAAGACTTTATTTTCAACAGGAGCACTTGGCGAGCCTGCCTGGAGTTCCTAAAGGCCTCTGATAGACTTAAGCCACGCGTCCGCGCGGAGGATTCCGATCACCTAAGTGACTCGGACTCCTCACCTCATGGTTAACACCGGTCATTGGCGGCTGCTCGTAGACGTAACTTTGGCCTGTGCCGCTGTTTAAGATCGGTTTCGCGACCTGCCCTGCGTATGTGATCGCCCCTGACGCTGTCTCTGTAACCCAAGGACAGAGGGCAAATGGTTTGGCGATTCGACGGCGCGGGCTGCTCGAGAAATCGACTTACGCAGCGACCCATTTGAACGCGCTATGCAATCCATGGTGTACTTTTCTGGTTCGTCGTCTTAGCACTGGTACCCTCACCAGTATTCTTATCCAAAACTTTAATTTATTCATTTTTACAAAAAAAAAAAAAAAAAATAATAATAAATAAATAAATAAATAAATAAATAAATAAAAATAATAATAATCTATCTTTTCCCATCAGTTGCTGAATCATTCTCGCTTTATCTAATATTCTTATTTAAACAACAGCTGTCTTTCTTTTATTTTCCCTGGCCTGGGGAATCTAACCTTTTTGAACAGCCTTGGTTGCGTGCAGCACCTTGATACTTTACATCGTGCATTGCGGCTTGTCTGCCTGCTACAAACCTGCTACGCCTGCTTCAACACCATTGAACCCATCTCTGCCACCCCCTGAACTCCGCGGATCACCACCCTGCTCCCCCCCGGTCCTCCTCTACATCCCGGCTCTCCTGGCCTCACCTGGCGATGATCCCTGGCCACCCATCCCCAGGCCCCTCCAACTATGCTTTGTCTATATTCCGCTTTATGCGTCCATCGGGGCTCAAAAATCATTCATTTTGGTTAGCAGCCCCGTAAAATAAAGATATTTTCTCTCTCCTGATCGTGCAACTAAAGGTTGTTGATGGCGCAAACCATCAGCAACTTTTATTTGCACGATCAGTAGATGACTTTTTCTTAATTTATTCACCTTATCCCACAGTACAATTTCTCTTTTGTACAATTTTTTTCACTTTGTATATTTAAATTTATTTCTTACTCTTTTTCTTCACTCATTTGCTGTATCTCTCAAAATAATCTGTATATAAAATTAAAGGCCTCTTTAATATATAGATATTGATTTATTGAATACTCTGCTTTTTTTTTTTTTAGTTTTAAAAAAAGATCCAGTAGTTATCCATTCAAAGACAAAACTTAAGGAAGTTGTACCTTTCAGCATGTATATCGGGAGATTCAGACAATAACTCTGAAATATATTACAGTGACCTTTATTGAAGACACACGAGATAACCAAGTGGAAATAAAATTGCTTCTGTCTTCTTAAAAAAAAAAAAAAAAAACGACCGGCGATATCAAATACTTTCCACTTCTTCAAGTTTTGTTCATGAGTATATTCATATACATGTAACCTTCTATATACACCAAAATCGATATGGTGATTATATCTAGATGTGATAGATGCTGTATAAATACAAAAAAAAAAAGTGGATTGCCATCGCCCACGCGTGCACATGGCTGGAAAGTGGTTCTGTGGGATGGGCGGGAGTTTCCAGAGCATCTGTAGGTGGAAGGGTCGCCACAGGTGGGAAGTGATGTTTTTCCCTGTGTAAGTGGGTGGGTCTCATTGAAAACTGCTTGTCCTCCATTCCTGGTTGGATAATTAGTACTTTGGGGGGGGACGGTATCTTTTCTTTCTTTCAGGTGTGAGTTGATCTATCGCATTTTTTATTAAGTAATGTTTCTTGATAATGTATATAGACAGGAGGATGTGAAACACACATATTCTCATGCCCAGTAATGGCCTCAGCCTTGCAGAAAATTAACACAGACCCAGAACAGCAGCGTTACACACCCAAGATAATGGACATTGCTGCTGCTGTGATAGAGATGCATGGAGACATCTGAGACTCTTCTTTGGACACAACAACAACAACAGGAGGATTTTCTGGAATTGATTCATTAGAGTTTTTTATATTTATAATGAATGAAACAAATGATTTTTGTGGATGTCCCAATTTTTTTACGAAGTAAATGGTACTACAAAATAGGTTTATTTCGATGTTTTTTAAAGCAATTTTGTTGTTATTTTAAAAATAGAAAGGGGAATGTGTTTGACGGATTGGATGTCAAACAAACGGTTCCCGATTGTAATCTCTATTTTAGAAGGGAAAGTGTCTTAGAAAGGTTTGTGATTGTGGGTCTTGTAGAACTTCAAACATTCGTCTTTTTATGTTTTTTTTTTTAAGAAATCAAATATATCTACACTTATGGACAAAACTTAAGAAAGTGGAAAGTTTTTGATGTCGCCGGTCGTCTTAATATATATATATATATATATATATATATATATATATATATATATATTTGCTTATATCCCTAAATTCACATGATACAGGCCATAATAATAATGGTGTGTAGAGGTGACTACTCATAGTGCAACAAATATCTACACATAGAGAAGATAGTAACTCGATTTTTACACTTACAAGATGCCAGAGCCCCGTTTGGTTACCTAATCCCACTGTTGAGGTCAGACTTGTATAAGAATAAAGAACCATTAAGAAGCAATTTGTAGTTAAAATTATATTAAAAAAAAAAAAAGCTGTCTCAGTTCGGGTTTTGAACCCGGGGGTTAGGTTGTTCCCAACCAGCGTGCATTTAGAGAAAGTAAATAATTATAATTACCATATGAGGAGGATACCAGGAAAGTCATGTAGTATGTGAAAGTACAAGGAACGTAATAAATAAAACATATTTGCATAGTTCCCGGGGCGAAGCTAACAAAGAGGGAGGTGAAAATAGAACCAGGATAAAAGTAGAGGCTACAAAAACCCCGCCGGCGGGCAACACCAAAATCAAATCAAGGGGGAAATTGCGGACACCCGTCGAGCTTCCTTCCACTACTGTACGAACAGAGTAGAAGGGTCGTTTAAACTGTTAATTTTCGACCGCTACGACCCGGGATCGAATCCCGCATTGGTCACTTTTTTTCTAATTAGAAAAAAAATGATTCAATGGCAGATTCTTGCAAAAGTTCAACCCCACCAACGAGTTTAAGTAATCAAACGGGGCTCTGACACATTTGTAAGTGTAAAAAGTCGAACTGTTTTTCAAATATGTAGACATGAGGTGCACTTACAGTAAAAGCAGTCGCCAACTTCTTCTCACTATGATTATCATAGCCTGTATACCACGTATGCTAAGATTAATAATAATGATTAAAAAAAACTGTACGAACTGTGGTTTTCCACTGTGGACATTGCTAGCGTAAACATTTATGGCATTTCAATAAGAAAACCTCTTATATCAATATTGAGTAAAAATATATCAGACCTCCAGGGAAAAGTATATTTTCAAAAAACGTTTTAATCTCTAGCTTTCAGGAAAACACGGTACAATTTCTCCTGTAGAAGGGCGTTCGTGCCTGACAACTAAACAATTGACAATTAAAATAAATTTTATTGACATCTTGTCAATATATACAAAGTGCACAGTCTGCACTATTTAAAAAAAAGATATAATATGGATTATATACACTATGTACAATGAATATGGCGCCTCTGCCAGCGCTGCAGAGTTTGGTGGAGAATCGCTAGTGAGTCTCCAGCGACACCACGTATTTCGTGATCTACGAAGAATACGTAGATCGCGTACTTCGCCGCTGAGGAGATGGTGATGGCGTGGTCCTCGAGACCAACTGGAAAGAACTGAAAGCTAGAGAGTAAAAAATTTTTTGATATTTTTCCCTAAGGTCTGAATTTTTACTCAATTTATGGCATTGCTATAAGCATGATACCTATGATAATCAATGTTAATTACTGCCTCCACTGTAGTGTTAGACACAAGAAACAGGATAACTGGGGGGGCTAGACGGAACGACATGATTTATTAGAAGGCGTGGTACCTGGAAGAGGAAGAATAAACCAGATGATTGATGCGATCATCAATGGTGTCAGTCATAAAACGCTATATATAACACAACTCACCAATAACAGAACAGAATGAAAAATATAAAATTTCTATATTTGCCACTTCATTGCCAACCATCTGACCATGAAAATTAACATAGTTTTTATTGTCATCCTATGAATACATGTAAAAGTGCATAGTCTGCACTATTATTTTAAAATAGATATATACTATATGTACAATATATGTATATGTACATGAACAGAATGGAGAGACTGACTGCCTATCTCCAAAGAACCAGTGTACACTCTTGTTCAGCGGTACAACTACTATAATTAGAACGATACAGAGAGCATGGCCCCTGTGATACCAGTTTGGCGGTACAACTACTACAATAGGAACGCTACAGAGAATATTAGCATTGCCCCTGTAATACCTCGTAAAAAAGATTATTGATTAGGTTTATCGAAATATTGAGGGAGGTGGGGGACAATTATTAAATCCAAAACAATTCTTTTTTTTTTTTTTTAAGAAAAAAAGTAAAGAGATATTTGCACAGTGCGGTGATACAGCAGGTAAAGATTTCATCCCAAACGGACAATTTAGTCAGCATAGGGCAACAGGCAAATGACCAAACCTTTCCTCGACCATGTCCCACTTTTTTCTAAAACCTCCCAAAAATACATTTCTTATCAACCCGCCATATCAACAACACCCAGCCATGTAACTTACTCTTCTTCCCACCCACAATAGATGCGACTGTGAAGTTTTTTAACATCCACGGAGGACAAAAAAAGAAGATTTTTATATCTTGATGAACCTCGAAAGGTCAAAGAATAAAGAGAATAGAGAGGGATTTCACATCAAAAACATATTGTTCACACCATTAAGTTCTGCGTAATCTTTTATCTTTTAGTAAGAGTTTGCCAATCTCTGTGAATAGACCGGGTGTTTTCACTAAAAAATAAATCCAGTATATGCAAATATGTTTTTCCTGCATGTACCCTACATTTCTTAATAAAGCTGTTGTTGTTGAATATGTAAACAAGTTCTTTGATGTATATAAGTTCCCTTTCAAATGTTTAAATCCCACTTTTGTTCTTCGGTTGAGAATTTTTTGTACAAGACAAAAGGCCTTAATAAAGGTTTATGTAAGAGTTATATCTTATCTCTACTCAATCATATTAGGATATTTTCAAAAATTGTTCATAACACACAAAGAAGGTAATATATATTTTCTCCCCCTTTCAATATAATTAATATTTAAATATGTAAAAATTAATTTGTATATAAAAATAGTATTTATCATCAATTTATTATCGTGATACTCCTGTTGAAGGATTGACAAGTCCGAAAGCTTGAAAATAAAAATTTGAACAAGAAACTTAACCCTGGAAGCTTTATTTACTTTATAATATTAGGATATTAACTCTTTTGAGCTTGAGATTTTTTATAGTGTCTGAGTATTATGAGAAACATCTGTACTCCATGCTAAAAAAGCGGCTGTACATAGCATATGTTCCTCATATTGTTAACCATTTATCAGTTTACTCCTGTTCGGAGTTTCCCTTCAACATAAAAAAAAAAAAAAAAATCGCTTCAATAAAAAACGTTAAGAGTATGCAAATTTTTTAAAAGCATAGATGAGTCCTATTTGCATATTGGATATAATTCAAACACAAAGCAATAAGCCCCATCTATACATATAAAATGAAAGGATTTAAGCACAAATGTTTCTTTTATATACAATACAAACTTCTACTGTCCTTACTGCGATGAAAAAATATATTGGGAGGGTTTGGCTCTTCAGTGGTGAACCCTCGGCGAAATTAACGAAACCGCTGGGAGGGTTCACCATTGATGAGCCAAGCCCTCTCCCAAAATATATTTTTTCATCGCAGTAAGGACAGTAGAAGTTTGTATTGTGTATAAAAGAAACAGTCGTGCTTTTAAATCCTTTCATTTTATATAATTCAAATAATTAAAAATGTTTCTCCAGAGGTCATCTCCAGAAACCTTTTTGATCATTTGATTTATGTCCAGGAGATTTAAAATCAATTGATATTGGACATAATGCTAATTAGGAAACAGAACGTATCAAGGAAATTAAAAAAAAACTTTCCATAGTGGTAAAAAAAAAAACGTTTATAACACCTTATGTTGAAAAAAAATACTTTTTCCTTAATCAAGCATTAAAAAAAGTGTAATTTATCGTAAGATGATAAGAGAAGAATGTGGTTTTAAGATTCTAGGGTGAGAGAGTGGAGGTGAATGTGTGATTAACGGTCTTATAAAACATCATTTTTTATTGTTATTACATTTGTGGAATGCTAGACACACACTGACCTCAATTGGATATAAGGAATTAACGCCATCTATAGATGTTAATTGGAACTATTTAGTGCGGAAAAACTTTCATTTTCGTTTTATTTAACAAATAACTTTCTATACTGTCCTTAATGGGATGAAAAAATATGAGCCAGGCCTTTTCCAATATATATGTCATAATATATGCTCTTCCAGGAATAATAAAGCCAACCTACAGGCCGCCCGTGGTAAAGCCGGTCACTTGAGATACCAGCGACATTCCAAGGGGTGACCACACTGGGGTCCGTCAGTTAACACCTTGGGACTTTTAAGACGGTTGGGGGATTGTGTGTGACACGAACGGCCGCCCGGCTGTGCCGGGCCCGTCTCTCTCTCTCTCTCTGGTTGCCTGGGTTCCTTCTCCAACTTGTGGTGTGTTTCTTTCCCCACCTTTCATACCACATATATATATTTTTTTTATCGCAGTAAAGGCAGTTGGAAGTTGTTTGTAAAGAAAATGGTGATAATCTGCTCCAATTAGCATATATACTGAACGGTCAGGGTTAAGCAAGAAATCTAAAAAAAAAAAGGTCTTAAAGTGAAACATGTTTTATACAATGCTACTCAGGGGGAACACAAGCTTTAGTTAGTTACATACTCAAAAGCTTGCATCTTATCCACTAATAAAAAATACACTTTTCCTAATAATAGCTTGAATACTTTTAAATGCCATTTTATCACTTGATAAATCTGATTAGAAATGAAACTAAAGGAGTAAATTTAAGTAAAATACTCATATATAGATGCATCGGAAGTATTTTATGTTTATATACATAATGTTACATAAACGTAACATAATGTTTGTGCTCCAGGAGCCCGGGTTACCTGTCTCTCTATATATAATATTGTTACAATAATCAGATTAGAGAAGGATATGTAAATAAAAATACCGGTAGAAGTCTGCAACTAGAAATACCAGGGAAGGAAGGCTCCTGTGAATCGTTAAACAACATAGAGAGAGATATACTTCTTATTCTCTAAGTGACCTCTACTTGTAGCGCGACCTTCAGTGCCAATTTAACACGTTCGAGATATTATTAAAAAGAAATATTGCATATCTAATAGGAAACAAGCTATGCAAATGTTCCTACACCCACTGTAGAGCCTTTTAGGGATCAGTTTCCAATTTGGCCACAGAGAGAAACACTCTGGTAATTATCACTCAACTATCCTACTGGTATATACAATGGTATCATTATAATATGTAAATATGGTATCAATATAAAAATGAATATCGCTTCACCGCTCTTAATCTCAGCCCCGCTTACACTTTTGCAGAGATTTCCACACACACAAACCGATTTTCATATATAAAAATAGATATTTCTATATTTTTAAAAAAAGTTTTGCCATAAAGAAGAAAAACTGAGGAAAAGAGGAAAGTGAATAATGAGAAGAAGCAAGACTTTTCCTCGAGAAAAAAAAAACTGTCAGGTTGAGAAAAATATTGAAAGACCGTAATAGTTAGTGTCTAACTAACTATTTCTGTAAAACTGGATCCAGAGAAAAAAATACAACGGGGGGGGACCTGGGAAGATGAACTTTGCTATAAAGAAGAAAGGCTTCGGAAAAGAGGAAAGAGAATACATTCCTTCAGAAATAGACCAGCATAGGTTGAGAGTGATATTGAAAGGCCGTAATAGTTAGTGCCTAACTATTCCTATAAAACTGGATCCAGAGAAAAAAGTACAGCGTAAGGAAATCTCTGAAGACGAGCTTTACCTTCAAGAATAAAGACTTCGGAAATATAAAAGAGAATAATGAAGAAAGAAGCAAGTCCTTCCTCGAGCAATAGACTAGCATAGGTAGAGAATGATATTTAAAGGCCGTAATAGTTAGTGCCTAACTAACTATTTCTGTAAAACTGGATCCAGAGAAAAAAGTACGACGTAAGGAAACCTGGGAAGATTTACCATAACGAAGGAAGATTGCGGAAGACAGAGAATAATGACGAGGAATGTCTTCCTCCACCAACATGATATTGAAAAGGTCGTAATAGTTAGTAGCGGGCTAACTATCTCTACAGCGGAGTGCCAGGCCGTGGCGAATCTGCTGTTTAATGGGCAACTAGTAGGTAAACTTCCTGGTCCTTGCTGCGCATGCTCGTGAGAAGTGTAGTTGTATGCGGGAAGAATACAATTGATTTGTTGTAAAAGAGCCGCTTCCTCCTTCCTCTATGGCGGTAGATATGTTTACTGATCATGGTTTAAAATTTGAATATGCATAGTATTTTGTTTCTTATTTACATATTCAGTAAAATGAGAGATCATATAAAATATGGATACTCCTGGAGGTGGGCTCTTATTGGTGGATTATGTCAGGTTACTGATGATATGGTGGGTTGGGAGGTTTTACTGTATGCAATTATTATTATAAAAGGCATCTTTTAAAATGTGACACTATTGCATGATGGGTGCTACCATCTATCGGAATATGTGGATTTCTTTATTGTATGTTTGTGTATGTTGAGTAATGTTTGTGTTGTGTGTTTGTATATGTTAGGTTGTGTTTGTGTATGTTGTGTTTTATGTATGTGGGTCTGTGTTCAAGTTGTATATTTGTGTATTTTGAGTTTATGTATGTGGGTCTGTGTTCAAGTTGTGTATTTGTGTATTTTGGGTTGTGTTTGTGATATGTGTTTGTCTATTTTGGGTTGTGTTTGTGATGTGTGTTTGTGTATTTGTGTAAGTTGGGGTGTTTTTATGTTGGATGTTTGTGTAAGTTGGGTTGTGTGTTTCTATATGTTGAGTTGTGTGTTTGCGTATGTTAGGTTCTGCTACGTGTTTGTATGCGTGTTTATTTTGTTTTTAATGTAATGTTTTGTTGTATAAATTATCAGACTATATTTCAGCCAATATTTTTATTATGAAATATCAAAATTTGGTATTAACGAATGTTTTATCTTCATACATAGTTAACTTATTTAGATATTAGGTGTGTCCTATTACTTCATAAGTACATAGGACAAAATAGGTCTGGTAAATATGTAGTTGAGGATAGAGCATGAATGGGTGGAAGATACGACGTAGAAAGAGGGTGTAACAGTGATTCATTCATCCAGGAAGTATGTAGCAACAACATTCTCTACCTTAAGTGGCTCTCTCTCTATGCAACTTTTTCTTCTCCCAACCCGGTAGAAACATGGCCGAAACGTTCTTCAATTTATTTAACAACTTTTTTTTACTCGACACGATATTCCTTATATCTTTGTAAATAAAAATTGAAATCATTTTATATAACTATTTAAAAAATCTAAATCCTTTACACTCACTTGAACTACAGAGATTCATTATATAATACACTGCGGCCTGTGATTGCAAAACGACACTTGAAGTTATATTTTTCCGTTCATCATTACTCTTCATAATTCACCCTTTCATACCTCATCCAAAAAGGTTAGAAATAGTCAATATTTCACCTTGAAATAAAATATTGATTTTTCATTGAAAAGAAACTCATGCGGTGTAACTTCAAGTGTAGAGATTCATTATAAAACCTATGAAACCTATGAAATGATACCATTACCTATATGTAAATATAATTTTCAGAAAATTTATTTTAATAAATACTCTACATTTCCCTACATAGTTTTGATAAGCCAGTAGAAAAGCATATTTACTCGAAAACTCGGTTTTTCACAATAAAAATTTTACATATATAATTCTAAAAATAAAGAAGGCATCTCCTGACCACGAGCACATGTGCTTTTTAGATGGCATAGCGCCATCTAGTGGAGCAAAAATAAACTAAACGTTTATTTAGCTTGCTCCGTGATATTTCTATTGTTTTTTCATATATAATACAATAAAATAACTCCTTGTATCAATATTCAGTAAAATTAATCAAGCCTTCAGGGAAAAGTATCTTTTCAAAACATTTTTATTATTCTCTAGCTTTCTGGCACGGACATCCTTCTACCAGGTTTTCTCCTGTACAAGGACGTCCGTACCCGAATGCTAGAGAATAAAAATGTTTTGAAAAGATACTTTTCCCTGGAAGCATCTTCATCTTCTTCTTTCTTATCTCCACTCAATCACACTAAGGTATGAAGCTTGTAAAGCTTGAGATTTTTTTATGGTGTCTGCCGGGGAAAAGTAGAGCTCATCAATGGATGAGTCAATACAGTCAATAATATGTCTTGGGGTTGCAGGCTGAGAATTGCACTTAGTACATAGTGGGAAAACCTTGCATCCCCAATCATGATGGTTGTCAAATCTCCCTGGAAGCATGATTGATTTTACTCAACATAATATTGCCACGTGGGAATTTAGGTGAAGACAAACTTTGGAAATTTCTTTATTTACGGGGCTGCTAATCAAAATGAGAAGACAAACTTCGGGATGACACAGCAATTTATTTAAGTCAAGAACAAACTATGAATGATAAACAAAAGATAAGCAATGAGGGAAGTTTACTGAGTAGCAAAATATAAACATAAAAAAAGATACTCTGTTAATAAAATAATGCATATTTCGCTACAATATAATGCTATTTAGTTCTTGGTGTAAAAGTTTAATCTATATTATGAGATCACACACGTCAAAAAGTTGCTGTATAAAAAAAGGATAACATACCTAATTACATATAAAAGACAACTTGATTAGGTGTTTATCAATAAGCTCCACTACAACTAAAGCCCTTCATTACATTTTTTTAAAGAAGAAATCGATAAAAACGCTGGGTGATGGATGTGTGAATAGAGAGTAATTAGATAGCGGAGTCGTTACACCAGATATTATGCAAATTGGAAAGATGGGCCATTGTCCGATCTAATTCTAGCGGCTTCACAACTGGGCCACGTCATCTAATTCTGTCTATTTCTGTGTAAGAAACTTAAGTCTTATGAAATATTCCTTAAAACCTGTCGTTTTGTAGATTCTTGATGTCGTTTTTTTAATGAATTGTTGAAGAGAAATGCTGTCTTTATCTCTCTATACAAAATATAGTTATTGGATGGCTTTTCTTTATTTTTCAAGAAATTGGGTTGGCCAAATATCAGGGAACAGGCTAAATCAATGTTTAGTTGATTTCTGTTCCACTAGATGGCGCTCTGCCATCTTTTAAAGCACATGTGCTCCTAGTCAGGATATGCCATTTTTAATATATTTCTCTATATTCTAAATATATTATAAATACGAAATATAAAACTATTAAGCCCGAGTCATTTTATTTTCAATTAAAATAAATTGCTTATTGCTATTTAAAAATATAAATATATTTATTACACGCGCGAATCATCCAATACAATAACCTTCACATATTATTCACTGTTTCAATTATCATGAACTAGGTTGCTCTTGCTGAGCGGTATCTATTAATGTGATTTTGAATCCAATACAATAGAGCTCTAAAAAGAGGTAAGGTACACTCATGGACAAAACTTAAGGAAGTGGAAGTTTTTTGATGTCGTCGGTCGTCTTTTTTTTGAAGAAGAAGAAGAAGACAGAGGCAATTGTGACCTTTATTGAAGACACGTGAGATAACCAAGTGTGAACAAAATTGACTCCGTCTCCTTAAAAAAATATATATATATATATATAAATAAATAAACAGACGACCGGCGACATCAAAGACTTTCCACCTCCTTAAGTTTTGTCCATGAGAATATATATATGATATTATGTCATTAAAAAAAGAGGGTTATCTAATAAAATATTAGAAAGTAGGTTTTTCACTTTCAAAACGTGATAGCTATAACGATTACAAACTAGTAAAGACATTGATTTCTTCATAGACAAGTTTTTATTTCGCCACAAGGATGGCATCAATCCAAGAAATCCCCGCTGTGGTAAGAAACATGGAGGAAATGTAAATCTAAGAAATATGATCTCAACCTACAGAACGTGGCTACGCATTTTCCATGTGTTCCCCACTTTAAAGATTACGTGACGTTGAATGTGGTACACACTTTCGTTACGGAAAGGTTCGCAAACACATGCTCAACTCCTCGCTAAAATATTGGCGTAACCTTATTTTCTTTCAGTAATTATATTCAAATAATATTAAATAACATCACAATGATTAATAATCCAATGATTAATCAAGAATGGGTTGAATCGGGTCACAAAATTTAGCCAATTCTGTAATAATTGAAAATCAACGATTATTTGATATTTATTCCGATAGATGGCGCAATCCATCAGCAACTTTTAGTTGCACGATCTGTAGATGTTTTTTTACGCTAAATAAGTAACATTCCAGATAACAGAGGGCACGCGAATGTATTATATGTAAATAGGTTGAGTGTCGTGTCCCAGGTTGAGAAAGAGAGAAATAAGATGAAAGCTGCTTGGGTAGAAGTAATTAATGATGGATAGTGTAGATGGAAATTTTGCCGGGAGGATAATGATCTAAAGAGACAAATGTCGCCTCTCCCGTCAAAATAGACGTCAAAACCTAACACCGTCTATTGACCGTCGCGGCAAACTAGCGGCCTCGGGTCGGTGACAAAGTCACAACACCAGCTTTGGCAAACTGAAAAGCGTCCAGCTAAAGACCATGGTTTCGGGCTAATGGCCCTCGTCAGCCTAGGGCAGACTTTATTCCATGAGATTCCATTGTGGCTTTGTCACCGACCCGAGGCCGCTAGTTTGCGGCGACGGTCAATAGATCGCGTCAGGTTTTGACGTCTATTTTGACGGGAGAGGCGACCTTTCTTTGGATGCATAGTGTGTGTGGCCACAATGTGTTAGGATAGGTGGGACAAAATGGTTGAAGTTACCATACAGGTAATGTATATATCTCTCTCCAATTTCTCTCAATACTACTAATTATAGTTCTTCAAATTAAAGATATTTCGGCCAGTAAATCTTTTTTATTGTCTCGACGTTTCGACAAAAATATTTTTTCCTCGTCAAGAAGCAAACAAAAATTAAAACATTTGGCAAAGCGTTAAAAATTATATATAAAAGAATAATTTTTAACACTTTGCCAAATGTTTTAATTTTTGTTCGCTCCTGACGAAGACAAAAGATTTTTGTCGAAACGTCGAGATAATAAAAAAGATTTACTGGCCGAAATATCTTTAATTTGAAGAACTATGAATTTAGGCCAGGGAGCCTCTATCTTTAAGATACTAATTATATGTTTTTTTAAGAAAAGGAATTGTTTGTATATAAGTTTATGCTAAGCCTTTTCTTTCTTCTTTTCCCCTATTTGATACATTATAAATAACATTGCTGATTATTGTTACTATTACTGTGTTATTTCTGTATACACCCTCTTCTACTCGGAGAATCCCCTCCCAAAATCCTATCCTACAGCCTCAAGGTGGCGAAGGGTGTAAACAGGTAGCACAGGACGTTGGGAGTTTAACTCCTGGTAGGGCCACCCTGTGCTACACACCTGGCTAATGTAGGAAGGTATCAATTGGTAGCGTCTGTTCTCCATAGGAGCGGCTCCATGTCAGGAGACCAAAAGAAGCAAAGTCACACTGAGTGGTACGTCCAGGTCTTCAGACCAACAGCACCCCTCTTTACTTCTCCATGATGTCTACCTAGGACTATAATAGAAAAGCTGAGACAATGGGACCTAATAGAGATCGTTTAAACGACTTGAGAAATAAGCCATAACAACAAACACTCGGAGAATCTGTATAAGATCAAAAAGTCTTAATAAAGCTTGTTGTTGTTTGTTGTTATATAGAGAGAGATAAATAAAGAATCAAGTGTAGACAACAACACTGAGGTCAATCACACCACGATACCTAACAAGGGTAAATAAGCTCCAAATAGACGGATATTGGCGCAAATTGAATTCTGATGACATCTACAGGATGTCCTCGTCTTACGCTCAATAACAACCCATCACCTTTACAATACACTACTTCTTTAGTAGAACAAAATTGCCGCTGTACCCTTGAAAAAAAAAAAAAAAAAAAAACAGACGACCGGCGACATCAAAGACTTTCCACTTCCTTAAGTTTTGTTCCATGAGTGTATATAGATTGTCTAGAAGTAAGGATACAAAGTGTGGTGTTTATAATATCCTGATTTATGTCTAAATATATAAAATCAAATTACTGCTTCGATGAAGATATGCAACTTCCATTTAAGCCTAATTTCTAAGGTCTTCAACATAAATCGCAGTGATACAATAGAATATCATTTTCCACTGCTGAAAGACAAGGACGTCAAATCAATCGACAGGTGGCAGCAATCCAAATTTAACACAACGGCTGCTGTTTCATTAATTCTGTCTTTCCTTAACAATGCCAAGTCAAACTCGACTCTGCTGGAATTACATTTTTACATATGCGTCTATGCAAATCGATTGCAACCTGAGTCAAACTATATTGATGGAATTACATTTTTACCTATGCCTATAATAAGGATTACACCTTAAAAGTTAGAGAACGGAGTCGATTATTAATTAATAAGAGAAAAGAACATATTCCTCTATGCAAATCGATGCAACCTAAGTCAAACTTCTACTGATAGAATTACATTTTTACATATGCCTCTATGCAAATCGATGCAATACAACGCTAATGTCCATTCAGAAGAGTCCAAGGCAATCAATGATTGTTAGAATCGTTGTTCCATTCGGGAAGAATGTTAGATGAGATAAAAAGAATGCCCGGATCACCTTGAGTCGGCTGCCCTCGAACTAGATATCACGCCACCTGCCGACGATCCGTCGTCCTAGTCAAGGGCGCAATCACCCATCCATTCCACGGAAATGAAGAGCTCATACATACAATCCCTTTCTCTTCTATGCAAATAATGAGAGCCGAGAGGCGTTCTCTATCATCGGCCGGTCGCCGGACCTGCAGTCCTGGATATTTCTAGCTGATCTCGACGACCACGCCATCACCATCTCTTCAGCGGTGAAACACGCGATCTACGTTTTCTTCGTAGATCACGAAATGCGTGGTGTCGCTGGAGACCCACTGGCGATTCTTCACCAAACTCTGCAGCGCTGGCAGAGACTGTGCACTTTTGCATGTATTGACAAGATGTCAATAAAATTATTTTAATTGTCTATGCAAATAAGTAGTAAAATAAAGGTAACCCAGGCTCCTGGAGTGTATCCATCTACCCGGGCTGTCCTGTGATTTAAGAGTCAGTCTCGGTAGCCTTAGGGAACCAGTTCATCAAGTGTTTTCAGGCCGGTTTGTTTCTTGGAAAATTCAACAGGACAGTGTTATTCAATGAGAGCAAATCCAAAAAGTGTAGCCGTCTGGAATCGCTGTAGTTGATTTGAAAAAAAAAATCGACTGGTACGGGATCAATCCCTTTCTTTCCTGAGTTGGAGCGATTCATTAAACAACGACCCAAGTCGACACTATGCAAATTTCAAACAAATCTTTAATACCAAGACAATCACCTATATATATTTCTTAAATAATAAACACTTCGGCAAAAAAAATATATTCTCTCAACGTTTGAACAAAAATCATTTGTCCTCGTCAGGAGAAATAAAGGCAAGCATTTAACACCTTTCCAAATGCTTTATTTCTCCTGACGAGGACAAAAGATTTTTGTTGAAACATTGAGAAAATAAAACTTTTGAAGTGTTTATTATTTAAGAAATGCCGGCCAGGCAACCTCTATCTTTATAAGATAATCTATAATTTAAAAAATAATAATAAGAAGAAGAAGGTTTTTTTTTTTTAAGAATTGAATAAATTTGAATAATTAACAGGTTAATATACTTAGTAAATGTAACGTCCTCGTGTTTGTTAGATAAGCAGCAAGAAGTATCTGGAAGATTAAAAGAAAAGTCTTTATTTCCTTTAGCCTAACTGCCGAAATTTTTATTTATTTATTTCGTCTCAATTTATAGGTGTTACATTCGAACACAGCTCGCGAGTCACCTTGTCCTGGCTATTTACACATGGCTAGTTGGTAGAGTAGAGGTGGTCCCCCCCGGACCTTGCAGGAGAGCAGCTGTTGGGCGATAAGCTCTTAACTAAGTGTCAGGGCCGGGTCGTCGGAATCGGGAATTGATATCTCCTTTATTTTGTAGAATATCTTGTATGGTTGGATTATATTTGAATTTTGCATTTGAAGGTATAATTTCTTAACGGAAGTTTGGTACACATATCTTCTAGATCGTGTTGGTTCAACTGCTGACATAAGTTTACATGTCGATATATATTACAAAAGGTCAAAAAGTCAACTCCACAGAGTACCATCAGTGATGTGCTCACTGATAATTTAACAATATACAAGAATATTCTGTAGGTATTCCAGTTGCCGTTACAGTAAATAGAATATAGATGAAAATTTGCCGGGAGGAAAATGGTTTTCAGGTTTTGGCGTTTATTTTGACGGGAGAGGTTCCCATTGCTTCTATGGATTAATTTCCTCCCGGCAAATTTTCATCTATATTCTAGCCATAGATTTGGCCCAGCCACATTGCCAGCAAAACACCTCTTTGGTAGATGATCCCGTGTGGATCTCATGGAATAAAGTCCGCCCTAGACTGACGAGGGCCATTAGCCCGAAACCATGGTCTCTAGGTGGACGCTTCTCAGTTTGCCAAAGCTGGTGTTGTGGCTTTGTCACCGACCCGAGGCCGCTAGTTGCGGCGACGGTCAATAGATGGCGTCAGGTTTTGACGTTTATTTTGACGGGAGAGGTGCCCATTGCTTCTATGGAGTAAATAGAATGACTGTTGTTTTACTGTGTGTTAAACAAGCCAGACAAAGCCTCTACAAAAAACAAGATCCTCAAGGATCTGAGAATCCGCACCTATTAAGACACTAATATAAAATATAATTGTAAATGAACCCTTTTATATAACCACACACATCCTACATTGTTTTTATTATTATTATTATTTGTTTATCCCTAGTACACGTGGTACAGGCCATTATAATCATGGTGAGTAGATGTTAGCGACTGCTTTTACTGTAAGTGCACAACATGTCTACACATGTTAAAAGCAGTTCGACTTTGCACTTACAAATGTGCCAGCGCCCTGTTTTGTTACTTACACTCGCTGGTGGGGTTGGAATTATGCAAGAATTGGTGGCCATTGGAGCATTTTTTTCTCTTTCAAATCAGAAAAAAAGTGCCCAATGAGGGATTCGATCCCTGGTCGCGCGGTCGAATGGTTTAGATCACTCGTTCACCAACCCCCACTTCTACATTGTAAATATGATGATCTAGGTTGGTCTTTTTGAGAGGCACCTGATAAAGTTATTTTGGAACTTGGAAACTGAAATATGTAATTAAGTTAATTTGAACTGATCATTTTTTCTTCATCTACGCAACCTACCCGATGACCCCATGCTAGTGTTTATAATTTGATGTTCCACAGATCTTCTAGGATTGTTTGAATTTTAAGAAGTCGGTAGACGATTGGTTAAAACGGTCCATTCCCGATAGCCAATGAACCGGGATTGAATCCCACATTGGACACTTTGTTTTAATAGGTAAATAACCTTCACATATCCTGCCCAGAAGTCCAACCCCTCCTCTATGTGGCGGGCGGGAGAAGCAGCACAAGTAAGGGACAGCCCTGTAGTACGGTGTCGTGAGCCCCGAGCCGCTACGGTAACCGTGAACAGGGAACTCTGAAATGTGACTGACTAACGGGGCAATTGCACTTCCCTTTCCATGGAGCAACAACAAAAAAAAAAACACCACCTTCACATATATTGATAAAGCACAATTTGGATTATAGATTATAGGTAAAATAAGACCTAATCCAAATAATTTAATAGTATGTGACGTTTCGGTAACAACGCTGTTACCATTTTCTCATTTATTTTTTTGTCTGATGATGGTAACAAGGATTTAACCGAAACGTCACACACTATTAAATTACAGTTAAACCTGTCTATAGCTCCCCCTCTAAATAGCGCCTCCCTCTCTATAGCGCTTAATTTTAAATACGTAGTACGATGTGATTTACATTAAAAGTGACCTGTCTATAGCACCCCCTCTCTATAGCACCCTATTTTGGTGAGTCCCAAGAGGGGGCGCACTATAGACAGGTCACTTTTAATGTGAAAATATTTTAATTGAAAATAAAAAGTTGTACAAGAAACTTAACCCTGGAAGCTTCATTTATTTTATAATATTAGACAGGTTTAACTGCATTTGGATTAGGTCTTATTTTCTTGTATCTTCATTATTCCTTGTTGTAAATAACATAAGCTAGGTTTTTCTCTTTTTGAGTGGCATCTAGTAAAGTTCTTTTAGAATGGTTTGAATTTTGATAGGAATCTGACGGAAGGACTCTCAGAAATGGATGAAGATTACAAATGGCAGCCTAATTGACTGACTTCCTACTGAACAAACCAGTACATTATTATTCTGTACCTCACCCCAGCTTTAAAGACAAATAGCAATCTTTCTCTTCAATACCCTTCCTTTTTTTGCCCCTACAAGAAAAAAACGTAACTATCCTTAACTCCATTTTTGGATAGATGCTTCCCTCTACTAACAAAGAAAGAAAAGACAAGACCATCACTAATGTTCCAAGATGGACTTTTGTTAGAATTGCTCATCTTGTTGGCAAATGTAATTGGATCCTAGGAATTTCTTTTTCCTTCTTTGTGTGAGTTGGTTACCATATTCTTACAGCATTTCCTTACAGGATATAACCGGTTCCTTTCTTGGTTCGTTGATTTGGACGATGGGGTGGATTGAAATAGAACAAGTAGAGGGTCATCTACCTATTCCTCTTTAAAATATTGAAGAGTTTTGGATCAAAATATCATTTATTTTACCAATATTTCAGTTGGCTGAACGCCAACCTTTATTAAGGTATTATAACATATTAAAGTGTGTCAACAACAAACTCAGCGTCACATAAAGTCAACAGAATTAAGTTTTAAAAATATTTTGTTATATTCAATGGGGATAAAAAAATTTGATATATATAAATAAATTTTGTAAAATATGAGTGTGAATATTTTGAAAATTAACAATAACGCCTATTTTATATTTATAAAATTATTTTTACTATGTGTAAAAAGATATTTCGTAAAAAATAAATAAAAATAACAAAATATATATAAAGGAAAATGTTAAACTAAAATTTTTACCGAAAAGACAAAGCGCAAAAAATGTTTGAAAAGTTGGTTAAAATAAAATATTAAAATAAATTTAAATGTAAAATTTTAAAATTATCATTTTATATTTCTCTCTTTCAATTTGTAAGTTTGATTCTCCTATACTAGGGGTAAGCAAACTGCGGTTCGTGAACTACATGTGGCTCTTTGAATGCGAAGCTGCGGATCTTTATATAGTTCCATACGTAAATATTATTTATACGATAATATACTATGTATTAAAAACTCTGACGAGGACCAACATCCCGAAACGCGTACGTGGCTTACTTTCTTGATTTATCAAGAAATTGGGCGTCATATTCATTGTACATTGTGTAAATAATGCATATTATATATTTTTTAAATAGTACAGACTGTGCACTTTGAATATATTGACAAGATGTCAATAAAATTATTTTAATTGTCAATTGTCAAGAAATTGGGTTGGCCAAATATCTTTGGAAAAAGCTAAATCAACGTTTAGTTGATTTTTGTTCCACTAGATGGCGCTCTGCCATCTAAAATGCTCATTTGAGAGATCAGGAAATGCTAATTTTGTTTTTAATATCAACACTTGACCATTTTTCTTTTTTTTTATTTTCTTGATTTTTTAACATGCTATTTATTGTTGGCAATAAAAACAATTTGTGGCTCTTTAAACAAAAAATTGAAAAAATAGTACAAATTGTACTGGGTTAAGGTGCATAAATTAAGAAATAAAAAAACGGGCATCTCTTTATTGTTAAACTGAAAGTTGTTGATGGCTTGCGCCATCTATCGGAATAAATATAAACTATTCGTTGATTTTTATCAAGCCCGAAACGCGTACGTGGTTAGTTTTTCCTTGATTAATCAAAAATGGGTATTTAGCCAATTGTGGAATAATTAAAAATCAACGAATAGTTTTTATTTATTCCAATATGTATGATTTGCTATTGGCGTAGGTCAATAAAATTGTTCTTGAAATAAGAGACACTTCGGCCAGTAGAGTTTTCTGGCCAAGAACAATGAATGCCAGCCAGAAAACCTCTATCTTCAAGCCAATAAAATTGTTTTCAAATATAAGTTCTAAGTGTTAACTGAATATCCAATAGCCCGCATACCAATAAAAGTGATAGAAATTATATATATATAAAAAAAAAAAAAATCTCTCGCCTGAACACAAGATTATTCTTGTTGAATTCCTCAACACTGTCATCGAGCATGCTGGGAACATGGATTTCATAATCCGTAACGGCCTGTCTGAACTCAAGGCGGCTTTAAGCTCCTGATGAAATCCAGACGTCCCTCCGTCTGTTGTATATATTTCTCCCTATTTTAAAAATGGCTGTAAACCTTCTCCCTACTGTTGACTAGATGTCAATAAACTATTTTTAATTGTCAAAATAAAAGTGTGTATAACCAAAGTTTATATAACCCTCACCAAAACAAAAAAAGGTAAAAGATGAAGAAAGGGAAGGTTTTCTGATTGTTATTAAATGAAGGTTGTGGAATTGTTTGGCGGAGTAATCAAATTAGTCAGATAATGTTGTGGAAAAGAAAGAGATGGCTAAATGATAATTTTATGTAAGAGGGCGCTGAAGGGCCATTGTATGATTCTCATTGGAAGATGGAAGGAGATAAGCTGGTGCTTGACCTTCTCGGCGACTTCCAATGTCACAGATGGTATCGCGACTGATTGGTAGACAGCATTTCCTCCTTTCTCCCTGTCTGAGAGCTCTTTTCCTCCAGCTTGATGTCTTAGTGTCAGAAATATTTGGTGATTGAGGGCTTCCACATCAAGTCTGAGGTAAAACTGAGATCTAGACAAAGAGTTTAATTTCTTTTTAAAAATAGAGATATTTCGACCTGTTAAAGTTTTATATATTCTCAACGTTTCAACAAAAATCTGTTGTCTTCTTCTTTCTATTCCAGGTTAATTGGCCGTTTAGAGCATGGTCTTCTAACCCCGAACTATTCTTATTTACATACTGGTGAATTGGAGGAGTAAAGGTGACAGACCTTGAAGCTATTGGGTGATGAGCTCCTAACTAAGTGTCAGGTCGTCGGAATCGAGGATTGATATCTTCTTTATTTTGAATAATGTTTTGTATATTTCTATGAAAGATAGAAACTTCGGCCAGTTAGAGTTTTTCTTTTTATTTTTCTCAACGTTTCAACAAAAATCTGTCTTCGTCAAGAGAAATAAATAAAAATAGATCATTTGGCAAGGCGTTGAAAATTGTTCTGAGTTTGCAAGGGCGTTCTCACGCGATTTTTCAAATTTAGTACAATTTTGTTAAATTCTTCCCTGAGATGTTTCATACTCTTCTAGGATCGACCTTCTTAATTCTAGGAGCCCATCTGTCCAATTTGTTCCTCATTATGATCATTAGCCGTTCTTCTATTTTCTTTATCCCTCTCTGTTTACTCTCTTCAAGACAATTTAAACAATTTTATTGATTATTTTAATCATTTTTACAAAGGTATAATAAAATAGAGTAAAAGGGCATATGAAGTGTAGGGGAATATATATATAGTTGTGTACAAATGTCTTCAGCAAGGAAGGCTTCCCCACCTTGAGAGAGTTCTCCTCCAGACAAGGTCTTCACTCCTCAGTTCCACGCCGAGGAAGTACCTATAGATGCGTGTCTTGGCAGATGCCAGGATGGCCTCTCTTCAAGAGTTTTCATGATATTTCCATTTAATATTTCTGAAATAGGACTTCGCTGACTCGCCAAATTTTGCTTCTTCTGTTAAATTCTCCCCTGAGTTTGATATCCAACTGAGGTAAAACTGAGATGTAAACAAAAGTATAATGACCGAATGAGAACAAGACAGAGTTTTAGGGTAACAATAAACCATAAAGTTTAAATATAATCTATTTGAAGTATTTTGAAGTGTGTGTAGAATTAAGGTGTCTAGAGACAAAAGGTTTTATGTCCATATGAAAGATTCGGGACAGGTCTTATAGAAGACGAGCTGGCCATCCTCGCATCGGCGAAATCAAGAATCAACCGATACTTCATCCAGGTCGGACTGGGCCAGGCCATCGAGGACCCCGTCATCGCCTGGAGGAGGACACTATCGCGGTGGGGAAGAACACCAGGCTGATTGTATATAGTTCTCTTGATCTTTTTCATGTAAATATTGACTAAGAAGTCAATAAAAGTGTTCTAATTGTCATATGAAAAATATCTCACTGTTGCATATAATCACTGATATCAAATTGATATAGAAATTTCAAGATATACGAATAGCTGAGTTTCCAGTTAAATTCTAGCTAAAGTCCCCTGATTGCTAAGCTATATATGACTGAGATTGAAATCGGTTTCCTCACTTTTTACCATGTGCATAGTTCATCATTTGACTCACAGCCATGTCTTCCTATGCTGAAAAAAAAATTCTACTCGATTCTTATAAAATTCTAATTCAATCAGATACTGGAAATATCCTAGAAAGACTGATTAAACTGTTTTCTTCAGGGAATAAATGCTGGCAGTTTCTAAATACCAATCATTTCTCTTCAACAAATTCTCTGTACATTCTACAATTTGATAAAATATTTCTTTGTATCAATATTAAGATGTGGAAATATCAAACCTCCATAGGCTTCTTTTTGAATTTTTTTATTCACAAATCTCTCTCTCCTTATATTTATTATTTATTTAATTATTTCATATTTAACCTTATCCAATACAAACCAATCCAATAGTAGAGCGGTTTAGAGATTAATTTGGCGAAACCGCTGAGAGGGTTCACTACTGATAAGCCAAGTCCTCTCATTCAATAACTTATATCATTGCAGTAAGGTCTGTAGAGATAATATTTGATGATATTATTGAAAAGAAACGCATTGCCAGTAAATTTATTTGTGTAAAATTTTAACGATAGATGGCAATTAAATTTAATTTACTAATTTAACCTTATATAATCTTATATGTACATTGTAATAAATCAGTTTGAATCTCAATCTCTCTCTCTCTCGTTTCCAGGCATGGAAGCCCTTCTACAGGAGAAAAAAACACGATAGGGAAGGGAGCTTCCATGCCAGAAAGCTAGAAAGATCATTTCTCTTCAACAAATTTTCGGTACATTCTACTATTCGATAAAATAATATTTTGTATCAATATTAAGATGGGGAAATATTGCCACGTGGAAAATTAAGGAAAACAAACTTAGGGATAAGACAGAAATTTATTTCAGGCAAGAACAAACTATGAATGGCAAACAAAAGATATGCCACGAGGGAAATTTACAGAGTAGCAAAATATAAACTTAAAAATGACAACTCTGTTAATAAAAATAATAAAATTTATAAATACTTTGTTACAATATCAAGCCTTCAGGGATATAGGTTTATTTTTAATTGTTTTGTTTTTTTTACAAATCTTTCTAGTTTTCGGGCATGTAAGCCCTTCTATATCGTGTTTTTTTCCTTCTGTAGAAGGGCTTCCATGCCCCCGAAAGCTAGATAGATTTGTGAGAGATGTGTCCATAGGCAGAAAGGTTTCTTAGAGCAGTGATCAGTCCATGAGCAGTAAGGAATCTTAGGGCAGTGGCCAGTCCATGGGCAGTAAGGAATCTTAGGGCAGTCTTGGTATTTCCACCTACTATGATGTAAGGAGAAGACATTGTATACAATGTCCATTATTTATTAATGTCTCAAGAAAAGAAAAGCAGTAAGGAATCTTAGGGCAGTGACCAGTCCATGGGCAGTAAGGAATCTTAGGGCAGTCTTGGTATTTCCACCTACTATGATGTAAGGAGAAGACATTGTATACAATGTCCATTATTTATTAATGTCTCAAGAAAAGAAAGGCAGTAAGGAATCTTAGGGCAGTGACCAGTCCATGGGCAGTAAGGAATCTTAGAGCAGTCTTGGTATTTCCACCTACTATGATGTAAGGAGAAGACATTGTATACAATGTCCATTATTTATTAATGTCTCAAGAAAAGAAAGAAAGAGATAAAGAGAAGAAGGAATGTGTTGAGTGAGGTAACAGGGGATTTCACCAAATCCAGAGGTGGGGAGTTAAATACGTGTCAATGGGGCAATAAATCCGCTGTTAAACCACAGCAGGACCTCCGCCTATAAACCAACATAAAAAGAGGCCATTGGTTCTAAGCAATTCTCGATAAAAATGTTTATAAAAAAAAAACTTACTACACCTATGTCCCAAGATAGTGGACATTGCGACTGCTGTGATAGAGATGTGCGGAGACATCTGAGGCTCTTCATTGGACACGACAACAATAGAAAATTGACATGGACCCAGAACTTTATACACCCAAGATAGAGAACATTGCTGTGATAGAGATGCATGGGGACATCTGAGGCTCTTCATTGGACACAACAACAACAAAGACTATACCTATGTTATTTAGACAGCCAATCATACATGTAAACTTTAATTTGAAAGGCATATAAAAATATATCGCAATTTTCTTATATCTTTAAAGGCATATATTGGATCAAAAAATAATTTATTTATCCATATTTCAGTTTACTGAATGTCAACCTTTTTTCAAGGTATAACGTTCAGTCAACAGAAATATAGGTAAAAAAATATATTTTTTGATCCCATATATATGACTTTTTAATTAAAGATCTATTTTATAAATTTCTCTATTAAAAAAAAATACATGTAAACGCACAGTTTTATAAGTTAAAGGACTATAGTGATTTATTATAAATATAAAACCACACACACAAAGTCTTTAAGACGCCAATCTTATAAAGATTCTCCTCTCTCATTGCCGGTTTGTAAGACTGCCGGCTTTAATTTGCAAGACAGTGGATATATATATATATATATATGGTGATGATGATGAAATTGTGTTTTCAGCGCTTTATCACATTTATATATAATCGAATTGTTTTCCTCATGTTTTAGTGCTTATAACGGTTAACTACCTCAGAGCTCTAAAGAAGCGGTCTGGTAGATTAAATTGGCGAAACCGCTGGGAGGGTTCACCACTGATGAGTCAAGTCCTCCCAATATATATTTTTTTTCAACGCAGTAAGGGCAGTAGAAGTTTGATTTATTTGTAAAAAGAACCCTTATGCTCAAAACTGGGCAACTCTGTGCTTCACTTCCATCAATAATTGACAATATGACCCAGAATAAGTATATTGCTACGGCGTTTTATGGTTTCCACAAGTCCATATCTCAGAAGAAGGCCAAGTGATACTCACTCCTCACTTTCTTACTGCTACTCTTTTTGTGTTGATTTCTTGCTTCCCTCTTTCTTTTTTTTTTCTTTTCTTGTTTTTTTTTTCTTTTTCTTCTTACTCTGTATATATCGTTATTTCCTTTGTCTCACTGCTTTGTTCTTATGCATACCTCTGGTGAATCCTGTATAGGGTCAGTGACCCTAAATAAAGGCTTTTTTTTGTTGTTGTTGTTGTTTTTGTAAAAACAAACATTCGCGTTTTGGTGTTTTCATTTGTATCTCATAAAAATGCTATGTGAAAGATATATATATATAAACGTAAACCGCTTTCACTCTTTTTTTTTTTTTTTCAATAAACGTCACATGTTACATACTAACTGGTAGAATACTCGTTTTCTAAAGACTACCATTCTTGTAGGTTAAGTTAATTCAAGATATAGACTTTCATCAAATCTCAAAAAAGTTTATTATTTGACGTTTTGGTGACCTACCATTTCCCTAAGGTGTAAAATCTTTAAGCGAAGTTTGTTTAAAGCTTTTTATCTTGAAAAGAGTGATAATGGTTTAATAAAACTTCGGATATAATCAGGTTTTTAACAATTGACAATATAAACAAGATTCTTCTAATCAATTGTTACAGAAAGGTAAAATAAGATCAAATAAATAGTAATATATAATAAAGGGGTAAATAAAAGGTAGATAAGATGTTTTTTTTAAAAGAGTTTTTAAGAGAATTGATGATCGTAAAAATAGAGACTGCCTGGTCGGCATTCATAGTTCTTTAAAATAAAGATACTTCGGCCAGTAAATCTTTTTTTATTGTCTCGACGTTTCGACAAAAATATTTTGTCCTCGTCAGGAG
>CP092863.1:148364189-148379812 GCA_030710605.1 Cordylochernes scorpioides | reverse complement strand
CGAACAAAAATTAAAACATTTGGCAAAGCGTTAAAAATTATTCTAGAGAAGAATAATTCTAGGGAAGAATAATTTAAACAATATTAAAGATTCTTCTAAACAATTAATTCAGAAAGAAAAATAAGATCAAATAAAGGGTGGATAAATGAGTAAATAAAAGGTAGATAAGATGTTTTTTAGAGTTTTTAAGAGAATTGATGATCCGAAGTATCTTTAATTTAAGGAATTGATGAGTTTAGAGTTCAAATTCTTCGTTTTATAATGGAAATGGCTAGTTTTCCAGACAAGACCTACCTTCAAACGACGTTGCTGCCACCATCCCATGTCGTAAAGTCCACCACTGACAGGTGGACAAACAAATTGGGGGGTGGAGCGACCATATGGGGGCGAGAACATTGGTCAACTTTGGTAATCTGGGCGGGCGGGCGGTATGACGAAAATAAACCAAGAATAAAAGAAAATTCGATTGTAAACACCATTTTTTTTATAAAAGGAGATAAGAATATCTAAATATATCTCGACATTCAAAATAAAATATGACACTTCTTATGAAGAGATTAACATCAAAATTTTTAAAGTTATGTGTGCCACGCGTCCTGACCGTATTTTAGGGGGAAATCTTTATTATAAGATCACTAGCCGAATGACCCGGGCAACGCCCGTGTTTTACCCGATTGAATGTTTTTATTCAAATACTATTTGCTACAATTATAAATTGGCGCCTTAAATAAATGCATATATTAGTTAATAACTATAGCCTATGTGCTTTATCTGTCTATGTACTGTTGGCTTCCGTAGGCGTCTCTTACTGGGAAAAAGAAAGAGAGGATTCCATTTAGTTATTAACTAATATATGCATTTATTTAAGGAGCGACCCTCTCCAACACAATAGTTACAAAAACGAAAGAGCGAGTGGGGGAGGCATGATGGGGGGTGGGGGCAAAGGTGGCGTGATCGTAGCCAACCAATAGGAGGGCGCCATTCCAAAAAAAAAAAAAGCAAACGGTGACAGAGTTGATTAGGAGATGAGGAATGACGCTCGTAACTGTATATAGAATTATTTTCTCTTAGAAGATTCTCTGATGTACAAGGAGATCTGTCAAATCTATCATTGTTTCTTGTGAAGATCTTTAAACACACTTTTTTTGTAACCAATACATGCTTATCAACATCCAGGAAATTTAAATCAAATGATATTGAAATATATAAGACTGGTGGTCTTAATAAAGTAGTAAAGGAGGAGGAGAACTCTCTCAAGGTGGGGAAGCCTTCCTTGCTGAAGACATTTGTACACAACTATATATATATTTCCCTACACTTTATATACTCTTTTACTCTTTTATTTTTCCACCTTTGTAAAATTTGATTAAAAAATTCAATAAAATTGTTTAAATTGTCAATTAATAAAGTTGTATGTGTATAAAATCATATTTTCATTTTGGTTACCCCTTTATTATATATTATCCCTTATTTAATCTTTTTTTCTGTAAAAAGTGATTAGAAGAGTCAATAAAATTGTTTAAATTGTTTAATAAATTATCTATAGACTGTGTAGTAATTCAAGTATAGCAATTGGGAATATAGGGGGAACATTACTCAATAACACTGTCTCAGTAAACATTTATATAAATTACATCCTGGGGGATGGGGGGTCGGGGGAAGGATGGTCTAAACCGTTGGTTTTCGACCGCTACGACCCGGGTTCGATTCCCGCATTGGGCACGTTTTTCTGATTTAATATTTTTTAAAAATCTCCAATGGCCCCTGATTCTTGCAAAAGTCCAACCCTACCAGCAAGTGCAAGTAACCAAACGGGGCTCTGGCCCTTGTAAGTGCAAAAGTCGAACTGCTTTTCACATGTGTTGACATGTGGTGTACTTACAGTAAAAGCAGTTACCTACCTTTATCCACCATGATTATCATGGCCTGTACCACGTGTACTAGGGATAAGCCAAAAAAAAAAAAAAACCATCCTGGAATCATCCCGTTAAGGAAAAAAAGGGGAATGGATAATGATAAATTACCTTCTCTTACTTATCATTCGACATTTTGATTTTTTAAAATGGGATTGAGGAATCGACGTGGAAATTACATGTTAGCTAGGTCAACTGAATGGGGCAACAGATCCGTCTTATCCTTTACGTCCGGTTGTTTAAGCTTTCACTTTGGACAATTGACAATTTACACAATTTTCTTGAAGATAGAGGTGACCTGGCTGGCATTCATATTTCTGTAAAAATATTAGATACTTCGGACAGTTAAAGTTTTATTTTATCATGAAAAAATAAAACATTAACTGGTTGAAGTGTCTATTTTTTTTTTTTTTAAGAAATTGAACAATTTTATTGATTATTCTAATTAATTGTTTTACATAAAGAAAAAATTAAGATCAAATAGAAAATGATAATATATAATAAAGAAATATAATCGTTCTCCATTTTTACCCCTTTGTATATTTCCCACTTCCATAGGTTTCTCCGTCTTATAACCCCAAGGAGAATCCTCTGTAAGAACTGTGTGTCTTAATAAAGGTTTGTGTGTGTGTGAATATTTAATAAAGAAGTAAATAAAAGGTAGATTTTAAAAAAATGTAGGAAAAAATATATATTTAAATATGAAAAAAACAATAGAAAAAAATAAAAGATAAGTGGGTCAGGTGTTGATATTAAAAATAAAGAAAGCATCTCCTGACCACGAGCACAACGTTTAGTTTATTTTTGCTCCACTAGATGGCGCTCTGCCATCTAAAAAGCACATGTGCTCGTGGTCAGGAGATGCCTTCTTTATTTTTAATATTTAAATATGTGTACATGTTGTATATGTGTGTCTTCTCTTTGGATATCGCTGGAAATAGATCAGTTGAATAATAGCTTATAACGAATTCTCTATACACACACACACACACACACACAAGCCTTTTTATTGGGGCATCCAGCCCTATACATGATTCCCCTCTACAGGATTTAGCAAAGGAAGATATTTCGAAAGTAAAAACTAAAATACAGGAAGTAATAAGGAAAAAGAAAAGCGAGAAGAAAGAAAAATAAATAAATATAACCATATATACAAAAAATAAACATACAGAGCAAAAGGAACCATACATGATTAAAAATTTAAATTAAAGTACCAATGTTTAAAATATGTCAAGGTTAGGATATCATTGAGAGGGCTAGTGTTGAATCAGCCGCATTCAATCTTCGTTTTCTTCCTCCAAGCAAACCACGACATTCGGCGCTTCCATTGTTCTCCAACGGACATTGACTGCGGCCTTGTAGAATTTATATAAACCGAGGGAGAGACCCTGATCAACCATCAGTGTGTTCATCCAGCTGCAAATTTGTTGGCAGTCAGGTTGAGACCAGGGTAAGTCACCCAAAATTTCTTTCCTCTGTTTCTCTAAGCAAGAGCATCCAAATATTATATGCATAATTTCGTCTTGGATTCTGTTTTTACACAGATCGCAAGTTAGAGTCAAATCAATTTTCCAGCGATTTGAACGATTTTCTGGGAAGATCGTCCAAAGGAGTCTCAGTTGTGCAAAAAATCTTTTAATTGCTAGAGGAATAGTTGTGGATAAATATCGTTCTGCTGTTATTGAATTTTTTAGGTATTTGAAGTGACTGTAATGTGAAGTATTTAGGATTTTCGCCATGTCGTTTTGGATGCTTTGTTCGGTTGCTATTCGAATAATACCAGGGATTTCAGTCATTATTGCAGCGTAATCCGGACAACCCTTCAGGAACGAAAAACCGTTTGAGTCTAAAATGGTTGACAGGTTTTCGACAAAGGTTAAACCAGCCCTTTGATTGCTGTGTAATGTCCAGAGGTGTGACAAACATGCCCGGGGCAACCTACTCTCTTCCATTTTCATAATCCTCACCCAAAATCTCAGGACCTGTTTAATAATGATAACTTCCTGTGATACTCGTCCACACTCCATTCTTAGCATAAAGCCCGGAGTATATTTTGGTAAATTTAGGTAGCGTCTTAAGAAAATATTCTGAACCTGATCAACTACCTTTACTTGGTTGAGTGCCCAGCAGGGTGCGGCGTATAGCATGTGAGGTAAGACCGTCGAATCAAGTAATCTCATTGCCGCATTTAGAGAGTTCATCTTGGATTTTGTCAGAACCTGCCACACAGCGCCAATTGCTGCCAGGGCTTTGCCCTACGAATTCTCTATACTCGGTTGGTAGAAGTAGAGTATAAACATTTATTTATTTAATTTGTTTTTGTCAGTCAAGACACAGGATCGAGTCCCACACTGGTTACTTTTTTTTTTCCGGACGAAAAATTGCCTCTTATTATTATTATTTTTTTATAATACAATATAATGCGGCTTGTGATTGTAAAACGACATTTAAAGATTATCCCGCATGAGTTTCTTTTCAACGAAAAATCAAAATTTATTTTAAGGAGGAATAACGATTATTTCTAACCTTAGGGATGAGGTATTATTTCTCCTTAAAATAAATTTTGATTTTTCGTTGAAAAGAAACTCATACGGGATAATCTTTAAATGTCGTTTTACAAATTGCTTCTTAATAGCTCTGATTCTTGCAGAGAATATATTCTATATGGCGATGAAAATATAACTTTCCTTTGTATATTTTGACACTGGATACGTTTTATTTTTACTAAATTTAGTAATGTGGCTCCTCTCTGTACAGTACTTCATTCGCGGAATACTCGCGAAAGTCTTTCTATGTAATTAATGCATTCTTTGTGTTCATACTAACAAATTGGCAGAAAACCATCTTCTTAGTTAAAAAAAAATATTTGAAAGAGACAGAGGCATGATTGTTCACACTTGATTATCTCGTATGTCTTCAATAAAGGTCACTGTGTACTTTAACGTATGTCTTCAATAAAGATCACTGTAATATCTTTCAGAGTTATTGTCTCAATCCCGATATACATGCTAAAAGGTACAACTTCCTTAAGTTTTGTCCATGAGTGTATATTGGTTATCTCGTGTGTCTTCAATAAAGATCACTGTAATATCTTTCAGAGTTATTGTCTCAATCCCGATATATATACTAAAAGGTACAACTTCCTTAAGTTTTGTCCATGAGTGTATATTGGTTATCTCGTGTGTCTTCAATAAAGATCACTGTAATATCTTTCAGAGTTATTGTCTCAATCCCGATATATATACTAAAAGGTACAACTTCCTTAAGTTTTGTCCATGAGTGTACACAAGAACACTCTCCACTTCACAAAATGACCTTAATGTTGTTTTACTATTGTAAACTCCATCATAGCGACTGACAACACTTCCATCACAGCCGGTCTTGACCTCTGGCCATAATTTGCATAAGGTGTCCCGCCGCCTCTGAAATAAGAGCAAGGTCGCCCTCCCACCAACCTCTTTGCCTCGCCTTTCTCTTCACATGTAGCTGAGGATCTAAGGTACCTATCTACACATGTGGATAGAAGCCATTATTGCTATAGATAATACAACCCAACACAATCAACATACAAAAATCAATTTCAGGAATCAGAACAGGATATTTTAAAGGAATGAAGATAAACCCAGACATGACTAGATCCTACAGGAACTGCAATAACTGTCACAACACCCAACTCACTCCGGACCATATATACCCGGCCATCCTTGCAGTCCTCTATATGGCAGACATCAATCCAGAAGAGGACATCCATACGACACCTCAGTTGGCCGGTATTGTGATCAGGGTGCACGGACCGATCTGATCTGCTCCATGGACAAGACACCACCACCTCAGTTGGCCAGTATTGTGATCAGGGTGCATGGACCGATCTGCTCTGCTCCATGGACAAGATACCACCACCAACAACAATAGGTTATAATAACTCTAGAATGAGGGTTTTGAAGATCATTTGCTAATTAGAAATTTGTTCAGAAAATTAATGGCTACATCATTCCCTTGAAGAGAGTGGACAAAGAGTCACTGAAACATCAGGAACTAAAAAAAAAAAGTTGAGATGTAGCCATATATGGAATAATGCTTGTTGTTAGAGAATAAACCATCACTTCGCTCGTTTTCTGATATAGTCGAACCTCCCAAGATAGAACCTCCCTAGTACACGTGGTACAGACCATTATAATCATAGTGGATAGTAGTTGGGGAACTGCTTTTACTGTAAGTGCACCACATGTCTACACATGTAGTAAGCATCTCGACTTTTTCACTTATAAGTGTGCCAGAGCCCCGTTTGGTTAATAGCACTCACTGACGAGGTTAGACTTTTGCAAGAATCGGGGGCCATTGGAGCACTTTAATTAAGAAAAAAAGTGCCCAAAGCCGGGTATTCGATCCCGGGTCATGGCTGTAAGAAATCGACGGTTTATACCACTCCTTTACTGACCCCTACAAGAGTGAGTATAATCTAAAGACATTAGTGTGTGTATACACATTAAGAAAAGGGCATCTCCTAATCGTGCAACTAAAATTTGTTGATGGCTTTCGCCATCTATCAGAATAAATATCAAGTTGTTGTTGTTGTCCTGTCCAATGAAGAACCTCAGATGTCTCCATACATCTCTATCACAGCAGCAGCAATGTCCACTATCTTGGGTATTTAAAGCTGCTGCTCTGGGTCTATGTCAATTAAATATCAAGTAATCATTGCTTTTTAATTATTCCAGAATTGGTCAAAATACCTTCTCTTGATTAATCAAGAAAAGCTAACCACGTACGCGTTTCGGGCTTTTGAATCCCATCAGTGTGGTTCTGTCCAATTATATTGACAAACATTTTCAGTTTTTTCTGATCAGTTTTTAGCGGGAAGAATGTTGTCTTCGTTTGTTAGTGAACCAATCTCTTACGCCTTCTCATTGGACGAATGTCTGTATATAAGAGGGGACTAAGGGAATGCGAGGGGGCCCAGAGCCTGGAGAATTGGTGTTTAGACGCTTAAAACCAAAAAAAGCTGGTCTTTAAGGCAACCTGAAAAAATATGAAGCAGGTATTTAGGCCGGAAGGGCGTGAAAACGCCAAACTATGTAAAAAAAAAAAAAAAACAACAGTACAAAAGTGTGTGTTTTGTACTATATTTCAATTAGTACAATAATTCATTTTCTCTTTTACAGATGGTCTCATCAGGGCTGTTGGCCTTATCAGCGTGATGCAAGCTTTACCTCAACACCATCTTGATAGAGAGAAAGAGATATTGTCATAAATTTGTCAATACATTTAGAGGTTGTAACAACACACTTATTTCCGAGGATAAATTTATTGATTTATTTAAAGATATCTCAAGCTTTCGGGAATCACAAACTCTTCGGTAAGGGCTCCAGGGATACAGAATGAGCAGCGTTTGTACTCCATGTTAGGAGCAGCTGCACATGGCGTCTGTCCCTCATGTCAGAGGCGGCCATTTATTTTAGAGTTAAGTCGGCCTGCCACTGAGTAGTGCTCCCAGTCTTAATGAAAAAGGCAGACGTATTCTACCTCACCCAATCATGGTGGTTGTCCAATCTATTTTTCAAAAGTTTCAAGCTTTACAAGCTTGACACCCTAATATGATTGAGTAGAGATAAGAAAGAAGAAGAAGAAGATGATGATTGTCAACAGACACCATCAAAAGTCTCAAGCTTTACAAGCTTGATACCCTAATATGATTGAATGGAGATAAGAAAGAAGAAGAAGAAGAAGACAAATCCTTCTACAGGATTATACAACGTGGGATTCTCGGAGACAATGTGTTGTTACAATTTATATTTCAGAGGATTCTTTCTTCCCATTTCTACATTTATAGATTGATAAGAGATATAGAGGGTTTCGACCTCACAGGTCGACTAAATAAAACTTGTGATAGATCCGTGTATGGCCGCCGGGGTCAGGACGGGAGGGTCAGCCGAGCGGGGAGTTTTTTTTATGAACTACAAGAATCAGAGCCTGAGATCCTGGCTAATTAGTCAGTCGGAAGCAAGGTCAAAGGTCAACTAGGTCAAGTTGCCTTCGTCTGGTTTATTTCTCATTTTTGTCGGAGGTTTCTAACTGTCTGAATAAATGGGAGAATTGTCAACAGTCTCAATAAAAAAACTAACAAAATTCGAAGGAGATCTTCAAGAATCAATGCCATATAGTCTCTAATACTCTCTTCTTATACATTTTCGTACTAAAGTTAGAAAGATAAAGAAACCGCTGGGAAGGTTCAACATTAAGATGAGATAAACCCTCTCATTATTTTTCATTGCAATAAGGACAGTAGAGAAAATGTTTTGATTTGAAAATAAATATTGGTTCCTTAATGGTTTTATTTCTTACATATAGGTGGCTCGTTATTTATTGCCTTATGTTTAATTTGTGACTAACTGACTTGTCGTTATTGTTTGTGGAAGAACATTGTTCTATGCAACTATTTATATGTAATTATACTGTCTTAAAAGCTTATGTTCATAATCTGCCTAAATAAAATTTTTATGATTCCACTTTTCAGTGTCTCATATATAAACAGAATCGTCAAATACTGAATTAGATTTCTAAAAAGCGGTCTGGTGGATTTATGGCGAAACCGCTGGGAGGGTTACTCACTAATATATCAGCTTCAAAATATTTTCTATTGTAGTAAGGACAGTAGAAAGTTAGTTTTATACGAAAAAGAACATTCGCATTTAATGTCTTCATTTCTCATATATGTAAATAGGATATCTTCTTTTTTTATCTCGGATATCAACATAAAGTTGCGAGAGAATTATATTAATGTACCTAAAGAACCATCTATCCATTTAATTATGCATCACAACGATACATTATGGTGATGAACAGAATGCATTATTGTTGTTGTTGTTGTTGTGTCCAATGAAGAGCCTCAGATGTCTCCATACATCTCTAACACAGCAATGTTCTCTATCTTGGGTGTGTAAAGTTCTGGGTCCATGTCAATTTTCTGTTGTTGTTGTCCAATGACTCAGATGTCCCCATACATCTCTATCACAGCAGTAGCAATGTTCTCTATCTTGGGTGTGTAAAGTTCTGGGTCCATGTCAATTTTCTGTTGTTGTTGTTGTTGTGTCCAATGAAGAACCTCAGATGTCTCCATACATCTCTATTACAGCAATGTTCTCTATCTTGGGTGTGTAAAGTTCTGGGTCCATGTCAATTTTCTGTTGTTGTTATTGTGTCTAATGAAAAGCCTCAGATGTCTCCATACATCTCTATCACAGCAGTAGCAATGTTCTCTATCTTGGGTGTGTAAAGTTCTGGGTCCATTTTCTGTTGTTGTTGTCGTGTCCAATGAAGAGCCTCAGATGTCTCCATACATCTCTATAACAGCAGTCGCAATGTTCTCCATCTTGGTTGTGTAAAGTTCTGAGTCCATTTTCCGTTGTTGTCGTGTCCAATGAAGAGCCTCAGATGTCTCCATACATCTCTATCACAGCAGTCGCAATGTTCTCTATCTTGGTTGTGTAAAGTTCTGGGTCCATTTTCCGTTGTTGTTGTTGTGTCCAATGAAGAGCCTCAGATGTCTCCATGCATCTCTATCACAGCAATGTTCTCTATCTTGGTTGTGTAAAGTTCTGGGTCAATTTTCCGTTGTTGTTGTTGTCCAATGAAGAGCCTCAGATGTCTCCATACATCTCTATCACAGCAATGTTCTCTATCTTGGGTGTGTAAAGTTCTGGGTCCATTTTCTGTTGTTGTTGTTGTCCAATGAAGAGCCTCAGATGTCTCCATACATCTCTATCACAGCAATGTTCTCTATCTTGGGTGTGTAAAGTTCTGGGCCCATGTCAATTTTCTGTTGTTGTTGTCGTGTCCAATGAAGAGCCTCAGATGTCTCCGTACATCTCTATCACAGTAATGTTCTCTATCTTGGGTGTGTAAAGTTCTGGGTCCATGTCAATTTTCTGTTGTTGTTGTTGTGTCCAATGAAGAGCCTCAGATGTCTCCATACATCTCTAACACAACAATGTTCTCTATCTTGGGTGTGTAAAGTTCTGGGTCCATGTACATTTTCTGTTGTTGTTGTCGTGTCCAATGAAGAGCCTCAGATGTCTCCGTACATCTCTATCACAGCAGTCGCAATGTCCACTATGTGTGTGTATTTCTTATAGGAACTGTTTGTATGGCTCCACAGTTCAAGGATGATATGCAAATTCGGTTAGTACTTCATTCTCATCAAGGTTAAAATAAGATTACAATATCACTATATACAAGAAAAAAACTAAATTATTAAAACATCTCACATGCGACGGTGAAATTCGAGGATATCTAAGCCCCCCTAAGTAAATAAAAAAAAAAAAACCGAAATAAGTTTCTATATCATGATATTATCATCTTTTTTTTATATATAACGTATACCTTTGCCTTGAAAGAGGGCGGTGCCATTCCTAAAACAAATTGATGACTTACTTCATCAATATTGTGCGACATCTTGAGAGTAATGATTCTCCGAATTTTTTTTTTCCAACTTTGAAGTTTTGTATCTCTAGTTGCAGAAAGAATTTCATTAAAATAAAAAATAAAAAAAAAGTGTCTGGTGAACATTGATAGAATTAAGCCCTATCGATTAACATTCTTTTAAGAAACGTAGTAAGAGCTTTTTTAAACTGAAAAAAAAGCAACTGTATCATATCGAATAATGAAATCTAGATTTTTTTTTTGTGGGGATGGGGGTTTTACTACTCAGCTTTTGATACTAATCTATTTACATAATATATCTACATATTAGATAATAAAAAAGGCATATATTGGATTGAATAAAATATTTATTTTGCCAATATTTCTGTTGGATGAACGCTAACCTTTATCAAGGCATTACATTTTTGTATAAACAAACTCATCTCCGCATAGTGTTATAATATTGTAGCGTAGAAATCAAGTCTTGAAATATCCTAAGATGTAAAAGTATTTATTGATGACGTCACAGCGACGAGTCGACAATTATTAACAAGTCAGCCCAAAAAAAACTATTTACAGCTAGAGAATCTTAAGTAAGTAAGCAAAGAAATATTTTAAGATGATTTCACAAAAACAGATTAATATATATTTTTATAATTTGTTGAATATATTTTCATTGAATAATATTAAATTAAATTAAATAATAAAATATTTCTTCGCCACATAGCCTCCCCCTATAAAGAGCATCGACCCGATGCTCAGAAGGAGACTTACATCCTCAGTCTCAAGGCTCGAGAACGGGTGATAGGGCCTGAGATCTCTTCGCGGGTCTGTGGTTGTTGTGTTCGTTCAGTGGGGATGTCTTCTTCCTAGGCTTTGAGATTGGCGCCAGGGTTCTTCCAATCTCCTCCTTTACCATATCTTCGATGGTAGAAATTTTTGGTTCCTCTCGAGTAGAGCCTAATGCCCGCTGTACCTCCTCACGAACAATTTGCCTGATCATAGATGACAGATCTGCCCTGTCATCATGATCACTGAGAGATGCCACATTTGGTAGTCGCTCGTATTTGGTAGGGGTCACTCGCTTACAGTGTAGGCTTTCAATGCGGCGACATTCGGTGACGAATTGCTCAGTGTTATGCACATCCCTTGGGAGAAGTGCCTGGTAGAGCTCCTCAGCTACCCCTTTCATCAGATGGGATATTTTATCTTCCTCATTCATTTGTGGATCTACCTCTTTGCAAAGGCGCAGGACGTCTTGGATGTAATATTCGGTGCTTTCTCCTTTTAATTGTGCGCGAGTTTTGAGTATTTTCTCAGCTCGCAGTCTTGAGCTTTCATTTTTTCCAAATACATTTTCTAATTTTGACATGAACTCCGTCCATGTCTGGATGCTTTCCTCGTTGTTTTCATACCATTTGAGAGCAGTGCCAGTTAGATAGAAATAAACGTTAGCGAGACAAAGGGTTTCATCCCATTGGTTGTGCTTCGCCACACGTTCATACCCTTTTAACCAGCTACGGGGATCTTCAACACCCTCACCAGAGAACATTGAGGGGTTTCTAGGTAGATGTTGGACAAAAAATGAACCTACCTGAGTAGTTGCTTCTTTCTTGATGTTCATGGTTTTTTCTTCTTGCTCAACCGAGTCAATTTTCCGTTTTTTTCTGAATGGGTATCGATCCAGCTTCTTCACCAGTTGTAGCGTAGAAATCAAGTCTTGAAATATCCTAAGATGTAAAAGTATTTATTGATGACGTCACAGCGACGAGTCGACAATTATTAACAAGTCAGCCCAAAAAAAACTATTTACAGCTAGAGAATCTTAAGTAAGTAAGCAAAGAAATATTTTAAGATGATTTCACAAAAACAGATTAATATATATTTTTATAATCTGTTGAATATATTTTCATTGAATAATATTAAATTAAATTAAATAATAAAATATTTCTTCGCCACAATATTACAGTTGAAAATATATATACGAGTATAACAGAAGTTGAGGAATATTGTAGATGTGTTCGAAAGAGCTGTCTTTTGATATTTAATTTATTTTAAAGTATTGAACTGAAGAAGAGTATTGGTCCGAAAGTAACATATATGCATATAAAAGGAAAGTTGCATTATATTATAATAAAAAAAAATGGCATATTCTGATCGCCCTCACATGAGCATTTTAGATTATATGTGGGCGCAGTCAGGATGTACGTTTTTTATTTTAATATTTACACCTGAGCTTTTTCTATTTTAAAAATTTTATATAATGTGAATATTTTATTTGTTTATTTCAGTGATTCTACCAAAACAATGGTGTTTAAAAAAGAAAATGATTAAAACACACATAGAAACGGGTGCTTTAAGTAGAGTTCAATATGTTGCTGTATATGTTGGAAAGTGCTGTGGTTCTACAAATACAGCAAATAGGTTTGTTGACATTGTAAGGTGGAGTACTTTCCAGGTGGGCCTCTCGGTCTACTTTCCAGTCCTTCCTGGCATCTGGCGGCGGCGTTATTGGAGGTCATTTCTCACTTTATGGGGACATTGCACTTCTTCCATTTATCCCAAGATAGTACTGGCGTAGAAAGTACAGACACACCTTGGTTACACTTTCTTTGTTGAAATTTCTATTGATTTTTATAAAAATTCGAAACTATTATAGACGTGTATGATTCTTTTTAAAAATTAAGCAATTTCTACTGCCTTACTGCAATGGAAAAATTAATGGGAGGGTTTGGATTCATCAGTGGTGAACCCTCCCAACGGTTTCGCCAGTTTAATCTACCATACTGCTGTTATATTGCATTTTTCGGTTTTCCTTTTATAGTGATACTGATGCTAGACTCTTGGAATTGGTATTTTTAGATAAATTATATGGACATAAGCTTTGAGGACAGTATAAATACATACAACTATTAATAAATAATATGCTTCGAGAAATCGCTCCTTTCGCGCAAACATATTTATACCGAATATAAAGTAACAGTTCTATTCATTAAGGATATCAGAATTTATTTGGATTTATATTGTAACAGTACAGTTCGATTTAAAATCGAATGTAATTACTTTTGCGCAAAATAATCTAGAGGTTTATTAATATATTTCTTTATTATTTAAAATCTTTTCAAAATACAACACTAAAACTATGTGTCCAAGATGCTTTAAGATAAAGCATCAGTTTTATTTTTGCTAGAATTTCCGATAGTCTGTCCTCATTTCATTGGAATCTTATTGTCTTCTTCCCCGTTATCTGCTACTCCACTCAAATCGTCTGCAGTCAGATCGTCTGGGAAGATTTTACCAAGCCACGTTCTTATTGGACGTCAACATAGAGCATCATCTACTTTGGTTAATCCTTTGCAATTATTTCTCAATCTAATCTTAACAGAGAATTTATTAATAGCGAAAAAAAAAGGGTAATTTTAGCGATTTTTTTTACAATTGTCGTTTGAAGAGAGGTATCCTCTATCAGGAGGGTTCTCACATGGAGGTTCAATTGTAATACATATTTGCAGGTTGGGGAAGTGAGAAAGTGGTTTGAGGTGATTATATTCATAGACAAATAGAAAATAAAATGTTTATATGGAGGTCATTTTCATGTTTAAATTCGAATAAATTAAATGTGAGGTTGATAATAACTTGTTCTTTTTAATTGTCCATCTCTTTATCTCCCTACACGATTCAGATCTATATTTACATATGCATATTACGATGCATTAGCGCGCCATCTGTTATCAAAATTCGAAACTATTATAGACGCGTATGATTCTTTTAAAAATAAACTATTTCTACTGACCTTACTGCAATGGAAAAATTAATGGGAGGGCCTGGCTCATCAGTGGTGAATCCCAGCGGTTTCGCCAGTTTAATCTACCATACCGCTGTTATATTGCATTTTTGGAACTTCCTTTTTTAGGGATACTGATGCTAGACTCTTGGAATGGGTATTTTAGATGAACTATGGACATAAGCTTTGAGGACAGTATAATTACATATAATTATAAATATATAACATATGCATATTGCCGAAATTATTTACATATGAGAAAGATAGCAGTATCTATCAGTTCGCTTGCTGTACCACATACACACAAAACTATCTCTCTGACTCAGCCTGAAACAAGAGAAGAACCAGGAAAGTGTCGACCACTTAGACATCTCTTCAGATGCCCCACCTACCACCTACAAAGGTTTCAAAAAGCCACACTTCTATAAAATGGCGTATTTACCCAGCAGAACCTCCCAAGTGAAAATCAGCCTGACGATATAAACTGGATGTCTACCACCACCATATTATAAACGAAGTATACATTCATGGACAAAACATAAGGAAGTCTTTGATATAGCCGGTTTATTTATTATTATTATTATTTTAAGAAGACAAAGGCAAAGTTGTTCATACTTGAATATTCTCTTATGTCTTCAATAAAGGTCACTGTAATATATTTCAGAGTTATTGTCTGAATCCTGATATACATGGTAAAAGGTACAACTTCCTTAAGTTTTGTCCATGAGTGTATATTGGTTATCTCGTGTGTCTTCAATAAAGGTCACTATAATATCTTTAAGAGTTATTGTCTGAATCTCGATATACATGATAAAAGGTACAACTTCCTTAAGTTTTATCCATGAGTGTATATTGGTTATCTCGCGTGTCTTTAATAAAGGTCACTTTAATATCTTTCAGAGCTATTGTCTGAATCCTGATATACATGCTAAAAGGTACAACTTCCTTAAGTTTTGTCCATGAGTGTATATTGGTTATCTCGTGTGTCTTCAATAAAGGTCACTATAATATCTTTAAGAGTTATTGTCTGAATCCTGATATACATGCTAAAAGGTACAACTTCCTTAAGTTTTATCCATGAGTGTATATTGGTTATCTCGCGTGTCTTTAATAAAGGTCACTTTAATATCTTTCAGAGTTATTGTCTGAATCCTGATATACATGCTAAAAGGTACAACTTCCTTAAGTTTTGTCCATGAGTGTATATTGGTTATCTCGTGTGTCTTCAATAAAGGTCACTATAATATCTTTAAGAGTTATTGTCTGAATCTCGATATATATGCTAAAAGGTACAACTTCCATGAGTGTATATGGTAACCCGGAAAGTTAGCGACTTTCGTACGTGATTCGAAGAATCTGGATTACATAGAGAGAGATAGACAAGAGAAGAACTTCCAATAACCTACCGATAAAACTTAGCGATATAAATGCGACGGTAGAGAAAGTGTAACAGCGTTCCTCAGAGAGAAAAAGGATAGAGGACGTAATGATGATGATAAGCAAGTATC
>CP092863.1:148274513-148364089 GCA_030710605.1 Cordylochernes scorpioides | reverse complement strand
TGACTGTTTTTTTTTTTAATACCGATACCTTTTCCAAGAGTTTAGCTTCACGAAAAGTGAAAAAAAAAAAAAGGAAAAATAAACCCACCTTGAATATCAAACAAGCCAGACAAAACCTCTCAAGAACAATATCCCCAAGGACCTGAGGACCCAACAATATAAATTATAATTGTAAATGAACAAACCCTGTACATCCCCCACAGTATAATATAATGATCTAGGTTGCTCTTTTTGAGCGGTGGCACCTAATATAGTTATTTGGAACTTGTTTAGCTTCATTATCAGGTATAAAAAGAAAAAAATCCAAATATGCAATATTACAACGGTATGGTAGATTAAACTGGCGAAACCACTGAGAGGGTTTACCACTGATGAGCCAGGCCCTCCCATTATTTTATCATTGCATTAAGGGTAGTAGAAAATTATTTTATTTAAAAAAAAAAAATCATACGTGTTAAAAAATAGATTTTTCAATTAATATGTTAAGCGAAAATGCTAGAATGGGGATTATATTACGCAGGGCTTAAGTGAAGATGTACACGGATTGACAGACAGAAACTGGGAGAACCACCTCCGCTAATGAAGCCGCCACCTCCATCAGACACCATTGTTCTCAGGTGCCCACACTTTGGTTCCGGATTTTGGTCCTCTCCAACCCACTGCCTTCCTTCACCTTGTTACACGCACACTGAGCAATTTCATCCTATCTCCGAATGTCCTGAAGCAAAACACCTATCCCCCGATTTACACGGTACATTTTTTACACGTTTTCGCTTTTACACGGTTTTCCAAATAAGTTTTTTTTTTTTTTTTTATCGCACTATACTAAATGCTACTGTGATTGAACACATGCGCTGTGTACACATCTCACGAGGAATCCCGAGCTTATGTGCTGACTACATATTTTAACCTGTCAATGCATTTTATTTCTGTGTACACCTATCCCCCGATTTACACATTTTTCTCAGGAACGTATCTACCGTGTAAATCGGGGGATAGGTGTATATCAATTTATAATTATAATTTTCAATTCCACCTATAGTCCAACCCCACCAGCGAGTGCAAGTAACCAAACAGGGCTCTGGCATATTTGTAAATTGCAAAGTCGAACTGCTTTTCACATGTGTAGTAGACATGTGGTTTACTTACAGTAAAAGCAGTCGCCTACTTCTACCCACCATGATTATTATGGCCTGTACCACGTGTACTTGGAATAAGAAAAAAAAAACTTTTTAAAAATCTGTAACTCTCTTTTCTTCAGAATTAGAAAAGTATATCTATTTATATCAACACCTGTTCTTGATTTGTTAAAAACTGAACGTATTAGTTATCTGAAGAAGGGCTTGCCCGAAAGTTTCTCTTAATCAAATGAATAAAAATAGTTGCGGCGTCTTATGCTTATGCGTCTTATTTTTGGCATTTATGTTTCTAGTGATTTCAAAAAATTATCGCTGATAACTTTTTTCTTGTAATTATATGAATGTACATATGCAGATCTACATTCATAGATGAAACTTAAGAAAGTGAAGAAAGTTCTGGGTAGTTAGCGATCTATGGATACGCTCCAGGAGCCTGGGTTACCTTTATGTTACTACTACTGTCTTTGATATTGCAGGTCGTCTATTTTTTTAAGGAGACAGAGACAATTTTGATTCACACTAGGTTATCTCGTGTGTCTTCAATAAAGGTCACTGTAATATATTTCAGAGTTATTGTCTGAATCCCGATATACATGCTAAAAGGTACAACTTCCTTAAGTTTTGTCTCCATGAGTGTATAGTGGTTATCTGGTGTGTCTTCAATAAAGGTCACTGTAATATCTTTCAGAGTTATTGTCTGAATCCCGATATACATTCTAAAAGGTACAACTTCCTTATGTTTTGTCCATAATATTATGCCCATAGGTTCACTAAATTCCCCTAAGCTGTCTTCTTTAGAAATTATATACAAGAGAAACACATCAACACAATAGTAAAGCGCTCTGGAGAATAATTTGGACAAACCGATGAGAGAGTTCACCACTAATAAGCCAAGCCCTCTCATCTAATGATTTCTATCATTGCAACAAGATTCGCCGAGTTATATATTTTTGATTAATACGAGAATATCGTAACCATCATATAAAAAAACTAGCCGAATGACCCGGGCAACGCCCGGGTTTTACCCAATTAAATGTTTTTATTCAAATACTATTCGTTACAATTATAAATTGGCGCCGTGGATGTCATTCTTGTATAATATATAAATGAGTTTTAAAAATTGTAAAAAAAAAAAAAAAATGCATCGGCCGGGAATCGAACCCGGGCCGCTCGCGTGGCAGGCGAGCATTCTACCACTGAACCATCGATGGTTATGAGAAATGGCCATATTTGGGTATTTATTCCATTCACAAAGCAAACGGTGACAGAATTGATTAAGAAAGAATTGATTATGACGCTGATAACTGTATATTAGATAATTACAATATTTCTTATTTAAAGCGATAAAGAGCCTAGGAAAGCAACTGAAATGTCTTAAAGTGATCGAGTATGAATATCACATTCTGAAAATTGATTGAGATAAGCATGTTTAGTCATCTTGCCAGTTTCTCGAAGTGGCTATCGAAAATGCTGGAAGGGAGACCAATTAGAGATGGAGGGCCGAGCATGGAATTCATAGACAATTTCGGTAGATGACTCTATGATATCATTAAAAGAAACCCCTTCAGAAACTTATCTACAGACAGTCCCACCAGGTATGTTACAAGATGTCACGACAATGCTGAAAGGATTTATGAAAAGAAGACCAAGAAGAGAGGAAGGCCGAGAATGGAATTCATAGATAATATGTACAATTTGAACAATAAGTACAAGATGAACGTATAATGTTAAACGTACTTAGCGATTGTTACTTCACAGGACTTCAGAAACTTATCTATGGACAGTCCAGGTATGTTACAAGATGCTGTAACAAGGATTTGTCACTTTCAGGATGTTAGTTACGTCAAGGTTCACTCCTACACAGCGTAGGCGACCGATCTCTTCTGTAGCCGGTCACCATTTTCCTTGTTGCCATCGTCGAGTGAGACGTTTGAGTCTTTGATTTGTATCCTAATTTCAAGTAAAATTTCCTGTAAGGTGTTCTTTTGGTTAAACTTTACTTTTATCAAAATTCGAGAATATTATAGACGCGTATGATTCTTTTTAAAAATAAACAATTTCTACTGTCCTTACTGCAATGGAAGAATTAATAGGAAGGCCTGGCTCATTCATTAGTGGTGAACCCTCCCACAATTTTTCAATTGCAGTAAGAACAGTAGAAATTGTTTATTTTTAAAAAGATTCATACGCATCTATAATAGTTTTATATTTTGATAACAGATGGCGCGCTAATGCATCATAATATAAACTTAACTTTAAACGTTACTTTTAGATAAACTTCTTGAATATGAATTTTGAGAAGCATATTTTTCTCCTGAGGTGAAGAAGGTTGGAATCAAGTTCAACAATGTAATTTGGGGCAGGAGATCCTCGAAGCCCGATGATGATTTTATCTGCGCTTGCATGGATTCTGTCTATTTGGGTGAGAAGGAAGACATGATAATTGGGATGTACATACTGCGTTTGACAACCATAGAAACTCTCCATTTTAAACCAATAAATAGTCATGCATCTATATTTCAACAAAATAAAAAGGGTCTTGAAGATAAAGGTTACCTGACCGGTATTCATTGCTCTTAGAATTAAGATACACTTCGGCTAGTAAATGTGTTTTTTCTTCTCTCGACGTTTTGACACAAATATTTTGTCCTCGTCAGGAAGAAATAAAAATTAAAGCATTTTTGGCAAAACGTTATAAATACACTTATCCCCCGATTTACACGGTAGATACGTTCCTGAGAAAAACGTGTAAATCGAAAATTATTATTTTTTTAAATTAGAAATACAGACACAGTGTGCGTGTGCAGCAAGTCAGCACATAAGCTCGGGATTCCTCGTGAGATGTGTACACAGCGCATGTGTTCAATCACAGTAGCATTTAGTATAGTGCGATAAAAACAAAAAAAAAATTATTTGGAAAACCGTGTAAAAGCGAAAAGGTGTAAAACAAGTACCGTGTAAATCGAGGGATAGTTGTATATCTCTATAAATTTATAACAACTTGCCTATAACGCTTTATCAGGATTCAGACAATAACTCTGAAAATATTACTGTGACGAAGACACGAGATAACCAAGTGTGAACAACCTCTGTCTCCTTCAAAAAAATAAAATAAAAGACGACCGGCGACATCAAAATATGAAACTTCCTTACATTTTCATATTTTTTTTTCACACACAAAAGCCTCATTTTCATTTGAATTATTGAAGACATATCGTTTCCTTTTGCGCGCATCAAATATTATTTCATAGCTTCAAAACGAGAAAAAGATAATTTGAAATTCAGTATCTTGCAATAGTCTACAATAGATCAAAGCTTCTAAAGCTTACCTTTTGATAAGAAACTACATTTATTTATATATATATATATATTGCTTATCCCTAGTACACGTGGTACAGGCCATGATAATCATGGTGGGTAGAAGAAGGTGACTGCTTTAACTGTAAGTACACCACATGTCTACACATGTGAAAAGCAGTTCGACTTTGCACTTACTAATGAGCCAGAGCCCCCTTTGGTTACTTGCACTCGCTGGTGGGGTTGGACTTTTGCAAGAATCGGGGGCCAATGCAGATTATTATTATATATTTTTTTTTAATCAGAAAAAAAGTGCCCAATGCGGGAATCGAACCCGGGTCGTAGCGGTCGAAAACCAACGGTTTAGAAAATCCTTCCACCGACCCCAACAGAGAAACTACAATGAAACCTAGAAGTGCTGTTTAACTACACCAGCTTTGTAAGTTATAATGCGATGAGGAGAAATGTAAATCTAAATGTTTGTGCTGCAAGTGTGACGTGTGTAAGATGGACAAAAATCGGAACAAAAAGGTACCCACTGATACAAGGCGAAAGTTTCACCCAAACTACCAAGAAATCCTACTTATTTGACCATTAATCTTCCCCTCATCACATCCCTGAAGGGACTGCTATGATAGATATGTTATCTGACGTTGCGAGTTAGGACGAGGGATGATCCAAATAGGTAAAACTGTGGATGGAAGTCGAGTGACCCACATTGACCTTACAAAACGTCCGTCCAGCTCAGTCAACCGTGACACTTTTGTTGAACGACGGCCCCCATTCAACCAGCGCCTCAAGGAGTTACGTCTCGATATGGCTCTTTGTTGAAGATATTTATGAAGAGATATTTTGGTAGTGTAGGTGGATCGTTAGCATTTTACTTCCTTTGAGGAGAATACATCCAACTCTTCTCTCCATTTTCTATTGCTATATATCTGTTCAAATCCTTCCACAACTCTTTATATTATATGCAAATATATATGTGCAAGTATGCAATATATGCAAATATGCAAAATGTGCAAATATATATGCTATATGAATTCGAAACTATTATATACGCGTATGATTATTTAGAAAATTAAACAATTTTCTACTGCCCTTACTGCAATGAAAAATTAATGGGAGGGCCTGGTTCATCGGTGGTGAACCCTCCCAGAGGTTTCGCCAGTTTAATATATCATACAGCTGTTATATTACATTTTTCGATTTTCCTTTTATAGTGATACTGATGCTAGACTCTTGGAAGCCAGGATTTCCCAATAATTCATCTTTGCAGTCAGGGTAGTAGAAAATTGTTTAATTTTTAAAATAATTATACGCGTCTATAATAGTTTCGAATTCTCATAACGGATGGCGCGCTATGTTATATATAAATATATATAGAAGCATAGGGCGCTTCTCCCGTCAAAATAAACATCAAAAACTGACGCCATCTATTGACCGTCGCCGCAAACTAGCGGCCTCGGGTAGATTGTCAAGATTCCATTAGATCCCGTGTGGATCTCATGGAATAAAGTCCGCCCTAGACTGACGAGGGCCATTATCCCGAAACCATGGTCTCTAGGTGGACGCTTCTCAATTTGCCAAAGCTGGTGTTGTGGCTTTGTCACCGACCCGAGGCCGCTAGTTGCGGCGACGGTCAATAGATGGCGTCAGTTTTTGACGTTTATTTTGACGGGAGAAGCGCCCTATGCTTCTATGGATCAATTTCCTCCCGGCAATTTTTCCATCTATAAATATATATATATATACTTTTTAAAATAATATAGATAATTATGTACTCAAAAATCTCTAGTTAACTTCAAAATGTATTTCCTGGACAGTGATGTCACAAATGATCTAAATCATCAAGTACTTCAGAAGAAAGTTCAACATGCTCACCAACGCAGGATAACTCGAAACATTTTCTAAATGGCCGCTCAGATGGATCCTCCCCGGGACGTAATGATGATGATAAAAATTGCAAATAAATATTTATTTCCTCGAATCAGTGGTGCGAAGAACGATCGGTATTTCCTCTTCGCCTATTGGTCCTTGGGCGGCTTGAACATATTGGGCTCTAACTTGGACATATGGACTGTGGTTGGATATATTGGGTTTTGGCTTGGACCTATTGGGCTGTGGCTTGTACATATGGACTGTGGCTTTTACTAATTGGGCTCTGTTTTATACATATGGACTGTGGCTTGGACCTATTGGGCTGTGGCTTGTACATATGGACTGTGGCTTTTACTTATTGGGCTCTGTCTTGTACATTTGGACTGTGGATTGAACATATGAACTGTGGTTTTTACTTATTGGGCTCTGTCTTATACATATGGACTGTGGCTTGGACCTATTGAACTTTGGCTTGTACATATGGACTGTGGCTTTTACTTATTGGGCTCTGTCTTGTACATTTGGACTGTGGATTGAACATATGAACTGTGGTTTTTACTTATTGGGCTCTGTCTTATACATATGGACTGTGGCTTGGACCTATTGAACTTTGGCTTGTACATATGGACTGTGGTGGTATGGATATATTATGTTCTGGCTTGGACATATGGGCGTAGCATTAACATATTGGCTATAGATTTAACGTGTGTGCTCTGGCTTGACACAGAAACTCTGATTTAAATAGTGAAACTGTGGTGCTTGATATTAATTCATACAACTCATATACTAGATAAATTTCAAGCGTTTCCGCCCTTCTTGTTATTAAATAACAATTTAACGATGAATTTTCACATTGCGATGTTCATTTAAAAAACGTAAATTTTCCTGCACAATCTAGTTAAAACTTGTCAGTTAAATAAACACGTATAGCTTTCAGAGTTTGTACGGATGGAAGGAATACCATGGATCCCAGAAGCCCTCTATGTAATAAGATTCCATGATAATCATGGCTCAGATTTCTATGAAATGTGAACTCAGCTGAAACAGATGAACTTTGTACTTTGTCGCATCAAATATACTACACACGCCAATTTTCACTTAACAAAGGAAGAACTAGAACGTGCAAATCTTCATGTGTGAAAAGCTGCATATTGTTTTCTCTTCCAACTTATAATCAATAAATTTGATAGATTTAATTGAATTGGTTGATACCGAAGTGATCAATAATAATTCGCTGAATTTGTAAAAATACTAAAAAGTTAAGCAGTAGAAATATTAAATATAAAACGAAAGGAATTAAAAGCACGAATGTTTCTTTTATACATAATACAAATTTATACTGCCCTTACTGCGATGAAAAAATATATTGGGAGGGCTTGGCTCATCAGTGGTGAACCCTTCCAGCGGTTTCGCCAATTTAATCCACCAGACCGCTTCTCAGAGCTCTAATACTGTATTGGACGATTCAACTTATATATGCAGCACTGAAGGATGGAATCTCAGAAATGGTTTTCAAGAAAACTATGGACATAAGCTTATAGGACAGTAGAATTACATTCAAAAAATGTATTTGATTATATGAACTATATTCAAAAAAAAAAAAAAAATTTGTATTATGTATAAAAGAAACATTCGTGCTTTTAATTCCTTTCATTTTATATGTATAGATGGCGCGTTATTGCTTTGTGTTAAGAAATATTAAAGTTAAAAAATAAGACACGCTTTCGAGCCTCGTTTTTCTGTATATTAGTCTATCAATACACTCTTGTTTTTAATATAAAACAAATTCGTAAGAAAAAAAAACAAGATTTATTAAGAAAATAGGTTAGTCAAATAGCAAATTAAACCTAAATCTCAACGTTTAGTTAATATTTATTCCGAAAGATGGCGCTTTGCCATCTAAAAAATGGACATTTGAAATGTCAGGGTATGGCGTCCTTTTATTTCTTTCAACTGCCTTTCTTTTTTACTTAGTCGTTTCTATTTTTCATATATATATAAAGTTAAAGTGACCTTTATTGAAGATACACGAGATAACCAAGTGTGAACAACCTCTGTCTCTTTCAAACCCACGACATCAAAGACTTTACACTTCCTTAAGTATTTGTCCAAGAGTAAAAATATGTGTGATTCCTATATAGAAATGAGAAAAAACAATACTAAATCTATTGTTGCGAAAATGTTTCCGTTTACGATATATAACTAGGGGCTATAGGTTATGATAAAAAAAAAAAAAAAACACTAAGATCAATGGAAAGAATTTTATTTATTTTTAAATCAAAGAACTCCGTAACAAAAAGTACGTGTTGAAAACAATTGGGAACAATAAGGAGGGAAAAAGAAAATTGTATCTTGTTTGTTTTTCAATCATCTTGTATCAGTAAGATATATAACGAAGTAATTAGCAGCATGTTGATTTGTCGTGTAAGGTATTTATACTCTTTCTACGATACTACGAAACTTGCTCCTTTCTTTTATTAGTATTATATGGAAGTCTGTGGAAGGATGATCTAAACCGTTGGTTTTCGACCGTTACGACCCGGGTTCAATTCCCGCTTTGGGCACTTTTTTTCTGATAAAAAAAATGCTGAAATGGCCCCCGATTCTTGCAAAAATTCAACCCACCAGCGAGTGCAAGTAACCAAACAGGGCTCTGGCACATTTTTAAGTGCAAAGTCGAACTGCTTTTCACATGTGTAGACATGTGGTGCACTTACAGTAAAAAAGCAGTCACCTACCTCTACCCACCATGATTATCATGGCCTGTACCACGTGATCTAGAGATAAAAAATGTATATTAGCGGGCCATCTCCGTGTTATAAGAAATTTAAACTATTTTCAACACGTTTGTTTATTTTTGAACTAAAACAATTTTAGTATCGGTATATATATAAAAGAAAACAGCCAAATATGAAATATTACAGCGGTGTATGGTAGATTAAACTGGCGAAACCGCCGGGAGGGTTCACCACTGATGAGAGCAAGGCCTTCCCATTATTTTTATCATTACAGTAAGGGCAGTAGAAAATTGTTTTATTTTTTAAAAAAGGAACATATCTGTCACAAATAATTTAAATTTCTTATTATTATTGTTGTTATTTCACACATCCTTCTCATGTGTAAGTTCCAGAGGGAGAGAGAGTTGGATAAATCGAAATGCTATTATATTCCTCTATTTTTGACCTATTTTATTACGATATATACACTCATGGACAAAACTTAAGGAATTGGAAAGTCTTTGAAGTCGCCGGTCACCTTTTTTTTTTTTTTTAAGGAGACAGAATCACTTATACTTGATTATCTCGTGTGTCTTCAATAAAGGTCACTGTAATATCTTTCAGAGTTATTGTCTGAATCCCGATATACATGTTAAAATGTACATCTTCCTTAAGTTTTGCCCATGAATGTATGTGTTTTAATCACATCTTTTATCTTTTAGTTTTTCCTCGGACTTATATACAAATCCGTGTATTTTCTTATTTGTCTTAATTAGGTTTTCCTGTATATATAATCTACATTTTTATCATTATATAAATGTAAATATATTATAATGTATTTTTTCACTCGGTGGCGATTTCATGTATATGACTTTGTCTTCTCTTTGGTTTATATAAATTTTACAAAGCCGCAATCACCGTTCGGAGGAGATTAATGGAATCGCCGAATGTCCATTTGGATGAGAAAAGTGAAGACTAGAACGCTGCTGATTCCATACATACATGCTCCCTCGGCCACCGATACTGGTGCTGCCGTACCATCAGGCCTCTCATCAGAGAGGCCTTCAACATCATCGGACGGCCCCCTGACCTGCAGGCTTGGATCTTCGGCGGGTCCGGTCTTGAGGACGACGCCCTTTCCATCCTGGCGTCGGCAAAGTTGCGAGTATATCGCCACTTTGTTCAGGTTGGGCTCGGAGAAGCAGTGGAGGACCCGCTCATCGCCTGGTCCAGGACCCTCCAGCGCCGAGGATGCCTTCTTCCTTTGTAAATTTGTAATATATGTATCATACTTCAGTACTTTCATATTTCTTTTCTTTCTCTCTCTCTTCTCTATTTTTTTTTTGAAATAATGTAAAATTGTCTAGATGACAATAAATATTTTTAATGGTCAATTGTCACACATACATGCTAAAATGTACAAATTCCTTAAGTTTTGTCTATGAGTATATATCACTGAGTATACAAGGACGTTGTCGACAAAGGTGTCTGAAGGGCGTGTGTCACAACCTGTGTCGCATATTGGAACGCCACATTTCGACATATTCACGCTCTACTTTCGCTCTTCCTACTGTCGCCAAACCCTGTCTTCAACAGGGCGTGTGGTGGTGATTGTGGGTACTGATACATGCAGCCATGGTGGAAGGATGTTCTAAACCGTTGGTTTTCGACCGCTATGACCCGGTTTCGATTCCCGCATTGGGTACTTTTTTTTTCTGATTTTAAAAAATATGCTCCAGTGGCCTCCGATTCTTGCAAAAGTCCAACCCCACCAGCGAGTGCAAGTAACCAAACGGGGCTCTGGCATATTTGTAAATACAAAGTCGAACTGCTATTCACATATGTAGACATGTGGTGCACTTACAGTAAAAAGCAGTCGCTTACTTCTACCCACTATGATTAGCATGGCCTGTACCACGTGTACTAGGAATAAGCCAAAAACATGCAGCCATGATAATCATGGTGTGTGTGCAGATGCTTTTACTATAAGTGGATCACATACCTATACATTTTGATAGCAGTTTGACAGCTAGGTAGGTAGCTTCGACAATGGGGTGGGTCCACATTGGTCACTTACACTTACTGGTGTAAGTTCGAATTGTGTTAGTCTGGAACTTTTTAGAACTATTAAATTACTTAGAACTATTAAATAAATTTAAAAAAATGTGATCGAAGCGGTAATCGAAAGATCGTAAGGTTCGAAAACTCGTTAAACGTTCTACCAATAAAAGAAACCTTTCGTTCTCACATTTTTACATCTAAAAAAAACCATGTTTTTTAATAGGGAATTTGATGATATGGGTTTTAGCTGTAGATATACACACAAGACGAGAGAGAGAGAGACTAAGGATAAGAAAGTATAAGATAGAACATTTCTCTATCCCCGGGGATAGAAGAACATATCCTATTGGCCAATTATCCCGTAAACAAAAACTGGCTGGCTGAACATTTCTCTAAACTTCGCCTTTGCCGGTCCCAAGCCAGGATGAAAAAGGAGGAGGGGGAGCAGTAACAAGCTCACTAAAAAACCTGGGCTCAGCTGGCCTGGCTGATAGTACCCTGTAAGGTTCCTAATCCAGGGATACAGGATGAGCAGCGTTTGTAATCCATGTTAGGAGCGGCTGCACATGGCGTCTGTTCCTCATGTCAGAGGCGGCCATTTCTTTTGGAGCTAAGTCGACCTGCCACTGAGTAGTGCTCCCAGTCTTAATGACAAAGGCAGACGCATTTTACTTTAGAGATAAGAATACATTCATAGACAAAATTTAAGTTTTTCCTTTTAGCATGCATATCGGGATTCAGACAATAACTCTGAAAGGTACACTCATAGACAAAAGTTAAGAAGGTTGTACTTTTTACATGTATATCGGGATTCAGACAATAACTCTGAAAGTTATTACAGTATTTACGGAGTTGCTGCTAACCAAAATGAATGGTTTTTGAGCCCCGATAAGAAAGAAGAAGAAGACATCTCTCTAAATAGATAGAAGAGACCACAGTCAGAGTCTATATCTAGAATAAACAGAGATAAGGACACGTAAAGATTGAGGACAGGTTTGATGACAATTGGAAGTGAGATGAACACGTTTGAAGAGACCTTCGAAGATAATTGATTTCCCCGTCATCGTGCCATGTCCAGTAACTATTGAAGAACCTTCGTACATGTTTAGTTTGAAGTATGGAACAAACTGATCAACAAACTACTTGACTTGGTTTTATTTTTTTATTCTCATTTACAAAATATAATGAATATTCTGTTTACAGGTGAACTGTATATATATAAAAAAGGAGAGCAGGAGAATACCTATAAACTATATATGTATATATTATATTTATGTAATTAAATAGCTATATATTTACATATTTCCCATATAACTTTGCATATTCAATTAAGAAAAAGACATCTACTGATCGTGCAACTAAAGGTTGTAGATGGCGAAAACCATCAGCAACTTTTATTTTTACAATCAGTAGATGTCGTTTTCTTAATTTATTCACTTAATCCCGCAGTACAATTTCACTTTTGTACTTTTTTTTTTCACTTTGTATATTTAAATTTATTTCTTACTCTTTTTCTTCACTCATTTGCTGTATCTCTCAAAAGAATCTGTAAATAAAATTAAAGGCCTCTTTAATATATAGATATTGATTTATTGAATACTCTGCTTTTTTTTTTAGTTTTAAAAAACGACCCAGTAGTTATGCATTCATGGACAAAACTTAAGGAAGTTGTACCTTTTAGCATGTATATCGGGGGATTCAGACAATAACTCTGAAAAATATTACAGTGACCTTTATTGAAGACACACGAGATAACCAAGTGGAAACAAAATTGCTTCTGTTTCCTTAAAAATAAAAACGACCGGCGATATCAAATAATTTCCACTTCTTTATGTTTTGTCAATGAGTATATTTATATACATGTAACCTCTCTTCTATATATACCAAAATCGATAAGGTGATTATATCTAGATGTGATAGATTCTGTATAAATACCAAAAAAAAAAAAAGTGGATTGCCATCGCCCACGCGTGCACATGGCTGGAAAGTGGTTCTGTGGGATGGGCGGGAGTTTCCAGAGCATCTGTAGGTGGAAGGGTCGCCACAGGTGGGAAGTGATGTTTTTCCCTGTGTAAGTGGGTGGGTCTCATTGAAAACTGCTTGTCCTCCATTCCTGGTTGGATAATTAGTACTTTGGGGGGGGACGGAATCTTTTCTTTCTTTCAGGTGTGAGTTGATCTATCACATTTTTTATTAAGTAATGTTTCTTGATAATGTATATAGACAGGAGGGTGTTCTGGAATTGATTCATTAGAGCTTTTTATTTTATAATGAATAAAACAAATCGATTTTTGTGGATGTCCCAATTTTTTTACGAAGTAAATGGTACTACAAAATAGGTTTATTTCGATGTTTTTAAAGCAATTTTGTTGTTATTTTAAAAATAGAAAGGGGAATGTGTTTGACAGATTGGATGTCAAACAAACGGTTCCAGATTGTAATCTCTATTTTAGAAGGGAAAGTGTCTTGGAAAGGTTTGTGATTGTAGGTCTTGTAGAACTTCAATTCGTCTTTTTATGTTTTTTTTTTAAGAAATCAAATATATCTACACTTATGGACAAAACTTAAGAAAGTGGAAAGTTTTTGATATCGCCGGTCGTCTTTTTCTTTTTTTTTTTCTCTTTTTTTTATGGAGACAGAGGCAATTTTGTTTACACTTGGTTATTTCGTATGTCTTCAATAAAGGTCACTGTAATATCTTTAAAAGTTATTTTCTGAATCCCGATATACATGCTGAAAGGTACAACTTCCTTAAATTTTGTCCATGAGTGTATATTGGTTATCTCGTGTGTCTTCAATAAAGGTCACTGTAATATCTTTCAGAGTTATTGTCTCAATCCCGATATACATGGTAAAAGGTACAATTCCTTAAGTTTTATCCATGAGTGTATATTGGTTATCTTGTATGCTTTCAATAAAGGTCACTGTAATATCTTTCAGAGTTATTGTCTGAATCCCGATATACATGCTAAAAGGTAGAACTTCCTTTAGTTTTGTCCATGAGTGTATATTGGTTATCTCGTGTGTCTTCAATAAAGGTCACTGTAATATCTTTCAGAGTTATTGTCTGAATCCCGATATACATGCTAAAAGGTACAACTTCCTTTAGTTTTGTCCATGAGTGTATATTGGTTATCTCGTGTGTCTTCAATAAAGGTCACTGTAATATCTTTCAGAGTTATTGTCTGAATCCCGATATACATGCTAAAAGGTACAACTTCCTTTAGTTTTGTCCATGAGTGTATATTGGTTATCTCGTGTGTCTTCAATAAAGGTCACTGTAATATCTTTCAGAGTTATTGTCTGAATCCCGATATACATGGTAAAAGGTACAACTTCCTTTAGTTTTGTCTATGAGTGTATATTGGTTATCTCGTGTGTCTTCAATAAAGGTCACTGTAATATCTTTCAGAGTTATTGTCTGAATCCCGATATACATGCTAAAAGGTACAACTTCCTTTAGTTTTGTCTATGAGTGTATATTGGTTATCTCGTGTGTCTTCAATAAAGGTCACTGTAATATCTTTCAGAGTTATTGTCTGAATCCCGATATACATGCTAAAAGGTACAACTTCCTTAAGTTTTGTCTATGAGTGTATATTGGTTATCTCGTGTGTCTTCAATAAAGGTCACTGTAATATCTTTCAGAGTTATTGTCTGAATCCCGATATACATGCTAAAAGGTACAACTTTCTTTAGTTTTGTCCATGAGTGTATTTTCATCCTCGATTTCTTTAAGATAGAAAAGAGATAGATTAGATGGTCAGCCATTCATTACTTTGCGATCATGATATCCATGTAACATTTTTTTTAGAATACTAATTATGAATCAGTTTTTCCACAGATTGAATGCCTAAACGATTTATATAAAAAAAAATTTAAAAAGGCGAACATATTCAAAAACACTCATGGACAAAACTTAAAAGGAAGTTGTACCTTTAGCGTATATATCGGGATTGAGACAATAACTCTGAAAGATATTACAGTGACCTTTATTAAAGACATACGAGATAACCAGCTATGAACAAAATTTCCACTGTCTCCTTTAAAAAAAAAATAGACGATCGGCGACATCAAATACTTTCCATTTCCTTAAGTTTTGTTCATGAGAGTATATTCTAAATATTTTCTAGAGGGAAATCGGAGGATATGAACATTCTATGTTATATTATTCAAATAATTGAAGCATTTTTTGTTCTTCATGATTCAGGCCATAATAAATATGATGAGTAGAGGTGACTACTCATAGTGCAACAAATATCTACACATAGAGAAGATAGTAACTCGATTTTTATACTTACAAGATGCCAGAGCCCCGTTTGGTTACCTAATCCCACTGTTGAGGTCAGACTTGTATAAGAATAAAGGACCATTAAGAAGCACTTTAAAGTTAAAATTATATTTAAAAAAAAAAAAACTGTCTCAGTTCGGGTTTTGAACCCGGGGGTTAGGTTGTTCCCAACCAGCGTGCATTTAGAGAAAGCAAATAATTATAATTACCATATGAGGAGGATACCAGGAAAGTCATGTAGTATGTGAAAGTACAAGGAACGTAATAAATAAAACATATTTGCATAGTTCCCGGGGCGAAGCTAACAAAGAGGGAGGTGAAAATAGAACCAGGATAAAAGTAGAGGCTACAAAAACCCCGCCGGCGGGCAACACCAAAATCAAATCAAGGGGGAAATTGCGGACACCCGTCGAGCTTCCTTCCACTACTGTACGAACAGGGTAGAAGGGTCGTTTAAACTGCTAATTTTCGACCGCTACGACCCGGGATCGAATCCCGCATTGGTCACTTTTTTTCTAATTAGAAAAAAAAATGCTTCAATGGCAGATTCTTGCAAAAGTTCAACCCCACCAACGAGTTCAAGTATTCAAATGGGAATCTGGCACATTTGCAAATGCAAAAAGTCGAACTGCTTTTCAAATATGTAGACATGTGATGTATTTAAAGTAAAAGCAGTCGCCAACTTCTCTCCATGATTATCATAGCCTGTACCACGTATGCTAAGGTTAATAATAATGATTTAAAAAAAAAAAACTGTGCGAACTGTGTTTTTCCACTGTGGACAATGCTAGCGGAAACATGTATGGAAATTAAATAAAAAAATATCTTATATCAATATTGAGTAAAATATATCAGGACTCCAGGGAAAAGTGTATTTCCAAAAAACCTTTTAATCTCTAGCTTTCAGGAAAACACGGTACAATTTCTCCTGTAGAAGGGCGTTCGTACCTGAAAGCTAGACAATTGACAATTTAAATAAATTTTATTTACATCTTGTCAATATATGCAAAGTGCACAATCTGCACTATTTAAAAAATATATAATATGGATTATAAATACTATGTACAATGAATATGGCGCCTCTGCCAGCGCTGCAGAGTTTGGTGGAGAATCACCAGTGAGTCTCCAGCGACACCACGCATTTCGTGATCTACAATGAATACGTAGATCGCGTACTTCGCCGCTGAGGAGATGGCGATGGCGTGGTCCTCGAGACCAACTGGAAAGAACTGAAATCTAGAGAGTAAAAGATTTTTTGATACACTTTTCCCTTAAGGTCTGAATTTTACTCAATTTATGCTATAAGAATGATACCAGTGATAATCATTGTTAATCACTGTCTCCACTGAAGTGTTAGACACAAGAAACAGGATAACTGGGGGGCTAGAGTAGATGACGGAACGACATGATTTATTAGAAGGCGTGGTACCTGGAAGAGGAAGAATAAACCAGATGATTGATATGATCATCATTGGTGTCAGTCATAACGCTATATATAACACAACTCACCAATAACAGAACAGAATGAAAAATATAAATTTCTATATTTGTCACTTTATTGCCAATCATTTAATAATGACAACATAATTTTATTGACATCTTATCAATACATGTAAAAGTGCACAGTCTGCGATATTAATTTAAAATAGTTAGATATATACTATATACAGGCCAAAATATGGACCAAAATATCATTTATTTTACCAATATTCCAGTTGGTTGAACTCAAACCTTTATCAAGGCATTATAACATTCTATTGACGTTATGTAGTGCTGAGTTTGTTGTTGACATACATTAATATGTTATAATACCTTGATAAAGGTTGGCGTTCAGCCAACTGAAATATTGGTAAAATAAATTATTTTTTGATCCAATATAAGCCTTTTTATTTAAAGATTTATTTATGGATTGCTCTATTTTCAAAAAAATACTATATACAATGAACAGAATGGAGAGACTGACCACCTATCTCCAAAGAACCTGTGTACACTCTTGTTCGGCTGTACAACTACTATAATTAGAACAATACAGAGAGCATGGCCCCTGTGATACCAGTTTAGCGGTACAACTACTACAATAGGAAGGATACAGAGAAGATTTGCATGGCCCCTGTGATACCAGTTTGGCGGTACAACTACTACAATAGGAACGCTACAGAGAATATTAGTATGTCCCCTGTGATACCAGTTTGGCGGTACAACTACTACAATAGGAACGCTACAGAGAATATTAGTATGGCCCCTGTGATACCAGTTTGGCGGTACAACTACTACAATAGGAACGCTACAGAGAATATTAGTATGGCCCCTGTGATACCAGTTAGGCGGTACAACTACTACAATAAGATCGCTACAGAGAATATTAGCATGCCCCCCTGTGCAAGGATAATATGCAACATCGTAAAACATTCTAGAAGACCCATAGTTTCAGTTGAAACCTATAAGACTGTGATAGAACTTATATATATATATCGTACTCTCTAAAAGTCTTTAATACAGTCTATTTTGTGGTAGAACCTCTTATAAGAGACCATCTACAAACATTGGTTTTCCTGGAGATGATGCCTTATTGGAGGTTGTACTATACATTGTATATGTTGGATAAAATACACGTTCATCCCTGACTTTACAATTTACATAAAACCCTCTTAAATAAATTATTGATTAGGCCATCGAAATATTAAAAAAAAAAAGGGGAGGGGGGTGACAATTATTAAATTCAAAACAATCCTCATTTTTTTTAAATAAAAAAGTAAAGAGATTTCGTACAGTGTCGTGATACAGCAGATGAAGATTTCATCCCAAACGGGCATTTCAGTCAGCATAGGGCAACAGGCAAATGACCAAACCTTTCCTCGACCATGTCCCACTTTTTGATAAAACCTCCCAAAAATACATTTCTTATCAACCCGCCATATCAACAACACCCAGCCGTGTAACTTACTCTTCTTCCCACCCACAATAGATGCGACTGTGAAGTTTTTTAACATCCACGGAGGACAAAAAAAGAAGATTTTTATATCTTGATGAACCTCGAAAGGTCAAAGAATAAAGAGAATAGAGAGGGATTTCACATCAAAAACATATTTTTCACACCATTAAGTTCTGCGTAATCTTTTATCTTTTAGTAAGAGTTTGCCAATCTCTGTGAATAGACCGGGTGTTTTCACTAAAAAATAAATCCAGTATATGTAAATATGTTTTTCCTGCATGTACCCTACATTTCTTAATAAAGCTGTTGTTGTTGAATATGTAAATAAGTTCTTTGATGTATATAAGTCCTCTTTCAAAATGTTTAAAGCCCACTCTCGTTCTTCGGTTGAGAATTTTTTGTACAAGACAAAAAGCCTTAATAAAGGTGTATGTAAGAGTCATTTCTTATCCCTACTCAGTCATATTAGGATATTACCTCTTTTGAGCTTGAGATTTTTTATAGTGTCTGCGTATTATGAGAAGCATTTGTATTCAAGTTAGAGGAGCGGCTGTACATAGCATATGTTTCTCATATTGTTTACCATTTATCGGTTTACTCCTGTCCGGAGTTTCCCTTCAACATTTAAAAAAAATCGCTTTAATAAAAAACGTTAAGAGTATGCAAATTTTTTAAAAGCATAGATGAGTCGTATTTGCATATTGGACATAATTCAAACAATTAAAAAGGTTTCTTCAGAGGGGATCTCCAGAAAGAAGTCCAAGAGATTTAAATCAATTGATATAGGATATAATGCTAATTAGGAAACAGAACGTATCAAGGAAATAAAAAAAAAAACTTTCCATAGTGGAAAAAAAACTTAAAACATCAAGCATTTAAAAAAAGGGTAATTTATCGTAAGATGATAAGAGAAGAATGTGGTTTTAAGATTCTAGGGTGAGAGAGTGGAGGTGAATGTGTGATTAACGGTCTGATAAAACATCATTTTTTATTGTTATTACATTTGTGGAATGCTAGACACACACTGACCTCAATTGGATATAAGGAATTAACGCCATCTATAGATGATAATTGGAACTATTTAGTGCGGAAAAACTTTCATTTTCGTTTTATTTAACAAATAACTTTCTATGCTGTCCTTAATGGGATGAAAAAATATGAGCCAGGCCTTTTCCAATATACAGGGTGTACCAGGTAAATTGGGACTAACTTTGACAGTCCATAAAACAAAAACTACTTGAGATTAAAAACTTGTTTTTTTTTTCATTACGTAGCCATATTCATGTAAAATGCAACAGTATATGTGTGCGCAGTGTAGTGATGAAGAGTAACCGAGAATTTGAAAATCGAGCTGCCATCATCGTTGCTCTGCGCGCCGGAAGGAGCCCCAAAGAGATAGTGGATTTTCTTAAGTTGCCCAAAACCACTATTTATCGTTTCAAGAAGCAGTTTGATGAGGCCGACAGTAACAAAGAGGGGATAGCTACAAGGAAAAAGCACTCGCGTCGATCGGACAGGGTAAGAGGCGAAGAATTTGTCAAAAATGTCAAGGAGAAGATTGATGGAAACCCTGGGAAGAGCATGAGGGCCATAGCCAAGGAAATGGACGTTGGCTCTATGACAATTGTCAGAACTATCCATGAGGACCTTGGTCTCAAGTCTTATGCCCTTCGGAAAGGTCAGTTGCTGACTGAGAATATGAAGAATAACAGAAAAGGAAAGGCTGCTGCCCTCCTCAACAACCTGAAACACGACTCTTTTGGCATGCTAAGGTTCTTCTCTGACGAAAAGAACTTTGACGTGGACCAAAAGGTAAATCCCAGGAATGATCGCTGGATCTGTAAAGACCCCTCAGAGATACCTGTCGTGATGCACACGAAATTTCCTGCCTCCGTAATGGTCCTTGGCGTTATCAGCAGTGAAGGTGATGTCATGCCTCCCCATTTCTTTGAGAAGGGCCTTAGGATGAACGCTGACACCTACATCAATGTTCTGGAGACCGTTGTGAAGCCTTGGATGGACATGGTGGCCGCAGGAAGGAAGTATGTCTTCCAACAGGACTCAGCTCCAGCCCATAAGGCAAAAAAGACACAATCGTGGCTGACACTTAACGTCCCTAGTCACTGGGGTCCTGATATTTGGCCCCCTAATTCTCCAGATTGCAATCCCCTCGACTACTATGTATGGGGCGTTGTTGAGAGAGATGTAAACAAAGCTCCTCATACCACCATTCAGTCTGTCAAGAAAGCAGTTCACACGGTGATGACCCAAATGGACAAGGTCATCGTCGCCAAGGCCTGTGCTTCATTCCGCACTCGCCTCGAGACTGTTGTAGCTAATAATGGAAGCTACATTGAATAAAGGAAAACTATATCCTTTTATCCACTACTGTGTCAAATTTCATTCGGATATTTTAATTTTTACTTGCAAAAATATTCAGTTAAAATACCATTGTTGAAATTCCCAATTTACCTGGTACACCCTGTATATGTCATAATATATACTCTTCCAGGAATAATAAAGCCAACCTACAGGCCGTCCGTGGTAAAGCCGGTCACTTGAGATACCAGCGACATTCCAAGGGGTGACCACACTGGGGTCCGTCAGTTAATACCTCGGGACTTTTAAGACGGTTGGGGATTGTGTGCGACAAGAACGGCCGCCAGGCTGTGCCGGGCCCGTCTCTCTCTCTCTGGTTGCCTGGGTTCCTTCTCCAACTTGTGGTGTGTTTCTTTCCTCACCTTTCATACTACATATATATATTTTTTTTATCGCAGTAAAGGCAGTTGGAAGTTGCTTGTAAAGAAAATGGTGATAATCTGCTCCAATTAGCATATGTACTGAACGGTCAGGGTTAAGCAAGAAATCTCAAAAAAAAAAAAAAAAAAGGTCTGTAAGTGAAACATGTTTTATACAATGCTACTCAGGGGGAACACAAGCTTTAGTTAGTTACATACTCAAAAGCTTGCATCTTATCCACTAATAAAAAATACACTTTTCCTAATAATAGCTTGAATACTTTTAAATGCCATTTTATCACTTGATAAATCTGATTAGAAATGAAACTAAAGGAGTAAATTTAAGTAAAATACTCATATATAGATGCATCGGAAGTATATAATGTTTATATACATAATGTTACATAAACGTTACATAATGTTTATGCTCCAGGAGCCCGGGTTACCCCTCTCTATATATAATTGTTGCAATAATCAGATTAGAGAAGGATATGTAAATAAAAATACCGGTAAAATATGCAACTAGAATTATCAGGGAAGGAAGACTGCTGTGAATCTTTAAACAACATAGAGAGATATATTTCTTATTCTCTAAGTGACCTCTACTTTGTAGCGCGACCTTCAGTGCCAATTTAACACGTTCGAGATATTATTAAAAAGAAATATTGCATATCTAATAGGAACCAAGCTATGCAAATGTTCCTACACCCACTGTAGAGCCTTTTAGGGATCAGTTTCCAATTTGGCGTGCTGGCACCATAGAGAAACACTCTGGTAATTATCACTCAACTATCTTACTGGTTTAAACAAGAGATACAATGGTATCATTATACTATGTAAATATGGTATCAATTTAAAATGAATATCGCTTCACCGTTCTTAATCATAGCCCCGATTACACTTTAGCAGAGATTTCCAAACCGATTTTTATAAACATATATATTTAAATATGAATATATATATATACAAGAGTGAAATTGTATTGAGATCAGGTGGTTACGTAAAGAAAAAAAGGCATCTCCTGATCGTTCAACTGAAAGTCCTGATGGCTTACGCCATCTGTCAGAATAAATATCAACTAATCGTTTTTTTTTTTTAATTTTTAAATAAAATTTTGGTCAAATATCCTCCGTTTAAGAACAGTCTGCACCACGCTGGTTAGGGGAAAGAGGAAGGAGAATGATGAAGAGCCAAGACCATCCCTCCAGCAAGAGACTGTCATAGGTTGAAGAATGATATTGAAAGACCGTAATAGTTAGTGTCTAACTATTCCTATAAAACTGGATCCAGAGAAAAAAGTACAACGTAAGGAAATCTCTGAAGACGAAATTTGTCATATAGAAGAAATATTGGGGAAAATAGGAAAGAGAATAAGGAAGAGCCAATACCTTCCTTCAGCAATAGGCTGTCATAGGTCGAAGAAGATATTGAAAGGCCGTAAAAGTTAATGTCTGACTAACTATTCCTGTAAAACTGGACCCAGAGAAAAAAAGTTCAACGTAAGGAAATCTGTGAAGACTAGCTTTACCCTAAAGAATAAAGACTTCGGAAAAGATAAAAGAGAATAATGAAGAAAGAAGCAAGTCCTTCCTTGAGCAATAGACTAGCATAGGTAGAGAATGATATTTAAAGGCCGTAATAGTTAGTGCCTAACTAACTATTTCTGTAAAACTGGATCCAGAGAAAAAAGTACAACGTAAGGAAACCTGGGAAGATTTACCATAAAGAAGGAAGATTGCGGAAGACAGAGAATAATGACGAGGAATGTCTTCCTCCACCAACATGATATTGAAAAGGTCGTAATAGTTAGTAGCGGGCTAACTATCTCTACAGCGGAGTGCCAGGCCGTGGCGAATCTGCTGTTTTATGGGCAACTAGTAGGTAAACTTCCTGGTCCTTGCTGCGCATGCTCGTGGGAAGTGTAGTTGTATGTGGGGAGAATACAATTGATTTGTTGTAAAAGAGCCGCTTCCTCTATGGCGGTAGATATGTTTACTAATAACGCTTTAAAATTTGAATATGCATATTATTTGGTTGCTTATTTACATATTCAGTAAAATGAGAGATCATATAAAATATGGATACTCTTGGAGGTGGGCTCTTATTGGTGGATTATGTTAGGTGTTGGTTACTGATGATCTGGTGGGTTGGGAGGTTTTACTGTATGCAATTATTATTATAAAAGGCATCTTTTAAAATGTGACACTATTGCATGATAGGTGCTACCATCTATCGGAATATGTGGGTTTCTTTATTGTATGTTTGTGTATGTTGATTAATGTTTGTGTTGTGTGTTTGTATATGTGAGGTTGTGTATGTTGTGTTTATGTGTGTGGGTCTGTGTTCAAGTTGTGTGTTTGTGTATTTTGGGTTGTGTTTGTGATATGTGTTTGTGTATTTGTGTAAGTTGGGGTGTTTTTATGTTGGATGTTTGTGTAAGTTGGGTTGTGTGTTTCTATATGTTGAGTTGTGTGTTTGCGTATGTTTGGTTCTGTTGTGTGTTTGTATGTGTGTTTATTTTTTGTTTTTAATGTAATATTTTGTTGTATGAATTATCAGACTATATTTCAGCCAATATTTTTATTATGAAATATCAAAATTTGGTATTAACGAATGTGTTTTATCTTCATACATAGTTAACTTATTTATATATTAGGTATGTCTTATTACTTCTCTCTCTCTCTCTCATAAGTACATAGGACAAAATAGATAAATAGGTATGGTAAATATGTAGTTGAGGATAGAGCATGAATGGGTGGAAGATACGACGTAGAAAGAGGGTGTAACAGTGATTCATTCATCCAGGAAGTATGTAGCAACAACATTCTCTGCCTTAAGTGGCTCTCTCTCTATGCAACTTTTTCTTCTCCCAACCCTCTAGAAAACATGACCGAAACGTTCTTCAATTTATTTAATAACCTTTTTTACTTGACACGAGATTCCTTATATTTTTGTAGATAAAAATTATTTTATATGACTATTTAAAAAAAACAATCCTTTACACTCACTTGAACTACAGAGATTCATTATAAATATAAAACCTATACATTGATACCATTGCCTATATGTAAATATAATTTTTATAAAATTGATTTTTATAAATATTCTACATTTATCTACATAGTTTTGATAAGTGGATGAGAGGGTAACACGCTTGATTCCCGACAATAAGTCGTTGGATGAGAGGGTAACACGCTCGATTCCCGACAGCCATGAACCGGGATTGAATCCCGCGTTAAAATTAGTTTAATATGTGAATAACCTTCACATATTATTCACTGTTTCAATTATCATGAACTAGGTTGCTCTTGCTGAGCGGTACCTATTAATGTGATTTTGAACCATAGTTTTGGTAAGAAAGTAGAAAAGCGTTTTTGCTCGAAAGCTTGGTTTTTCACAATAAAAATTTTACATAATATAATTCTATAAAATAATCCCTTGTATCAATATTGAGTAAAATTAATCAGGCCTTCAGGTAAAAGTATATTTTCAAAACATTTTTATTGTTCTCTAGCTTTTAGGTACGGACGTCCTTCTACAGGAGAAAACCTGATAGAAGGACGTCCCTGCCCGAAAGCTAGAGAATAATAAAAATGTTTTGAAAATATACTTTTCCCTGGAAGCATCTTCTTCTTTCTTATCTCCACTCAATCACACTAAGGTATCAAGCTTGTAAAGCTTGAGATTTTTTATGGTGTCTGCCGGGGAAGAGTAGAGCTCATCAATGGATGAGTCAATACAGTCAATAATATGTCTTGGGGTTGCAGGCTGAGAATTGCACTTAGTACATAGTGGGAAAACCTTGCATCCCCAATCATGATGGTTGTCAAATCTCCCTGGAAGCATGATTGATTTTACTCAACATAATATTGCCACGAGGAAATTTAGGTGAAGACAAACTTTGGAAATGTCTTTATTTACGGGGCTGCTAATCAAAATGAGAAGACAAACTTCAGGATGAAACAGCAATTTATTTAAGTCAAGAACAAACTATGAATGATAAACAAAAGATAAGCAATGAGGGAAGTTTACTGAGTAGCAAAATATAAACATAAAAAAAGATACTCTGTTAATAAAATAATGCATATTTCGCAACAATATAATTCTATTTAGTTCTTGGTGTAAAAGTTTAACCTATATTATGAGATCACACACGTCAAAAAATCGCTGTATAAAAAAGGATAACATACCTAATTACATATAAAAGACAACTTGATTAGGTGTTTATCAATAAGCTCTACTACAACTAAATCCCTTCATTACATTTTTTTAAAGAAGAAATCGATAAAAAAAAACGGCGGGTGATGGATGTGTGAAAAGAGAGTAATTAGATGGCGGAGTCGTTACACCAGATATTATGCAAATTGGAAAGATGGGCCATTGTCCGATCTAATTCTAGCGGCTTCACAACTGGGCCACGTCATCTAATTCTGTCTATTTCTGTGTAATAAACTTAAGTCTCATGAAATATTCCTTAAAACCTGTCGTTTTGTAACTTCCTGATGTCATTTTTTTAGTGATTTGTTTAAGAGAAGTGTTGTCTTTCTCTATACAAAATATAGTTATTGGATAGCTTTTCTTGATTTATCTAGAAATTGGGTTAGCCAAATATAAGGGAAGAGGCTAAATCAATGTTTAGTTGATTTCTGTTCCACCAGATGGCGCTCTGCCTTCTTTTAAAGCACATGTGCTCCTAGTCAGGATATGCCATTTTAAATATATTTCTCCATATTCTAAATATGTAAATACGAAATATAAAACTATTATGCCCGAGACATTTTATTTTTCAATTAAAACAAACTTCCAATCATCCCCTTATTGCGATTTAAAAATATAAATATGTTTAGAACACGAATCCTCCAATACAATAGAGCTCTAAAAAGAAGTAAGGTACACTCATTGACAAAACTTAAGGAAGTGGAAATTTTTTAATGTCGTCGGTCGTCTTTTTTTTTTTTTTTTTTTTTGAAGAAGAAGAAGACAGAGGCAATTGTGACCTTTATTGAAGACACATGAGATAACCAATTGTGAACAAAATTGACTCCGTCTCCTTAAAAAATATATATATAAATAAATAAACGGACGACCGGCGACATCAAAGACCTTCCACCTCCTTAAGTTTTGTCCATGAGAATATATATATGATATTATGTCATTAAAAAAAGATGGTTATCTAATAAAATATTAGAAAGTAGGTTTTTCACTTTCAAAACTTGATGGCTATAACGAGCACAAACTAGTAAAGACATTGATTTCTTCATAGACAAGTTTTCATTTCGCCACAAGGATGGCATCATTCCAAGAAATCCCCGCTGTGGTAAGAAACATGGAGGAAATGTAAATCTAAGAAATATGATCTCAACCTACAGAACGTGGCTACGCATTTTCCATGTGTTCCCCACTTTAAAGATTACGTGACGTTGAATGTGGTACACACTTTCGTTACGGAAAGGTTCGCAAACACATTCTTAACTCCTCGATAAAATGTTGACGTAACCTTATTTTCTTTCAGTAATTATATTCAAATAATTATAAATCACATCAAAATGATTAATAATCAAATGATTAATCAATAATGGGTTTAAATGGGTTACAAAATTTGGCCAATTCTGTAATAATTGAAAAATCAACGTTTATTTGTTATATATTCCGATAGATGGCGCAATCCATCAGCAAATTTTAGTTGCACGATCTGTAGATGTTTTTTTACGCTAAATAAGTAACATTCCAGATAACAGAGGGCACGCGAATGCATTATATGTAAATAGGTATAGTGTCGCTTCCCAGATTGAGAAAGAGGTAAATAAGATGAAAGCTGTTTGAGTTGAATGATGGATAGTGTGTGTGGCCACAATTTATCATGTGTTAGGATAGCTGGAGTGTGTGACAAATGGTTGAAGATACAATACAGGTAATGTATATATATCTCTCTCCAATTTCTTCCAATACTACTAATTATAGTTCTTCAAATAAAAGATACTTCGGCCAGTAAATCTTTTTTATTGTCTCGACGTTTCGACAAAAATCTTTTGTCCTCGTCGGGAACAAACAAAAATTAAAACATTTGGCAAAGCGTTAAAAATTATACTGTATATAAAATAATAATTTTTAACGTTTTGCCAAATGTTTTAATTTTTGTTCGCTCCTGACGAAGACAAAAGATTTTTGTTGAAACGTCGAGACAATAAAAAAAGATTTACTGGCCGAAGTATCTTTTATTTGAAGAAATATGAATTCCGGCCAGGCAGCCTCTATCTTTACGACACTAATTATATGTTTTTTTTTTAAGAAAAGGAACTGCTTGTTCTCGATTGCTTGTATATAAGTTTATGCTGAGCCTTTTATTTCTTCTTTTCCCTTTTTAATACAATGTAAATAACATTGCTGATCATTGTTACTATTACTGTGTTATTTCTGTATATACCCTCTTCTACTCGGAGAATCCCCTCCCAAAATCCTATCCTACAGCATCAAAGTGGCGGGAGGGTTAAAACAGGTAGCACAGGACGTTGGGAGTTTAACTCCTGGTAGGGCCACCCTGTGCTAGACACCTGGCTAATGTAGGAAGGTATCAATTGGTAGCGTCTGTTCTCCATAGGAGCGGCTCCATGTCAGGAGACCAAAAGAAGCAAAGTCACACTGAGTGATACTTCCAGGTCTTCAGACCAACAGCATCCCTCTTTCCTTCTCCATGATGTCTATCCTCAGGACTATAATAGAAAAGCTGAGACAATGGGACCTAATGGAGATCGTTTAAAACGACTTGAGGAGTAAGCAACAACAACGACACTAGGAGAATCTGTATAAGATCAAAAGGTCTTAATATAGCTTGTTGTTGTTTGTTGTTACATATAGAGAGAGCGAGAGATAAATAAATAATCAAGTGTAGACAACAACATTGACGTCAATCACACCACGACACCTAACAAGGGTAAATAAGCTCCAAATAGACGGATATTGGTTTAAATTGAATTCTGATGACATCTACAGGATGTCCTCGTCTTACAATACAACTACTTCTTCAGTAGAACAAAATTGCCGCTGTCTCCTTTAAAAAATAAAAAATAAATAGACGACTGGCGACATCAAAGACTTTCCACTTTCTTAAGTTTTGTCCCATGAGTGTATATAGATTGTCTAGAAGTAAGGATACAAAGTGTGGTGTTTATAGTACCCTGATTTATACTTAAATATATTTGTTTTGAAAATAGAGCAATCCATAATTAAATCTTTAATTAAAAAGACATATATTGGATCATAATATCATTTATTTTACCAATATTTCTGTTGACTGAACGCCAACCTTTATCAAGGTATTATAACATTTTTAAAGTGTGACACACTAAATAAATGATATTCTGATCCAATATAGGCCTTTTTAATTAAAGACTTAAATATATAAAATCAAATTACTGCTTCGATGAAGATATGCAACTTCCATTTAAGCCATTTTCTAAAGTCTTCAACATAAATCACAGTAATACAAAAGAATATCACTTTCCACTCCTGAGAGACAAGGCCGTCAAATCAATCGACAGGTGGCAGCAATCCAAATTTAACTCAACGGTTACATTAATTCTGTCTTTCCTTAACAATGCCAAGTCAAACTTTACTCTGATGGAATTATATTTTTACATATGCCTCTATGCAAATCGATGCAACCTGAATCAAACTATATTGATAGAATTACATTTTTACATATGCCTATAATAAGGATTACACCTTAAAAGTTAGAGAACGGCGTCGATTATTGATTAATAAGAGAAAAGAACATATTCCTATATGCAAATCGATGCAACCTAAGTCAAACTCTACTAATAGAATTACATTTTTACATATGCCTCTATGCAAATCGATGCAATACAACGCTAATGTCCATTCAGAAGAGTCCAAGGCAATCAATGATTGTTAGAATCGTTGTTCCATTCGGGAAGAATGTTAGATGAGATAAAAAGAATGCCCGGATCACCTTGAGTCGGCTGCCCTCGAACTAGATATCACGCCACCTGCCGACGATCCGTCGTCCTAGTCAAGGGCGCAATCACCCATCCATTCCACGGAAATGAAGAGCTCATACATACAATCCCTTTCTCTTCTATGCAATTAAGTAGTAACATAAAGGTAACCCAGACTCCTAGAGCGTATCCGTAGATCGCCAACTACCCCCTATTTACATAGTAGTAACATCATCCTACCATTCATTCTTCATCTACGCAACCTACCCGATGACCCCATGCTAGTGTTTATAATTTGATGTTTCATAGATCTTCTAGGATTGTTTGAATTTTAAGACGTCGGTAGACGATTGGTTAAAACGGTCCATTCCCGACAGCCAATGAACTGGGATTGAATCCCACATTGGACACTTTGTTTTAATATGTAAATAACCTTCACATATCCTGCCCAGAAGTCCAACCCCTCCTCTATGTGGCGGGCGGGAGAAGCAGCACAAGTAAGGGACAGCCCTTTAGTACGGTGTTGTAAGCCCCGAGCCGCTACGTGAAGGCCTACAGGGAACTCTGAAATGTGGCTGACTAACTGGGCAATGGACCCTCCATTCCATGGAGCAAAAAAAAAAAAAAAAAAAAACATCACCTTCACATTTATTGATAAAACACAATTAGTATTATAGATTATAGCTACAAGGTAATAAGACCTAATCCAAATAATTTAATAGTGTGTGACGTTTCGGTAACAGCATTTTATCATTTTTTTTGTCTGATGATGGTAACAATGATGTAACCGAAACGTCACACACTATTAAATTACAGTTAAACCTGTCTATAGCGCCCCCTCTAAATAGCGCCTCCCTCTTTATAGCGCCCGATTTTAAATACGTAGTGTGATGCGATTTACATTAAAAGTGACCTGTCTATAGCACCCCCTCTATATAGCACCCTATTTTGGCGAATCCCAAGAGGAGGCGCTATAGACAGGTTTAGCTGTATTTGGATTAGGTTTTATTTTCTTGTATCTTCATTATTCCTTGTTGTAAATAACATAATCTAGGTTTTTCTCTTTTTAAGTGGCATCTAGTAAAGTTCTTTTAGAATGGTTTGAATTTTGATAGGAATCTGACGGAAGGACTCTCAAAAATGGATGAAGATTACAAATGGCAGCCTAATTGGCTGACTTCCTACTGAACAAACCAGTACATTATTATTCTGTACCTCACTCCAGCTTTAAAGACAAATAGCAATCTTTCTCTTCAATACCCTTCCTTTTTTTTGCCCTTACAAGAAAAAAACGTAACTATCCTTAACTCCATTTTTGGATAGATGCTTCCCTCTACTAACAAAGAAAGAAAAGACAAGACCATCACTAATGTTCTAAGATGGACTTTTGTTAGAATTGCTCATCTTGTTGGCAAATGTAATTGGATCCTAGGAATTTCTTTTTCCTTCTTTGTGTGAGTTGGTTACCATATTCTTACAGCGTTTCCTTACAGGATATAACCGGTTCCTTTCTTGGTTCGTTGATTTGGACGATGGGGTGGATTGAAATAGAACAAGTAGAGGGTCATCTACCTATTCCTCTTTAAAATATTGAAGAGTTTTGGATCAAAATATCATTTATTTTACCAATATTTCAGTTGGCTGAACGCCAACCTTTATCAAGGTATTATAACATATTAAAGTGTGTCAACAACAAACTCAGCGTCACATAAAGTCAACAGAATTAAGTTTTAAAAATATTTTGTTATATTCAATGGGGATAAAAAAATTTGATATATATAAATAAATTTTGTAAAATATGAGTGTGAATATTTTGAAAATTAACAATAACGCCTATTTTATATTTATAAAATTATTTTTACTATGTGTAAAAAGATATTTCGTAAAAAATAAATAAAAATAACAAAATATATATAAAGGAAAATGTTAAACTAAAATTTTTACCGAAAAGACAAAGCGCAAAAAATGTTTGAAAAGTTGGTTAAAATAAAATATTAAAATAAATTTAAATGTAAAATTTTAAAATTATCATTTTATATTTCTCTTTTTCAATTTGTAAGTTTGGTTCTCCTATACTAGGGGTCAGCAAACTGCAGCTCGCGAACCACATGTGGCTCTTCGGATGTGAAACTTCGGATCTTTGGTTCCATACGTAAATATTATTTATGCGATAATATACTATGTATTAAAAACGCTGACGAGGGCCAACAGCCCGAAACGCGTACGTGGCTTACTTTCTTGATTTATCAAGAAATTGGGCGCCATATTCATTGTACATAGTGTATATAATGCATATTATCTTTTTTTTTTAAATAGTGCAGACTGTGCACTTTGAATATATTGACAAGATGTCAATAAAATTATTTTAATTGTCAATTGTCAAGAAATTGGGTTGGCCAAATATCTTTGGAACAAGCTAAACAACGTTTAGTTGATTTTTGTTCCACTAGATGGCGCTCTGCCATCTAAAATGCTCATTTGAGAAGTCAGGAAATGCCAATTTTGTTTTTAATATCAACACTTGACCTTTTTTTTTTTTCTTTTCTTGATTTTTAACATACTATTTATTGTTGGTAATAAAAATAATTTGTGGCTCTTTAAAAAAAAATAGTACAAATTGTATTGGGATAAGGTGCATAAATTAAGAAAGAAAAAAGAGGCATCTCTTTATTGTTAAACTGAAAGTTGCTAATGGCTTTCGCCATCTATCGGAATAAATATTAACTATTCGTTGATTTTTATCAAACCCGAAACGCGTACGTGGTTAGTTTTTCTTGATTAATCAAAAATGGGTATTTGAACAATTGTGGAATAGTTAAAATCAACGAATAGTTTTTATTTATTCCAATATGTATGATTTGCTATTGGCGTAGGTCAATAAAATTGTTCTTGAAATAAGAGACACTTCGGCCAGTAGAGTTTTCTGGCCAAGAACAATGAATGCCAGCCAGAAAACCTCTATCTTCAAGCCAATAAAATTGTTTTCAAATATAAGTTCTAAGTGTTAACTGAATATCCAATAGCCCGCATACCAATAAAAGTGATAGAAATTATATATAAAAAAAAAAAATCTCTCGCCTGAACACAAGATTATTCTTGTTGAATTCCTCAACACTGTCATCGAGCATGCTGGGAACATGGATTTCATAATCCGTAACGGCCTGTCTGAACTCAAGGCAGCTTTAAGCTCCTGATGAAATCCAGACGTCCCTCCGTCTGTTGTATATATTTCTCCCTATTCTAAAAATGGTTGTAAACCTTCTCCCTACTGTTGACTAGATGTCAATCAACTATTTTTAATTGTCAAAATAAAATTGTGTATAACCAAAGTTTATATAACCCACACCAAAACAAAAAAGGTAAAAGATGAAGAAAGGGAAGGTTCTTTGATTGTTATTAAATGAAGGTTGTGGAATTGTTTGGCGGAGTAATCAAATTAGTCAGATAATGCTGTGGAAAATAAAGAGATGGCTAAATGATAATTTTATGTAAGAGGGCGCTGAAGGACCATTGTATGATTCTCATTGGAAGATGGAAGGAGATAAGCTGGTGCTTGACCTTCTCGGCGATTTCCAATGTCACAGATGGTATCGCGACTGATTGGTAGACAGCATTTCCTCCTTTCTCCCTGTCTGAGAGCTCTTTTCCTCCAGCTTGATGTCTTAGTGTCAGAAATATGTGGTGATTGAGGGCTTCCACATCAAGTTTGATGTCCAACTGAGATCTAGACAAAGAGTTTAATTTCTTTTAAAAAATAAGAGACATTTCGACCTCTGTTAAAGTTTTATTTTTCAACGTTTCAACAAAAATATGTTGTCCTCTTCTTCTTTCTATTCCGGGTTAATTGGCCATTTAGAGCATGGTCTTCTAACCCCGAACTATTCTTATTTACATACTGGTGAATTGGTGGAGTAGAGGTGACAGACCTTGAAGCTATTGGGTGATGAGCTCCTAACTAAGTGTCAGGTCGTCGGAATCGAGGATTGATATCTTCTTTATTTTGAATAATGTTTTGTATATTTCTATGAAAGATAGAAACTTCGGCCAGTTAGAGTTTTTCTTTTTATTTTTCTCAACGTTTCAACAAAAATCTGTCTTCGTCAAGAGAAATAAATAAAAATAAAACATTTGGCAAGGCGTTGAAAATTGTTCTGAGTTTGCAAGGGCGTTCTCACGCGATTTTTCAAATTTAGTACAATTTTGTTAAATTCTTCCCTGAGATGTTTCATACTCTTCTAGGATCGACCTTCTTAATTCTAGGAGCCCATCTGTCCAATTTGTTCCTCATTATGATCATTAGCCGTTCTTCTATTTTCTTTATCCCTCTCTGTTTACTCTCTTCAAGACAATTTAAACAATTTTATTGATTATTTTAATCATTTTTACAAAGGTATAATAAAATAGAGTAAAAGGGCATATGAAGTGTAGGGGAATATATATATAGTTGTGTACAAATGTCTTCAGCAAAGAAGGTTTCCCCACCTTGAGAGAGTTCTCCTCCAGACAAGGTCTTCACTCCTCAGTTCCACGCCGAGGAAGTACCTATAGATGCGTGTCTTGGCAGATGCCAGGATGGCCTCTCTTCAAGAGTTTTCATGATATTTCCATTTAATATTTCTGAAATAGGACTTCGCTGACTCGCCAAATTTTGCTTCTTCTGTTGAATTCTCCCCTGAGTTTGATATCCAACTGAGGTAAAACTGAGATGTAAACAAAAGTATAATGACCGAATGAGAACAAGACAGAGTTTTAGGGTAACAATAAACCATAAAGTTTAAATATAATCTATTTGAAGTATTTTGAAGTGTGTGTAGAATTAAGGTGTCTAGAGACAAAAGGTTTTATGTCCATATGAAAGATTCGGGACAGGTCTTATAGAAGACGAGCTGGCCATCCTCGCATCGGCGAAATCAAGAATCAACCGATACTTCATCCAGGTCGGACTGGGCCAGGCCATCGAGGACCCCGTCATCGCCTGGAGGAGGACACTATCGCGGTGGGGAAGAACACCAGGCTGATTGTATATAGTTCTCTTGATCTTTTTCATGTAAATATTGACTAAGAAGTCAATAAAAGTGTTCTAATTGTCATATGAAAAATATCTCACTGTTGCATATAATCACTGATATCAAATTCATATAGAAATTTCAAGATATACGAATAGCTGAGTTTCCAGTTAAATTCTAGCTAAAGTCCCCTGATTGCTAAGCTATATATGACTGAGATTGAAATCGGTTTCCTCACTTTTTACCATGTGCATAGTTCATCATTTGACTCACAGCCATGTCTTCCTATGCTGAAAAAAAAAATTCTACTCGATTCTTATAAAATTCTAATTCAATCAGATACTGGAAATATCCTAGAAAGACTGATTAAACTGTTTTATTCAGGGAATAAATGCTGGCAGTTTCTAAATCCCAATCATTTCTCTTCAACAAATTCTCTGTACATTCTACAATTCGAAAAAATATTTCTTTGCATCAATATTAAGATGTGGAAATATCAAACCTCCATGGATAGGTTTCATTTTGAAATTTTTTATTCACAAATCTCTCTCTCCTTATATTTATAAATTATTTTATATTTAACCTTATCCAATACAAACCAATCCAATACAATAATAGAGCGGTCTAGAGATTAATTTGGCGAAACCGCTGAGAGGGTTCACTACTGATGAGCAAAGCCCTCTCATTCAATAACTCATATCATTGCAGTAAGGTCTGTAGAGATAATATTTGATGATATTATTGAAAAGAAACACATATTGGCAGTAAATTTATTTGTGTAAAATTTTAACGATAGATGGCAATTAAATTTAATTTACTAATTTAACCTTATATAATCTTATATGTACATTGTAATAAATCAGTTTAAATCTTAATCTCTCTCTCTCTCGTTTCCAGTCATGGAAGCCCTTCTACAGGAGAAAAAACACGATAGGGAAGGGAGCTTCCATGCCAGAAAGCTAGAGAGATCATTTATCTTCAACAAATTTTCGGTACATTCTATTATCCGATAAAATAATCTTTTGTATCAATATTAAGATGGGGAAATATTGCCACGTGGAAAATTAAGGAAGACAAACTTCGGGATAAGACAGAAATTTATTTCAGGCAAGAACAAACTATGAATGGTAAACAAAAGATATGCCACGAAGGAAATTTACAGAGTAGCAAAATATAAACATAAAATGACCACTCTGTTAATAAAAATAATAAAATTTATAAATACTTTGTTACAATATCAAGCTTTCAGGGATATAGGTTTCCTTTTTAGTTGTTTTTCTAAATTTACAAATCTTTCTAGTTTTCGGGCATGTAAGCCCTTCTATATCGTGTTTTTTCCTTCTGTGGAAGGGCTTCCATGCCCCCGAAAGCTATAGAGATTTGTGAGAGATGTGAGAGTTGTGTCCATAGGCAGAAAGGTTTCTTAGGGCAGTGATCAGTCCATGAGCAGTAAGGAATCTTAGGGCAGTGACCAGTCCATGGGCAGTAAGGAATCTTAGAGCAGTCTTGGTATTTCCACCTACTATGATGTAAGAAGAAGACATTGTATACAATTCCCATTATTTATTAATGTCTTAAGAAAAGAAAGAAAGAGATAAAGAGAAGAAGGAATGTGTTGAGTGAGGTAACAGGGGATTTCACCAAATCCAGAGGTGGGGAGTTAAATACGTGTCAATGGGGCAATAAATCCGCTGTTAAACCACAGCAGGACCTCCGCCTATAAACCAACATAAAAAGAGGCCATTGGTTCTAAGCAATTTTCGATAAAAATGTTTATAAAAAAAACTTACTACACATATGTTCCAAGATAGTGGACATTGCGACTGCTGTGATAGAGATGTACGGAGGCATCTGAAGTTCTTCATTGGACACGACAACAACAACAGTAAATTGACATGGACCCAGAACTTTACACACCCAAGATAGTGGACATTGCTGCTTGCTGTGATAGAGATGCATGGGAACATATGAGGCTCTTCATTGGACACGACAACAACAACAAAGACTACATCCATTCAAGCAGCCATTCAGACATGTAAACTTTAATTTGAAAGACATATAAAAATATATCGCAATTTTCTTATATCTATAAAGGCATATATATTGGATCAAAAATAATATATTTACCCATATTTCAGTTTACTGAATGCCAACCTTTTTTCAAGGTATAACGTTCAGCCAACTGAAATTTTGGTAAATAAATTATGTTTTGATCCAATATATGTCTTTTTAATTAAAGATATATTTATGAATTGCTCTATTAAAAAAAAAAAAACATGTAAACGCACTGTTTTATAAGTTAAAGGACTATAGTGATTTATTATAAATATAAAACCACACACACAGTCTTTAAGACACCAATCTTATAAAGATTCTCCTCTCTCATTGCCGGTTTGTAAGACTGCCGGCTTTAATTTGCAAAACAGTGGATATATATATATATGGTGATGATGATGAAATTGTGTTTTCAGCGCTTTATCACATTTTTATATATAATCGAATTGTTTTTCCCCATGTTTAAGTGCTTATAACGGTTAACTAACTACCTCAGACCTCTAAAGAAACGGTATGGTAGATTAAAAAAAAATTGGCGAAACCGCTGGGAGGGTTCACCACTGATGAGTCAAGTCCTCCCAATATAATTTTTTTCAACGCAGTAAGGGCAGTAGAAGTTTGATTTATTTGTGAAAATAAACATTCGCGTTTTGATGTTTTCATTTGTATCTCATAAAAATGCTATGTGAAGGTTATATTAACGTAAACCGCTTTCACTCTTTTTATTCAATAAACGTCACATGTTACATACTGACTGGTAGAATACTCGTTTTCTAGAGACTACCACATTCTTGTAGGTTAAGTTAATTCAAGATATAGACTTTCATCAAATCTCAAAAAAGTTTATTATTTGACGTTTTGGTGACCTACCATTTCCCTAAGGTGTAAAATCTTTAAGCGAAGTTTATTTAAAGCTTTCACAAAGCTGGTTCACTAAAACTTCGGATATAATCAGGTTTTTAACAATTGACAATATAAACAATCATAAAGATTATTATAATCAATTGTTACAGAAAGGTAAAATAAGATCAAATAAATAATAATATATAATAAAGGGGTAAATAAAAGGTAGATAAGATGGTTTTTTTTTAGAGTTTTTAAGAGAATTGATGATCGTAAAATAGAGGTTGCCTGGCCGGAATTCATAGTTCTTTAAATTAAAGATACTTCGGTCAGTAAAGTTTTTTATTGCCTGGGCGTTTCGACAAAAATCTTTTGTCCTCGTCAGGAGTGAACAAAAATAAAAACATTTGGCAAAGCGTTAAAAATTATTCTAGAGAAGAATAATTCTAGGGAAGAATAATTTAAACAATATTAAAGATTCTTCTAAACAATTAATTCAGAAAGAAAAATAAGATCAAATAAAGGGTGGATAAATGAGTAAATAAAAGGTAGATAAGATGTTTTTTAGAGTTTTTAAGAGAATTGATGATCCGAAGTATCTTTAATTTAAGGAATTGATGAGTTTAGAGTTCAAATTATTCGTTTTATAATGGAAATGGCTAGTTTTCCAGACAAGACCTACCTTCAAACGACGTTGCTGCCACCATCCCATGTCGTAAAGTCCACCACTGACAGGTGGACAAACAAATTGGGGGGTGGAGCGACCATATGGGGGCGAGAACATTGGTCAACTTTGGTAATCTGGGCGGGCGGGCGGTATGACGAAAATAAACCAAGAATAAAAGAAAATTCGATTGTAAACACCATTTTTTTTATAAAAGGAGATAAGAATATCTAAATATATCTCGACATTCAAAATAAAATACGACACTTCTTATGAAGAGATTAACATCAAAATTTTTAAAGTTATGTGTGCCACGCGTCCTGACCGTATTTTAGGGGGAAATCTTTATTATAAGATCACTAGCCGAATGACCCGGGCAACGCCCGTGTTTTACCCGATTGAATGTTTTTATTCAAATACTATTTGTTACAATTATAAATTGGCGCCTTAAATAAATGCATATATTAGTTAATAACTATAGCTGTACGCCGACGACATAGCAATTATAGGTGAGTCCAGGATAAACCTCCAAAAGAAGATCAAAATACTGAAAGAATCTCGATGAGAACTTAATGACACTAAATGAGTCCAAGTCAAAGATTATGGTGTTCCGTAATGGAGGTAAACCCTCAAATAAGGATAGATGGTTCTGGAATGATAAACCCATAGCAATAACTTCAAGATATACATACTTGGGATTCCCTCTGACACCAACAATAACAACTACTCACCCGGCAAATTACTTTAAAGGAAAAGCACTTACAGCAATTAACGCCACACACCCAATATTAATAAAATCAAAAGCAAAGTCAATAAATTTATCAATCAAACTCTTTGATACAATAGTGAGAGCTGTCCTGATGTATGCCGCTCCATTATGGGCAACAGAGCATAAAGACTTACTGGACAATATACAAGACATATTTATCCGTAGGTTCCTGAATCTGCCCAGATACACTCCAGGTTACCTAATCAGATTAGAAACCGGTCGTATCTCATTGAGTGTAACAGCCTTAAAATTAACCCTGAAGTATTGGCTGCGGGTGTTGAATATGAGCAGTGACAGATTGCCACGTATATGTTTTAATAGAACACGGGAACTCTCTAATGCTTCGGGCACACCCATCGGTTTCATTAAAAAGCTCACTAATCTGCTTAACGATAATGGATCCCCTGCACTTGTTTCCTGTGATGACCCTGAAACGCTGAGGAGCGCGATTACAGGGCTCTTAAAAACAGCGGCAGACCAATCTATACAAAACGACCTTACAAGAATGGATAAATCTAAGCTATACTCTCACTACAAAGACATTCACATATCTTTCATGACGGAGGGATACCTTTTAGGGGATTTTCCTTTCCCGGTTGTAAGACTACTCGCACAAGTTAGAATACTTTCAAGTTTTTTTAGAGAAAACCACACCAAGATGCTCTGCGGTGAGGACCCGACTTGTACCTTCTGTAATTCAAAACTACAAAATGAAATCACTCACTATATTTTTGATTGCTCTGCTCTGAAAGAAGAAAGAAGAACCCTTATGCTCAAAACTGGGCAACTCTGTGCTTCACTTCCATCAATAATTGACAATATGACCCAGAATAAGTATATTGCTACGGCGTTTTATGGTTTCCACAAGTCCATATCTCAGAAGAAGGCCAAGTGATACTCACTCCTCACTTTCTTACTGCTACTCTTTTTGTGTTGATTTCTTGCTTCCCTCTTTCTTATTATTATTATTTTTTTTCCTTTTCTTGTTTTTTTTTTTTTCTTTCTCTTTTTACTCTGTATATATCGCTATTTCCGTTGTCTCACTGCTTTGTTCTTATGCATACCTCTGGTGAATCCTGTATAGGGTCAGTGACCCTAAATAAAGGCTTTTTTGTTGTTGTTGTTGTTAATAACTATAGCCTATGTGCTTTATCTGTCTATGTACTGTTGGCTTCCGTAGGCGTCTCTTACTGGGAAAAAGAAAGAGAGGATTCCATTTAGTTATTAACTAATATATGCATTTATTTAAGGAGCGACCCGCTCCAACACAATAGTTACAAAAACGAAAGAGCGAGTGGGGGAGGCATGATGGGGGGTGGGGGCAAAGGTGGCGTGATCGTAGCCAACCAATAGGAGGGCGCCATTCCAAAAAAAAAAAAAAAGCAAACGGTGACAGAGTTGATTAGGAGATGAGGAATGACGCTCGTAACTGTATATAGAATTATTTTCTCTTAGAAGATTCTCTGATGTACAAGGAGATCTGTCAAATCTATCATTGTTTCTTGTGAAGATCTTTAAACACACTTTTTTTTGTAACCAATACATGCTTATCAATATCCAGGAAATTTAAATCAAATGATATTGAAATATATAAGACTGGTGGTCTTAATAAAGTAGTAAAAGAGGAGGAGAACTCTCTCAAGGTGGGGAAGCCTTCCTTGCTGAAGACATTTGTACACAACTATATATATATTTCCCTACACTTTATATACTCTTTTACTCTTTTATTTTTCCACCTTTGTAAAATTTGATTAAAAAATTCAATAAAATTGTTTAAATTGTCAATTAATAAAGTTGTATGTGTATAAAATCATATTTTCATTTTGGTTACCCCTTTATTATATATTATCCCTTATTTAATCTTTTTTTCTGTAAAAAGTGATTAGAAGAGTCAATAAAATTGTTTAATAAATTATCTATAGACTGTGTAGTAATTCAAGTATAGCAATTGGGAATATAGGGGGAACATTACTCAATAACACTGTCTCAGTAAACATTTATATAAATTACATCCTGGGGGATGGGGGGTCGGGGGAAGGATGGTCTAAACCGTTGGTTTTCGACCGCTACGACCCGGGTTCGATTCCCGCATTGGGCACGTTTTTCTGATTTAATATTTTTTAAAAATCTCCAATGGCCCCTGATTCTTGCAAAAGTCCAACCCTACCAGCAAGTGCAAGTAACCAAACGGGGCTCTGGCCCTTGTAAGTGCAAAAGTCGAACTGCTTTTCACATGTGTTGACATGTGGTGTACTTACAGTAAAAGCAGTTACCTACCTTTATCCACCATGATTATCATGGCCTGTACCACGTGTACTAGGGATAAGCCAAAAAAAAAAAAACCCCATCCTGGAATCATCCCGTTAAGGAAAAAAAGGGGAATGGATAATGATAAATTACCTTCTCTTACTTATCATTCGACATTTAGATTTTTTAAAATGGGATTGAGGAATCGACGTGGAAATTACATGTTAGCTAGGTCAACTGAATGGGGCAACAGATCCGTCTTATCCTTTACGTCCGGTTGTTTAAGCTTTCACTTTGGACAATTGACAATTTACACAATTTTCTTGAAGATAGAGGTGACCTGGCTGGCATTCATATTTCTGTAAAAATATTAGATACTTCGGACAGTTAAAGTTTTATTTTATCATGAAAAAATAAAACATTAACTGGTTGAAGTGTATTTTTTTTTAAAGAAATTGAACAATTTTATTGATTATTCTAATTAATTGTTACATAAAGAAAAAATTAAGATCAAATAGAAAATGATAATATATAATAAAGAAATATAATCGTTCTCCATTTTTACCCCTTTGTATATTTCCCACTTTCATAGGTTTCTCCGTCTTATAACCCCAAGGAGAATCCTCTGTAAGAACTGTGTGTCTTAATAAAGGTTTGTGTGTGTGTGAATATTTAATAAAGAAGTAAATAAAAGGTAGATTTAAAAAAAATGTAGGAAAAAATATATATTTAAATATGAAAAAAACAATAGAAAAAAATAAAAGATAAGTGGGTCAGGTGTTGATATTAAAAATAAAGAAAGCATCTCCTGACCACGAGCACAACGTTTAGTTTATTTTTGCTCCACTAGATGGCGCTCTGCCATCTAAAAAGCACATGTGCTCGTGGTCAGGAGATGCCTTCTTTATTTTTAATATTTAAATATGTGTACATGTTGTATATGTGTGTCTTCTCTTTGGATATCGCTGGAAATAGATCAGTTGAATAATAGCTTATAACGAATTCTCTATACTCGGTTGGTAGAAGTAGAGTATAAACATTTATTTATTTAATTTTTTTTTGTCAGTCAAGACACAGGATCGAGTCCCACACTGGTTACTTTTTTTTTTCCGGACGAAAAATTGCCTCTTATTATTATTTTTTATAATACACTATAATGCGGCTTGTGATTGTAAAACGACATTTAAAGATTATCCCGCATGAGTTTCTTTTCAACGAAAAATCAAAATTTATTTTAAGGAGGAATAACGATTATTTCTAACCTTAGGGATGAGGTATTATTTCTCCTTAAAATAAATTTTGATTTTTCGTTGAAAAGAAACTCATGCGGGATAATCTTTAAATGTCGTTTTACAAATTGCTTCTTAATAGCTCTGATTCTTTCAGAGAATATATTCTATATGGCGATGAAAATATAACTTTCCTTTGTATATTTTGACACTGGATACGTTTTATTTTTACTAAATTTAGTAATGTGGCACCTCTCAGTACAGTATTTCATTCGCGGAAGGCTCGCGAAAGTCTTTCTATGATATTAATGCATGCTTTGTGTTCATACTAACAAATTGGCAAAAAACCATCTTCTTAGTTTAAAAAAATATTTGAAAGAGACAGAGGTATGATTGTTCACACTTGATTATCTCGTATGTCTTCAATAAAGGTCACTGTGTACTTTAACGTATGTCTTCAATAAAGATCACTGTAATATCTTTCAGAGTTATTGTCTGAATCCCGATATACATGCTAAAAGATACAACTTCCTTAAGTTTTGCCCATGAGTGTATATTGGTTATCTCGTGTGTCTTCAATAAAGGTCACTGTAATATCTTTCAGAGTTATTGTCTCAATCCCGATATACATACTAAAAGGTACAACTTCCTTAAGTTTTGTCCATGAGTGTACACAAGAACACTCTCCACTTCACAAAATGGCCTTAATGCTGTTTTACTATTGTAAACTCCATCATAGCGACTGACAACACTTCCATCACAGCCGGTCTTGACCTCTGGCCATAATTTGCATAAGGTGTCCCGCCGCCTCTGAAATAAGAGCAAGGTCGCCCTCCCACCAACCTCTTTGCCTCGCCTTTCTCTTCACATGTAGCTGAGGATCTAAGGTACCTATCTACACATGTGTATAGAAGCCATTATTGCTATAGAGAATACAACCCAACACAATCAACATACAAAAATCAATTTCAGGAATCAGAACAGGATATTTTAAAGGAATGAAGATAAACCCAGACATGACTAGATCCTACCGGAACTGAAATAACTGTCACAACACCCAACTCACTCCGGACCATATATACCCGGCCATCCTTGCAGCCCTCTATATGGCAGACATCAATCCAGAAGAGGACATTTATACGGCACCTCAGTTGGCCAGTATTGTGATCAGGGTGCATGGACCGATCTGATCTGCTCCATGGAAAAGACACCACCACCAACAACAATAGGTTATAATAACTCTAGAATGATAGTTTTGAAGATCATTTGCTAATTAGAAATTTGTTCAGAAAATTAATGGCTACATCATTCCCCTGAGGAGAGTGGAGTCACTGAAACGTCGTCAACTAAATAAAAAATAATAGTTGAGATGTAGCCATATATGGAATGATGCGTTTGTTAGAGAATAAACCATCACTTCACTCGTTTTCTGATATAGTCGAACCTCCCAAGATAGAACCTCCCTAGTACACGTGGTACAGACCATTATAATCATGGTGGGTATGAGTAGGCGACTGCTTTTACTGTAAGTGCACCACATGTCTACATATGTAAGCATCTCGACTTTTTCACTTATAAGTGTGCCAGAGCCCCGTTTGGTTAATAGCACTCACTGACGAGGTTAGACTTTTGCAAGAATCGGGGGCCATTGGAGCACTTTAATTAAGAAAAAAAAAAGTGCCCAAAGCGGGGTATTCGATCCCGGGTCATGGCTGTAAGAAATTGACGGTTTATATCACTTCTTTACTGACCCCTACAAGAGTGAGTATAATCTAAAGACATTAGTGTGTGTATACACATTAAGAAAAGGGCATCTCCTAATCGTGCAACTAAAATTTGTTGATCGCTTTCGCCATCTATCAGAATAAATATCAAGTTGTTGTTGTCGTGTCCAATGAAGAACCTCAGATATCTCCATACATCTCTATCACAGCAGCAGCAATGTCCACTATCTTGGGTGTTTAAAGCTGCTGCTCTGGTCTATGTCAATTAAATATCAAGTAATCATTGCTTTTATAAATTATTCCAGAATTGGTCAAAATACTCTTTCTTGATTAATCAAGAAAAGCTAACCACGTACGCGTTTCGGGCTGTTGGCTCTCCTCGGTATGGTTCAAGCTGTATCTCAGGAACCAAAAACGCTTGTCTTTGGGGCAACCCGAAAAACTGTGAAACAGGTATTTAGGCAGGAAGCGCGTGAGAACGCCAAACTATGTAAAAAAAAAATAGTACAAAAGTGTGTGTTTTTTACTATATTTCAATTAGTACAATAATTAATTTTCTCTTTTGGAGATGGTCTCATCAGGGCTGTTGGCCTTATCAGCGTGATGCAAGCTTTACCTCAACAACCAAAAAAAGTTTGTCTTTGGGGAAACCCGAAAAAACTATGAAACAGGTATTTAGGCAGGAAGGGCGTGTGAGAACGCCAAACTATGTAAAAAAAAAAATAGTACAAAATGTGTGTTTTTACTATATTTCAATTAGTACAATAATTCATTTTCTCTTTTGGAGATGGTCTCATCAGGGCTGTTGGCCTTATCAGCGTGATGCAAGCTGTACCTCAACAACCAAAAAAATCTTTGGGGCAACCCGAAAAATCATGAAACAGGTATTTAGGCAGGAAGGGCGTGTGAGAACGCCAAACTATGTAAAAAAAAAATAGTACAAAAGTGTGTGTTTTGTACTATATTTCAATTAATACAATAATTCATTTTCTCTTTTGGAGATGGTCTCATCAGGGCTGTTGGCCTTATCAGCGTGATGCAAGCTGTACCTCAACACCATCTTGATAGAGATTGTCATAAATTTGTCAATACATTTAGAGGTTGTAACAACACACTTTACCTCCGAGGATAAATTTCTTGCTTTATTTAAAGATCTCTCAAGCTTTCGGGAATCACAAACTCTTCTGTAAGGGCTCCAGGGATACAGGATGAGCAGTGTTTGTACTCCATGTTAGAAGCGGCTGCACATGGCGTCTGTTCCTCATGTCAGAGGCGGCCATTTCTTTTAGAGCTAAGTCGGCCTGCCACTGACTAGTGCTCCCAGTATTAATGACAAAGGCAGACGCATTCTACTTCACCCAATCATGATGATTGTCAACAGACACCATTAAAAGTCTCAAGCTTTACAAGCTTGATACCCTAATATGATTGAATGGAGATAAGAAAGAATAAGAAGACAAATCCTTCTACAGGATTATACAACGTGGGATTCTCGGAGACAATGTGTTGATACAATTTATATTTCAGAAGATTCTATCTTCCCATTTCTACATTTAAGGGTTGATAAGATACATAGAGGGTTTCGACCTCACAGGTCGACTAAATAAAACTTGTGATAGATCCGTGTATGGCCGCCGGGGTCAGGACGGGAGGGTCAGCCGAGCGGGGAGTTTTTTTATGAACTACAAGAATCAGAGCCTGAGATCCTGGCTAATTAGTCAGTCGGAAGCAAGGTCAAAGGTCAACTAGGTCAAGTTTCCTTCGTCTGGTTTATTTCTCATTTTTGTCGGAGGTTTCTAACTGTCTGAATAAATGGAAGAGTTGTCAACAGTCTCAATAAAAAAAACTAACAAAATTCGAAGGAGATCTTCAAGAATCAATGTCAGATAGTCTCTAATACACTCTCTTCCTTTACTTCTTTCATTTTCGTACTAAAGTTAGAAAGATAAAGAAACCGCTGGGAAGGTTCAACATTTAGATGAGATAAACCCTCTCATTATTTTTCATTGCAATAAGGACAGTAGAGAACAATTTTTGATTTGAAAAGAAATATTGGTTCCTTAATGGTTTTATTTTTACATATAGGTGGCTCGTTATTTATTGCCTTATGTTTAATTTGTGACTAACTGACTTGTCGTTATTGTTTGTGGAAGAACATTGTTCTATGCAACTATTTATATGTAATTATACTGTCTTAAAAGCTTATGTTCATAATCTGCCTAAATAAAATTTCTATGATTCCACTTTTCAGTGTCTCATATATAAACAGAATCGTCAAATACTGAATTAGATTTCTAAAAAGCGGTCTGGTGGATTTATGGCGAAACCGCTGGGAGGGTTACTCACTAATATATCAGCTTCAAAATATTTTCTATTGTAGTAAGGACAGTAGAAAGTTAGTTTTATACGAAAAAGAACATTCGCATTTAATGTCTTCATTTCTCATATATGTAAATAGGATATCTTCTTTTTTTATCTCGGATATCAACATAAAGTTGCGAGAGAATTATATTAATGTACCTAAAGAACCATCTATCCATTTAATTATGCATCACAACGATACATTATGGTGATGAACAGAATGCATTATTGTTGTTGTTGTTGTTGTGTCCAATGTAGAGCCTCAGATGTCTCCATACATCTCTAACACAGCAATGTTCTCTATCTTGGGTGTGTAAAGTTCTGGGTCCATGTCAATTTTCTGTTGTTGTTGTTGTTGTCCAATGACTCAGATGTCCCCATACATCTCTATCACAGCAGTAGCAATGTTCTCTATCTTGGGTGTGTAAAGTTCTGGGTCCATGTCAATTTTCTGTTGTTGTTGTTGTTGTGTCCAATGAAGAACCTCAGATGTCTCCATACATCTCTATCACAGCAATGTTCTCTATCTTGGGTGTGTAAAGTTCTGGGTCCATGTCAATTTTCTGTTGTTGTTATTGTGTCTAATGAAAAGCCTCAGATGTCTCCATACATCTCTATCACAGCAGTAGCAATGTTCTCTATCTTGGGTGTGTAAAGTTCTGGGTCCATTTTCTGTTGTTGTTGTCGTGTCCAATGAAGAGCCTCAGATGTCTCCATACATCTCTATAACAGCAGTCGCAATGTTCTCCATCTTGGTTGTGTAAAGTTCTGAGTCCATTTTCCGTTGTTGTTGTTGTGTCCAATGAAGAGCCTCAGATGTCTCCATGCATCTCTATCACAGCAATGTTCTCTATCTTGGTTGTGTAAAGTTCTGGGTCCATTTTCCGTTGTTGTTGTTGTCCAATGAAGAGCCTCAGATGTCTCCATGCATCTCTATCACAGCAATGTTCTCTATCTTGGTTGTGTAAAGTTCTGGGTCCATTTTCCGTTGTTGTTGTTGTCCAATGAAGAGCCTCAGATGTCTCCATACATCTCTATCACAGCAATGTTCTCTATCTTGGGTGTGTAAAGTTCTGGGTCCATTTTCTGTTGTTGTTGTTGTCCAATGAAGAGCCTCAGATGTCTCCGTACATCTCTATCACAGCAGTCGCAATGTTCTCTATCTTGGGTGTGTAAAGTTCTGGCCCATGTCAATTTTCTGTTGTTGTTGTCGTGTCCAATGAAGAGCCTCAGATGTCTCCGTACATCTCTATCACAGTAATGTTCTCTATCTTGGGTGTGTAAAGTTCTGGGTCCATGTCAATTTTCTGTTGTTGTTGTTGTGTACAATGAAGAGCCTCAGATGTCTCCATACATCTCTAACACAGCAATGTTCTCTATCTTGGGTGTGTAAAGTTCTGGGTCCATGTACATTTTCTGTTGTTGTTGTCGTGTCCAATGAAGAGCCTCAGATGTCTCCGTACATCTCTATCACAGCAGTCGCAATGTCCACTATGTGTGTGTATTTCTTATAGGAACTGTTTGTATGGCTCCACAGTTCAAGGATGATATGCAAATTCGGTTAGTACTTCATTCTCATCAAGGTTAAAATAAGATTACAATATCACTATATACAAGAAAAAAACTGAATTATTAAAACATCTCACATGCGACGGTGAAATTCGAGGATATCTAAGCCCCCCTAAGTAAATTAAAAAAAAAAAAAAACGAAATAAGTTTCTATATCATGATATTATCATCTTTTTTTTTATATATATAACGTATACCTTTGCCTTGAAAGAGGGCGGTGCCATTCCTAAAACAAATTGATGACTTACTTCATCAATATTGTGCGACATCTTGAGAGTAATGATTCTCCGAATTTTTTTTTTTTCCAACTTTGAAGTTTTGTATCTCTAGTTGCAGAAAGAATTTCATTAAAATAAAAAATAAAAAAAGTGTCTGGTGAACATTGATAGAATTAAGCCCTATCGATTAACATTCTTTTAAGAAACGTAGTAAGAGCTTTTTTAAACTGAAAAAAAAAAAGCAACTGTATCATATCGAATAATGAAATCTAGCTTTTTTTTGTGGGGATGGGGGTTTTACTACTCAGCTTTTGATACTAATCTATTTACATAATATATCTACATATTAGATAATAAAAAAGGCATATATTGGATTGAATAAAATATTTATTTTGCCAATATTTCTGTTGGATGAACGCTAACCTTTATCAAGGCATTACATTTTTTGTATAAACAAACTCAGCACCGCATAGTGTTATAATATTACAGTTGAAAATATATATACGAGTATAACAGAAGTTGAGGAATATTGTAGATGTGTTCGAAAGAGCTGTTTTTTGATATTTAATTTAAAGTATTGAACTGAAGAAGAGTATTCGCCCGAAAGTAACATATATGCATATAAAAGAAGTTGCATTTTATTATAATCAAAAAAAGGCATATCCTCCTGATCGCCCTCACATGAGCATTTTAGATGATATGTGAGCGCAGTCAGGATATACGTTTTTTATTTTAATATTTACACCTGACCTTTTCTAATTTTAAAATTTTATATAATGTGAATATTTTATTTGTTTATTTCAGTGATTCTACCAAAACAATGTTGTTTAAAAAAGAAAATGATTAAAACACATAGAAACGGCCGCTTTAAGTAGAGTTCAATATGTTGCTGTATATGTTGGAAAGTGCTGTAGTTCTACAAATACAGCAAATAGGTTTGTTGACATTGTAAGGTGGAGTACTTTCCAGGTGGGCCTCTCGGTCTACTTTCCAGTCCTTCCTGGCATCTGGCGGCGGCGTTATTGGAGGTCATTTCTCACTTTATGGGGACATTGCACTTCTTCCATTTATCCCACGATAGTACTGGCGTAGAAAGTACAGACACACCTTGGTTACACTTTCTTTGTTGAGATTTCTTTTGATTTTTATAAAAATTCGAAACCATTATAGACGTGTATGATTCTTTTTAAAAATTAAACAATTTCTAATTCCCTTACTTCAATGGAAAAATTAATGGGAGGGTTTGGATTCATCAGTGGTGAACCCTCCCAGCGGTTTCGTCAGTTTAATCTACCATACCGTAGTTATATTGTATTTTTCTATCTTCCTTTTATAGTGATACTGATGCTAGACTCTTGGAATGGGTATTTTTAGATGAAATATGGACATTGAGGACAGTAGAAATACATATAAATATATAATATGCTTCGAGAAATCGCTCTTCCGCAAACATATTTACACTGAATATAAAGTAAGAGTTCTTCTCATTAAGGATATCAGAATTTCTTTGGATTTATATTTTAATAGTACAGTTCGAATTAAAATCGAATGTAATTACTTTTGCGCAAAATAATCTAGAGGTTTATTAATATATTTCTTTATTATTTGAAATATTTTCAAAATACAATACCAAAAATATGTGTCCAAGATTTTTTAAGATAAAGCATCAGTTTTATTTTTGCTAGAATTTACGATAGTCTGTCCTCATTTCATTGGAATCTTATTGTCTTCTTCCCCGTTATCTGCTACTCCACTCAAATCGTCTGCAGTCAGATCGTCTGGGAAGATTTTACCAAGCCACGTTCTTATTGGACGTCAACATAGAGCATCATCTACTTTGGTTAATCCTTTGCAATTATTTCTCAATCTAATCTTAACAGAGAATTTATTAATAGCGAAAAAAAAAAAGGTAATTTTAGCGATTAAAATTGTCGTTTGAAGAGAGGTATCCTCTATCAGGAGGGTTCTCACATGGAGGTTCAATTGTAATACATATTTGCAGGTTGGGGAAGTGAGAAAGTGGTTTGAGGTGATTATATTCATAGACAAATAGAAAATAAAATGTTTATATGGAGGTCATTTTCATGTTTAAATTCGAATAAATTAAATGTGAGGTTGATAATAACTTGTTCTTTTTAATTGTCCATCTCTTTCTCTCCCTACACGATTCAGATATATTTACATATGCATATTGCGATGCATTAGCGCACCATCTGTTATCAAAATTCGAAACTATTATAGACGCGTATGATTCTTTTAAAAATAAACAATTTCTACTGACCTTACTGCAATGGAAAAATTAATGGGAGGGCCTGGCTCATCAGTGGTGAATCCCAGCGGTTTCGCCAGTTTAATCTACCATACCGCTGTTATATTGCATTTTTGGAACTTCCTTTTTTAGTGATACTGATGCTAGACTCTTGGAATGGGTATTTTAGATGAACTATGGACATAAGCTTTGAGGACAGTATAATTACATATAATTATAAATATATAACATATGCATATTGCCGAATTATTTACATATGAGAGAGATAGTAGTATCTATCAGTTCGCTTGCTGTACCACATACACACAAACTATCTCTCATCCTCTGAATCAGCCTGAAACAAGAGAAGAACCAGGAAAGTGTCGACCACTTAGACATCTCTTCAGATGCCCCACCTACCACATACAAAGGTTTCAAAAAGCCACCCTTCTATAAAAAGGCGTATTTACCCTGCAGAACCTCCCAAGTGAAAATCAGCCTGACGATATGAACTGGATGTCTACCACCAGCATATTATAAACGAAGTATACATTCATGAACAAAACATAAGGAAATGGAAAGTCTTTGATATCGCCGGTTTATTTATTTGTTATTATTATTTAAAAAGACAAAGACAAATTTGTTCACACTTGAATATCTCTTATGTCTTCAATAAAGATCACTGTAATATCTTTAAGAGTTATTGTCTGAATCTCAATAAACATGCTAAAAGGTCCAACTTCCATGAGTGTATATGGTAACCCGGAAAGTTGGCGACTTTCGTACGTGGTTCGAAGAATCTGGATTACATAGAGAGAGATAGACAAGAGAAGAACTTCCTATAACCTACCGATAAAACTTAGCGATCTAAAAGTGACGGTAGAGAAAGTGTAACAGCGTTCCTCAGAGAGAGAGAGAGAAAGAACGTAATGATGATGATAAGCAAGTATCAAAATATGATGATACATTAGGCAAACACGGATAGCAAGGGGAAGGAAGTCCAGTCCAGTCTCTTGACCCGGGAAAGTTTATTACAGCAAGTTTTGAGGTCACAGAACGGCGTGTTGCCCCCACCTGCCTGTTCTAACCATCGATCCTTACTTCACCCAAATTGTGAACAACTAGCTAAGTTAAACATAAGGAAACTATATTTATAAACTGGCGAAACCGCTGGGAAGGTTCACCACTGATGAGTCAGGCCCTCCTATTAATTTTAATTGCAGTAAGGGCAGTAGAAATTGTTTAATTTTTAAAAGAATCTTACGCGTTTATAATAGTTTTGAATTCTCATAACAGATGACGCGCTAATGTATCATAATAAAATTGTTATATATATATATATAACACTGAGAGGGTTCACCACTGATGAGCCAGGCCCTCCCATTAATTTTTCGTGGCAGTAAGTCCTATGAGAACGCCCTTGCAACCTCAGAACAATTTTTTAACGCCATGCCAAATGCTTTATTTTTATTTACTTCTCCTGACAAAAGATTTTTGTCGAAACGTTGAGAAAATAAAAATAAAAACTCTAACTGACCAAAATGTCTATTTTTCCTAGAAATATGAATGCCGGCCAGGCAGCGTCTATCTTCACGATAATGTCTTATATAGTATGGAGTCTCTCTCCATAAAGGAAAAGAATAAAATCCATTACACACTTCAGTCCAATAATAAATGACTACATCACTTATCCAATCAGAGTAATGTTTAAGATATAATAACAACCAATCAAAACAGGTTATTAATAGAGAGTTCCACAATCAATAATGTAATCAGGACCTCCCCCAGTTTAACTGGACCATAATTATCTTGTCCTCCAACGTGTCCCCAGAAAACCTTGGTCTCTTAGCATATATATCTATATTTATTTATAACTTGTCCCAATATCTCCTCTGGTAACCTTCGATTAGAAATTTGATTTAATCACAATACCAGTAACCTGTCCCAGAAACTGGAGTTTAAACACGTTAGTGGGTAAAAAACAATCTATAATAATCAAATTATTTTTTTTTTAAACTTGTAGGATTCTAGTTTCTAAGGAAAACGTGATGATGAAATAAATATATTGAAAATATACTGGGTTAATAATTAAAATGCATTGTTTTAATACACTTTTAAAGATATGTCTCTTTTGGTATATGTACTTATATATCGTTTTGAATTCAGCCAACTGAAATATTGGTATAATAAATGATACTTTGATGCAATATATGTATTTTTAATTAATATTTGATGTTTTTAAAAATATTTAGCGAATATAATGTCTATATAGTTTTAATGTAAAAATAGGAATTCTGTGCTTAGAGAGTGTGTGTTTCAATTAATTTCTTTTGAGATTAGGCTCGTGATTTTGGTGCTGTGAAAATGTTAAGGTACCCCATGAAAACGCAAATATATTTTCAAATATTATATGCCTTGTCTTGCATACTAATTCTGTACATTTTTAAAATATCTTTCTTTCTTTTCTTTCAAAATTTTTGTTTATATCTAAAGTGCAAGTGTCCCTAGGGGGACATAGCGCTCTAAGTCGAAATAAAGAATAAAATATTATATGCCATCTACATATTTAATTTGTTTCACACTTGACTAGGGTTAGTGGTATTTCCTGAACGCTTCACAATTTTGCGTGTTATCCTTGCGCAGGGGCCATTCTAATCTTCTCTTTATCGTTCCACAAAAAAATCCCTGGTATTCTCTGAAACGTCGTAAAAATAAATTATTTTCATTTGGCTGACATATTTATTTTCAACTATAAACTCTCTATAAAGGTGTGAATGCTATACAAAGGATTTCGAGAAATTGATTTCTCTTTGTGAGTATGCAGATGGAATGTTATATAACTTTAAATATAGATGTAGAGAGAGAGAGATTTGTCTCTTCAATAAAATAATCCTTTGCGTCAATATTAAGTAAAACAACACTTGAAGTTTCACCGCATGAGTTTCTTTTCAATGAAAAATCAAAATTTATTTCAAGGTGAAATATTGACTATTTCTAACCTTTTTGGATGAGGTATGAAAGGGTGAATTATGAAGAGTAATGATGAACGGAAAAATAATAGTGTCCAGGGATTGGAAGTTGTTTCAAGTGTTGTTTTACAATCACAGGCCGCAGTGTCATTATATCAATATTATAGCATGCCTCCAGGGTAAAAAGTATCTTTTCATTTCATTTTCATTTCATGAAAACATACTTTTCCCTGGAGGTCTGATATTTTTGAGGAGTGAAGACCTTGTCTGTAGGAGAACTCTCTCAAGCTGGGGAAACCTTCCTTGTTGAAGAAATTTGTACATCTATATATATTCCCCTACATTTTATATACCCATTATTTACTATTTTATTATGTATTTTTTCCATCTTTGTAACAATTTATTAGAAGAATCAATATAATTGTTTAAATTGTCGCAAAAAAAAATTGTCTATTTTCCAAACGATAATGCAAGCGATTTTAATTTTGCGCAACGTTAAAGATTTCATATAGAAAAGAATAAACAAGTCGGTGGACTAGTGGGTAACACCCTCGATTCCCGACAGCCATGAACCGGGATTGAATCCCACGTTAACATTTTGTTTAATATGTGAACAATTCACATATTATTCATTGTTGCAATTATCATAAACTAGGTTGCTCTTGTTGAGCGATACCTAATAAAGTGATTTTTACTCAAAGAGAGAGGTCTCTGCTGGATGAAATCAGACACTAACATTCATTCCTTTCCTCCCTTTTCAAAAATAATAAACTTCAGGGAAGAAGTACCCTGATGGGGGGTCCTGTGGTATAAATACCACTTCCAGATTTACCCATTGTTTCTCTTATCCTCGTTGATTGCCAATATTAATTACGGCGTTTTTTTTTTTTTTACAAAATTACCATTTTTCTATCCCGGCTAAAAACGGATCACAATTATAGGACAAAAAGAGTTATTAATAACAATGAATTATGTAGATAAGAATACTTCGTTCTAATCTACTTGTAGCTTTCTTCCTGGGAAATTAAGTTGCATATTCCTCTTCTTCTATATAGATAATATGCTAACAGAGTTTACAGTTGTAAAGTTTGAGGCTATCTCCTCCAAAGATACTTAACTATACATAGCGATCTATATACCAAAATGTTCGTTATTTTTTGCTTCACAAGTACGTTTTATTTTTTTTTTCAAATATTAATAGATTTATTTATTTTTAATTTATTTGATTTTACAATCGTAATTTTTTTTTGCCTTCAAGTGTTACTTCAAATGTTATTTATCATCATCATTTTTTTTATTGCCTTCAAATGTTATTACCCTCTTTTTTTTTATTATTTTGAAACACGTTCTTTTATATTATTGCTTTTAATTAATTTCTAATATAAATATATAATATATATTTCGTATTTCTGATTTAATTGCTATTTAATTTTACATAATTTTGTTACAATTTTTCAATTAGATTTTGTTTTTAGATAACAGCTAAAGTAATTGAGTGTTGTATATATGTCAGTTCTTTATTATTACATAATATTTACATATCAGCATTGGTCTAATGGGTGTTGGCATCATATTGGTCCTGTTAAAACTTGACTAAAATAATATTTGATCTTATTAGCTTATAATAGAGAATTTTGCCATCGTGTGTTGTTCCACCTACTCAGGTGGTAGAGTGTGCAATTAGGATTGAGCAACTTGGCAAACGAACTGCCAGATGGTAGAGAAGGTACGTATGTATATATGGTATGGGTGGTGGAAGGATGTCAATAAACTGGGATAGAGCTTTCTCACCTAGAATTACACTTAAGTAAACTTACCCAAGTTGACCACTCTATATTCCTATTCAAAATGGCTGCTTAAGGAATATTGATTGATTTAATCGGTATATCTATCTACACTCAAGGACGAAACTTAAAGAAGTGTAAAGTCTTTAATATCGCCGTTCAATATTTTTTTGAAGGAGACAGAGTTAATTTTGTTCACACTTGGTTATTTCATGTGTTTTCAACAAAGGTCACTGTAATATCTTTCAGAGTTATTGTCTTAATCCCGATTTACATGCTGAAAGGTACAACTTCCTTAAGTTTTGTCCATGAGTGTAGTATTAGCTATTTCAATCGTTCATGCTTTTTTACTTAACGTTTCGGTAAATCTCTGTCATCCTACTAAGGGGAATGTATGTGTATTCTTCTATTCTAACTCTTTATTTTCAGAAAGTTTTATTTCAATCCAAATAGTGCTCAGAGAAATGTATCCATTCAAACATGATGTACATTCGTTGTTTTCTGTAGGGTCTTCTCATGTCTAAGGATTCGTAGCCGTCTCCACCTCTCTGTTGTTGATGGTCTCTCGTGTTTGTGATTCCAGGGATAGAAGATCTTTAATTTGATGAGGGTGTATCTTGAGGAGCTACCATCACGGACAAAACTTAAGGAAGTTGTATCTTTTACCATGTATATCGGGATTCAGACAATAACTCTGAAAAATATTACAGTGACCTTTAATGAAGACATACGAGATAACCAAATGTGAACGAAATTGCCTCTGTCTCCTTAAAAAAAATTAGACGACCGGCGATATAAAAATATGAAACATGAGTGTATCCTATGAATAACCATTCGATATATCGGCACTGTTACCTTCATTGGCGACTATGAACAACCTAGTTTGATTATTTGGATTTAGTCCTATATTGAGCGAGTATGCAAATCGAATATATAGATCAGGTATCATTATTATTAGTCTCTACAAGAGTTCTTCTAATAACATCAATAGATGTCAGGAGTGTAATTGGCCTCTAATAACCCATAGTGATGTGCAGTTTCATTAGAGCTAAGTATTGTGCGATAAAGGATCGTGGACACAAGGTCATGCCGATAATTTCCTGACTTCCTGAGACGACCTTCCTGCTGCTAGCTGGCCTCAGCTGAGAGAGGATCTCAAATACACCGAAATCTACCTTATATTATGATATTTCGATTCTATACTTTCGATTATTTACTATCTACTACTAGGCTTCATAGGGAAGACGTAAGTTTACACTTTTTATAGTAGAAGCTATTTCATTGCTGGTAATAATTCTATCAGAAAGATTTATTATCTCATTATTGGGGTAAATTTTTGATAATCAAATTCATGAACAAAACTTAAGGATGTTGAAATTCTTTGATATCGCTGGTCCCTTTACAAAGGTCTATTTTGATTAAACTATAATGGGAGCATTCAAAATGGACGTTTTAGGGAATGATCTGGGTGTTACCCGGGTCATTCAACTAGTTGTATATAAAACCAAAAAGAATTGAATGTTGAGTACAGCCTAGTGACTGAAGACATTTATAAGTGAATCCAGGAATTTAAGTTATTTTTATAAATCTCCTAGTAGACAGTTGACAATTTCAACAATAATAGTGATTCTTCTAATCAACTGTGTTACAGAAAGAAAAATTAATATCAAATAAAGATAATAAAGGAGTAAATAAAAGGTAGATAAATTGTAGGGAAATATATAGAGTTGTTATAAAATAAATAAAGTTTCCAGGGCTAAGTTTCTTGTTCAACTTTTTATTTTCAAGCTTTCGGACTTGTCAGTTCTTCAACAGGAGTATCACGTTGATAAATTTGAACAAGAAACTTTGCCCTGGAAGCTTTATTTATTTTATAATATTATAAATCAAAGAAAAACATATATATTGAAACGAGGGCGATAGGGGCGTGGTAATTTTATTTTCTTTTATTTTATTTTATATTAAAAACGATATATAATCTCTCCTTGTTTGTACACTATAGTTAGCTGAAGAAGGGCTTGCCCGAAAGCTTCCTTAATCACGTTAATAAAAAAGAGTTGCGGCGATATATGATTCCCTCTTTCTAAATAGTTGTATATGTTCAAAAATTCTAAGTAGAGATCGTGAGAGATTGAAACAACTTTATTAAAAGTGTCCATATAAGAGGTTTCAAAAGATCAAATTAAAAATAAATATAAAATAAATAAGATAAATAAGAGAAAGAACCAAGGACTCTGATGAGAGGTTGACGAACATCGCTTATCAAGATATCATCATCATGGATTATCTAGCACGGAGGGATAAGTAGAAGGAAGTAATCTCTTCACAGATGACGTCAGGATGTTCCTTCGTCTTATCCGATGTCAGAATCTCGAGGGCCAAGAAAAGGGGATCCTATCAAAAATACCGACTGTGGATTCCCTTCCTTCAGTATCACGGTCAGACCTTTCTAAGAAATCTATAACGACATTTTTTTTTGTTAGAATATAAGGTTATCCCAAAAGTTCGTCTTTTTTTTTAACGTTTTTTTTCTTCTTATTACTTGGCGAATAATATTATTAAAGCGAATACATAATAATACACACAATACAATTACTTTATACATAATACAAAGATGTTATACATAACGGCGAATAATATTGGTATTTCAAATTTTCGAAAATGTTTATTAACCTTAGGGATAACCTTGTATCTTAAATTCCAAAGCAAGTTTTCTATAATAAATGAGATATTTTCATAATAGTTGTGGATAATTGGTATTTTTGACTTAAAATTTCCTATTTGTCGTTAGAGAATCCGTTTAACTTTGAAGTGTTAGTGGTAAATAAAATGTTAGGAGAACATCGTTGAAATAATTCAATGAGGGTTTTGTTATGATGATAATTTTATTAGCATCATCAACACTCTCACTTTGAAATAATATTTCAATCATCAGCAATTGATTGCTTATTTTAACACCTACGTTTTCCACAATCGGATCCATGTGAAACTTGCCGTAATATAAAGTCTGGAAGAAGAAATTATCAGAATTTAGACATTAGAATATGCTGCTCTGATAACAATAATATAATTAATGTATTCCTATCTCATTACTAATACCACCATTGCCACACATACAACACTACAACAGTAAAACCTCTTTCTCTAAAAGGACAAGTTCTTTAAAAAGTTCTCTATCGAGTTTACAACGGAGGATGTGTAATTTACACTTTTGGGGGCGCTGGAGTTACTTCATTCTAACTGCATAAAATACCGCCCGCTGCATCTGGAAAAACCATTAAGAAGGCTGGTAAGGTGCAGAAAGCTGTGTGAACCACCGACAAGAAGAAGTGCAGGAAGAAGGGAAAGTAGAGATTCTCCATCTATAAGGTGATGGTCCATCCTGACATTGGAATCTACAGCAAGGCCATGTCCATCATGAATTCCTTCGTGAACGATATCTTCGAGCGTATTGCTGGCAAGTCCTCTCGCCTGTCCCACTACAACAGGTGCTATACAATTATCAGGATTTACTCAGACCAATCTGTTTATGAGCTCAATTGTTTTAATTAGGTTTTTCTTGTATATATAAATTTCACTATTAATATTAACTATTATATGATTATAGCTTTTACTTTTTTTTTTCACTCGTAGAGACTCCGGGGTAAATCCAAGTATAAGAAATTTATTTTCTCCTGAAATTTACCCAAATTAATCTATTTATTAGATTTTCTTAATTAAGTTTTCCTGTATAGAAATTTCATATTACCATTCTATGTGATTAGCTTTTAAAAATTATAATAATAACAATGTTTATTACTGGTACTATTACTGTTATTCCTGTATGTATCCTACATTTCTACTTGGAGAATCTGTATAAGACTGAAAAGGTCTTAATAAATATTTGTTGTTGTTGTTGTTATACCATTATCAGCATCCTGTCCGCCTTCTTCTGCCTGGAGAGCTGCGCGCTGTTTCAAAGGGAACTAAGGCTATCACCAAGTACACCTCCAGCTCTAAAGAACAACACATAGTTTCAGAACCAAAGTATCCTTTAGAAAAATGTGTCTTCTTATCGTAAAGCATCTAATTGATAAAAAATGGTCATTTTGGTGATGATAACTGTTCATTGTAGAGTTTGTCTGTTAGCGGGAGGGAGGGATAACAACAATGTATCTTTTTTAAAAGCTTTTATTTAACCTGCCACCATGTCTGTCTGTCCACAAATCTTGAAATCGATTTTAAGTATACTTCTAGACCACGTAGAAATCTCAAATTCCGTACACTTATTAGAACCTGTTGACAATGAAAATGAACAAATTTTCAATTTTCAGTCCAATAAACAACAATGCAAGTATCGGAGAAAGATATAACACCAATGGCTTTTTTAATCTTTCTCAGGACAAATTTTCAAATTGCCTTTCAAAATTTCAAATTTAATTTTAATATGTACTTCCAGATCACATAGAAGTATGAAACTTTTAACACTCACTCGGTCCAATAAACAACAATGCAAGTATCGGAGAAAGATATAACACCAATGGCTTTTTTAATCTTTCTCAGGACAAATTTTCAAATTGCCTTTCAAAATTTCAAATTTAATTTTAATATGTACTTCCAGATCACATAGAAGTATGAAACTTTTAACACTCACTCGGTCCAATAAACAACAATGCAAGTATCGGAGAAAGATATAACACCAATGGCTCTTTTTATCTTTCTCAGACATATGGACGTTCCCAAGAAACTAACTAAGATTATCTTCAGATTAAGATATCTTATTTTTTTAATTGATGATCTTCTATGTGGTCAGATAATGCTTCGCTGATATTTTAAAAGGCTTTTTAAACGTCTCTAGAATGAAAATTGCGTTTTTGTTCCATTTCTCATCTGAAATAAATACTTCCCTGATGTCTTATAGTTCATCGCTTCTTTTAATCAACAATTCATATCACATACACAAGCCTTTATTAAGACATATATTCCTATACATTGATTCACTACGGAGTCTTCAAATAAAAATGATTTTATTAAAGTAAAAGCTAATCCCATTTAATGATAATAAGGAAATTTATATACAGGAAAACTTAATTACGACAATTAATCTCATATATATACTGGTCTGGGTAAATCTGAGGAAAATAAATTTCTTGTATCTCTTTATACTTCTTTAAGTTTTGTTCATGAGTGCAATATTGGACAAAAATATTCAACATTTTAACTTAATCCAGTGTAGATTGTTATCAAGCGCGCTGCATCCAAATTTGGAGTCATTACAAAGCTGTTGCTGCACATGACTGATACAGAGCAGGAGGACAAGATTCTCAACCTGCAATCCCAAACCACATTATTGACTGTATTGACTCATCCATTGATGAGCTATACTCATCCCCAGCACAGACACCATCAAAAGTCTCAAGCTTTACAAACTTGATACCCTAATATGATTGAGTGGATATAAGAAAGAAGAAGAAGACAAAGCTGTCATAGAGAAAGTGACAACCTAGGAGCAAATATGGCTACCCACAGTCCTTTCGGTCCATAAACCGGAGAGAAAGTGACAGATAGGAAATTCGGCAAAGCCAGGGACGATATAGGCTCAAAGTGGCCCTTGCGTCCCCAGTAGTTCGCTGAAATCTAGATCCACACACAGCCAGAAGGAATGATGCATTCTCCATGCACCGAGCGGCCATTGGTAGGCCCCTCGCGCCCGCCATTATGGTCTGGCTCTGTGGGGTTGACCACTCACCCACAGGCGTCATCGAGAGTCATTGGCAAGGTTGCTGACCGAGCCCTCTCGTCGGACATAGAAGAACCCGTCCTACGCTCCAATAGGACTCCCCCCCCCTTTAGCCCTCGAACCCTTAGTTCCCAGTACTCCCTGAATCTGCCGTCGAATCAAGGACCTCTGAGGTTCTGAGGTTGACGCGGAGAACCAACGCGGAGGCGGGGGGGTGGTACTACTGTGTGCACCCCTTGGTTTTTCAACACCAGGCCTAGCCCTGGTGCAATTTTCGCGCACGGCAAGGGCGCTCCCAATGACGCACACACAGAGCGAAGACCCAAGAGTTTCAAGACACGTGTGCCTCGCCTCAGACAACCAAGGAAAGACGGCCAGCTTACAGCTTCACTGGACGTCAGTCAGTGGCACCCCTACGGAGGACAACACGCAGAGACGCCTCAACACTCACTCCCCTCTAGAGTGATTGTAGAGGGCGGGAAAAACTTCTTCCCCGCAGAGAAAGTGACAGATAGGAAATTCGGCAAAGCCAGGGACGATATAGGCTCAAAGTGGCCCTTGCGTCCCCTGTAGTTCGCTGAAATCTAGATCCACACACAGCCAGAAGGAATGATGCATTCTCCATGCACCGAGCGGCCATTGGTAGGCCCCTCGCGCCCGCCATTATGGTCTGGCTCTCTGGGGTTGACCACTCACCCACAGGCGTCATCGAGAGTCACTGGCAAGGTTGCTGACCGAGCCCTCTCGTCGGACTTAGAAGAACCCGTCCTACGCTCCAATAGGACTCCCCCCCCCCCTTTAGCCCTCGAACCCTTAGTTCCCAGTACTCCCTGAATCTGCCGTCGAATCAAGGACCTCTGAGGTTCTGAGGTTGACGCGGAGAACCAACGCGGAGGCGGGGGGGTGGTACTACTGTGTGCACCCCTTGGTTTTTCAACACCAGGCCTAGCCCTGGTGCAATTTTCGCGCACGGCAAGGGCGCTCCCAATGACGCACACACAGAGCGAAGACCCAAGAGTTTCAAGACACGTGTGCCCTCGCCTCAGACAACCAAGGAAAGACGGCCAGCTTACAGCTTCACTGGACGTCAGTCAGTGGCACCCCTACGGAGGACAACACGCAGAGACGCCTCAACACTCACTCCCCTCTAGAGTGATTGTAGAGGGCGGGAAAAACTTCTTCCCCGCAGAGAAAGTGACAATGCAATATAAAAAGAACAACCTTGCTGTGCTAACGATTGATAGTAAGATAATAATAAGGTGGAGCATGTGTCTAGGAATTTCCCGCCATACGACACCAATATGCAAATATGCAGGGACACAATCGGCTGCCGACCCAATTGGAATGCCATTGGCCCCAATTATAAGTTATAATTAGGATCCTTGCGCGACAGTCAGGACATCAATTCTACAACTTTCTATCATGCTGAACTACTGAACATCCAAATCTCCTGATATAGCTCCGTGAGTTTAGTCAATGTTAAAATATCACTGTTATAAATCCAACCAAACCTGCCTTGGACATTTTTCCGTTTTCTCAGAAAAAAAACTCACCTTCTTAAAATAGGTTTATTCTTTCTTTTTTTTTAAACTTTTATGGTATTTTTAAAATATAAACGACAACTTGTGTGGCAGACAAATTTGATGGGAAAACAAACGGTCCTTGGTCAAAGTTGACGCCTTAGGAAGATAAACGTTCTCTCTCTCTCCTCTCCTCATTCCTATCTCCCCTCTATGAGGAGATTTGTGGGTTTGAAGTAGCGCACGCCTTCATATACCGCCATGTGAGGGAGTTACTCCCCGAGACACTCTCGACAGAAAACAAGATCATTCTGCGAGATTTCCTCAACAAGGCAATTGAGCAGGTTGGGGACAAAGACCCATTTATAACCAAGGGCCGAATTCAGGATGTCTTGTAGCCCTTGATCTAAACCAATGAAGCCTGTATAGATTTCATTATGTATATTCATCCTTATTATTATTATTATTATTTTCTTTAGTTTTCATATGTCACCATAATATTTTATGAACGAAGTAATAAAAGTTGATTCAATCTCAATCTCCTCTTCTCTCTATTTCTTAAGACAGGTATAATTATCTCTATTATAAAGCTGAAAGTTTATCTGTCCAAATAAATTTTGTGAAACTGCGAATAATATGGTCGTGATGTTTATACAGGTTATTGTGGGTGAAAGTTCTTTAGGTCAACTGTCGTGTCTTCTACATTTCTATTTTTTAAGTTTTATTGACATTTCTCTGTCTCTTTCTCGCGAGAATAAATTACCATAAATGCATACAAGCAATATTACTATTTTACCTAAAAGTTTAGAAAGGGCAAGACCCACGAAAGAGAACTCCCAATAAATACATTTAATTAAAAACACTTGTGGAATAAGTAATTTCTTTAATTATCGTATGTCAACATGCGATACTAGCATAATAATGTTATTTATAATGATAAAAAAAATTCCATAAAATTAAATTAAACAATTTGGAATACTGGAGCCAATCTTAGAAGAAGTCGGTTCATTCGTATAGTTGCTATTTATAATGTTTGGTTTTTTAATCACACAAGAAAAAATATATCGAAAGCGTTTGCTTCTTGATATTATGGGAGAATATTTTAAATTTAATCAACAGATTTTAAAATATATATATTAAGCATTTTTCTTTCATTGTCTCTATGTTCTTTTATGCAAATAAGTTGGTAATTGTGTTTTACATCAAAATAAATTGATTCGTGTCATTTTCATGTTTGTCTTCTCTAATTTATCTATGTGACATTTTGGTGGAGATGCCGAATAATTTGACGAAGAGAAACTGAAGATAAACGAGCAGAAGCCATGAGTGTTATGAGCCAAGATTCCAATTTAATTATTCCATTAAATAAAAAAAAATCAACGATTAGTTTATATTTATTCCGATAGATGGCGCAAGCCATCAGCAACTATTAGTTTCATGATCAGGTGATGCCTTTCTTTTAATATTTATCAACCTGATCTCAAGTACAATTTCACTTTTGTACCATTTTAACATAAATTTGAATTTGCATCAATTCTTCTGGATGGCCTCAGTATACTATATATAGGGGGATATATGTAAATAGAGATCTATGTAAATATAATGGCGATGTCAGAAAGGGATAACTGACCTCCGGGTGGTTCTCGTTAGCGATGTTTCGATCACGCAGAGGTCGGCCCAACATCATCATTATCATCACAAGAGCGGTCTGGATCTTTCCCAACTTGACCCCATCCGTGGAACTACCTTCATTGTCTTCTACTGATTCTTTATTGTGGAACAAACGTTATTATTTTCTGAGATATATGTCTATGATTATCGTAGTTGTTGCTGTTACTGTTCTTACTCTAAGTCCTCCATATATCTTCAGGTAGTGTCAGAGGCGCCATATTCATTGTACATAGTGATATGCATATACAGTTAAACCTGTCTATAACGCCCCCTCTAAATAGCGCCTTCCTCTCTATAGCGCCCGATTTTGGCGAGTCCCAAGTGGGAGCGCTATAGACAGGTTTAACTGAATACAATTATCTTTTTAAAATAGTGCAGACTGTGTGCACTTTTGCGTGTATTGAAAATATGTCAATAAAATTATATTAATTGTAAAATTGTATATCTTCAGGTAGTTTCACTTTTGCGAGTTCCAGACATAATCTCGTCAATCCAAAATATAGATAGGGACGATATCCAAGCAGACCTAAAACCTGACAGGGTCAAAATACATAATTAAAAAAAAATTAAGGTGTTTCGGGATTTGAGTAAATCAAATTTTCCCACAGAATCAGTTTTTTTTTCAATTCTGCTGGTGACATGTGATTTCTAGGTCCGTTCAGGAGGGGGGGAAAGTGACAATACAGGTGGAATACATCCCCTTCCGTTTGACATCGCATGCCTGCCCCGGATGTAGCGTGGCTGTCGATGGAACACTCCTAGTACCATTCCCGGTAGTTGCTCACGGCTGAATCTACAGTAGCGCTACAACTGAGATATTAATGATTTAAGCCTTTCCCTTATTTTCACAAAACAGTTCTATACCCCCCTTCGGGGAATATAAAAATTTTGAAGGACATGGCTCGTTAATGGTAAACCCTCCTATCAGTTTCGACAGTTTAATTTGTATTACACTCATAACACAAAACAGAAGGAAGTGGAAAGTCTTTGATGTCGCCGGTCGCCTTTTTTTTTTTTTTTTTTGGAGACACGGGCAATATTGTTCACACTTGGTTATCTTGTGTATCTTCAATAAAGGTCACTGTAATATCTTTCAGAGTTATTGTCGTAATCCCGATATACATGCTAAAAGGTACAAATTCTTCAAGTATTGTCCATGAGTAGATATACATTCATTCTATACCGAGAATTCTTGATTCTCTCCAGACTTCCTATCTATATTCATACAACCTTGAAACAATGGAGGAGCAATAAAACCAGTTGAATTCCTAGAATCGAGTACTACTGTATTGAGGTGTTAGGCGTATCAGAGAAGGTAATTCAGTAAGAAATACTTGATAAAGGGATTTTTAAAGTTTTTCGATGAACATGCTGCGTAGTACGTCACAATGAAGAACAAAGGAAAGTTCGATATCATTGCTCTCTCTAAACTAAAAAAAAAAAACTCGACTAATAACTGATTTAATTTACGAATAAATCTCTATTTATGTCTTTATATACAATTTTTCTCATTTAAATTTTACAAAATACAGGTGATATGCAAAATATCAAGTTGCATATATCATGACCAGTACAAAATATTGTCTTAAAATATATAATGAGAGGAAAAATACTATTTTAGAAAGTAGTACACAACATACATCAATCATACTTCTGAGCTAGGTTCTCCATCTTAAAGATCTATCAGGTCATGATATGAATGTGATCAGGTGCCTTCTGCGTCATATCTGCGCAATTTATTTTTGTTCCTCATTACATACACTCATGAACAAAACTTAAGGAAGTTGTACCTTTTAGCATTTATATCGGGATTGAGACAATAACTCTGAAAGATATTACAGTGACCTTTATTGAAGACAACACGAGATAACCAAGTGTGAACAAAATATCCACTAAAAGAAGAAAAACAAGTTGGGAAGATTATCGTTGTCTTTAAAATTACCTGTGTCTCCTTTAAAAAAAAAAAGGACGACCGACGACATCAAAGACTTTCCACTTCCATAAGTTTTATCCATGAGTGTACATATCAAGGTAACGGTTTCATATTAAATTTAGATTTGAAATTTGACACTACAGTTTAGATACCCTACAATTTACCCTTCGAATGTATTTTGCCCATAAGTGTACATAACAAGTTGACAATTTCATATTAAATTGAGAATACAAAAATTGGCCTTACGGTTTAGATATCCTCGAATTTCCCCTTCGACTGTAGGTTAATGCTCTAGTTACCTAGGTGGATGTCCAGAGGTGTCAGTTGGACTTTCCCCCTTCTAGATTTTAGTGTCACCTCAGATTGTCCATTGTCCATTGTTGATACACCCGCGATGTCCAACACTTCAGGACACCTCGAGAAAAAGTCGCTCACTAACTTCTGACGTCCTCTTCGGAAGAGGAAATCATTCAATCAAACTTATAACAAAAATGTACTTTTTTTTTCCAAAGTAATAAAAACTACAGAGTTCGAAAGTATTACATAACTATTTTTAACTTTAATGTAATATTTTTTACAATTTAGCGATAATTTTTTCTTTAAATATACACTCATGGACAGCGCTTAAGGAAGTAGAAAGTCTTTGATATCGCCGGTCGTCTATTTTTTTTTTGTTTGTTTTGTGAGTAACATTTCAAAGAGCTTCAATTCTTTCTTCTTTTCTGAAAGTCCAACTCTAAAATCCGTAATTAATCACAGGAAATACCGATATGACTCTCTACAATTCTATTTCTTTGACACCCTACCTACACTCATGGACAAAACTTAAGTCTTTGATGTCGCTAGTCGTCTATATATATATATATATATATATTAAGAAAAAGGCATCTCCTTATCGTGCAACTGAAAGTTGCTGATGGCTTGCGCCATCTATCGGAATAAATATCAACTATTCTCGTTGATTTTTAATTATTCCAGAATTGGCCAAATACCCATTCTTGATTAATCAAGAAAAGCTAACCACGGACGCGTTTCGGGCTGTTGGCCCTCATCAGCGTGGTGCAAGCTGTGATATATTAGCTAATTAGTTTAATATTTGTTTTTATTTAATTGTTTTGCACAGAGTCAATGATGATAATTGTGTGGATATGTATATATAGTGTTTGTGTTTATAGAGGTTGGTTGTATTTTAATATGGAATTGTGTTAACTATGTTTGTTGTTAGCATTAAAAATATATACTATTTTCAGGTCTTCTGGCTAGAAAACATTGCAACATCTATAGTGTAAGTACAGTATAACTGATAGGTGACCAAAAATAAATTGGTCATTAAGGCATCCTGAAAAATCATGAAACGGGTAGTTAAGGCCAGAATTGCGTGAGAACGCTATACAATGCGAAAAAATAGTACAAATGTAATATTGTACTGGGATAAGGTGCATAAATTAAGAAAAAGGCATCTCCTTATCGTGCAACTGAAAGTTGCTGATGGCTTGCGCCATCTATCGGAATAAATATCAACTATTCTCGTTGATTTTTAATTATTCCAGAATTGGCCAAATACCCATTCTTGATTAATCAAGAAAAGCTAACCACGGACGCGTTTCGGGCTGTTGGCCCTCATTAGCGTGGTGCAAGCTGTACCTCAACGACCAAAAATAAATTGGTCATTAAGGCATCCTGAAAAATCATGAAACGGGTAGTTAAGGCCAGAATTGCATTTTTTTTTTTTTAAGAAGACAGAGTCAATTTTATTCACACTTGGTTATTTCGTGCGTCTTCAAAAAGGTCACTGTAATATCTTTCAGAGTTATTGTCTGAATCCCGATATACATGGTGGAAGGTACAACTTCCTAAGTTTTGTCCATGAGTGTATATTGGTTATCTCGTGTATCTTCAATAAAGGTCACTGTAATATCTTTCAGAGTTATTGGCTCAATCCCGATATACATGCAAATAGGTACAACTTCCTTAAGTTATCGTATATACAAGAACATTAGCCCGTTCTGTGAACGGATCCAGAATGACAGCCCGTTCTAAACGAAAGGAGGATCAAGTTCACATATTTCTGTAATTATTTCAATGAATTATTCACAAGGAAAATGTATCTGGTCACACCTGACCGAGGCAGAATTCTTTGTTAATTCCGAAGCCGATGAAATCACCACCGCCATGCCTGACAGAGTTGGCGCCAGATTCCTTTAGGTCGGAAGTGATGAGTCGCCTTTATGCAAATTGCTGCCAACTTCACCTACTCTAATTTAGGTTAAATATTACAATATTGATTGTTTTGGTGTAAAGACTTCGGTTTAGGTAGCACATCGGTGTATTGATTGTTGTTTATATTTGGATATTGTCAAATTTAATATATATATATATTGTCGCGGAGATAAATAAAGCAAGGGCAAATTTGGGAATAATTAATTTATTATAAAGGTGGGTATTTACCTTTTAGTTCTCCAATAAAATTATATGCAAGAGGTATTTATAGGGAGAGAGAGTCAGATAATAAAACAACTTATCCCAAGGCAAAGATAATAATAATGAGAGTGGTCAGCCACCGAGGCGTCCCGTTTTCCTTATTTGCCGATAAGATTCCGAGAACCACTCACACCTGTGGTCGTCCCCTTGGAGTCCAGTGATGATTGACAGGTGTCCCATGGAGCTTCTTATGACCGGAGTTACAGAGCTACTTGACAATATATATATGAAAAAAAAACAATAAAAAATAAAAATGATGCATCTAGAAATGCTCATGCGAGTCTGGTCAGGATAGCCTTTTTTGATTTGAATATATATAAGCGAAAATTAAAAAGAGGTATACTTTCACTTGATTTATTTTATTCATTGAATATCTTTTAAAATATATTCATCTGGCTACACTGTATTTAAAAAAAAAATCGTTTCGTCACTAAAAAAAAGCTTCTTTTTTTTAAATTATATTTTTTAATTATATATATGCATATACCGTTGTTCTATGTTTAATGTAGTTCACTTAGCAATTCAGAGTGATAACAAGAAGGGGTTAAAAAAAAAAGCTTACGGCCAAGATGGCGATGATGATGATAAGTCAGGCGGGCCAAGTTAATCACAGATAATAAGGAGCGCACTCCCCCCCACCCTGTGTTAAATGTAGCAGCGCCCACTGAAGAAGACCCAGTAACATACTGAACTTTCAACTTGGAACATAATAGTGGTTTTTTGTTTATGTTTTTCCCCTTCTTGAAATGTTGCAATAACTTTGATGAATTACTGCCTCTCCGTGTTTCAAACTTTGGTCTCTCTCTCGTGAAGTTATCGTTTAGAATGTTGTTACAAGCCCTCAGCCCAAACATTAGACTTTTTTAGGCAACTATGGTGTCCAATTAGTCACTCATCCACCATATTCACCAGACCTAGCACCTTGTGACTTTTTTTATTATTTCCAAAAGTTAAGTTATTGTTGAAAGGGATAAAATTTGACACTGATGATGAAGCACTGCAAGTCTTTATCAATACCGTAAATTCCATCCCCGAAGATGACTGGGGTAAGTGCTTCGATAATTGGTTTTCACGGATGAAATCTTGAATAGGTGCTAAGGGTGAATACTTTGAGAAACTCTGAAAATTTGAAAGTTGCAGCTTTAATAAAAATAAGTGATTGCAAAAACTTTTGGAGTCACCGTGATACAAGGCCATGATAATCATGGTGAGTAGTTAACGATTGATTTTACTGTAGGTGCACCACATGTCTACACATGTAGAAAACAAACAGTTCGAGTTTTGCACTTAGAAGTGTACCAGATTCCCATTTGGTTACTTGCGCTCACTGGTAGGGTTGGAAATTTTGCAAGAATCGGGTGCCATTGAAGTAATTTTTTGTTTAGAAAAAGTACCCAATGCGGGATTGAATTCCGGTTCGTGGTTGTGGAAAATCGACAGTTTATACCATTCATCCACTAACCCTTAATGTTGTTCGCAATGAAATAATACGTCAGGAGTCTACCTCTTTGTTTACCTCAATGTTAGAGCAGCTTGCTAACTTAACTTAAACTAGCATATATAACCTAAAAATAATAACCCGGGTACAATGTTCGGGTTTTGCCAGAGTGCAATTTTACCCACGAGTGTATAAAAATATAAAAATTACGGGAAGATAGTATTCGTTTACTACAAAGGAGGCACCTCTCCCTTTAGAAATGCATTAAAACAATATATTTTTAACACAAAGCAATAACGCGCCATCTATACATATAAAATGAAAGGATTTAAATGCACGAATGTTTCTTTTATATACATAATACAAACTTCTACTGTCATTACTGCGATGAAAAAATATATTGGGAGGGCTCTTGGCTCATCAGTGGTGAACCCTCCCAGCGGTTTGGCCAATTTAATCCACCAGACCGCTTCTCAGAGCTCTAATACTGTATTGGACGATTCTACTTATATACGCAGAACTGAAGGATGGAATCTCAGAAATGGTTTTCAAGAAAACTATGGACATAAGCTTATAGCATATAATATATTTTTTATTTATCACCCCTGTACAGATGCCAAAATACAGCAACCTGTAGACCTCTGTATTGATAACCATTGCTTGAAACTGTGGTATAGAGGTTAGATTTTGTCTGAATTTTCCAAAACTGGTGTTGTGGCTTATTCTTTATCATCACACACCTGTGCGTTATATATAGGAACTAGCCGAATGACCCGGGCAACGATGGCGTGATCGTAGCCAACCAATAGGAGAGCGCCATTCCAAAAAAAAAAGCAAACGGTGACAGAGATGAAAAAATATTAAGAACGCATGACGCTCGTAACTGTATATAGAATAATAAACGAGCATATCTAAAGGAAGAGATTTTCTCCTGTTGATAGTAATAACAAGACTACGTGGTTTTAACAGCTTAAAACACACAGATTCTTTTTCATTTAAGACTACTTCATCCCAAGACTGTGAATGCAAGTAGCCAGATGGAACTCTGTCACACTTAGTTAGTGCGGAAAAAAAAACTCGAACTATGTTTTCTACATATATAGACGTGTAAAAGCAGTCGTCAATTACTACTCACCATGATTATCATGGCCTGTACCACCTATACTCGTAGTGTTGCATCAATACACCCTACATTTATTCAAAATATTCTATGATATTTAATATTTATTAAAACAGAATTTTTAGATTATCATCATTTCTTTTTATAGTTTTATTCCGCTGCTTCTCTGTACTCATGTTAGAGTCAGCAGCAAAGGCTTCCATGTTAGGAACGGCCTCAAACTACAGTCAGACTCTCACCAAAGTGTGCCTTGATCATTGTGCCAAGATCAACGAAAGCTACATCCCTACACCCCATTCCATGAGATCATGGAATTCGTGTAATCTTTACACAAGGGGATAAAAAAAACAACATAGTTCCATTCCTTTTGTAATATTGTTATTGTAAATTGTTACAAAATCCTAGAATCGAAGAGTTTCTCGTAAGGTTTTTTTATTATTATTATTATTTAGCCGAGCTTTCAAGCATTTCTTCCCCTCGACAGGAATAAAAAAGAGAGCCTTTTTGTCGTTCATATTTCTTTAAATGCAAATCTTTCAATATATGTTTATGTGCGGATATATGTATATAAAAACCATATATCTTCTTATACGTTCGCATTTTAACTCTTGTAGAAAGACAGAAATGCTCGAAAGCTCGGCTAAATAAAAACGTTACACGAAACTCTTCATTCATATATTTTAATATATGTAAATGTGTGCGGATATGCATATATATATAACAATATGTATTCTTATAGGTTCCATTTTAATCTCCTGTGTAAGGACATAAATGCTCGAAAGCTCGGCTAAATAATAATAATAAAAAAAACCTTACAAGAAACTCTTTATGCAAATCTTTTATGATATGTAAATGTGTGTGCGGATATATATAAAACAATATATCTTCTTATACGTTCTCATTTTAATCTCCTGTATAAGGACATAAATGCTCGAAAGCTCTGCTAAATAAAAAAAACTCACAAGAAATTCCCTCACTATTTTTGTTCTTTTTATAATAGACTGCTCGAGGTGATTCTATCCATCTAAAGAAAGGTTTTAGAGTTTCCCTGAGCGACCCTGGGATTATTCCAGACCGTTTAGCACGACATCATTTATTCAGAAGTCCTCCCCATCAAAGAAGGAGACACGAAAGAAAGGGAAAAATAACACGCAGAGGCCTCGGTGCGTGCCACAACGACAAAGGTAGAGTGGAAGTATGTCCCAATAAAAATATCCATGGCAGAAAGTGCTGAGTTCAGGGTGATGACGTCGCATTACCGCGGTGGTAGGATGCCTGCTGTCTTTCCAAACACCACCACTACAGCCCCACCGCTACTAATACCTACCCCGATGACCCATGAGCTCCTGACCGCTCCTGCACCCCCTATAGCTCTCACTCCTGAGGGTGATGTGGACATAGAAAAGTTACTCATCCGATTGAAGGATCGAGAATTCCCGCACTCAATATATAACAAGAATAATGTGGTCAGGATGGATATCATACTCGCGGTCTATTACGAAGAAGAAACGGAGCACCTCCTCGGGCTACTCACGCCTGAAGACAAGATTCTTCTCGACAAATTCTTCGAAATTATCATCAAACATGTTCCGAACATGAACTCCCCAAATGGCAGGGATCTGTCTAGATTCAAGGCGGCTTTAAGCTCCTGATCCGGATGTGCCCTCGGAGAGGGCTACGTCGATTGTAAATATCTCTCTTCATTCCTACCATTATTATTACCTTATAACTCCCTTTGAGTGCAAAGATTGACGAGATGTCAATAAAGTTGTTTAATGGTCAAAATTGTCACAACTACACTCCATAATGTACCTCTCCCCGGACCTTCAGTCCTGGATCTTCGCGGTGGATCTCGAGGATCATGCCATCACCATCTCCTCAGCGGCGAAGCACGCGATCTACGTTTTTTTTTCGTAGATCGCGAAATGCGTGGTATCGTTGGAGACCCGTTGGCGATCTTCCATCAAACTCTGCAGCGGTGGTGCCATGTACATATTCATTGTACATATATTTTATTGTATTTTTTACACTTTTTCTTTTTTTATCATAATAATCATCATCATTTTAAAATTTTCACCTCTACTTGAATAGTGCGGACTGTGCACTTTTGTCTATATTTTGACGTGATTTCAATAAAACTATGTTATTTGTCTCCCTTTAAAATAATGTAATTCAATGAATCGTTTTCGTTATTTTTATCACACATCGCGTTCCTATTAAAATCATCTAAACGTACAACAACTAAACACCTTTGAGAAATTCGGTATAAAAAAAAAAACCTTCTTTAAAATAAAAGACACTTCGGCTAGAAAAAGGTTTTTATTTTCTCGACGTTTCGACAAAAATATTTTGTCCTCGTTAAGAAAAATAAAAATGAAAGCATTTAGAGGCGGTATAAATTTTAAGAATTATGAATGCCGGCCAGGCAATTTCTATCTTCATGAAAAACAAACCTCCTATAAAAGATGTAAAGTCTTTCTCAATAGTTCTGTTTATTAAGCAAAGTTTATTGATCTTTTGAGCACTCGCGTTCTTTACCAGGCTGAAAGATCGAGAGCTTGCGGGTTTTCCTTAATTAACGATAAATGATGATATATGTGAAAAGAAACACACATTGCCAAAAAATAATATTTAAAATTTTTATCAATAGATGGCAAATGTGAATTTATAAATAAACGTATTGCCAAAGTTTGTAATATAATATCTCTATTTTTCATATGTTTTAAAAAACAAACCACTCAACAAAATAACCGAACTGTGGAATCCATATATACAGAATCATTAAATCGAAGCTCTTCCTCGTACTGATAAAGGCCGTGAGTTTTCCGAATATACATAGCTGTGGTGTTAATTGAATGATCTGGTTCGGCACGATATATGTAGAGCCCATAAAAGGAGAACAATTGATTTACTTTTCAAGGGATAAATTAAAAAGAAAAAAAAGGTAGTTGATTAATATGTAGTTAAAAGTACATAAAAAAAGGGGGAAGATGTGTATTGGTTTCATATGAATTCCAATGGTCTCCAGTCCCAGAACCCAGTCGATTCCCGACAGCCATAAACCGGGATTTCACATATTATTCATTGTTGTAAATATCATAAACTAGGCTGTTCTTGTTGAGCGGTACCTAATAAAGTGATTTTGGAACCGAAACTATACAATATGGCGATTTTTCTAACTGATTTATCAAGAAAAAAGGCTTTTTTTTCAAATTATTTATAATAATAATATTTAATTTATATTTTTTCCGATAGATGGCAGTGGCCATCAAATGACGTGAAGAGATGTCCATCCAGAAAGAAGAACATGTTCAGAGAACAAGCCGGGGGGTGTATGTATCGGCCTAAATTTACACGGGGTCAACAACCTACCCCCTGTCTTCAATATTTTTGTAACTCTGGCGGTGTTTCCCCCCCTCCCTCCAATATGTACTTCTAATATTGACTTTGACCTAACTCCAGCTTCTTGGGGAATTCACACACTTTTTTATGTTTAAATAAAAAGGCATATATTGGATCAAATTATAATACCTTGATAAAGGTTGGCGTTCAGCCAACTGAAATATTAGTAAAATAAATTATATTTTGATCCAATATATGCCTTTTTATTTAAAGATTTATTTATGTATTGCTTTATTTTTGAAACTTTTTTAAGTGAAAATGTATTTTTAATACATTAGAAGGAATAAGTGCTTTTGCATATTAGCTAATGTTGTTTTGAAAATAAAGCAATCCATGAATAAATCTTTAAATAAAAAGGCATATATTGGATCAAAATATCATTTATTACACACATTAAAATGTTATAATACCTTGATAAAGGTTGGCGTTCAGCCAACTGAAATATTGGTAAAATAAATGATATTTTGATCCAATATATGCCTTTTTTTTATGTGAAAACGTATTTTTAATACATTTATTAGAAGGGAGAAGTGTTTTTGCATATTAGCTAAAATATACATTAATACGTCTTTAAAATGAATAAGTATTATTCATAAATATATTTATATATGAGATATATTCTTTTTTTTTTTTTTGTCTGTCAAAGACAACCCTCTATTACATGAGTTCTCCGGTGATCTATGTCTAAAGTTCTATATCGAGTGAACGCTATCGAGTGTACAAGAAGACCCCCTCCTTGTCTGGAGGAGGACTCTCTCAAGGTGGGGAAGCCTTCCTTGTTGAAGACATTTGTACACAACTATATATATATTCCCCTACACTTTATATGCTCTTTTACTCTTTTATTTTTTCACCTTTGTAAAATTTGATTAAAAGAATCAATAAAATTGTTTAAATTGTCGTGTGAACGCGAAGTTCAAATAATCAACGATTCTGAATATGAAGAACAAATGTTTCTTTTACACATTAAAAAAGCACATATGTAATTCTGCTGACCTAAAAGCTTATGTCTTTAATTGCTTGAATACCATTTCTAAGATTCCACCCTTCAATGTAGCATATAAAAGCAGAATGATTCAATACAGTATTGGAGCTCTTAAGAAGCGGTCTGGTAGATTAAATTGGCGAAACCGCTGGTAGGGTTCACCACTGATGAGCCAAGCCCTCCCAATATTTTTTCATCGCAGTAAGGATAGTAGAAGTTTGATTTATTTGTAAAAAGAAATATTCACCTCTTAATGTTTTCAATCATATAAATACATATTTCTATAAAGTTCTCTTTATAAAACGTGTTTAGCAGTTGAATGTTTGTATTCAGCACCTTCTTAGTTTCCTGATCTTATCCATTCTGTTAAAGATACCTATTAGAGGAGACACATACAAGTATAGTATAAGCACTTGTACAACACAACAACAAAAACCTTTATTAAAACACTATTGTCTTACAAGGGGATTCTCCAAAAGGTTATATATGTACATGAGTGAGGAGGAAAAGCAATTTACAGGGGAGCAATCAGCCGTTGTCTGTGGAGTTGAGCACTTCTTCCCCCATTTTATCAATCACTTTGAAAAATTCTAAATATTTATAAACAAATGTTTTAACCAGCAGGAGAGTAGTAAACATTTTATATGCATGTTGTTCATTATAGTTAGTTTGCACCGAAATTTCGTGAATTTCAAGTTTCTTTTCCTGTAGAAATGGGCAATGGAATAGATAATGGATCAAATTGTCTTGGATGATAGCATTCCAAGTACTTGTATATATTTAAAGTGATTCAAAAATGAATATATATTTCCCAGCACTTAGGACTTTTACGTCAGAAATTTAGTATTTACGAGCGTCAAGGTCTAACAACCCGAGGTCTACAAGGTAGATAATCTGTAGGTGACCCAAGGCTGGGTGTTTTGTATTGTAAAAATATATATAAATAGGTACCTCGTTTTGCTAGACAGCCTTGGAATAATCGACTGGGTCATTCAGGAATAAAGGGCGGTTGTTCTCTATATAGATCTTGACTGTCCTTTCAATTTATGTTGCTTCTTGAAATATATGTGGCTTTAAGACATTGTCCTTCTAATTGGGTATTTCCTCCCAAATATGACTCGAGGACCACGCCATCACCATATCCTCAGCGGCGAAGCATGCGATCTATGTCCTATAGCCTCCCTTGCTGAAGAAATGTGTGCCTATACAACAGATGGCGCTCTGCCTTCTAAAAAGAACATGTGCTCCTGGTCAGGATATGCCTTTTTTATTTTTAATATACAACTGTATATTTAATTAAAAAGGCATATATTGGATCAAAATATCATTTTTTTTACCAATATTTCAGTTGGCTGAACGCCAACCTTTATCAAGGTGTTATAACATTTTAAAGTGTGTCAACAACACATTAAAAATGTTATAATACCTTGATAAAGGTTGGCGTTCATCCAACTGAAATATTGGTAAAATAAATGATATTTTGATCCAATATATGCCTTTTTAATTAAAGATTTATTTATGGATTGCTCTATTTTCAAAACAACTGTATATATTTCCCTACATTTTATCTACCCTTTATTTAACCTTTTATTAGATATTACCCTTTATTTTGTCTTTTTTAAAACAATTAATTAGAAGAATAATTAAAATTCAACGATTAAGTGATATTTATTCTGACAGATTAAGCAAACCATTGGTAATTTTAGTTGCACAATCAGTACTTCTTAAATAAACGTTTTAATTATCAAATCTCCCAGTATACACAGGAACAATAAGGAAGTGATAGAGAGATGTGGCCAGAAGATTGGAGTTTCTCCAGTTTAGCCTATTGTGTGACGGGATCAATTGGCAGACATGGTCACGTGCCCTTGACCTCCCCTGGACTGCGCCAATGTAAGACCAGCTGCCCTAGTGACTCAATTCTGACCCCGTTTTGATAGATATCGCCAACTCTCTGTATCAACTCATTAACACCGGGGAGAAGGCCACTGACCATGCTTCACTGGTGGAGAATCAAGCATGGTTGTTTGTTTGGACAGTGGTCGAACTGTAATTATCCACGATCAGTACCCAGGTTCGAATCCTGCATTGAAGTTTTTTTGGCATGGTTGTAAGACATCAGTGTTTGATTGGACAGTGGTCGAACTGTCGTTTTACACGACCAGTATCCAGGTTCAAAACCCGCATTGAAGTTTTTTTTTACATAATAAATAAAGCTCATGCCCCCTAATATCAATTCACAATCCTCCACGCATTAGTATTTCACAATAGGTTTATATATAGATCTACACTGTCCCCACAAAGCGTTCAAATTTCCATATTTACCTTAATATAAGATTACCAAGAATTTATCATTGATTTAAAAAAAAACACTTCTATTCAATAGGTTTATGCAATTTTTTTTACAGAAATACATCTTAGAATTTGACGGATTATATCATTCAGACTGTAAAAATGGCAAGTAACTTAGATTTGAACTAGAAATGCACAAGCCAAGCTAAATTCGCATCTCTCCTTCCTTTAAAAATCAAGAGCCAGGCTTGTGTCATTAAAGAAAAATTTTGTATAGAATTTATGTTTTTTTAAAATTATTCTTGGGGTACAAATCAAATGGATGAAACGACTCCTCTATAGAACTGACCTGTAATTTTCTCTCTCCCTAAAATAGACCAAAAAAAGAAAATCCCACAATAAAATCAATGATAAAAATGTTTGTGAGTAAACAATAGAAAGGCTTATTTCTGGGTTTATTTTCTCCCCCGGAATTTATTATTATCGTTGAAAAGAGCAATGACAATGACGACAAATGGCGGTTTTCTTCGGCTCACTTCACCGAGGACAGTTTTCCATTTTGGAAACTCCCTTTACACGAACATAAGAGTAATCTTGATGAGCCAAGCCCTCCCCAATATTTTTTCATCACAGTAAGAACAGTAGAACTTTATTTTATGTATAAAAGAAACACTTAATTGATTTAATTTCCTATTTATATAGATGGAGCGTTATTGCTTTGTATTAATTTATGCCCAACTGACTTTTTCTTATTGTTTGCGGAAGCGCATTGCTCGATACAAATATGTATATGTAATTCTACCGTTCCAAACGCTTATGTCCATGGTTTGCTTGAATAACATTTCTGAGATTCCACCCTTCATTGTAGAATATATAAGCAGAATCGTCATACAGTATTAGAGCTCTAAGAAGCGGTCTGGTAGATTAAATTGGCGAAACCGCTGGGTGGGTTCACCGCTAATGAGCCAAGGCCTTCCAATATTTTTTCATCACAGTAAGGACAGTAGAAATATTTATTTTGTGTATAAAAGAAACATTCGCGCTTAAATTATTTAATTTGCTATATATAGATGGCCCCTTATTTCTTTGTATTAATAAAGAGTAGGCGTTTCGTATTTGATAGATGTTTTGTATACCTTTTATCATTATATATTACCATCTTTTAATAAACACACAAATATATTCTCTCTAAATCCTAATAATTCCTGTGATTTTATTTTCGGAAATATGTAATTGAGTTATATTAAATAATTAAGGATTATTTTGGATCAAAAGTGTTTAATAAAACGTCCAATATTTCGATGCGGGATTCAAACCCTGTAAACAAATCATTTATGTGATACACGAGTAGTGAGGTTTTCAGCAGATTGGTTCAATGTAATAAAAATGAATTGCTCAATTTTTTCAACAATTTAGTTATATCACAAAGCAATAACGCGCCATCTATATATATAAAATGAAAGGATTTAAAAGCACGAATGTTTCTTTTATATACAATACAAACTTCTACTGTCCTTAATGCGATGAAAAAATGTGTATAAGAAACATTCGTGCTTTTAAATTTAGTTATATGTTTTTAAATGTGTGTTTTCAACTCCGCCATTTCCATTCCCGGAAAATGACTCGGCTGATAGTACCCTATACGGCTCATAGTTTCCAGGAACACGGGAACAGGCTAAAATTAAGCGCTATCTCTCTATTAAAAAGTTAAGTTTTCTGTCTATTATGAAAGTTTAGTTATGACGGCCTGTGCGGATTACAAGGTTGAACTTGGTGGTTTCATTAACTCCGCCTTTTTGCCAGTTCCAAACTCGGATGAAATAGGAGGATGGGGAGCAGTAACAAGCTCTCTACAAACTGGGATCAGCTGATAGTACCCTGTAAGGACTCCTGATCCAGGGATACAGGATGAGTCTGTACTCCATGTTAGAAGCGGCTGTACATGGTGTCTGTTCCTCATGTCAGAGGCGGTCATTTCATATTGGAGCTAAGTCGGTCTGCTACTGAGTAGTGCTCCCAGTCTTAATGATAAAAGCAGAAACATTATACTTCACCCAATCATAATGGATGTCAAATCTACATGATTAGCTCTACTTATCATCAGCAGACACCATCAAAAATCTCAATTATATTATGATTGAGTGGAGATAAGAGATTTTGGGTCAATGTGTGTGTGATTCAGGAGAGAGCCACTATAAATAAGTTAAAACTCCACGAAACCATGTCATATTACAGGTAGATTCCTTTTTAAAAAGGATGATAAGGGGTTGAAAGAGGACACCAATCAAAAGAAGACGTTAAGGGCGATGGACTGGTGTATGACTCAGTAGGGTCAAAGAAGAGGGGGTTGGTCTACGTAATTGGGTGATGTCGTTGATACCCCAGGAATGTGTCTACCGAGTGGAATAACCCACAAATTAAGATGGATGACGTACATGGTCAATAGCCAAACTCTATATTCTACAACACTTATATAAATCATTGATATTTTTTCTATTCATAGAACTCTTTTATTTTTTTAAGCCATCTAGTTTGCCTAAAGTGTAAAAAAAAAAAACTGCTTTTTTATTCATATTTTTTTACCAAAGAGCAACAATGGGGGGGAAATCAAATTTGAATAAGGGCTCTATAGGATGATGTATTAACTAAAATTACATATTGGCTAGGTTAGACTCTTTGATATCAAAAATAAAGAAAGCATATCCTGACCAGGAGCACATGTGCTTTACAGAAGGCCATCTGGTGGAACAGAAATCAACTAAACATTGATTTAGCCTGTTCCCTGATATTTGGAAACCCAATTTATTGATAAATAGAGAAAAGCCATCCACTCTTTGATATGCAAATGTAGTTGTTTACTTATTTTCAATAACTATGGCTAGTCTCATATATATGTCGTATAATAAACATCAGATACTGTATTTACATATAAACAGAAATCTAAATTCTATAAGCGAGAGAGTCGTTTTTATTTTAAAAGAGGTCAATGAAGTATTCGCATCCCTATATGATATTTGCATAGTCATTTTCTATTCAAAATTGACCCTATTTACATAGTATAATATAGCGGGAAGCCTATATCCCCTTCTACGAAAAAAGTAACAGCCCTTTTTAAAATGTATTAAATAGCTTTTAAGAGAAGGGGTTAACTTAGAAGTGTTTTTTGTTTGTTTGTTTATCACAAGTTAAATTAGGTATCACTTGTTATATCAACCTATTCTAATGATACCTAGACACATACAGTGGACCCTCGGTTTGCGAGCATAATCCGTTCCAGAGCCATGCTCGTACTCCAAAACGCTCGTAGTGCGAAACTAATTTCTTATTTTTAATAATTGAAACTCGGGCAATTCTTCTTGCTACGAACAATCGCACAGTTTCCCACATTTTACATATTTCCCGAATCTGATCTGAAGGGAGGGATCCCAGTGAATTTTCATCCATCACGATTACGGGCAACCATCACGAGTTGCTCGTAATGCGAAATTTCACTCGTAATCCGAGGTAAATTTTTTCAAAAAATTTTGCTCGTACTGCGAAAAGCTCGTACTCCAAGGTGCTCGTAAACCGAGGGTCCACTGTATGTATATATAGATTAGTGAGAATAGATAGAGAGGTTATATATCGAGAGAAAAACTTGGCAAACTATTAATATTTAAGATGACTTGCAGTAAGTGGTTTTATTATATCAACAACAACAACAAAAAAAAAAGCCTTTATTTAGGGTCACTGACCCTATACAGGATTCACCAGAGGTGGTTTTATTATATCAATGAATTGGCAAAGCTTTCAAGGAATTAGCTCTTCAATTGACCAATCATTTTATATGAATTTATTACTAAATATTAATATTTTAGATAATAGGTCTCTTGTGTGTGTGCAGTTTTATTTCTTGAATTAAGGTCTGTTTCGGCATAGGTAAAGTACGCTTATTTTGCCGCCATTTACTTTCTTTTCCTATATCCAAACTAACTATGCAAATCTTACTGTGATAAGAGAAAAATGAATTAAAAAGACTTAGCTCATCAGTAGTGAACCCTCTCTCAGCGGCTTCGCCTAATTAATCATTGAATAGAGAGAGGATTCAATAGTATGGAGTCTTCCACTCCAAGACGACTTTTGAAATTTCTGCCAAATATCCTCCATGGAGAGGCCAAAACTACTATCCTTACAGACATTGGTCATGTCCTAGCAGACCTTGCACTTGTACATCCCGAAACATACCCAGCCTGTCTTCATTGATCGGAAGAACTACAGACAGTTGATCATCTCCTCTTCAGCTGTCCTGCTTTGCTTAGACATTGGATGTAGACAGCTATCCTGCTTGGACTGTCCCATCTCAACCCTACATCTATGATCACAGATTCCCAGACTCAACCTCAGCATGGAACTTCCTGGTCAACTGGTTCAACTCAGCAATCCACTCAGGACGTGATTAAAAGCACTTAGCACTTATTCATACTGGTGAGCTGAACAGCCCGGGTAGTTGGCATTCTGTACTCTAGAAGGGGGAAGCCGGGTTATAAATATCTCTCTAGTATAGAGTAGTATCGTAAACCTACCAGACCTAGAGTTGAATAGTCAAAAAGTTGAGGTATCTACTACCTCAATGGTCGTTGAAAGTATCTTTGTTTAATTTGAAAACAATGGAAAGTTCAACAAGGAAGCTAGAGTAATTGTCGACTCTCAGCGTTTCCACACGTAAAAAACTTGAGTGCTAAAAACTATGAAAGGTTGGGAGAAAAAATGGGGAAGTCTTCCACCATTATGGTAACGGTCTGAGCATGTGGGGGGGTTTTAAAGACCTCGAGGGGGGACACGATTTGTAGACTGATTGAATTATTACATTGAAAACGCCATTTTGCAGGTTGGTGTTTATAATTGACTAGACGAATGGCCCGGGCAACGCCCGGGTTTTACCCGAGTGCGAATATATTTTAAAAACGTTGTCTTGGGTGGTCGCTATAGACAGGGTGGTCTGTATAGACAGGTGTATGTATCACACTGCTGATAACAGGGTTGCCTAGAGTGGCCGCTATAGACAGGGTGGTCTGTATAGACAGGTGTATGTATCACACTGCTGATAACAGGGTTGCCTAAAGTGACCGCTATAGACAGGGTGGTCTGTATAGACAGGTGAATGTAACACACTGATGATAACAGGGTTGCCTAAAGTGACCGCTATAGGCAGGTGGATGTATCACACAGCTGATAACAGGGTTGTCTAGAGTGGCCGCTATAGACAGGTGTATGTATCACACAGCTGATAACAGGGTTATCTAGAATGGCCGCTATATACAGGGTGGTCTGTAAAGACAGGTGGATGTATCACACAGCTGATAACAGGGTTGTCTAGAGTGGTCGCTATAGGCAGGGTGGTCAGTGGTCGCTATAGACAGGGTGGTCTGTATAGACAGGTGGATGTAACACACTGCTGATAACAGGGTTGTCTAGAATGGCCGCTATAGACAGGTGTATGTATCACACAGCTGATAACAGGGTTGTCTAGAGGGGGGCAGGGAGGACACGTGTTCGCCGGCAGCCAATGGGCGCGCATTCTATCCGTGAGCTTCAGACAGAATAAGGCAATTATATATATAGAAGATTTATAAACAATTTTCTACTGTCCTTACTGCGATTAAAAATAGTTGGAAGGTCTGACTCATCGGTGGTGAACCCTCCAAGCGGTTTCGCCAATTTAATCCAACAGACCGCTAGAAAGTGTCTTTTATTTGTATAAAAGAAACATTCATGCTTGATGGAATATATTTTTGAATGATATGTTAAATCAGATAAATCTATATTTTTGTTTATAATATCCATTTTTGGACATCCATGGATACGTATAACTTTTAAAATATTCCTAAATTTAAAGGAAGTAAACCTATTCCCTTTAAACAAATGATATCTTATAATTAAATGATGGTCTTCTATTGGCTTCATTCTTCTACTAGTTTTATCACTATATAGCCAATAGAAGAACAGATATTCGAAAACTTGCATCTTATCTCACCCAATAAAAAGCCACATTTCACCCAACGACTTGCTGCCTTTATCTAGGAAATACAGGGTGGCTATTCTCTGCATAAAAAGAGTACATATTTTTATTTTATTTAACAGTTGCAGAGTACACGCTATTTCCACAATTCGGATATTTGCGTGTGAAATATATACATTTAAATGAAAAAAAAAGTAGTTTAAAGAGATATATACATATTTACATATCAGTATGCAAATTGATTACATTAGTAGTTACTTATTTAGTTAAGTACATTCTGCAGAATTTGTTGAATCTTTGGTGTATGTCCTTAGTGTAGACCAGATGTTGCATATTTGTTATGAGGAGTTGATTTAAAAAGAGTACATATTGTATTCGACGTGGAAAGAGAGAACGCCGGTATTGCGTCAGGATAGAATTAGCCAACACTGTGGTGGACCGACACTCCAGTACCTGTTGTAACTAGACACGTGGACACAGACGTAGTAGTTGTAGCGACGATCTAGCGACGGGCGTCAGTGGAGTATTGTAGAGGTTTATTTACACACAGTTTACATTCAATTGATAATCTGTCTCTCTCTCTCTCTTTGTGCAGTCCATCAATGGCGGAGTCTTTACCTAGGTGGACGCCACCAATGAAGACTTTGTATATAAATATATGTACAGTAGAACCTCCATGAGATGACATCTATATATATAATTGCCTTATTCTGTCTGAAGCTCACGGATAGAATGCGCGCCCATTGGCTGCCGGCGAACACGTGTCCTCCCTGCCCCCCTCTAGACAACCCTGTTATCAGCTGTGTGATACATACACCTGTCTATAGCGGCCATTCTAGACAACCCTGTTATCAGCAGTGTGTTACATCCACCTGTCCATACAGACCACCCTGTCTATAGCGACCACTGACCACCCTGCCTATAGCGACCACTCTAGACAACCCTGTTATCAGCTGTGTGATACATCCACCTGTCTTTACAGACCACCCTGTATATAGCGGCCATTCTAGATAACCCTGTTATCAGCTGTGTGATACATACACCTGTCTATAGCGGCCACTCTAGACAACCCTGTTATCAGCTGTGTGTTACATCCACCTGTCTATACAGTCCACCCTGTCTATAGCGGTCACTTTAGGCAACCCTGTTATCATCAGTGTGTTACATTCACCTGTCTATACAGACCACCCTGTCTATAGCGGCCACTCTAGACAACCCTGTTATCAGCTGTGTGATACATACACCTGTCTTTACAGACCACCCTGTCTATTGCGACCACCCAAGACAACGTTTTTAAAATATATTCGCACTCGGGTAAAACCCGGGCGTTGCCCGGGCCATTCGTCTAGTCTCTTTATAAAGGACAGTTTTCAATTGCAAAAAACCGTTTTTTACTATTTAGTAACTCTCTAGTAAGAGGACACCTCTCCCTAAAGGACACGTTGGCTTTGCAATTAGATGTTGCCTTTACAGAGAGGTAGTGTTCTACTGTATATTTATTTATCTATATATAATCCTTATTTAATCTTATTTATTTATTTAAATCTATATAATCTTATATGAACAATATATAATAAAGCAGTTTCAATCTCAATCTCTCTCTTTGCTTATTTTCCTTTCAATCAGTATAGAATGGTTTATTTATGATTTAGTGAAAATTTACTCATTTAAATAAGGATTTTCTTAATCTGTTCAAAATCTTGATTTCTATAGTTATCCTGGAAGAACGTCATATGTATAAATGGATAATAGTCTTTCCATTCTGTCCAGCTATTGTTCAATGGTTTTATTTATGGATATATGGCCAACCATTTGTGATTATAATAAACGTTTGGATTCTCTTTCTTTCAGAAAACCACACTTTCTACAACATCATTTAGCAAACATTTAGTGTGTGTTTTTGTCCGTTCTTGCTAGTTATTGCATCTCTTTCTTTTATTTCATTAATTATTTGCTTTCTCCTTTATCTAAACTCTTAGTATTATCTTCCTTTGAATTATACCGATCTTAAACTACTCCGTTCCTTTCACTAGATTCACTAAAATTTGTTGTAGTGGAAAATTTACTGGCTCTTTTTCAAATAAAGTCGCAATGGTGTTGTGCAAGAAGAGGCGTTGATATTTCCTCGTTGAAATTTGTTTCTTTATTCAGTAGAAACTCAATGAGAGGACACCTTTCTACAAAGGACAGTTTTCATTTGCAAAATTACCATTTTTACTATTTAGAAACTCTCTGGTAATAGTACACCTCTATCTAAAGGATACTTTGGCTCTGCAATTAGGTGTCCTTTACAGGGAGGTTCTATTGTACTTTTATATACAGCATACATAACCTGTGTGTAGAGTGAGAGATCCACAAAGTAAATATCTCTCATAAAAGTAAACATTCAAAGACAAAGAGTAGAAAGAGAAGGTCTGTTATAACTAACTCCCAAAATATTCAGGTTTTGTCTTCCTGGAACAAAGAAATAATTGAGAGAAAGTGAAAAGGCGGAAACAAGATTGCTGTTGTGAATTGAGGAAGAAATTCCAGTCCTCTTCGGGGCCGCCAACAATTCGGCCCCATTATTCTATATTTATGAATATACAGGGTGTTCATTATCACAGGATTGACGATTTGTACAAATTACAAAAAAAGCATAAGACGTTTCAACTCTTTTTATTTTCTTGATTAAAGGAAGCTTTCGGAGACCCACACACAAACCCTCCTTCAACTAACTAAAACTGTTTTAATCAAAGAAGGGCTTGTGTATGTGCCCGAATAAAAAGATTCCTTCAATTAAGTGAAAAAAAAAAAAGAATTACTGCGTGTCTTATGCTTCTTTGTAATACAGTGTGTTATATTCTTTCTTGGATCTGTTCTATAGTATAAACACTATTGAGCTTATATATCGTCATTGTGAATCTTTTTAACCTTTTTTGGCACCTATGGCTTTATTATTATTATTCATAGTACATGTGGTACAGGCCATGATAATCATGGTGGCTAATTAGCGATTGTTTTTTTACGGCAAGTGCATCACATGTCTACACATATAGAAAGCAGTTCGACTTTTGCGCTTACAAATGTGACAGAGCCCCCCGTTTGATTACTTGCACTCGTTGGTGTGGTTGGACTTTTGCATGAATTGGCGGGGGTCATTGAAGCAATTTTTTCTTCAGATAAAAGGGCCCAATGGGAGGGCCACCCCCCTATGGTGATCTATCTTTATGAACAATAGATTTATTGTCAGATCGAAAAGGTTTTATTCAAATATCCAAATTTCTCTGGACCTTAGCGTTCGATTTTCACAGAAATAAACCTCTATAAGGCATCCAAATTCAATAGAATGATATCATATGACTTTTACCTAGAATATAGTTTGAATTGTTCTGAATATCCCTCTCAAAATGTGATATAATATGTAAGAGGCTGTTTCTAACTTCTGTTTTGATTTCTTGTAAGTCAAGACACACCTCAACCACCTCATGTCATTATCAAAATGTGGAGATTTCCTGTAAGATATATTTTATCACTGGTGGTGATCTAATGTGGAACAGAGAGTAAGGTGTTTTTATTATAACATTGGGCAGTATATCACATAGCTAGGAGGTTTTTCAGGTTCATTGTTTTCTGACATATCTTTTTATCTGTTTCTTTAAATACTATTTGTCCCCTAGGGAACTTCTAGGACTGCAAGATCTACTGGAGACAAGTCTTCTTCAGAGAATCATGGGTGGATCTAATGTGGAACTGAGAGTAAGGTGCTTTTATCATAACATTAAGCAGTATATCATAGCTATGAGGTTTTCCAGGTTCGCTCTCTTCTGACATATCTTTTATCTGTTTCTTTAAAGGCGATTTGCTCCCTGGGAAACTTCTAGGACTGCAAGATCTACTGGAGGCGAGTCTTCTTCAGAGAAGCAGATAACAGATATGTCAGAAGATATAAGCGATCCTATAAAGCTATGATATTCTACCAATGTTATGATACAAGATTGAATCAATGTGTTTGCTGAGATGTTTATAAAACCAAATACGACGTATATACGGTGGAGAAACAGGATGTTGTCCTTATTGCCATCGAGGTTGTCTAGCAACCAATTGTTGCCGAGTGCCTTGCATTCCAGCGTTGCTACCCTCGACAGTAGCATTTTCGCTGCTAAGATTTCGCTGTTCTTCATTTTACTTCACAGATTTAAACCTGCACGGTAACCATTTCTTGTTTTTACTCCATAATTATTGAGCGTCCATTCATCTCAAATCCATCCTAAATAGAATGTGAAAAAAAAAAAAAGATAAAGCTTTGTTACTTTGTTAGTGCATACGTCAAATGCTTTCTGTTTACAAAAATAGATGTTATCCTTGCACTATATGCAAATAAGATTTTTCCTACTTATCCTCATTATTACGGATTTGTATATTATTAGCATATTTTCTAATTATAAAACTATTTTAGAGGCGTAATATTCTTTTTAAAATAAAACAATTTCTACTGTCCTTACTGCGATGGAAAAATTAAAGGGAGGGCCTGGCTCATCAGTGGTGAACCCTCCCAGCGGTTGTATTAAACTGGCGAAACCGCTGGGAGGGTTCACCACTGATGAGCCAGGCCCTCCCTTTAATTTTTCCATCGCAGTAAGGACAGTAGAAATTGTTTTATTTTAAAAAGAATATTACGCCTCTAAAATAGTTTTATAATTTGATAACAGATGGCGCGCTAGTGCATCGTAGCATATTTTCTGTAAATATGTAAGAATGTGGCTATATTTATCAATATATGATTTTTACGGAAGAGCACTGCTCGATACAATTTCTTGTAATTATACAAGTATGTATTCACATCTACAGACCTATAATCTTATGCCCATAGATTCCTTAAATACCCTTAAGTTGCCTTCTTTAGTAAATTCAGGGTATATAAGAAAACCAATCCAATACAATAGTAAAGCGGTCTGGAGATTAATTTGGCGAAACCGCTGAGAGGATTCACCACTGATGAGCCAAGCCCTCTCATAAATTTTATTGTTGCAGTACAGTATGTATATATAGAGATAGTATTTTATGATATATGTGAAAAGAAATATATTTCAAATTTTAACGATAGCTGGCATTATAATTTATAAATATATGACTTGATAACTGTAGGGGATAGGCTGTTGAGATGTAAGCTCTGGTTAATGTATTTCTAATATTTTAAATTGTACTCTTTTTCAACTCTGTATCTTTTCATCTATAATTTAAGTGCTACTCTCTCTGTATTGGATTTGTTGTTGTTGTTGACATCTAAATGCTCAGGTTGCTGTTTACTTACTGTTTCTATTTTAAAATCTTATTTTTATATAACAGGAGAAAGTTCCCGTTTATATTTTTCTAACTATAATTTCATAACTTCTTTTTTGAAGTATATATCAGATTCTCTCTGTTATTACATACTGAATATATATGCTAATAATATAACGAGGAGTAGTATAATGCGTATTTTTCATTGAAAAGTTGAATAACGAGCAAGATTTCGAGGTAATAAACGGCTCTTCAACTGACTATTAATCGCTAAAATGATATTAATAACATAGCTATCATATAAAAATAGTACATATTGTAATATTATGGAAAACGTCATTTTTTCAGGTTGGTTTTATAATTGAGTTGCAAATTATTTATAACACAAAATTTCTTTACTACTTTACTTTTACGTTTCGACCGCCTTATGTCGCCTTTTCATTCAATTATTTGGCTAATATGCAAAATAGTTTTTTTTTTTTAAGAAGACAGCGGGTCGCCGAAAAGTTTTAGAAGTGTTCAAAAAAGGTTGATGTAAATAATTCATAACTAAATTGTAAAATTAGTATATTTTATATAGCAATTCTATTGTTTTGATATAAGGTATGTGAGATTTTTTTTAATATATAGCGATCAGAAAGGATGAAATATTAAATATATAAAAAAGACATATTGGACTATATTCGATTTGAACTGTACCTTTGTAGTTATACGGGGAAAAAAGCTTTTACGAATGTTGGCTATTTTTTACCGTACTAAAAGAATTTTACGACCAAAGCTTTTATTTACTGGTGGCTATATTTATCTATCCTTTAATGGAGGGCGCTCGCCTACCTACCACCACCCAAACGTCAGTTTACACGTGTCTCGAGGTCATCCAAGCCCAGACCAAGTTTGTCAAATCGGCTTCAATCCTGACTTCAATCAAATTTAGATCATTTTATTTTTATCAGTCATTGACTAAATGTCTATTCTATAATGGCTATTTTGAATAACAATAATATTCCCTTTTATTATAATGTCAAAAATTGTTTTCATTATAGTATATGTTAAAATTG
>CP092863.1:148206885-148274413 GCA_030710605.1 Cordylochernes scorpioides | reverse complement strand
AAAATATGATGATACATTAGGCAAACACGGATAGCAAGGGGAAGGAAGTCCAGTCCAGTCTCTTGACCCGGGAAAGTTTATTACAGCAAGTTTTGAGGTCACAGAACGGCGTGTTGCCCCCACCTGCCTGTTCTAACCATCGATCTTTACTTCACCCAAACTGTGAACAACTAGCTAAGTTAAACATAAGGAAACTATATTTATAAACTGGCAAAACCGCTGGGAGGGCTCACCACTGATGAGTCAGGCCCTCCCATTAAATTTTAATTGCAGTAAGCGCAGTATAAAATTGTTTAATTTTTAAAAGAATCATACGTGTTTATAATAGTTTTGAATTCTCATAACAGATGACGCGCTAATGTATCATAATAAAATTGCTATATATATATATAACACTGGGAGGTTTCACCACTGATGAGTCAGGCCCTCCCATTAATTTTTCGAGGCAGTAAGTCCTATGAGAACGCCCTTGCAACCTCAGAACAATTTTTAACGCCTTGTCAAATGCTTTATTTTTATTTACTTCTCCTGACAAAAGATTTTTGTCGAAACGTTGAGAAAATAAAAATAAAAACTCTAACTGGCTGAAATGTCTATTTTTCATAGAAATATAAATGCCGGCCAGGCAGCGTCTATCTTCACGATAATGTCTTATATAGTATGGAGTCTCTCCATAAAGGAAAAGAATAAAATCCATTACACACTTCAGTCCAATCATAAATGACTGCATCACTTATCCAATCGGAGTAATGTTTAAGATATCCAAAAGGGAAAGGTTGCGTGAAACGACAGCTCCTGCTAGGTAATTTATTTTTAAAGCTTTTTCGCCGTACTTTATAAAAAAGAGCTATTTTTTTATTGAGGTGATATTGGTAAATTTATATCTTCATAATATGAGGCCAATTGTAATTCTTATCATAATTTATTTAAATTTACAGCGAAACAAGCCTCGCTCAACTTTTATCTATGCAAATTTTGATTCGTGTGAAAATTGTGCAAATTATAGTTTGGCAGTGGATCTGGGTTATGTTGAGAATCTGAAATTCAAGATTCAGATTCAGTACAGAAGGCCAAAGCTTAGATGTATAATTTTGATGTTATTACTGATATCTGGCATAGAGCAAAACCCGGGACCTAGGCCCACTAGGCAAACTACGCTCGAGTCATGTAAGGAAGGTGATATTCGACAATTGATTGGTGCAATCTCAAATAAAATGGATAACTGGGGGGATAAACTGATATCTGGCATAGAGCAAAACCCGGGACCTAGGCCCACTAGGCAAACTACGCTCGAGTCATGTATGGAAGGTGATATTCGACAATTGATTGGTGCAATCTCAAATAAAATGGATAACTGGGGGGATAAATTAGAGACAAGATTACTTTCTATAGAGCAAGGAGTTGATAAATTAAATCGACGTATACAACAACTGGAGAATACTATGGAAAACACGGTAAAATCTGTCTCGAAGAATTCTGAAAGGATCCAAGAAATTGAGAAAAGAATAGATTTCACGGAAATGAAAATGAGAGAAAGTAATTTAATTTTTTACGGAGTCGAAAAGAAAGAAAATGAAACAAGCGATGAATCTCTCGCAAAAATAAAACAGATAATTACGGACAATATGCAAATCTCCGAGAATATTAACATCCTTAAATGTCATCGATTATCTAAAAGGCCGAGCGCACCCCTACTGGTTGAAATACCCAAATATGAAGACAGAATAAAACTATTTAGGAATGCATTCAAGCTTAAGCAATTAAGGATTTACATAAATAAGGATTACACCTTAAAAGTTAGAGAACAGCGTCGACTGTTGATTAATAAGAGAAAAGAACTTTTGGCTAAAGGAATCTCATCTAGACTTCGAGATAGCAAGTTGATTGTGGGAAGTACTGTTTACCAAGTTATAAATGATAAGATCATGAGTTCAGAAGGAACTGAGATATAGCAAACACTCAGAAAGGAACTGGAAGGATCACATCATATCTCTTTTTACAGGCAAGAAAAGATCACCATCAATCACATATAGCTAATAGGAATGGAAAACTAAACTACTCGATTTAACAACTATTAAAACTTGGTCACAATTATGTAAATATTATGTATTGGAATTTTTCCAATTTATACGTTTTCCCTTTCATTAATTATTTAAAACAATCTGAAATATTTGCTATAACGGAAACTTAGTGCCAATTTTATCTAAAACTCGAGATCGAGAATTTCCAGGTTTACCAATCACTTGCCAGAAAAATCTCGGGTCAGGGAAGAAGCTCTGAAGACATCATTGTGGGAATTTATATCAAAAATAAACACATACTGGACAATGTTGAAGAGAAAACTAATTGGATTTCGGTTACTTAAAATGAACCCAAGCATAGATTCATTGCTGACTTGTATAACCTTCACGTATCTACCTCCTAACGAACTCCAACTAGAGAATATATATATCACCATTATATTCTTTATTATCCAACTTTATAGACAATAGTTCAGTAGCTCTAAATCTATATAACTTCCATAAAAATGCTGTAAAAAAGAAAGACTTAACCGAACATTCAAACATACCAAAAATTTCTGTTTGATGAGAAAGACAGAACCAACATCCAATTATTTGTTTAGGCAGATACGATAAGTTAACAATGATAAAACGGTGTTTACCTTACAACCCTGAACACGAGGATTTCCTGGGAAATCTCTTAAAGATTTCTTAAAAAATACATGGCCCACCTGTGCTGTGTGAGAGCTTAAATGGTCTTGTTTCATATGTAAATACCTGTTTTCTTTCCTCTTTTCGCTCTCCACTTCTCCCATCCATATTTCCAAATTTTTTTATTTTTTTTTCTCTTTTTTTGATTTTTTTTTTATTCTTCTTATTTTTTATTCTTTCTTATAATCTGTATATATTTACCAAATGTATATAATCTTTCCCCATTTTTTATTTCCCACTTTCATAGGTTTCTCCGTTTTGTAACCCCAAGGAGAATCCTCTGTAAGACCTGTGTGTCTTAATAAAGGCTTTTGTGTGTGTGTGTGTGTGTGTAATGTTTAAGATATAACAACAACCAATTAAAACAGGTTATTAATAGAGAGTTCCACAATCAATAATGTAATCAGGACCTCCCCCAGTTTAACTGGACCATAATTATCTTGTCCTCCAACGTGTCGCCAGAAAACCTTGATCTCTTAGCATATATATCTATATTTATTTATAACTTGTCCCAATATCTGGTAACCTTCGATTAGAAATTTGATTTAATCACAATACCAGTAACCTGTCCCAGAAACTGGAGTTCAAACACGTTAGTGGGTAAAAAAAAACAATCTATAATAATCAAATTATAAAATTTAAACTTGTAGGATTCTAGTTTCTAAGGAAAACGTAACGATGAAATAAATATATTGAAAATATACTGGGTTAATAATTAAAATGCATTGTTTTAATACACTTTTAAAGATATGTCTCTTTTAGTATATATATGTAATAAGTTGAAGTTCTGGTTGACTCTTGTAGTACCTCGTCGACTCTCTGTAATAAGGTGATGCAACCGAGGGTCAAACCTGTAGTAACCGCGAGGGACAGTCAGGGCGTGGAGAGTTTTCCAGTACCTCTCTGCACCTTGTAGGACCTTTAACAGTTCTCACAGAGTACAGGCAGTCGTGGTCGAGGCAGAGTGGAAAACTGGGGAATGTCCACACACACAAAACGAAGCGACACAGTTGTAGAAGGAAAGTTCCATGAATAGATAAAAAGTCTAGCCAAGAGCAAGATGGAGATCGAGTAGATTTCTTACTGTTTTACATGGTCGATGAGTTGGTCCCTGTACAAACGACAAGGGGTGACGCTGACCGGAAGACTAACTGTCTGTTGCTAAGCCGGGCCTTTTTATATAACTCCTCGGACAAAGAGAATTGCATCACGGCACGTGTCGCTGTTACTCGAGACTGGCGCCTACCTGTCGGCTTCCACTTTATTTTTTAGAAGTTACTTTGTGATTTACTTCTCAATTCTTGCTTTTAACTCAGCTTTTAATCTATTATATAGTTTTATTTATTCATCCTCAGTACATTACATATGGTGATGCAAGGACACATGTCAATTATGCGTATAATTATTTATAGATGTGTTTCTATATACAACATAACAATCTTGTTATAAGTATTATAATATAGGGTTGTTGGTTTAAATTATCATATATACTTATATATCGTTTTGAATTCAACCAACTGAAATATTGGTAAAATAAATGATATTTTGATCCAATATATGCCTTTTTAATTAATATTTATATATTTAAATTAATATTTGATGTTTTTTTTAAATATTTAGCGAACATAGTTCTATATAGTTTTAATGTAAAATAGGAATTCTGTGCTTAAAGAGTGTGTGTTTCAATTAATTTATTGTGAATTTTGGCTCGGGATGTGGGAACTGTGAAACATGTTAATGTACCCCATGAAAACGCAAATATATTTTCAAATATTATATGTTTTCTATATATTTAATTTGTTTCACACCTGACTAGGTTAAGTGGTATTTCCTGAACGCTTCACAATTTTGCGTATCATCCTTGCGCAGGGGCCATTCTAATCTTCTCTGTATCGTTCCACAAAAAATTCCCTGGTATTTTCTGAAACGTCGTAAAAATAAATTATTTTCATCTGACTAATGTATGTATTTTCAACTATAAACTCTCTATAAAGGTGTGAATGCTATACAAAGGATTTCGAGAATTTGATTTCTCTTTGTGAGTATGCAAATGGAATGTTATATAACTTTATATATAGATGTAGAGAGAGAGAGAGAGAGAGAGAGAGATTTGTCTCTTCAATAAAATAATCCTTTGCATCAATATTAAGTAAAACAACACTTGGATTTACACCGCATGAGTTTTTTTTCAATGAAAAATCAAAATTTATTTCAAGGTGAAATATTGACTATTTCTAACCTTTTTGGATGAGGTATGAAAGGGTGAATTATGAAGAGTAATGATGAACGGAAAAATAAAAGTGTCCAGGGATGGGAAGTTGTTTCAAGTGTTGTTTTACAATCACAGGCCGCAGTGTATTATATCAATATTATATCATGCCTCCAGGGAAAAGTGTCTTTCAATTTCATTTTCATTTCATGAAAACATGCTTTTCCCTGGAGGTCTGATATTTTTTAGGAGTGAAGACCTTGTCTGGAGGAGAACTCTCTCAAGATGGGGAAACCTTCCTTGTTGAAGACTTTTGTACACAACTATATATATATTTCCCTACACTTTATCTACCCTTTATTTACTATTTTATTATATATTTTTCCATCTCTGTAACAATTGATTAGAAGAATCAATATAATTGTTTAAATTGTCACAAAAAAAATTGTCTATTTTCCATAACGATAATGCAAGCGATTATAATTTTGCGCGACGTTAAAGAGTTCATATAGAAAAGAATAAACAAGTCGGTGGACTAGTGGGTAACACCTTCGATTCCCGACAGTCATGAACTGGGATTGAATCCCGCATTAACATTTTGTTTAATATGTGAACAATTCACATATTATTCATTGTTACAATTATCATAAACTAGGTTGCTCTTTTTTGAGCGGTACCTAATAAAGTGATTTTGGAACCGAAAGAGAGAGGTCTCTGCTGGATGAAATCAGACACTAACATTCTTTCCTTTCCTCCCTTTTCAAAAATAACAAACTAAACTTCAGGGAAGAAGTAGCCTGAAGGGGGGTCCTGTGGTATAAATACCACTTCCAGATTTACCCATTGTTCCTCTTATCCTCGTTGATTGCCAATATTAATTACGGCGGGTTTTTTTACAAAATTACCATTTTTCTATCCCGGCTAAAAACGGATCACAATTATATGACAAAAAGAGTTATTAATAACAATGAATTATGTTGATAAGAATACTTCGTTCTAATCTACTTTTAGTGTAGTGGGGGCTTTCTTCCTGGAAAATTAAGTTGCATATTCTATCTTCCATATAGATAATAGGCTAACAGAGTTTACAGTTGTAAAGTTTAAAGCTATCTCCTCCAAAGGTACTTAACTATACATAGTCATCTATATACCAAAAATTTCGTTATTTTTTGCTTCACATGTACGTTTTATTTTCCAAATATTAATAGATTTATTTGTTGTTGTTTTTTTTATTTATATGATTTTACAATCGTAGATTTTTTTTGCCTTCAAATGTTATTACCCTCATTTTTTATTTATTTTGAAACACGTTCTTTTGTATTATTGCTTTTAATTAATTTCTAATATATATATAATATATATTTCGTATTTCTGATTTAATTGCTAATTAATTTTACATAGTTTTGTTACAATTTTTCATTTAGATTTTGTTTTTAGATAACAACTATAGTGGTTGTGTATATATGTCAGTACTTTATTATTACATAATATTTGCATATCAGCATTGGTCTAATACGTGATGGCATCATATTGGTTCTGTCAAACTTGACTAAAATAATATTTGATCTTATTAGCTTATACTAGAGAATTTTGCCATCGTGTGTTGTTCCACCTACTCAGGTGGTAGAGTGTGCAATTAGGATTGAGCAACTTGGCAAACGAACTGCCAGATGGTAGAGAAGGTACGTATGTATATATGGTATGGGTGGTAGGAGGGTGTCAATAAACTGGGATAGAGCTTTCTCACATAGAATTACGCCTAAGTAAACTTACCTAAGTTGACCACTCTATATTCCTATTCAAAATGGCTGCTTAAGGAATATTGATTGATTTAATCGGTATATCTACACTCAAGGACAAAACTTAAAGAAGTGGAAAGTCTTTAATATCGCCGTTCAATATTTTTTTGAAGGAGACAGAGTCAATTTTGTTCACACTTGGTTATTTCATGTGTTTTCAATAAAGTTCATTGTAATATCTTTCAGAGTCATTGTCTTAATCCCGATATACATGCTGAAATGTACAAATTCCTTAAGTTTTGTCCATGAGTGTATATTGGTTATCCCGTATGCTTTCAATAAAGGTCACTGTAATATCTTTCAGAGTCATTGTCACAATCCCGATATACATGCTAAAAGGTACAACTTACATAAGTTTTGTCCATGAGTGTAGTAATAGCTACTTCAATCGTTCATGCTTTTTACTTGACGCTTCGGTAACTCTCTGTTATTCTAGTAAGGGGAATGTATGTGTATTCTTGTGTTCTAGCTTTTTATTATTGTAAATGTTTATTTTTCAATCCAAATAATGCTCAGAGAAATATGTCCACTTTAAACATGATATACATTCGTTGTTTTCTGTAGGGTTTTCTCATCTCTAAGGATTCGTAGCCTCCATCACTACATTCTCTCTGTTGTTGACAGTCTCTCGTGTTTGTGATTCCAGGGATATAGAATATCTTTAATTTGATGGGGGTGTACCTTAAGAAGCTACCCTCATGGACAAAACTTAAGGAAGTTGTACCTTTTAACATGTATATCGGGATTCAGACAATAACTCTGAAAGATATTACAGTGACCTTTATTGAAGACATACGAGATAACCAATATACACTCATGGACAAAACTTAAGGAAGTTTTACCTTTTAGCATGTATATCGGGATTCAGACAATGACTCTGAAAGATATTAGAGTGACCTTTATTGAAGACACACGAGATAACCAATATACACTCATGGACAAAACTTAAAGAAGTTGTACCTTTTAGCATGTATATCGGGATTGAGACAATAACTCTGAAAGATATTACAGTGACCTTTATTGAAGACACACGAGATAACCAATATACACTCATGGACATAACTTAAGGAAGTTGTACCTTTTAACATGTATATCGGGATTCAGACAATAACTCTGAAAGATATTACAGTGACCTTTATTGAAGACATACGAGATAACCAATATACACTCATGGACAAAACTTAAGGAAGTTTTACCTTTTAGCATGTATATCGGGATTCAGACAATGACTCTGAAAGATATTAGAGTGACCTTTATTGAAGACACACGAGATAACCAATATACACTCATGGACAAAACTTAAGGAAGTTGTACCTTTTAACATGTATATCGGGATTCAGACAATAACTCTGAAAGATATTACAGTGACCTTTATTGAAGACAACACGAGATAACCTAGTGTGAACAAAATTGCCTCTATCTCCTAAAAAAAAAAAAGATGATCGGCGACATCAAAATATGAAACTTTCTTAAGTTTTATCCATGAGTGTATCCTATAAGTAACCATTTGATATATCGGCGCTGTTACCATCATTGGTGACTATGAACAACCTACTTTGATTATTTGGATTAAGTCCTATATTGAACGAGTATGCAAATCGAATCATATTTACATATGCCGTTTTATATATATCTAGACCAGGTATCATTATTATTAGTCTTTACAAGAGTTCTTCTAATAACATCAATATATGTCAGGAGTGTAATTGGCCTCTAATAACCCATAGTGATGTGCAGTTTCATTAGAGCTAAGTATTGTGCGATAAAGAATCGTGGACACAAGGTCATGCCGATAATTTCCTGACTTCCTGAGACGACCTTCCTGCTGCTAGCTGGCCTCAGCTGAGAAAGGCTCTCAAATACACCGCGAGACTTGGAAATCTACCTTATATTATGATATACTTCGATTCAATAATTTCGATTATTTACTCTCTAACACTAGGGTTCATAGGAAAGATGTTAGCTTACACTTTTTATAGTAGAAACTATTTCATTGCTGGTAATAATTCTATCAGAAATATTTAATATGTCATATTATTTGGGGTAAATTTTTTATAATTACACTCATGGACAAAACTTAAGGAAGTTGAAATTCTTTGATATCGCTGGTCCCTTTACAAAGGTCTATTTTGCTGAAACTCTAATGGGAGCATTCAAAGTGGACGTTTTAGGGAATGATCTGGGTGTTACCCGGGTCATTCAACTAGTTGTATATAAAACCAAAAAGAATTGAATGTTGAGTACAGCCTAGTAACTGAAGACATTTATAAGTGGATCCAGGAATTTAAGTTATTTTTATAAATCAAGTAGACATAAAGAGAGATTGAGATTGAAACTATTTTATTACAATGTCCATATAAGAGGTTACATAATATTAAATTTAAAATAAATATAAAATAAATAAGAGAAAGAACCAACTATCAGATGGAAGGGATCATTTACGGAAAGTATTAAGATAAACTCGGGAGTCCTCCAGGGAGAACCACTTTCCCCACTGCTATTTATATTATTTATCACGGACTTAATCGAAATTTATAATAACTCAGACCTGCCGAGTGTAAATTTGCCAGAATTTGGAGATATCCATTTATTGCTGTACGCCGACGACATAGCAATTATAGGTGAGTCCAGGATAAACCTCCAAAAGAAGATCAAAATACTGAAAGAATATCTCGATGAGAACTTAATGACACTAAATGAGTCCAAGTCAAAGATTATGGTGTTCCGTAATGGAGGTAAACCCTCAAATAAGGATAGATGGTTCTGGAATGATAAACCCATAGCAATAACTTCAAGATATACATACTTGGGATTCCCTCTGACACCAACAATAACAACTACTCACCCGGCAAATTACTTTAAAGGAAAAGCACTTACAGCAATTAACGCCACACACCCAATATTAATAAAATCAAAAGCAAAGTCAATAAATTTATCAATCAAACTCTTTGATACAATAGTGAGAGCTGTCCTGATGTATGCCGCTCCATTATGGGCAACAGAGCATAAAGACTTACTGGACAATATACAAGACATATTTATCCGTAGGTTCCTGAATCTGCCCAGATACACTCCAGGTTACCTAATCAGATTAGAAACCGGTCGTATCTCATTGAGTGTAACAGCCTTAAAATTAACCCTGAAGTATTGGCTGCGGGTGTTGAATATGAGCAGTGACAGATTGCCACGTATATGTTTTAATAGAACACGGGAACTCTCTAATGCTTCGGGCACACCCATCGGTTTCATTAAAAAGCTCACTAATCTGCTTAACGATAATGGATCCCCTGCACTTGTTTCCTGTGATGACCCTGAAACGCTGAGGAGCGCGATTACAGGGCTCTTAAAAACAGCGGCAGACCAATCTATACAAAACGACCTTACAAGAATGGATAAATCTAAGCTATACTCTCACTACAAAGACATTCACATATCTTTCATGACGGAGGGATACCTTTTAGGGGATTTTCCTTTCCCGGTTGTAAGACTACTCGCACAAGTTAGAATACTTTCAAGTTTTTTTAGAGAAAACCACACCAAGATGCTCTGCGGTGAGGACCCGACTTGTACCTTCTGTAATTCAAAACTACAAAATGAAATCACTCACTATATTTTTGATTGCTCTGCTCTGAAAGAAGAAAGAAGAACCCTTATGCTCAAAACTGGGCAACTCTGTGCTTCACTTCCATCAATAATTGACAATATGACCCAGAATAAGTATATTGCTACGGCGTTTTATGGTTTCCACAAGTCCATATCTCAGAAGAAGGCCAAGTGATACTCACTCCTCACTTTCTTACTGCTACTCTTTTTGTGTTGATTTCTTGCTTCCCTCTTTCTTATTATTATTTTTTTTTTTCCTTTTCTTGTTTTTTTTTTTTTTTTCTTTCTCTTTTTACTCTGTATATATCGCTATTTCCGTTGTCTCACTGCTTTGTTCTTATGCATACCTCTGGTGAATCCTGTATAGGGTCAGTGACCCTAAATAAAGGCTTTTTTGTTGTTGTTGTTGTTGTTGTTGAGAAAGAACCAAGGACTCTGCTGAGAGGTTGACGAACATCGCTTATCAAGATATCATCATCATGGATTATCTAGCACGGAAGGATAAGTAGAAGGAAGTAATCTCTTCACAGATGACGTCAGGATGTTCCTTCGTCTTATCCGATGTCAGAATCTCGAGGGCCAAGAAAAGGGGATCCTATCAAAAATACCGACTGTGGATTCCCTTCCTTCAGTATCACGGTCAGACCTTTCTAAGAAATCTATAACATTTTTTTTTGCTAGAATATAAGGTTATCCTAAAAGTTCGTCTTTTTTTTAACGTTTTTTTTTCTTATTACTTGGCGAATAATATTATTAAAGCGAATACATAATAATACACACAATACAATTACTTTATACATAATACAAAGATATTATACATAACGGCGAATAATATTGGTATTTAAAATTTTCGAAAATGTTTATTAACCTTAGGGACAACCTTGTATCTTAAATTCCAAAGCAAGATTTCTATAATAAATGAGATATTTTCATAATAGTTATGGATAATTGGTATTTTTGACTTAAAATTTCATATTTGTCGTTAGAAATCCGTTTAACTTTGAAGTGTTAGTGGTAAATATAAGGTTAGGAGAACATCGTTGAAATAATTCACTAATGGTTTTGTAATGATGATAATTTTGTTAGCATCATCAACACTTTCACTTTGAAATAATATTTCAATCATCAGCAATTGATTGCTTATTTTAACACCTACGTTTTCCACAATCGGATCCATGTGAAACTTGCCGTAATATAAAGTCTGGAAGAAGAAATTATCAGAGTTTAGACATCAGAATATGCTGCTCTGATAACAATAATATAATTAATGTATTCCTATCTCACTACTAATATCACCATTGCCACACACACAACACTACAACAGTAAAACCTCTTTCTCTAAAAAAAACAAGTTCTTTAAAAAGTTCTCTAACGAGTTTACAGCGGAGGATGTGTAATTTACACTTTTGGGGGCGCAGGAGCTACTTCATTCTAACTGAATAAAATACCGCCCGCTGCATCTGGAAAAACCATTAAGAAGGCTGGTAAGGTACAGAAATCTGTGTGAACTACCGACAAGAAGAATAAACGCAGGAAGAATGGAAAGTAGAGATTCTCCATCTATAAGGTGATGGTCCATCCTGACATTGGAATCTACAGCAAGGCCATGTCCATCATGAATTCCTTCGTGAACGATATCTTCGAGCGTATTGCTGGCAAGTCCTCTCGCCTATTCCACTACAACAAGCGCTATACCATCATCAGGATTTACCCAGACCAATCTGTTTATGGGCTCAATTTTTTAATTTATAGCTTTTAGCTATATAAATTATAGCTTTTAATTTTTTTCACTCGCAGAGACTCCGGGGTAAATCCAAGTATAAGAACTTTCTTTTCTCCTCCAATTTACACAAATTAATCTATTTATTAGCTTGTCTTAATTAAGTTTTCCTGTATATAAGTTTCATATTACTACATTTCTATAATTGGAGAATCTGTATAAGACTGTAAAGGTCTGAATAAAGATTTTTGTTGTTGTTGTTATACCATCATCAGCATCCTGTCCGCATTCTTCTGCCTGGAGAGCTGCACGCTCTTTCAAAGGTAACTAAGGCTATTACTAAGTTCACCTCCAGCTCTAAAGAACAACACATAGTTTCAGAACCAAAGTGTCCTTTAGTAAGATGTGTCTTCTTATCGGAAAGCAGCTAATTGATAAAAACGGTCATTTTGGTGATGATAACTGTTCATTGTAGAGTTTGTCTGTTAGCGGGAGGGAGAGATAGCACCAATGGGTCTTTTTTGAAAGCTTTTATTTAACTTGCCTCCATGTCTGTCTGTCCACAAATCTTGAAATCGATTTTTAGTATACTTCTAGAGCACGCAGAAATTTCAAATTTTGTACACTTATTAGAACCTGTTGACAATGCAAGTTGACAAATTTTCAGACTTCGTGGATGTCAGAATGGCCAGGAACAGACAAATTTTCAAATTACCTTTCAAAATATTAATTTTAATAAGCTTCCAGATCACATAGAATTATGAAACTTTTAACACTCACTCCGCCCAACGAACAATGCAAGTGACCGAGAAAGATATAACACCAATGGCTCTTTTTATCTTTCTCAGGAATATGGACGTTCCCAAGAAACTAACCAAGATTATCTTCAGATTAAGATATCTTTTTTTTAATTGATGATCTTCTATGTGGTCAGATAATGCTTGGTTGATATTTTAAAAGGCTTTTAAAACGTCTCTAGAATGAAAATTGCGTTGTTGTTCCATTTCTCATTTGAAATAAAGACTTCCCTGATGTCTTATAGTTCATCGCTTCTTTTAATCAACAATTCATATCACATACACAAGCCTTTATTAAGACATATATTCCTATTCATGGCTTCACCACGGAGTCTTCAAATAAAAATATGACTATTAAAGTAAAAGTTAATCCCATTTAATGATAATAATGAAATTTATATACAGGAAAACTTAATTACGACAATTAAGCTCATATATATACTGGTCTGGGTAAATCTGAGGAAAATAAATTTCTTGTATCTCTTTATACTTCTTTAAGTTTTGTTCATGAGTGTAATATTGGACAAAAATATTCAACATTTTTAACTTAATCGAGTGCAGATTGTTATCAAGCGCGCTGCATCCAAATTTGGAGTCATTACAAAGCTGTTGCTGCACATGGCTGGTACAGAGCAGGAGGGACAAGATTCTCAATTTGTAACCCCAAACCACATTATTGAATCATCCATTGATGAGCTCTACTCATCCCCAGCACAGACACCATCAAAAGTCTCAAGCTTAACAAGCTTGATTCCCTAATATGATTGAGTGGATATAAGAAAGAAGAAGAAGACAAAGCTGTCATAGAGAAAGTGACAACTTGGAGCAAATATGGCTACCCAGTCCTTTCGGTCCATAAACCGGAGAGAAAGTGACAGAATAAAAATTCGGCTCAATCAAAGACTGAGCCAGGGATGATATAGGCTTCTATGGCCCTTGCATCCCAGGCTTTCGCCGTAATCTAGGTCCACACAGCCAAAAGGAATGATGCATTCTCCATGCACCGAGCGGCCATTGGTAGGCCCCTCGCGCCCGCCAGTATGGTCTGGCTACAATGGGGTTGACCACTCACCCACAGGCGTCTCCGAGAGTTCATAGCAAGGTTGCTGACCGAGCCCTCTCGTTCGGACTTAGTTAAACCCGTCCTAAAGCTCCAATAGGACTTCCCCCCCTTTAGCCCTCGAACCTTTGATCACAGTACTCCCTGAATCTGCCGTCGAATCAAGGACCTCTGAGGTTCTGAGGTTTACGCGGGGAACCAACGCGAAGGCGGGGGGGTGGTACTACTGTGTGCACCCCTTGGTTTTCCAACACCAGGCCTAGCCCCGGTGCAATTTTCGCGAACGGCAAGGTCGCTCCCAATGACGCACACACAGAGCGAAGACCCATGAGTTTCAAGTTGCCTCTCCACTTTCCTCAGGGTGATGGCGAGGGCGGGAATACTTCTCCCCGCGAGAGAAAGTGACAGATAGGAAATTCGGCAAAGCCAGGGACGATATAGGCTCAAAGTGGCCCTTGCGTCCCCTGTAGTTCGCTGAAATCTAGATCCACACACAGCCAGAAGGAATGATGCATTCTCCATGCACCGAGCGGCCATTGGTAGGCCCCTCGCGCCCGCCATTATGGTCTGGCTCTGTGGGGTTGACCACTCACCCACAGGCGTCATCGAGTCATTGGCAAGGTTGCTGACCGAGCCCTCTCGTCGGACTTAGAAGAACCCGTCCTACGCTCCAATAGGACTCCCCCCCCTTTAGCCCTCGAACCCTTAGTTCCCAGTACTCCCTGAATCTGCCGTCGAATCAAGGACCTCTGAGGTTCTGAGGTTGACGCGGAGAACCAACGCGGAGGCGGGGGGGTGGTACTACTGTGTGCAGAAAGTGACAGAATAAAAATTCGGCTCAATCACAGACTGAGCCAGGGATGATATAGGCTCAACAGCGGCCCTTGCATCCCAGGCTTTCGCTGAAATCTAGATCCACACACAGCCAGAAGGAATGATGCATTCTCCATGCACCGAGCGGCCATTGGTAGGCCCCTCGCGCCCGCCATTATGGTCTGGCTCTGTGGGGTTGACCACTCACCCACAGGCGTCACCGAGAGTCATTGGCAAGGTTGCTGACCGAGCCCTCTCGTCGGACTTAGAAGAACCCGTCCTACGCTCCAATAGGACTGCAGAAAGTGACAGATAGGAAATTCGGCAAAGCCAGGGACGATATAGGCTCAAAGTGGCCCTTGCGTCCCCTGTAGTTCGCTGAAATCTAGATCCACACACAGCCAGAAGGAATGATGCATTCTCCATGCACCGAGCGGCCTTTGGTAGGCCCCTCGCGCCCGCCATTATGGTCTGGCTCTGTGGGGTTGACCACTCACCCACAGGCGTCATCGAGAGTCATTGGCAAGGTTGCTGACCGAGCCCTCTCGTCGGACTTAGAAGAACCCGTCCTACGCTCCAATAGGACTCCCCCCCCTTTAGCCCTCGAACCCTTAGTTCCCAGTACTCCCTGAATCTGCCGTCGAATCAAGGACCTCTGAGGTTCTGAGGTTGACGCGGGGAAACCGACGCGGAGGCGGGGGGGTGGTACTACTGTGTGCACCCCTTGGTTTTTCAACACCAGGCCTAGCCCTGGTGCAATTTTCGCGCACGGCAAGGGCGCTCCCAATGACGCACACACAGAGCGAAGACCCAAGAGTTTCAAGACACGTGTGCCTCGCCTCAGACAACCAAGGAAAGACGGCCAGCTTACAGCTTCACCGGACGTCAGTCAGTGGCACCCCTACGGAGGACAACACGCAGAGACGCCTCAACACTCACTCCCCTCTAGAGTGATTGTAGAGGGCGGGAAAAACTTCTTCCTCGCAGAAAGTGACAGATAGGAAATTCGGCCCTGCGAAGCAGGGCCAGGGACGATATGGGCTCAATGCGGCCCTTGCGTCCACTGCTTTTCGCTGAAATCTAGATCCACACACAGCCAGAAGGAATGATGCATTCTCCATGCACCGAGCGGCCATTGGTAGGCCCCTCGCGCCCGCCATTATGGTCTGGCTCCATGGGGTTGACCATTCACCCACAGGCGTCACCGAGAGTTCGTTGGCAAGGTTGCTGACCGAGCCCTCTCGTTCGGACTTAGAAAGACCCGTCCTACGCTCCCATAGGACTCCCCCCCCTTTAGCCCTCGTACCCTTAACCAGTACTCCCTGAATCCGCCGACGAGTCAGGGACCTCTGAGGCACGAGGTTTTCACAGGGAACCAACGAGAAGGCGGGGGGGTGTTACTACTGTGTGCACCCCTTGGTTTTTCAACACCAGGCGTCCCCGGTGCAATTTTCGCGTACGGCTGTGACGCTCCCAATGGCGCACACACAGAGCGAAGACCCAAGAGTTTCAAGACACGTGCGCCGCCTCAGACGACCAAGGACAGACGGCCAGCTTACAGCTTCACTGGACATCAGTCAGTGGCACCCCTACGGAGGACAACACGTAGAGACGCCCCTCAACTCACTCTAGAGACGGAACCACCTACTAGAGTACAGGAAACTTCTTCCCCGTCGCAGAAAGTGACAATGCAATATAAAAAGAACAACCTTACTGTACTAACGATTGATAGTAAGATAATAATAAGGTGGAGCATGTGTCTAGGAATTTCCCGCCATACGACACCAATATGCAAATATGCAGGGACACAATCGGCTGCCGACCCAATTGGAATGCCATTGGCCCCAATTATAAGTTATAATTAGGATCCTTGCGCGACAGTCAAGACATCAATTCTACAACTTTCTATCAGGCTGAACTACTGAACATCCAAATCCCCTGATATAGCTCCGTGAGTTTAGTCAATGTTAAAATATCACTGTTATAAATCCAACCAAACCTGCCTTGGACATTTTTCCGTTTTCTCAGAGAAAAAACTCACCTTCTTAAAATAGGTTTATTCTTTCTCTTTTTTAAAAAAACTTTTATGGTATTTTTAAAATATAAACGCCAACTTGTGTGGCAGACAAATTTGATGGGAAAACAAACGGTCCTTGGTCAAAGTTGACGCCTTAGGAAGATAAACGTTCTCTCTCTCTCCTCTCCTCATTCCTATCTCCCCTCTATGAGGAGATTTGTGGGTTTGAAGTAGCGCACGCCTTCATATACCGCCATGTGAGGGAGTTACTCCCCGAGACACTCTCGACAGAAAACAAGATCATTCTGCGAGATTACCTCAACATGGTAATTCAACATGTTGGGAACAAAGACCCATTTATAACCAAGGGCCTATCCGAATTCAGGATGTCTTGTAGCCCTTGATTTACAACCAATGAAGCCTGTATAGATTTCATTATGTATATTCATCCTTATTATTATTTTCTTTAGTTTTCATCAGTCACCATAATATTTTATGAACGAAGTAATAAAAGTTGATTCAATCTCAATCTCCTCTTCTCTCTCTTTCTAAAGACAGGTATAATTATCTCTATTATAAAGCTGAAAGTCTGTCTGTCCAAATAAATTTTGTGAAACTGCGAATAATATGGTCGTGATGTTTATACAGGTTATTGTGGGTGAAAGTTCTCTAGGTCAACTATCGTGTCTTCTACGTTTCTATTTTAAAGTTTTATTGACATTTCTCTCTCTTTCTCGCACGAGAATAAATTACCATAAATGCATACAAGCAATATTACTATTTTACCTAAAAGTTTAGAAAGGGTAAGACCCGTGAAAGAGAGCTCCCAATAAATATATTTAATTAAAGATAACCCTTGTGGAATAAGTAATTTCTTTAATTTTCGTGTGTCAACAACGATTAGTTGATATTTATTCCGATAGATGGCGCAAGCCATCAGCAACTAATAGTTTCACGATCAAGAGAGATGTGCCTTTCTTTTAATATTTATCAACCTGATCCCAAGTACAATTTCACTTTTGTACCATTTTAACATAAATTTGAATTTGCATCAATTCTCTTCTGGACGGCCTCAGTATACTATATATAGGGGGATATATGTAAATAGAGATCTATGTAAATATAATGGCGATGTCAGAAAAGGATAACTGACCTCCGGGTGGTTCTCGTTAGCGATGTTTCGATCACGCAGAGGTCGGCCCAACATCATCATTATCATCAGAAGAGCGGTCTGGATCTTTCCCAACTTGACCCCATCCGTGGAACTACCTTCATTGTCTTCTACTGATTCTTTATTGTGGAACAAACGTTATTATTTTCTGAGATATATGTCTATGATTATCGTAGTTGTTGCTGTTACTGTTCTTACTCTAAGTCCTCCATATATCTTCAGGTAGTGACAGAGCCGCCATATTCATTGTACATAGTGATATGCATATACAGTTAAACCTGTCTATAACGCCCCCTCTAAATAGCGCCTTCCTCTCTATAGCGCCCGATTTTGGCGAGTCCCAAGAGGGAGCGCTATAGACAGGTTTAACTGAATACAATTATCTTTTTAAAATAGTGCAGACTGTGTGCACTTTTGCATGTATTGAAAATATGTCAATAAAATTATATTAATTGTAAAATTGTATATCTTCAGGTAGTTTCACTTTTGCGAGTTCCAGACATAATCTCGTCAATCCAAAATACAGATAGGGACGATATCCAAGCAGACCTAAAACCTGACAGGGTCAAAATACATAATTAAAAAAAAAAAAAATTAAGGTGTTTCGGGATTTGAGTAAATCAAATTTTCCCACAGAATCAGTTTTTTTTTTTTTTTCAATTCTGCTGGTGACATGTGATTTCTAGGTCCGTTCAGGAGGGGGGAAAGTGACAATACAGGTGGAATACATCCCCTTCCGTTTGACACCGCATGCCTGCCCCGGATGTAGCGTGGCTGTCGATGGAACACTCCTAGTACCATTCCCGGTAGTTGCTCACGGCTGAATCTACAGTAGCGCTACAACTGAGATATTAATGATTTAACCCTTTCCCTTATTTTCACAAAACAGTTCTATACCCCCCTTCGGGAATTTTAAAATTTTGGAAGGACATGGCTCGTTAATGGTAAACCTTCCTAGCAGTTTCGACAGTTTAATTTGTATTACACTCATAAGACAAAACATAATGAAGTGGAAAGTCTTTGATGTCGCCGGTCGTCTTTTTTAGAGACACAGGCAATATTGTTCACACTTGGTTATCTTGCGTATCTTCAATAAAGGTCACTGTAGTAACTTTCAGAGTTATTGTCTGAATCCCGATATACATGCTAAAAGGTACAAATTCTTTAAGTTTTGCCCATGAGTGTATCTTTCATAGTTATTGTTTGAATCCCGATATACATGGTAAAAGGTTTACTTAAGTTTTTTTCTCTATGAATGGAATTTCAGCGCTACAAGTTTTTTTCATAATATCCTTGCGTTATATTAATGATAAATAATGAATATATTCTATAAAAAAACATGATCCAACATCCTTCTCTATTATCCATGGTGAAAGTTGAGGATTCTCTCCAGATTTCTTATGTAAATTCATATAACCTTGAAACAATGGAGGAGCAATAAAACCAGTTGAATTCCTAGAATCGAGTACTACTGTATTGAGGTGTTAGGCGTATCAGAGAAGGTAATTCAGTAAGAAATACTTGATAAAGGGATTTTTAAAGTCTTTCGATGAACATCTTGCGCCATACGGCGCAATGAAGAACAAAGGAGAGTTCGATATCATTGCTAAACTAAAAAAAAACTCGACTAATAACTGATTTAATTTACGAATAAATCTCTATTTATGTCTTTATATACAATTTTGCTCATTTAAATTTTTAAAAATAAGGTGATATGCAAAATATCAAGTTGCATATATCATGACCAGTACAAAATATTGTCTTAAAATATATAATGAGGAAAAATACTATTTTAGAAAGTAGTACACAACATACATCAATCATACTTCTGAGCTAGGTTCTCCATCTTAAAGATTTATCAAGTCATGATATGAATTCATTTTTGTTCCTCATTACATACACTCATGGACAAAACTTAAAGAAGTTGTACCTTTCAGCATGTATATCGGGATTCAGACAATAACTCTGAAAGATATTACATTGACCTTTATTGAAGACAACACAAGATAACCAAGTGTGAACAAAATATCCACTAAAAGAAGAAAAACAAGTTGGGAAGATTATCGTTGTCTTTAAAATTACCTGTGTCTCCTTTAAAAAAAAAGGACGACCGACGACATCAAAGACTTTCCACTTCCATAAGTTTTTTCCATGAGTGTACATATCAAGGTAACGGTTTCATATTAAATTTAGATTTGAAATTTGACACTACAGTTTAGATACCCTACAATTTACCCTTCGAATGTATTTTGCCCATAAGTGTACATAACAAGTTGACAATTTCATATTAAATTGAGAATACAAAAATTGGCCTTACGGTTTAGATATCCTCGAATTTCCCCTTCGACTGTAGGTTAATGCTCTAGTTACCTAGGTGGATGTCCAGAAGTGTCAGTTGGACTTTCCCCCTTCTAGATTTTAGTGTCACCTAAGATTGTCCATTGTCCATTGTTGATACACCCGCGATGTCCAACACTTCAGGACACCTCGAGAAAAAGTCGCTCACTAACTTCTGACGTCCTCTTCGGAAGAGGAAATCATTCAATCAAACTTATAACAAAAATGTACTTTTTTTTTTCCAAAGTAATAAAAACTACAGAGTTCGAAAGTATTACATAACTATTTTTAACTTTAATGTAATATTTTATACAATTTAGCGATAATTTTTTCTTTAAATATACACTCATGGACAGCGCTTAAGGAAGTAGAAAGTCTTTGATATCGCCGGTCGTCTATTTTTTTTTTTTTTTTTTGTTTTGTGAGTAACATTTCAAAGAGCTTCAATTCTTTCTTCTTTTCTGAAATTCCAACTCTAAAATCTGTAATTAATCACAGGAATTCTATTTCTATTTCTTTGAGACCACCTACACTCATGGACAAAACTTAAGTCTTTGATGTCGTCAGTCATCTATATATATTTTTTGAAGGAGACAGAAGTTGCTCACACTTGGTTATCTCGTGTGTCTTCAATAAAGGTCACTGTAATATATTTCAGAGTTATTGTCTCAATCCCGATATACATGCTAAAAGGTACAACTTCCTTAAGTTTTGTCCATGAGTGTATATTGGTTATCTCGTATGTCTTCAATAAAGGTCACAGTAATATCTTTCAGAGTTATTGTCACAATCCCGATATACATGGTAAAAGGTACAACTTCCTTAAGTTGTGTCCATGAGTGTATATTGGTTATCTCGTATGTCTTCAATAAAGGTCACTGTAATATCTTTCAGAGTTATTGTCTCAATCCCGATATACATGGTAGAAGGTACAACTTCCTTAAGTTATCGTGTATACAAGAACATTAGTCCGTTCTGTGGACGGATCCAGAATGAGAGCCCGTTCTAAACGAAAGAAGGATCAAGTTCACATATTTCTGTAATTATTTCAATGAATTATTCACAAGGAAAATGTATCTGGTCACACCTGAACGGGGCAGAATTCTTTGTTAATTCCGAAGCCGATGAAATCACCGCCGCCATGCCTGACAGAGTTGGCGCCAGATTCCTTTAGGTCGGAAGTGATGAGTCGCCTTTATGCAAATTGCTGCCAACTTCACCTACTCTAATTTAGGTTAAATATTACAGTATTGATTGTTTTGGTGTAAAGACTTCGGTTTAGGTAGCACATCGGTGTATTGATTGTTGTTTATATTTGGATATTGACAAATTTAATATATATATATTGTCGCAGAGATAAATAAAGTAAGGGAAAATTTGGGAATAATTAATTTATTATAAAGGTGGGTATTTACCTTTTAGTTCTCCAATAAAATTATATGCAAGAGGTATTTATAGGGAGAGAGAGTCAGATAATAAAACAACTTATCCCAAGGCAAAGATAATAATAATGAGAGTGGTCAGCCACCGAGGCGTCCCGTTTTCCTTATTTGCCGATAAGATTCCGAGAACCCCTCACACCTGTGGTCGTCCCCCCAGAGTCCAGTGATGATTGACAGGTGTCCCATGGAGCTTCTTATGACCGGAGTTACAGAGCTACTTGACAATATATATATGTAAAAAAAAAACAATAAAAAATAAAAATGATGCATCTAGAAATGCTCATGTGCGTCTGGTCAGGATAGCCTTTTTTGATTTGAATATATATAAGCGAAAATTAAAAAGAGGTATACTTTCACTTGATTTATTTTATTCATTGAATATCTTTTAAAATATATTCATCTGGCTACACTGTATTTAAAAAAAATCGTTTCGTCACTAAAAAAAAGCTTCTTTTTTTTTTAATTATATATGCATATACCGTTGTTCTATGTTTAATGTAGTTCACTTAGCAATTCAGAGTGATAACAAGAAGGGTTTTAAAAAAAGGGGTTACGGACAAGATGATGATAAGTCAGGCGGGCCAAGTTAATCACAGATAATAAGGAGCGCACTCCCCCCACCCTGTGTTAAATGTAGCAGCGCCCACTGAAGAAGACCCAGTAACATACTGAACTTTCAACTTGGAACATAATAGTGTTTTTTTTTTATGTTTTCCCCTTCTTGAAATGTTGCAATAAACTTTGATGAATAACGGTCTCCCCGTGTTTCAAACTTTGCTCTCCCTCTCGTGAAGTTATCGTTTAGAATGTTGTTACAAGCCCTCAGTCCAAACATTAGACTTTTTAGGCAACTATGGTGTCCAATTAGTCACTCATCAACCATATTCACCAGACCTTGCACCTTGTGACTTTTTTTATTATTTCCAAAAGTTAAGTTATTGTTGAAAGGGATAAAATTTGACACTGATGATGAAGCGCTGTAAGCCTTTATCAATACCGTAAATTCCATCCCCGAAGATGACTGGGGTAAGTGCTTCGATAATTGGTTTTCACGGATGAAATCTTGAATAGGTGCTAAGGGTGAATACTTTGAGAAACTCTGAAAATTTGAAAGTTGCAGCTTTAATAAAAATAAGTGATTGCAAAAACTTTTGGAGTGACCGTGATACAAGGTCATGATAATCATGGTGAGTAGTTAACGATTGATTTTACTGTAGGTGCACCACATGTCTACACATGTAGAAAACAAACAGTTCGAGTTTTGCACTTAGAAGTGTACCAGATTCCCGTTTGGTTACTTGCACTTACTGGTAGGGTTGGAAATTTTGCAAGAATCGGGTGCCATTGAAGTAATTTTTTGTTTAGAAAAAGTACCCAATGCGGGATTGAATTCCGGTTCGTGGTTGTGGAAAATCGACAGTTTATACCATTCCTCCACTAACCCTTAATGTTGTTCGTAATGGAATAATACGTCAGGAGTCTACCTCTTTGTTTACCTCAATGTTAGAGCAGCTTGCTAACTTAACTTAAACTAGCATATATAACCTAAAAATAATAACCCGGGTACAATGTTCGGGTTTTGCCAGAGTGCAATTTTACCCACGAGTGTATAAAAATATAAAAATTACGGGAAGATAGTATTCGTTTACTACAAAGGAGGCACCTCTCCCTTTAGAAATGCATTAAAACAATATATTTTTTAACACAAAGCAATAACGCGCCATCTATACATATAAAATGAAAGGATTTAAATGCACGAATGTTTCTTTTATACATAATACAAACTTCTACTGTCATTACTGCGATGAAAAAATATATTGGGAGGGCTCTTGGCTCATCAGTGGTGAACCCTCCCAGCGGTTTGGCCAATTTAATCCACCAGACCGCTTCTCAGAGCTCTAATACTGTATTGGACGATTCTACTTATATACGCAGAACTGAAGGATGGAATCTCAGAAATGGTTTTCAAGAAAACTATGGACATAAGCTTATAGCATATAATATATTTTTTATTTATCACCCCTGTACAGATGCCAAAATACAGCAACCTGTAGACCTCTGTATTGATAACCATTGCTTGAAACTGTGGTATAGAGGTTGGATTTTGTCTGAATTTTCCAAAACTGGTGTTGTGGCTTATTCTTTATCATCACACACCTGTGCGTTATATATAGGAACTAGCCGAATGACCCGGGCAACGATGGCGTGATCGTAGCCAACCAATAGGAGAGCGCCATTCCAAAAAAAAAAGCAAACGGTGACAGAGATGAAAAAATATTAAGAACGCATGACGCTCGTAACTGTATATAGAATAATAAACGAGCATATCTAAAGGAAGAGATTTTCTCCTGTTGATAGTAATAACGAGACTACGTGGTTTTAACAGCTTAAAACACACAGATTCTTTTTCATTTAAGACTACTTCATCCCAAGACTGTGAATGCAAGTAGCCAGATGGAACTCTGTCACACTTAGTTAGTGCGGAAAAAAAAAACTCGAACTATGTTTTCTACATATATAGACGTGTAAAAGCAGTCGTCAATTACTACTCACCATGATTATCATGGCCTGTACCACCTATACTCGTAGTGTTGCATCAATACACCCTACATTTATTCAAAATATTCTATGATATTTAATATTTATTTAAAACAGAATTTTTAGATTATCATCATTTCTTTTTATTGTTTTATTCCGCTGCTTCTCTGTACTCATGTTAGAGTCAGCAGCAAAGGCTTCCATGTTAGGAACGGCCTCAAACTACAGTCAGACTCTCACCAAAGTGTGCCTTGATCATTGTGCCAAGATCAACGAAAGCTACATCCCTACACCCCATTCCATGAGATCATGGAATTCGTGTAATCTTTACACAAGGGGATAAAAAAACAACATAGTTCCATTCCTTTTGTAATATTGTTATTGTAAATTGTTACAAAATCCTAGAATCGAAGAGTTTCTCGTAAGGTTTTTTTATTATTATTATTATTTAGCCGAGCTTTCAAGCATTTCTTCCCCTCGACAGGAATAAAAAAGAGAGCCTTTTTGTCGTTCATATTTCTTTAAATGCAAATATTTCAATATATGTTTATGTGCGGATATATGTGTATATAAAAACCATATATCTTCTTATACGTTCGCATTTTAACTCTTGTAGAAAGACAGAAATGCTCGAAAGCTCGGCTAAATAAAAACGTTACACGAAACTCTTCATTCATATATTTTAATATATGTAAATGTGTGCGGATATGCATATATATATAACAATATGTATTCTTATAGGTTCCATTTTAATCTCCTGTGTAAGGACATAAATGCTCGAAAGCTCGGCTAAATAATAATTAAAAAAAACCTTACAAGAAACTCTTTATGCAAATCTTTTATGATATGTAAATGTGTGTGCGGATATATATAAAACAATATATCTTCTTATACGTTCTCATTTTAATCTCCTGTATAAGGACATAAATGCTCGAAAGCTCTGCTAAATAAAAAAAACTCACAAGAAATTCCCTCACTATTTTTGTTCTTTTTATAATAGACTGCTCGAGGTGATTCTATCCATCTAAAGAAAGGTTTTAGAGTTTCCCTGAGCGACCCTGGGATTATTCCAGACCGTTTAGCACGACATCATTTATTCAGAAGTCCTCCCCATCAAAGAAGGAGACACGAAAGAAAGGGGAAAATAACACGCAGCGGCCTCGGTGCGTGCCACAACGACAAAGGTAGAGTGGAAGTATGTCCCAATAAAAATATCCATGGCAGAAAGTGCTGAGTTCAGGGTGATGACGTCGCATTACCGCGGTGGTAGGATGCCTGCTGTCTTTCCAAACACCACCACTACAGCCCCACCGCTACTAATACCTACCCCGATGACCCATGAGCTCCTGACCGCTCCTGCACCCCCTATAGCTCTCACTCCTGAGGGCGATGTGGACATAGAAAAGTTACTCATCCGATTGAAGGATCGAGAATTCCTGCACTCAATATATAACAAGAATAATGTGGTCAGGATGGATATCATACTCGCGGTCTATTACGAAGAAGAAACGGAGCACCTCCTCGGGCTACTCACGCCTGAAGACAAGATTCTTCTCGACAAATTCTTCGACATTATCATCAAACATGTTCCGAACATGAACTCCCCAAATGGCAGGGATCTGTCTAGATTCAAGGCGGCTTTAAGCTCCTGATCCGGATGTGCCCTCGGAGAGGGCTACGTCGATTGTAAATATCTCTCTTCATTCCTACCATTATTATTACCTTATAACTCCCTTTGAGTGCAAAGATTGACGAGATGTCAATAAAGTTGTTTAATTGTCAAAATTGTCACAACTACACTCCATAATGTACCTCTCCCCGGACCTTCAGTCCTGGATCTTCGCGGTGGATCTCGAGGATCATGCCATCACCATCTCCTCAGCGGCGAAGCACGCGATCTACGTTTTTTTTTCGTAGATCGCGAAATGCGTGGTATCGTTGTAGACCCGTTGGCGATCTTCCATCAAACTCTGCAGCGGTGGTGCCATGTACATATTCATTGTACATATATTTTATTGTATTTTTTACACTTTTTCTTTTTTTATCATAATAATCATCATCATTTTAAAATTTTCACCTCTACTTGAATAGTGCGGACTGTGCCCTTTTGTCTATATTTTGACGTGATTTCAATAAAACTATGTTATTTGTCTCCCTTTAAAATAATGTAATTCAATGAATCGTTTTCGTTATTTTTATCACACATCGCGTTCCTATTAAAATCATCTAAACGTACAACAACTAAACGCCTTTAAGAAATTCGGTATAAAAAAAAAACCTTCTTTAAAATAAAAGACACTTCGGCTAGAAAAATGTTTTTATTTTCTCGACGTTTCGACAAAAATATTTTGTCCTCGTTAAGAAAAATAAAAATGAAAGCATTTAGAGGCGTTATAAATTTTAAGAATTATGAATGCCGGCCAGGCAATTTCTATCTTCATGAAAAACAAACCTCCTATAAAAGATGTAAAGTCTTTCTCAATAGTTCTGTTTATTAAGCAAAGTTTATTGATCTTTTGAGCACTCGTTCTTTACCAGGCTGAAAGATCGAGAGCTTGCGGGTTTTCCTTAATTAACGATAAATGATGATATATGTGAAAAGAAACACATTGCCAAAAAATAATATTTAAAATTTTTATCAATAGATGGCAAATGTGAATTTATAAATAAACGTATTGCCAAAGTTTGTAATAAAATATCTCTATTTTTCATATGTTTTAAAAAACAAACCAGTCAACAAAATAACCGAACTGTGGAATCCATATATACAGAATCATTAAATCGAAGCTCTTCCTCGTACTGATAAAGGCCGTGAGTTTTCCGAATATACATAGCTGTGGTGTTAATTGAATGATCTGGTTCGGCACGATATATGTAGAGCCCATAAAAGGAGAACAATTGATTTACTTTTCAAGGGATAAATTAAAAAGAAAAAAAAGGTAGTTGATTAATATGTAGTTAAAAGTACATAAAAAAAGGGGGGAAGATGTGTATTGGTTTCATATGAATTCCAATGGTCTCCAGTCCCAGAACCCAGTCGATTCCCGACAGCCATAAACCGGGATTTCACATATTATTCATTGTTGTAAATATCATAAACTAGGCTGTTCTTGTTGAGCGGTACCTAATAAAGTGATTTTGGAACCGAAACTATACAATATGGCGATTTTTCTAACTGATTTATCAAGAAAAAAGGCTTTTTTTCAAATTAATATATATTATTTATAATAATAATATTTAATTTATATTTTTTCCGATAGATGGCAGTGGCCATCAAATGACGTGAAGAGATGTCCATCCAGAAAGAAGAACATGTTCAGAGAACAAGCCGGGGGGTGTATGTATCGGCCTAAATTTACACGGGGTCAACAACCTACCCCCTGTCTTCAATATTTTTGTAACTCTGGCGGTGTTTCCCCCCCTCCCTCCAATATGTACTTCTAATATTGACTTTGACCTAACTCCAGCTTCTTGGGGAATTCACACACTTTTTTATGTTTAAATAAAAAGGCATATATTGGATCAAATTATAATACCTTGATAAAGGTTGGCGTTCAGCCAACTGAAATATTAGTAAAATAAATTATATTTTGATCCAATATATGCCTTTTTATTTAAAGATTTATTTATGTATTGCTTTATTTTTGAAGCTTTTTTAAGTGAAAATGTATTTTTAATACATTAGAAGGAATAAGTGCTTTTGCATATTAGCTAATGTTGTTTTGAAAATAAAGCAATCCATGAATAAATCTTTAAATAAAAAGGCATATATTGGATCAAAATATCATTTATTACATACATTAAATTGTTATAATACCTTGATAAAGGTTGGCGTTCAGCCAACTGATATATTGGTAAAATAAATGATTTTTTGATCCAATATATGCCTTTTTAATTAAGCACTTTTTAATGTGAAAACGTATTTTTAATACATTTATTAGAAGGGAGAAGTGTTTTTGCATATTAGCTAATATATACATTAATACGTCTTTAAAATGAATAAGTATTATTCATAAATATATTTATATATGAGATATATTCTTTTTTTTTTGTCTGTCAAAGACAACTCTTTATTACATGAGTTCTCCGGTGATCTATGTCTAAAGTTCTATATCGAGTGAACGCTATCGAGTGTACAAGAAGACCTTGTCTGGAGTAGGACTCTCTCAAGGTGGGGAAGCCTTCCTTGTTGAAGACATTTGTACACAACTATATATATATTCCCCTACACTTTATATGCTCTTTTACTCTTTTATTTTTTCACCTTTGTAAAATTTGATTAAAAGAATCAATAAAATTGTTTAAATTGTCAAGTGAACGCGAAGTTCAAATAATCAACGATTCTGAATATGAAGAACAAATGTTTCTTTTACACATTAAAAAAGCACATATGTAATTCTGCTGACCTAAAAGCTTATGTCTTTAATTGCTTGAATACCATTTCTAAGATTCCACCCTTCAATGTAGCATATAAAAGCAGAATGATTCAATACAGTATTGGAGCTCTTAAGAAGCGGTCTGGTAGATTAAATTGGTGAAACCGCTGGGAGGGTTCACCACTGATGAGCCAAGCCCTCCCAATATTTTTTCATCGCAGTAAGGACAGTAGAAGTTTGATTTATTTTTGAAAAGAAATATTCGCGTCTTAATGTTTTCAATCATATATATACATATTTCTATAAAGTTCTCTTTATAAAACGTGTTTAGCAGTTGAATGTTTGTATTCAGCACCTTCTTAGTTTCCTGATCTTATCCATTCTGTTAAAGATACCTATTAGAGGAGACACATACAAGTATAGTATAAGTACTTGTACAACACAACAACAAAAACCTTTATTAAGACACTATTATCTTACAAGGGGATTCCCCCAAAAGGTTATATATGTACATGAGTGAGGAGGAAAAGCAATTTACAGGGGAGGGGGAGCAATCAGCCGTTGTCTGTGGAGTTGAGCACTTCTTCCCTCATTTTATCAATCACTTTGAAAAATTCTAAATATTTATAAACAAATGTTTTAACCAGCAGGAGAGTAGTACAAATTTTATATGCATGTTGTTGATTATAGTTAGTTAGCACCGAAATTTCGTGAATTTCCAGTTTTTTTTTCCTGTAGAAATGGGCAATGGAATAGATAATGGATCAAATTGTCTTGGATGATAGCATTCCAAGTACTTGTATATATTTAAAGTGATTCAAAAATGAATATATATTTCCCAGCACTTAGGACTTTTACGTCAGAAATTTAGTATTTACGAGCGTCAAGGTCTACCAACCCGAGGTCTACAAGGTAGATAATCTGTAGGTGACCCAAGGCTGGGTGTTTTGTATTGTAAAAATATATATAAATAGGTACCTCGTTTTGCTAGACAGCCTTGGAATAATCGACTGGATCATTCAGGAATAAAGGGCGGTTGTGCTCTATATAGATCTTGACTGTCCTTTCAATTTATGTTGCTTCTTGAAATATGTGGCTTTAAGACATTGTCCTTTTAATTGGGTATTTCCCCCCAAATATGACTCGAGGACCACACCATCACCATATCCTCAGCGTAGAAGCATGCGATCTATGTCCTATAGCCTCCCTTTGCTGGGGAAATTTGTACATATACAACTGTGCATAGAAGCATAGGGCGCCTCTCCCGTCAAATTTCCTCCCAGAAAATTTTCCATCTATATTCTAGCCATAGATTTGGCCTAGCCACCTTTCCAGCAAAACACCTCTTTGGTAGATTGTGAAGATTCCATTAGATCCCGTGTGGATCTCATGGAATAAAGTCCGCCCTAGGCTGACGAGGGCCATTAGCCCGAAACCATGGTCTCTAGGTGGACGCTTCTCAGTTTGCCAAAGCTGGTGTTGTGGCTTTGTCACCGACCCGAGGCCGCCAGTTGCGGCGACGGTCAATAGATGGCGTCAGGTTTTTGACGTTTATTTTGAAGGCGCCTTATGCTTCTATGGATCAATTTCCTCCCTGCAAATTTTCCATCTATATACAACTGTATATATTTCCCTACATTTTATCTACCCTTTATTTACCCCTTTATTAGATATTACCCTTTATTTTGTCTTTTTTTAAACAATTAATTAGAAGAATAATTAAAAGTCAACGATTAAGTGATATCTATTCTGACAGATGGAGCAAACCAGTACTTCTTAAATAAACGTTTTAATTATCAAATCTCCCAGTATACACAGGAACAATAAGGAAGTGATAGAGAGATGTGGCCAGAAGATTGGAGTTTCTCCAGTTTAGCCTATTGTGTGACGGGATCAATTGGCAGACATGGTCACGTGCCCTTGACCTCCCCTGGACTGCGCCAATGTAAGACCAGCTGCCCTAGTGACTCAATTCTGACCCCGTTTTGATAGATAGCGCCAATTCTCTGTATCAACTCACTAACACCGGGGGAAAAGGCCACTGACCATGCTTCACTGGTGGAGAATCAAGCATGGTTGAAGGACATCAGTGTTTGATTGGACAGTGGTCGAACTGTCGTTTTACACGACCAATACCCAGGTTCAAAACCCGCATTGAAGTTTTTTGGCATGGTTGTAAGACATCAGTGTTTGTTTGGACAGTGGTCTAACTGTGTCGTTTTACACGATCAGTACCCAGGTTCAAAACCCGCATTGAAGGTTTTTTGGCATGGTTGTAAGACATCAGTGTTTGTTTGGACAATGGTCGAACTGTCGTTTTACACGATCAATACCCAGGTTCGAAACCCGCGTTAAAGTTTTTTTTTGCATAATAAATAACTCCCATACCCTCCAATATCAATTCACAATTTTCCACCCATCAGTATTTTACAATAGGTTTATATATAGATCTACACTGTCCACAAAGCGTTCAAATTTCCATATTTACCTCAATATAAGATTACCAAGAATTTATCATTGATTAAAAAAAAGAAACACTTCTATTCAATAGGTCTATACAATTTTTTTACAGAAATACATCTTAGAATTTGACGGATTATATCATTCAGACTGTAAAAATGGCAAGTAACACACACACACACACACACACTTAGATTTGAACTAGAAATGCACAAGGCAAGCTAAATTCGCATCTCTCCTTCCTTTAAAAATCAAGAGCCCGGCTTGTATCATTAAAGAAAAATTTTGTATAGAAATTATGTTCTTTAAAATTATCCTTGAGGTACAAATCAAATGGATGAAACGACTCCTCTATAGAACTGACCTGTAATTTTCTCTCTCCCTAAAATAGACCAAAAAAGAAAATTCCACAATAAAATCAATGATAGAAATGTTTGTGAGTAAACAATAGAAGGGTTTATTTCTGGGTTTATTTTATCCCCCGGAATATATTATTATCGTTGAAAAGAGCAATGACAATAACGACAAATTGAGGTTTTCTTCGGCTCACTTCACCGAAGACAGTTTCCCATTTTGGAAACTTCCTTTACACGAACATAAGAGTAATCTTGATGAGCCAAGCCCTGCCCAATATTTTTTCATCGCAGTAAGAACAGTAGAACTTTATTTTATGTATAAAAGTAACTTTCGCACTTAATTGATTTTATTTTCCTATTTATTTATATGGAGCGTTATTGCTTTGTATTAATTTATGCCCAACTGACTTTTCCTTATTGTTTGCGGAAGAGCATTGCTCGATGCAAATATGTATATGTAATTATACTGTTCCAAACGCTTATGTCCATAGTTTGCTTGAATAACATTTCTGAAATTCCACCCTTCACACATTGTAGCATATATAAGCAGAATCGTCCAATACAGTATTAGAGCTCTAAGAAGCAGTCTGGTAGATTAAATTGGCGATACCACTGGGAGGGTTCACCGCTAATGAGCCAAGGCCTTCCAATATTTTTTCATCGCAGTAAGGACAGTATAAATATTTATTTTGTGTATAAAAGACACATTCGCGCTTAAATTATTTAATTTGCTATATATAGATGGCCCCTTATTGCTTTGTATTAATAAAGAGTAGGCGTTTCGTATTTGATAGATGTTTTGTATACCTTTTATCATTATATATTGCTATCTTTAATAAACACACAAATATATTCTCTCTAAATCCTAATAATTCCTGTGGTTTTATTTTCGTAAATATGTAATTGAGTTATATTAAATAATTAAGGATTATTTTGGATCAAAAGTGTTTAATAAAACGTCCAATATTTCGATGCGGGATTCAAACCCTGTAAACAAATCATTCATGTGATACACGAGTAGTGAGGTTTTGAGAAGATTGGTTTAATGTAATAAAAATGAATTGCTCAATTTTTTCAACAATTTAGTTATATCACAAAGCAATAACGCGCCATCTATACATATAAAATGAAAGGATTTAAAAGCACGAATGTTTCTTTTATATACAATACAAACTTCTACTGTCCTTACTGCGATGAAAAAATGTGTATAAAAGAAACATTCGTGCTTTTAAGTTTAGTTATATGTTTTTAAATGTGTGTTTTTCAACTCCGCCATTTCCATTCCCGGAAAATGACCTGGCTGATAGTACCATATACGGCTGAAGTACACGCTTGTTCGGCGGTACATATACTAAAATTGGAACGATACAGAGAAGATTAGCATGGCCCCTGCGCAAGGATGACACGCAAAATCGTGAAGCGTTCCATATACTGCTGAAGTTTCCACGAACAGGCTAAACCTAAGCGCCATCTATTAAAAAGTTTAGTTTTTATTTATTATGAAATTTTAGTTATGACGGCCTGTGCGGAATATAAAGTTGAACCTGGTGGTTTCATTAAATCCGCTTTTTTGCAGGTTCCAAACTCGGATGAAATAGGAAGAGGGGGAGCAGTAACAAACTCTCTAAAAACCTGGGCTCTGCTGGTAGTACCCTGTAAGGGCTCCTGATCCAGGGATACAGGATGAGTCTGTACTCCATGTTAGGAGAGGCTGTACATGGTGTCTGTTCCTCAAGTCAGAGGAGGTCATTTCATATTGGAGCTAAGTCGGTCTGCTACTGAGTAGTGCTCCCAGTCATAATGATAAAACATACGCATTCTACTTCACCCAATCATGATGGTTGTCCTGTATTGACTCGTCCATTGATGAGCTCTACTCATCCCATGAATGTCAAATCTACATGATTAGCTCTACTTATCATCAGCAGACACCATCAAAAATCTCAAGCTCTAAAGGTTTAATATTATATTATGATTGAGTGGAGATAAGAGATTTTGGGTCAATCTGTGTGTGATGCAGGAGAGAGCCACTATAAATAAGTTAAAACTCCACGAAACCTTGTCATATTACAGGTAGATTCCTTTATTAAAAAGGATGATAAGGGGTTGAAAGAGGACACCAATCAAAAGAAGACGTTAAGGGCGATGGACTGGTGTATGACTCAATAAGGTGAAAGATGAAGGGGTCGGTCTACGTAATTGGGTGATGTCGTTGATACCCCAGGAATGTGTCTACCGACTGGAATAACCCACAATTAAGATGGATGACGTACATGGTCAATAAGTCAAACTCTATATTCTACAACACTTATTTAAATCATTGATATTTTTTCTATTCATAGAACTCTTTAATTTTTTTAAGCCATCTAGTTTGCCTAAAGTGAAAAAACAGCTTTTTTTATTAATATATTTTACCAAAGAGCAACAATGGGGGGAAAGCAAATTTGAATAACGGCTCTATAGGATGATGTATTAACTTAAATTACATATTGGCTAAGTTAGACTCTTTGATATTAAAAATAAAGAAAGCATATCCTGACCAGGAGCACATGTGCTTTACAGAAGGCAGAGCGCCATCTGGTGGAACAGAAATCAACTAAACATTGATTTAGCCTGTTCCCTGATATTTGGAAACCCAATTTCTTGATAAATCAAGCCATCCACTCTTTGATATGCAAATGTAGCTGTTTGCTTATTTTCAATAACTATGGCTAGTCTCGTAGATATGTCGTATAATAAACATCAGATACTGTATTTACATAAATAAACAGAAATCTAAATTCTATAAGCGAGAGAGTCGTTTTTATTTTAAAAGAGGTCAATGAAGTATTCGCATCCCTATATATTATATTTGCATAAGTATTTTCTATTCAAAAGCGACCTTATTTACATAGTATAATATAGCGGGAAAAGCTGATATCCTTCTACGAAAAAAGTAACAGCCCTTTTTAAAATGCATCAAATAGTTTTTAAGAAAAGGGGTTAACTTAGAAGTGTTTTTTATTATTTGTTTGTTTCTCACAGATTGAGGATTAGGCATCACTTGTTATTTCAACCTATTCTAATGATACTTAGACACATATGTATATATAGATTAGTGAGAATAGATAGAGAGGTTATATATCGAGAGAAAAACTTGGCAAAGTATTAATACTTGAGAGATGACTTGTAGTAAGTGATTTTATTATATCATTGAATTGGCAAAGCTTTCAAGTGATAAGCTCTTCGATTGACTAATCATTTTATATGAATTTATTACTAAATATTAATATTACGAATAAGAGGTCTCTTGAAGTTTTATTTCTTAAAATAAGGTCTGTTTCGGCATAAGTAAAGTACGCCTATTTTCCCGCCATTTACTTTATTTTCCTATATCCAAACAAACTATGCAAATCTTACTGTGATAAGAGAAAATGAATTAAAAGGACTTAGCTCATCAGTGATGAACCCTCTCAGCGGCTTCGCCTAATTAATCTTTGTTGTAGAGAGAAGATTCAATAGTATGGGGTCTTCAACTCCAAGACGTTTTTGATATTTCTACCAAATATCCTCCATGGAGAAGCCAAAACTACCTTCCTTACAGACATTGGTCATGTCCTGGCAGATATTTTCACTTATACATCCCGAAACAGACCCAGCCTGTCTTCATTGATCGGAAGAACTACAGACAGTTGATCATCTCCTCTTCAGCTGTCCTGCTTTGCTTAGACATCGGATGTAGACAGCTATCCTGCTTGGACTGACCCATCTCAACCCTACAATCTATGATCACAGATTCCCAGACTCAACCTCAGCATGGAACTTCCTGGTCAACTGGTTGAGCTCAGCAATTCAATCAAAACGCGATTAAAAGTGTTTATCACTAATCCATACTAGTGAACTGGACAGCCCGGGTATTTGGCATTCTGTACTCCAGAAGGGGGAAGCCGGGTTATAAATATCTCTCTAGTATAGAGTAGTATCGTAAACCTACCAGAACCTAGAGTTGAATAGTCAAAAAGTTGAGGTATCTACTACCTCAATGGTCGTTGAAAGTATCTTTGTTTAATTTGAAAACAATGGAAAGTTCAACAAGGAAGCTAGAGTAATTGTCGACTCTCAGCGTTTCCACACGTAAAAAACTTGAGTGCTAAAAACTATGAAAGGTTGGGAGAAAAAATGGGGAAGTCTTCCACCATTATGGTAACGGTCTGAGCATGTGGGGGGATTTTAAAGACCTCGAGGGGGGACAGGATTTGTAGACTGATTGAATTAATACATTGAAAACGCCATCTTGCAGGTTGGTGTTTATAATTGATTTATAAACAATTTTCTACTGTCCTTACTGCGATGAAAAATATTGGAAGAGCTTGGCTCATTGGTGGTTAACCTTCCCAGCAATTACGACAATTTAATCCACCAGACCGCTAGAAATTTTTGGACACACACACACACATCCATGGAAACGTATAACTTTTAAAATATTCCTAAATTTGCAGGAAGTAAACATAAACTCCTTTTCTAAAAGGGGTAGAAGAGTATACCTTTATAAACAAATGATGTCTTATAATTAAACAATGGTCTTCAATTGGCTTTACTCTTCTACTAGTTTTTAACATTATAGTCAATAGACAAATGGTAATTAAATAATTTTATTGACAGCTTGTCAATAAATGCAAAATGCACAGTCTGCATTATTTTAAAAAGATAATTACATATATGCATAACACTATGTACAATGAATATGATGCCTCTACCACCGCTGCAGAGTTTGGTGGAGAATCGCCAGCGGGTCTCCAACGACACCACGTATTTCGTGAAGAAAAGATTTACGAAGAAAACGTAGATCGCGTACTTCGCCGCTGAGGAGATGGTGATGACGTGGTCCTCGAGATCAACTAGAAATACCAGGACTGCAGGTCCGGCAGCCGGCCGATGATGGTGAACATCTCTCGGTGCCAATAGAAGAACAGAGTACTCGAAAATTTGCGTCTTATCCACCAATAAAAAAATTCACCCAACGACTTAATGTCTTTAAGAAATACAGGTTGAGATAATTCTTTGTATATAAAGAGTACTAAAATAACTAATATTTTCTCACAATGAGTTTCTTTTTTTCAAAAAAACGCTAGCTTTCAAGCGAAGGTTCTGGATGCCCTAAAAATGAAAATATACATATTCCATAAAATTGTTAAATTACAAACAAATTTAAAATTTTCAATTATAAATATCTACGCTGCGCGCGTTTGTTTTTGTAAATATTTCTGGTAGGATGAAGTCGATATTTTATTAACCCCGTTGAAGAGCGATTATCACTTGAAAGCTAGCGTTTTTTTAATAAAAAGAAACTCATTGCGAGAAAATATTTGTAATTTTAAAACTTTTTTCACAATTTTATCAAGAATATAAAGAGTACATAATTGTAATCGACGTGGAAAGAGAGATGGCCGGTATTGCGTCAGGATAGAATTAGCCAACACTGTGGTGGACCGACACTCCAGTACCTGTTGTAACTCGACACGTGGACACAGACGTAGTAGTTGTAGCGACGATATAGCGACGGACGTCAATGGAGTATTGTAGAGGTTTATTTACACAGTTTACATTCAATTGATAATCTGTCTCTCTCTCTTTGCAGTCCATCAATGGCGGAGTCTTTACCTAGGTGGACGCCACCAATGAAGACTTTGTATATAAATATATGTACAGTAGAACCTCCATGAGATGACATCTCTTTATAAAGGACAGTTTTCAATTGCAAAATTACCATTTTTACTATTTAGTAACTCTCCAGTAAGAGGACACCTCTCCCTAAAGGACACTTTGGCTTTGCAATTAGGTGTTGTCCTTTACAGAGAGGTTCTACTGTATATTTATTTATCTATAGATAAAATCCTTTTTTAATATTATGTATTTAAATCTATATAATCTTATATGAACGATATATAATAAAGTAGTTTCAATCTCTCTCTTTGCATATTTTCCTTTCAATCAGAATAGAATGGTTTATTTATGATTTAGTGAAAATTTACTCGTTTAAATAAGGATTCTCTTAATCTGTTCAAAATCTGGATTCCTAGAGAGTTCTTCTGGAAGAACGTCATATGTATAAATGGATAATAGTCTTTCCATTCTGTTCAGCTATTGTTCAATGGTTTTATTTAGAGATATATAGCCAACCATTTGTGATCATAATAAACGTTTGGATTCTCTTTCTTTCAACAACCACACTTTCTACAACATCATGTAGCAAACATTTAGTGTGTGTTTTTGTCCGTTCTTGCTAGTTATTGCTTCTCTTTCTTTTATTTCATTAATTATTTGCTTTCCCTTTTTCTAAACTCTTAGTATTATCTTCCTTTGAATTATACCGATCTTAAACTACTCCGTTCCTTTCACTCGATTCACTAAAATTTGTTGTAGTGGAAAATTTAATGGCACTTTTCAAAGAAAGTCGCAATGGTGTTGTGCAAGGAGAGGCGTTGATATTTCCTCGTTGTAATTTGTTTCTTTATACAGTAGAAACTCAATGAGAGGACACCTCTCTACAAAAGACAGTTTTCATTTGCAAAATTACCATTTTTACTATTTAGAAACTCTCCGGTAATAGGACACCTCTATCTAAAGGATACTTTGGCTCTGCAATTAGGTGTTGTCCTTTACAAGGAGGTTCTACTGTATATACAGCATACATAACCTGTGTGCATAGTGAGAGATCCACAAAGTAAATATCTCATAAAAAGAAACATTCAAAGACAAAAAGAAGAAAGAGAATGTCTGTTATAAGTGTCCCTACCTCCCAAAATATTCAGGTTTTGTCTTCCTGGAACAAAGAAATAATTGAGAGAAAGTGAAAAGGCGGAAACAAGATTGCTGTTGTGAATTGAGGAAGAAATTCCAGTCCTCTTCGGGGCCGCCAACGATTCGGCCCCATTATTCTATATTTATGAATATACAGGGTGTTCATTATCACAGGATTGACGATTTGTACAAATTACAAAAATGCCTAAGACGTTTCAACTCTTTTTATTTTCTTGATTAAAGGAAGCTTTCGGAGACACACACACAAGTCCTTCTTCAACTAACTAAAGCTGTTTTAGTCAAAGAAGGGCTTGTGTGTGTGCCCGAATAAAAAGATTCCTTTAATTAAGTGGAAAAAAAAACAGTTACGGCGTGTCTTATGCTTCTTTATGATACAGGGTGTTATATTAATAAATATATTCTTTCTTGGATCTGTTCTATAGTATAAACACTATTGAGCTTATATATCGTCATTGTGAATCTTTTTAACCTTTTTGGCACCTATGGCTTTATTATTATTATTCATAGTACATGTGGTACAGGCCATGATAATCATGGTGGCTAATTAGCGATTGTTTTTTTACGGCAAGTGCATCACATGTTTACACATATAGAAAGCAGTTCAGTTTTTGCGCTTACAAATGTGGTAGAGCGCCCGTTTGATTACTTGCACTCGCTGGTGTGGTTGGACTTTTGCATGAATTGGCGGGGGTCATTGAAGCAATTTTTTCTTCAGATAAAAGAGCCCAATGGGAGGGCCACCCCCCTATGGTGATCTATCGTTATGAACAATATATTTGTTGTCAGATCGAAAAGGTTTTCTTCAAATATCCAAATTTCTCTGGACCTTAGCGTTCGATTTTCACAGAAACAAAACCTCTATAAGGCATCCAAATTCAATAGAATGATATCATATGACTTTTACCTAGAATATATTTTGAATTGTTTTAAATATCTCTCTCAAAATGTGATATAATATGTAATAGGCTGTTTCTAACTTCTGTTTTAATTTATTGTAAGTCCAGACACACCTCAACCACCTCACGTCATTATCAAAATGTGGAGATTTCCTGTGAGATATTTTATTACTGGTTGTGCTGGGTGTGAATCTAATGTGAAACAGAGAGTAAGGTGTTTTTATTATAACATTGGGCAGTATATCATAGCTAGGAGGTTTTCCAGGTTCGCTGTCTCTTCTGACATATCTTTTATCTGTTTCTTTAAAGACGATTCACTCCCTGGGGAACTTCTAGAACTGCAAGATCTACTGGAGACGAGTCTTCTTCAGAGAAGCAGATAACAGATATGTCATAAGACAGCGATCCTATAAAGCTATGATGTTCTACCGATGTTATGATACAAGTAGCTCAAGATTGAATCACTGTGTTTGCTGAGATGTTTATAAAACCAAATACGACGTATATACGGTGGAGAAACAGGATGTTATCCTTATTGCCATCGAGGTAGTCTAGCAACCAATTGTTGCCGAGTGCCTTGCATTCCAATGTTGCTACCCTCGACAGTAGCATTTTCGCTGCTAAAATTTCGCCGTTCTTCATTTTACTTCACAGATTTAATCCTGCACTGTACCCATTTTTTTATTTTCATACCTATTGAGCGCACATTGATCACAAATCCATCCTAAATAGAATGTGAAAAAAATAATAAAAAGATAAGGCTTTGGTACTTTGTTAGTGCAATGTCTCAGTAGTGTCAAATGCTTTCTGTTTATATAAATAGATGTTATCCTTGCACTATATGCAAATAAGATTTTTCCTACTTATCCTCATTATTACGGATTTGTATATTATTAGCATATTTTCTGTAAATATGTAAGAATGTGGCTATATCTATCAATATATGATTTTTGCGGAAGAGCACTGCTCGATACAATTTATTGTAATTATATTTATGTACCTCTACAGACCTATAAGCTTATGTCCATAGATTACCTAAACACCCCTAAGCTGCCTTCCTCAGTAAATGCAGGGAATATAAGCAAACCAATCCAATACAATAGTAAAGCGGTCTGGAGATTAATTTGGCGAAACCGCTGAGAGGATTCACCACTGATGAGCCAAACCCTCTCATTCAATAACTTTTATCATTGCAGTATGGTCTGTAAGAGATAATATTTTAAGAAACATGTGAAAATAAACACATTGCCAAAAATTATTACAAATTTTAACGATAGCTGGCATCATAATTTATAAATATATGACTTGATAACTGTAGGGGATAGGCTGTTGAGATGTAAGCTCTGGTTAATGTATTTCTAATATTTTTAATTGTACTCTTTTTCAGCTCTGTATCTTTTTATCTATAATTTAAGTGATACTCTCTCTGTATTGGATTTGTTGTTGTTGACATCTAAATGCTCATGTTGCTGTTTACTTACTGTTTCTATTTTAAAATCTTATTTTTATATAACAGGAGCAAGTTCCCGTTTATATTTTTCTAGCTATAATTTCATAACTTCTTTTTTGAAAATATATATCAGGTTCTTTTATTACATACAAGATATATATGCTAATCTTGTAACTAGGAGTATTCAAAAATATCAAAAAGAATCTTATGCGTTTAAAATAGTTTCGAATTACGAAATTATATATATAACTTTTTTTCCCTACCTAGATGGCAAATGGGGAAACAATAACCAGATATGGCTGTACATGTGTCTTGGTAGTTATGGAGATTTTAGCCCAAATGTAAACAGTGTCATTTGGTATAATTTTCATACAACTTTTTAAACACACGCACAGAATATTAAAAAAAAAAAAAACAAGGAGTAGTATAATGATATTTTTTATTATTATTATTATTGAAAAGCTGAATAACAAGCAAACTTTCGAGAGAATAAACGGCTCTTCAACTGACTTTTTTATCGCTAAAATGAGACTAAAAACAGAGCTTTAATAAAAAAATAGCACATATTGTAATATTATGGAAAACGTCATTTTTCAGGTTGGTTTTATAATTGAGTTGCAAATCATTTATATTATAAAATTTCTTTAATACTTTACTTCCAACGTTTCGAACACCTTATGTCGCCTTTTTCATGGAATTATTTGGCTAATGTGTAAAATAGTTTTTTTTTTTTAAGTTTTGGAAGTGTTAAAAAAAATTGATGCAAATAATTCACAACTAAATTGTAATATTATTATCTTTTATATATTAATTCTATTATTTTTATATAAAGTATGTGATATTTTTTAATATATAGCGATCAGAAAAGATGAAATGTTAAAAATATAAAAAAGACATATTGGCCTATATTCGATTTGAACTGCACCTTTATAGTTATATGGGGGAAAAGTATTTTACGAATGTTGGCTATTTTGTACCGTACTAAGGGAATTTTACGACCAAAGCTTTTATTTACTGGTGGCTATATTTATCTATCCTTTAATGGAGGGCGCTCGCCTACCTACCACCACCCAAACGTCATTTTACACGTGTCTCGAGGTCATCCAAGCCCAGACCAAGTTTGTCAAATAGGCTTCATCCTGACTTCAATCAAATTTAATTCATTTTTATTTTTATCAATCAATGACTAAGTGTCTATTCTATAATGGTGATCCCGTATAACAATAATATTCCCTTTTATTAATGTCAAAAATTGCTTTCATTATAGTATATGTTAAAAGAGTGACAATTCCGGGATATTTATACGATAAAATACTCTTATGATTTGCATAGAATTTTAAGATTGTCTGTGCTAATTTGCATCTCTGCCTATATATCGCAGATTTGTTGGATTGTTGTAGTTGGCTAGGGGTTATTGGATAGGGCAGATCGCTGATAGACGTGAGCTGCTGGTGTGTATATAATTTTATCTAGTTCAATTTCTTTAATCTCTTGTCCTTCCTTATTGTTTATAAATACCTTTAAGTAATAAAGGATCTTCGTAATTATCAGCCTTCTTTCTCTTCTACGAATCTATAATTTTTCCCAACATACACCTACACACTGCTAAATTAGGGGATGGCAAATATACACGTAAACACTTGTAAAATTAGTTGAAATAGTTTATTTTCAAATGTTATGATTTTTATATTTAGTGTGGAGTTCTATGTAAAAGAAACCATGGTCAAAATAGATATTGGATAATGATAACATTCCGAATATATAAAACATGCTGAAATATTTGATATATAGCAAGAACACTCCAAAAGAGTTGAGATATCATGAACAAAAAAAGAACCTTAGTGTACATAGATCCATTCTCTGTACCATATTTGAAACAATAAAATTATTTTACATTAGATATATAGCTCAAGAAACAAGATAATTTGTATGTACTAAAAGAGATTAATAAATAAGTTTACATTTTCATTCAGAAAAAGCATACCCTAATTTTGTACACCAGATTAGTATCTGATGATTAATGTTTTCTTAAATAAATGTGTTGAGGAGATGAAAGGAACACAATACGATTGATTTCGATATGATACAAAAAAACTCCATTATTTATCACAACAATGGCTTCAATAACTCTCTTTATAATCCGTTAAATGGACAATTAGCACAATTTATATCATCTCTCACAATATTATTTTCGAATCATCTTCTCTCTCTATGTAATTATGTCTAATATGTAATTAGGAACACGCATTTTTCAAGAGAGCAACAATTCACAACAATGAAAATATTAACCTTAAGAAACTAATGACAAAAACAACAACAACCTATATTCCGTACATCCAAAAGAAAACAACAGGAATTATGACATTTCACCTTTTTTTTTAAAGTTGCATAAGTGTCATTAAACAGTCCGTTGACCTTATTTTGTCTACGAGTTTCCCATCATAAATTTTCCTGCCAACGTGCGTCTCCCTATGGAATTCATTAAAAAAACGATAATTGATGGAAGCTTGAAAATTTTTCGGCGGAAGTATGCCAGGGGGTTATCATTTCCCCTACTAACTCATCGTCATACTTAATGGCCGGCCCCCTCACCTTAACTTGGTCATTTTATTTTGTGATCGAGCTTCTTCTTTGCTTGTCTCAGAAGTCGGTGAAGAATTTTGTTCCCCATTTTTATTTCACTTTTTTTAAACTCGCTTCCTAAAGATAACACATTACCTAAAATAAAAATATATATTGAAAACACATTTCAAATTGTTTATCATATTTTAATTTATATAAACCCCAAGGAGAATCCTCTGTAAGACCTGTGTGTCTTAATAAAGGCTTTTGTGTGTGTGTGTGTGTGTGTGTGTGTGTATTTTAATTTATATATAATAATGTATAGTGATCTTTTTTTTTTTTTTTGAGAGTTTGTTTAATACCTACTATATGGTTTTAAAATTTTAACTAAATTGATATTTATTAAAAATATATATTGCACTTGGTTTTTTTGTTTGTTTGTTTGTTTTTTCCGTGCTTAACTTTTGGAAGGGAATGCAAATAGTGTTAAACAGGTAAATATTTTTAAAAATCATTTTATTAAAAAAAAACTCCTTTTATATATTCTGTTGTAAGATTTAAGTACTTACAGCTTGTAGGAAGGCATGAGGACGTTGAGGATTATATGATAATAATCTTTATTATCCATTTAGCAAGAAAGACAAAGTTATGGTAGCGAACAGTTATAGTAAGTATAGAGAAGAAGGTAAACAAAAAGTTGTGATGATGATAGGTCCAGTGTGGCGCTAGCTGTCGTAACATTCAGTTATCCAACAAATCCCCGGCATGAATGTGGAGACATCACGAGGTTGTAGCGTAACTTCTCAAATGTCGGCCTTGGTAGCGGCTTGGTCAGAATGTCCGCCTTCATGTCGCCAGTTGGGCAGTAGACCATTTTTTATCACTGTCTTCTTCTGAAGATCCTTCAGGTGATGAATCTTGGTTGCGATGTGCTTGGTTCTAGAAGACACTTTTTCGGATGAACATATCTTGAGACATGATTGATTGTCTTGGTGGAAGTAGATTGGAGCTTTCTGTTCCAGTTCGAGATCCTTTAGCAAGTCGAGAAGCCATAACAGTTCTTGTGAGGCTTCAGCTGCGGAGATTAGTTCCGCTTCGGTGGATGAGAGAGATACGCAACCTTGTTTCCCAGTCATCCATGAGATGGGGTTTGATCTCAGTAGGAGCAAGTTTCCGCTTAGTGATTTTCTGTCGGTGTTGTCGCTTGCCCATGTGGCATCACTGTATGCTTCCAGTGTGGGAGGTTTTTGGTTAGATATGCGTAGCTCGAGTTCTTTAGTAGTTTTTAGATATCTTACGATTCTTTTTGCTGCATTCCAGTCACAATTTCTAGGATTCTGGTTTCTGCTGCTAAGTATGCAGACTGGAGCTGCGATATCTGGTCTGGATACTACGCTTAGGTACAATAGTGAGCCCATCAGTTGTTGGTATTGGACGTTGTTTGGTAGAAGTTTTTCATCAGATATACCGGGGTATCCGCTTTCCATGGGAGTGAAAGTAGGTTTCGCTTCTTGGAGATTGTACCTTTCAACTAATTCTTGGATTTTATTCTTTTGGCTCAGAAGGAGTTCACCTTCTCTGTTCCTTGAGATTTCTATACCGATGAATTGAGTGGGGTCTCCAAGGTTCTTTATTTCGAATTCTTTTTCGAGAGTTTTTACAGTGTTTTGGATGATTATCTCGGAATCGCTTGCGAGGAGCATGTCATCCACATATAGAATCAAGTAGATGGAATGGTTTTCTTCATTCTTGGTGAATAGGCATGGGTCTACAATGCTCTGTTTGAAGTTATTTTTAATTAGAGTGCTTGCAATTTTTGTGTTCCAAGATCTTCCGGCTTGTTTTAGACCGTAAATAGCCTTCTTTAGTTTGCAGACTTTGTTTGTTTGTTTTGTATGGAGTCCTTCTGGGAGTTCCATGTAGAGTTCTTTATCTAGGTCGCCGTGTAGGAACGCTGTCTTCACATCGAGGTGGATCACTTGCATCCCTTTGTAGACTGATGCAGCTAGGAAGGCTCTAATTGTAGAATGCTTCACAATTGGTGCAGAGGTTTCTTCGTAGTCTCGGCCAAATTTCTGATTGAACCCTTTTGCTACGAGTCTGGCTTTGTACCGCTCTATTTCTCCTTTGGAATTGAGTTTTTGTTTGTAGGTCCATTTACATCCTATGATCTTTTTGCCCTTAGGTAGAGGCGTTAGTTCCCATACATTGTTCTTCTCAAGAGAATTTAGTTCTTCGTTCATTGCTTGTAGCCATTTTTCTCTTTCTATTTTTGGTAATTGTAGGACTTCCGAGTAGCTGGTGGGTGTCTGAATGTCTTGAGCTTCAGTTTTGTACAGCATGTAGTCATTTCTTATGGGAGGTATTCCCTTTGTTGGTCTCGTGGATCTTCTTTGTGTGACCACTTGTGTTCCTGTGCTTGTACCGGGTTGAATGTAATCCTCGGTTTCTGAGTCCTCAAGGTTTTCGGATTGTGTTCCTGGTTCCTGACTTTCCTCTGCATTACCAATATGATTGGAGGAAGTTAGATCTGTACTTAGTACTTGTGGTGAAGTTGTTTTTGTGGAAGCGAGGTGAAACCCATTTTCTTTTTCTAGAAATTTTACGGATCTGCTGATTGTGATGTTGTCTGTGTCGTGCAGGATTCTGTATCCTTTGCTTCGATCATCGTATCCAAGAAGGATCCCTTCGATAACTTTGCTATCCAACTTGTTTCTTTTTATCTTGGGAATATAGGCGAAGGCTTTACATCCGAATCTTTTTAGATGCTTCAGACTGGGCTTCCTGTTGGTCCATAGTTCAAATGGAGTCTTGTCTGTAGCTTTCGAGGGTATTCGGTTGTGTAGGTAATTAGCTGTGGTAACCGCTTCCGCCCATAGAGACTGTGGGAGTCCTGAGTCAAACAGCATGCATCTTGTCATCTCCATTAGTGATCGATTTTTCCTTTCTGCTACTCCGTTCTGGGCTGGTGAGTAGGGGACTGTTAGCTGATGTTTGATTCCGCTTTGGTTCAGGAAATCTTCGACTTGTCGGTTTACGTACTCACGACCGTTGTCTGTCCGTATGGTTTGGATATTTTTTCCAAATTCCGTGTGTGCTGAGATTACGTAGTCTTTTATTTTTTCATAGGCTTCGTCTTTTCCTTTCAGGAGGTAGATCTTCGTGTATCTGCTGTAGTCATCAGTGAAGGTGATGAAGTATCTCTTACCGCTGAGAGAGTTAGTTGGTAATGGGCCGCAGATATCACTGTGGACAAGTTGAAGCGTTTCAGTTGCTCTGTACTCTGTCTTCTTTGGAAATGGGGTTTCGGTGAGTTTTCCTTGAATGCACTGAACGCAGTCTGTGCTGTGCGAACAGTTATTTAGACTTAGTCCTCTTGCTAGGTTCTCATTTCGAATCTTCTTAATTGATTCTATATTTCTGTGTCCTAGTCTGTCGTGCCAGAGCATGAGGCAATTTTTGTTCTTGCAGTGGTTTTGTTTTGCAACATTTGCTTTGAATGTGCGAGTTTGGGGGTTGTCATCCAGGTGGAGTCGGTACATTCCATTGTCAAGTATACCGTTCGCGAGGGCTGTGTTGTCTCTTTCGATGGTACACCAATCTCTGTTGAACGTTACTTTACATCCGTTGGAGGTAGCCGCACTCACTGACAGAAGGTTGTCTGTTAGTTCCGGGATGTAGAGAACTTTTGTGAGAAGTAAGGTGTCAGTCTTTCCTTGGGGTGTGATGACTTTGATTTCTCCTTGTCCTATCCCTTTGACCTGCAGCTTATTGCCATTAGCAACCACAACATTTTGTGTTTGTTCTCTGTTAAGTTCAGTGAAGAAGCTTTCATCGTACGCCATATGAGATGTGGCTCCAGAGTCGATGAACCAGTTGTGTACACTTGCTTCTCGTTGAGTGCAATTGAGAGCTTTTGGGTTAGGTCCTTTTGTTGTTCTCTGATTTGTTGATTGTTCTTGGGTGACACTCGACTGATTTGTGTACTTTGGTACGTTTCCTCTTCTGAAGTTTTCATATTTGTACTCTTTGTTGCTGTTGTTTCGCTTTTGATAGTGCCAACATTCTTCTTTGGAGTGGTTTGGTTTGTGGCAGAAAGAACAGAATTTCTTCTCTTTTTCTCTTCTTTGGCTTGAAGCTCCGTGGAGGCTTTTTAAGGCTTTTGATGCGGTGCTTTCGTCTTTCGAGCTTTCTACTCTGCGTGTGTGTTCATCAAGGAGTTTGTTCTTGGTGAATTCAAGCGTTAGCTCGTCATCAGGCCTTGATTCCAACATCGTGATGAGATTGGAGTAGCTCTTTGGAAGCGAGCAAAGCAGTATAGCCGTGATGTGAGAGTCCTTTAGTGTTTCGCCAATGGTTCGCAGTTTGTCAACAAGTTCCATCATGGTAGTGATATGCTGCTGCATGTCTTTGTCTTCTTCGAGTTTTAAGCTGTATAGTTTCCTTAGCAAATAAATTTTTCCTGAGAGTGTTTTTCTTTCATAGATATTTTTAAGAGTGTCCCAGGTAGCTTTGGCTGTTAGTAGGTTTTTGACATGCACTATTTGTGAGTCGGCGATGCTTAGATTAATGATAGCTCTAGCTTTTGAGTCTTTCTTTTTCCATTCGATTTTAGGTTCATCTGGAATATTTTCGGTGACAACTTCCCAAAGATCTTCCTTTTGCAAGAGCATTTCAATTTTGAAAGACCATAGTGAGTAGTTATAGCCGTCGAGCTTATCTAGGGTTACATCGTGGCTCGGGAGTGACGCCATTTTTGCTAAGCCTTTTTTCTTTGTCTTAACTCGTTAGTTGAATTTCATGCAATATTCAGTCTCATAATCTAATTGTTGTAAGATTTAAGTACTTACAGCTTGTAGGAAGGCATGAGGACGTTGAGGATTATATGATAATAATCTTTATTATCCATTTAGCAAGAAAGACAAAGTTATGGTAGCGAACAGTTATAGTAAGTATAGAGAAGAAGGTAAACAAAAAGTTGTGATGATGATAGGTCCAGTGTGGCGCTAGCTGTCGTAACATTCAGTTATCCAACATATTCAAATCATATAAATCGATGGACAAAACTTAAGGAAGTGGAAAGTCTTTGATATGGCCGGTTGTCTTTTTTTTTTTTTTTTGAAGGAGATACAGACAATTTTGTTTACACTTGGTTATCTAGTTTATCTTCAGTATCAAATATCTTTCAGAGTTATTGTCTCAATCCTGATATACATGCTAAAAGATATAACTTCCTTAAGTTTTGTCCATGAGTACATTTTTAAACAAAGGGGTAAGTATAATAAGTTTAAATACAAACAAACTATTCGGAAAGATTTAATTATCTTGTGGAGACTTCAGACATTCTATTTCAGAAATATATTAATAGGGGCCCAAAAATAGGTATGTTTATGTATATATAAAATGATATATTTGAAAAAATGTAAATGTTGGAATTTTGATAGGCTCTCATTAAACTGTGTTTTTGTAGCGTTATATCATACACTATTTATTTAAAATATATCCTATTGACATAAATTTGTTAATAACGTATTAAAAATAAAATAATAGGCTACAAAATCACATTTAAATTTACGTGATTATTTTAGCAAATATATATTTATTTATTTTAAACATTAAATATTCAGTTGAAATTATTAGTGTTTTACCTTAAAATTGAGCTACCTTGTGTTTTAGCCCTTGTTTATAGTAAATAGAATAAGTAAAAATTTCGTCTGCTATAATTAAAATGACCAATCAAAACTTATTAAATAAAAAATTTTAATTTTTCTTATATTTATATAAATTAATTGCTATTTTTATAAATAAAAAAAAACTTATCAATATAAAAATATAAATTACATATAATTTAGGTTGCCATTTTTATTATGACATACTTTGTAAATGATTTGGTAGCTACATTTTTTATAACCTTTGAAATTCCTTCATTTATGTATATCATGTGTATTATTCTATATTTTCGGATCAGATATTTGCAAATATATTGCCTTCTATTTTCAATTTGTGTGTGATAGTTAATATAAAGTTAACAGATTGCAAGTATATATCAAATATATATTTAAATATATATACTCTCAACACGATATATAAATTAAGTTCTATTTCTGTAAATAATTGCTTCTTAATTTCAAATAATATATTGAAATGTGTTTAATTAAAATCCAAAGCATTAAGTCAAATTATTAGCGATAGTCGTCTGCTTCTTTCAAATTTCAAGGTAGTGTGAATATAAAATTACTTAAATGCCAAAATATTTAAATATATATAATAAATAAGATATATAATAGTAATAAATTAAAAATGACTTACCCAAAACGCATCCTGGAAATGCTTCATCTTGCAGGCGAGGGGCACATCACAACACGGCAACTCCAACGACAACAAGTCTACCGCTGCGCCACGATGCGGTCAAATAATTTTCTCCACTAGAGGGCCACCTGTTGATTCGAAAATAATATTTCCGTTGGTACCGGTTAGAAAGCGTTTGTTTCCGGCACATTAAATTTATTTCATATTGGCTCTTTATATGATCATTTCATAAAATTGCTATCCATTAAAATATTAAGACGTTACTTCCTTGAAAATTTCAATGGAATTTTATTTAGAGCAGTATCTTATCGATTTAATTCGTCTGCATTATGCTTTTCAAAACCAAAAATGATCATCGAATACTTACTTTTATGCCGAGATGATAGCATAAAAAAAGTTATTAAGCGATATTTTTGCTAATTGAAAACAGTTATGCGTTGCAGGAGAACCCAGTTTATTTTTCTCTCTCCAGTTAAAAATTACCACAGATATTTTTAATCAATGAAATTTAATCGTATACACAATAAAAAATAATAATTGTTTCTATATATTTTCTCATATGTTATATGCATTTTTGATTTTATAAAGGACATTTTTAATTTAATAAGGATTTTATTTTATTTCATTTTCATAAATGATCTTTTTTTTTGTGCATATGCAAAGATAATATTTTAAAGTATAATAGCGACATTTTATTGCATAATCGCAATGAAATTTAATCACACATAATAAAAAAAGTATAATTATTTCTATATATTTTCTCATGTGTTATATGCATTTTTTTATTATTTTTATAAAGGACATTTTTTATTTAATAAAGATTTTATTTTTTATTTCAATAAGGACATTTTCATAAATAATCTTTTATGCATATATAAAAATAACATTTTAAAGTATAATAGCGACATTTTATTTCATAATCACAACATTTTAAAGTTTAAAAGAAAATATTTTCAAATTTAATATAACAAAATTTTTATCTTTAATAACATTTTTTTCAGAGTTTAATATCGACGTTTTAAAGTTTTAAAATGACATCATATAATTTTGTATATAGTTTAATATTATATTTTGTATATATATTTTTATTAAATTCTATATAAATTTTATATTTTAAATAAAGAGATTACAAATATATATATAAATATAGTTGACGTTATGTGGCGCTGAATTTGTTGTTGACACACATTAAATATGTTATAACACCTTGATAAAGGTTGGCGTTCAGCCAATTGAAATATTGGTAAAATAAATGATATTTTGATCCAATATATGCCTTTTTAATTAAACAAATATATATATATATATATGTCATAATTTGTATATAATTAAATGCAACCCCGACCCACTATGTATGTACCATGTATGATTTTCAAAGATTTAATAAAAGAATAAGGTAACTGGAGGAAAGAAAGTAACAAAAGACATAGGAAGACGTCGCAGTTAACCTTCTGACCCCAGGTCCCTGCGAGCTAAGTTTAAACCGACACTTCCTGGAAAAACAGGACGTATCTAATGACCAGAAGTTATAAATGTTAAAGCTAACATTCAATACTTCCTGACAAAGCAGGGCGTATTTTGATAACCGCGGAAGTAAATCGAGTCGAACAAATAAGACACTTCCTGACCCAGGCCGGGCCTAACTAACACCAAAGGAAGCCGCCGGCCCATCAGAAGACAGCACCAAAGTAGGTCAACCAATAGGAAAAGAGCATGTGACATCTCTCGACCAATCAAAAGACAACACCTCAAGTAGGTCAACCAATAGGAAAGGATCATGTGACATCTCTCGACCAATCAGAGAGAAACTGAGGCTTGGTGTTAATTCGGAAAGCAAGAATGGGTAGTTACGCTTGAGCTCTCATAGGAACAACACCTACAGGGTTCACTGGCTCTCGCCGAGTTCGGACAGTGCTCCTTCGCTTCCAACAAGGTAACATCTACTCTAGAGATATCTCTCTCCGCTCATTTCATCATCGCCATGTGATCAACTAATTAATAAGTCAAATCGCTCAACTCTTCTCAAGCTTTCTTCCCTCCAACACAGTTGCCTCTTATTTTCCAACTCAATCACGTGTCCTGATTATTCCTAACTGTATGCTGCAACTTCCACTCAAACGACTGCGCTTCAACCAAATCTCACCATTCGCATCCAACAACAAGAAACCCCGCAACGATATTGCCACAGAACGGTTAAGTCGACAGGAATCTACAACAGTGTAATACTTCAAATATTGCAGTGTAATAACAACAATTGCATCATATTACACAAAGTCGACAGGATAGTGAGATGGAATTAAATCAGGATCCCACAGGCGTAAAGTCAGACGGTCCAACGGAAACAATGGAAAGAAGGCAAGAAGTAAGAGAGAGCGAATCGGCAAGAGAAAGACAGGAGGTGACCGGCCGAGAGACAACTGCGCCCCTAGCGGACGCCATCAACCAACTGTCAACATTCCTGACGCGAGTAAAAATTTCTGATGGAGCGGAGTCGGCGATCCCACCTTTCGACGGCGCATACAGCGCGACACAGTTTTTTCCAGACGTTCGACCGAAAATGGAAGACGCATCCATGGGAGAACAAGAAAAATTATTGCGCCTGCCAAACTACCTGGTGCGACAACCCCTGGAGCTCTTCAGGAAACTTCGGCTGGCCGACCGGAGTTATTTCCAGGTGAGACAAATCCTCCTAGATCTCTACCCTGAGTCAAGCGAAGCATCCTTTGCGAAATATTTCGCCATGAAACTCACTGGACAAACCAACTTAGAGACCTACTACCGGGAAAAAACCGCCATGGGATTGCAACTAGGACTTCCACAAGAGGTGATCCTCGAGACGCTGACAGAAGGACTGCCATTCAACGACCAGCGCCTAGTCCGCGTAGTGCCTCCCGAGAACCTAGGAGAGTGGTTCCGACTGGTACAGCGGATCCACGGGCCCAGTGTACCGGCAACGCGATCCAGAGAAGATCAACCACCCACAATGTCGGGTCCGTACCACAGCACATCCCGACGCCCAGGTGCATGGAATGCACCTCTTCCGCCGTCCAACTGCAAGTTCTGCGGCGCGAGACACTGGCACAGCGAATGCCGACGTCGACCAATCCCGACGACCCACGAAAAAGTCCGGACAGTGCAAACGGTCCCAAAATCACCAGTTCCGACTTCATCACAACCAAGTCAAGCCAGAGACACCTCAGCCGGACAGCCCTTTCGAGACTGAGGTAGGATCCCTAAACCAACTGACTGTCAAACTCTTTCTAACCCCTAATGTATCATGCCCCTTTTTAATTGATACAGGCGCCAGCCTGAGTATAGTGCCATATAATATTTATCATATGCTAAAAACCCACCTGCCTAATTTAACCCTTGAGGGACACTCACTACACCTCCAAACCCTAAACGGATTTGCAAAAACCATGGGTAAACTATCTATCCCACTGACAATAGGACAAATATCACGAAAGGAGTATTTCCATGTAGTGAATGCACCATTGCCATTCGGAATTCTTAGTATCAATAGCCTCCATAAATTCAGATTAACCATAGATTTTAATAAATGCACTATACTCCAGCTGGGCGCCCCATTGTCTACCCTTTCCTACCATTTTAATCATGTGTCCAATGTATGCACGTACTGGCAATGTCAGGCGATGTCACAAAAAATTTTCCCCACATCCCAACTATCCGCCTATGACAACCATTGCGTGCATTCATTGAGAAAACCCCACTTATCTACATGCCCCTTTTTCACTAAAGCCAATTGCCCTTTTTACATGCCCTCAAATAATCAAACCACAACAACTTCAACTTATGAACCTGTCCAAAACGCACCCACACAGCGGGATAACTCGCATACCAAAAACCTAGGTGATCACACACCGTTACACAACTCTCACATGACCAACCCACACAACGAACTCGACACTCACACTAATACACAACAAAACCCTTTACCACATGCATACTACAACACAACACCTAACACTCATTATACACCACAGTTCACAACACTTCTACAAAGGTACCCTCACATTTTTTCACAGGACAAATTCAACGTACCATGCTTACGTATTCCACCAGTAAAAATACCCACGAATTCCGAAAAATAATCACCATACGTCCATATCGTGTTCCGATATGTGACCAACAAGAAATCCGTAACCAAATACAACAAATGCTGGAGAACGGCATCATAGAGCAATCTTTTTCACCTTTCTCGAGCCCTGTCACCCTCGTCACTAAGCGCGACAAAACCAAACGGTTTTGTATCGATTATAGGAAGGTGAATGAGCTAATCAGCTCTGATGTCCATCCCCTCCCGAGAATCGAGGATATCCTAGACCGCCTCGCACAGGCCAAATATTTTTCCACGGCCGACATATCCTCTGCGTATTGGCAAGTCCCAATACACCCCGATTCTCGACCACTGTTAGCATTTGCCACCTTTGAAGGATTATACCAACCCACTCGATTACCTTTCGGGTTAAAAACCAGTCCTCAGATTTACGAACGAGCCATAAGTCAGGTCCTACAGAGACACGGACTTGACTGTGTGGCACATTACTTTGATGATTTCATCATTTACTCCAACACATTGGAGGAACATCAAAACCACCTGCGACAATTTTTCGCCTTTTGCGAAGCGGAGAAGTTACAACTTAACTTCGCAAAATGCGAATTTTTTAAACAATCCATAAATTTTCTAGGTTACACCATCACAGCTGGTACAATTACACCACTTACACGCAATACCGACATCATCCACGCCATAAAACAACCACACAACCGAAAAACACTACAATCCTTCTTAGGCGCTGTGAACGTCTATAACAAATTCATTCCGGAATACGCTCGCTTGCGAGCACCACTCAACAATCTCCTCAAAAAGGACGTCGTGTGGAACTGGAATGAAGCTTGTCAAGAGGCGTTCATTGACCTGAAAGGAAACCTCACACAACACCCCATTTTACACCTTTACAAAGAAGGCCTGCCATGCCAAGTGTATTGCGATGCATCCACCCTCGGTATAGCAGGCATTCTCAAACAAGTTCACCCTGACGGAAACGTATATCCAGTTCAATATTTCAGCCGAACATTGCGCCCACACGAGAAAAACTACTCCATCTCTGAACTTGAGTGCTTAGCAATCGTTGAGAGTGTGGAGAAGTTTCGCATCTATCTTATGGGCAGAAAATTTACAATATTTTCTGACCATCACGCATTGCAGTGGTTGAAAACCATCAAGAACCCGTCCGGTAGACTGTTTCGATGGAGTTTACGACTATCGAGTTACGAATATGAGGTCCGCTACATAAAGGGAAAACTACAATATGAAGCAGATCTCTTGTCCCGTAACCCGTTTTGTGGATTCTTGGACGCCACCCTTATCAAGACCCACCAATCTCCTCCATCGAAAGAGTCTAGTTTGACCATTGATCATAATGGATTACATACAGTTTCCCGAAAAGGTGTAACCAAGATTATACTTCCAAAACCACTCATACAACAACTCTTACAAACAGTACACACACAATACAATCACCCCGGTATTTCCCAAATGTCACGAATTATCTCCACACAATATTACTGGCAAGGTATGTCAAAAGATATTAAACAAAAAGTTAAGACCTGTCCCACCTGCCAATTAACAAAACGTCCAGTAGGACCCACTTACGGAGAATTAAGTCAACCTCCGGAATCTAAAGAACCCTTCGACCTTTTATCTCTGGACACCATAGCAGGATTTGCCAAATATGGCAACACCAAGATATACCTCCATGTGGTAGTCGATCATTTTTCACGCTACGCGTGGGCTTTTCCATCTAAATCCACCAGTACCACCACCTACCAACAGGTACTTAAACGAGTATTCCAGGATGGTTCTCCAAAACGCCTTCTTACGGATAGAGCCCCTGCCTTCACTTCACCCAAATTTCGTAGTTTTCTACTTAATAGAAATATTCACCCATTGCTCACAACCAGCAACAATCCACAGGCCAACGGTCTATGTGAACGCCTGAACGCCACTCTCACGGGAAAACTTAGGTTATTACACCTAGAAAATCCTAAGGTCGCATGGACCAAATTGGTCAAGAAGGTTACACTTATATATAACAAGACACCCCACTCTACCACAGGTTTTCCACCCATATACTTAATGTTTGGTATCCTACCTCCAGAAATCTCTAATCATAACACACCGTACCCAGATATCGACAAAGCTAGAAAAATTGCACACACACGCACACAAAACAAACATTTACAAGACAAAAACACTTATGACCAACGACACAAGCAACCACATTTCGAAGTAGGTGATCTAGTATTAGTAAAATTATATCACCACCCAAATACAGGGAAACTTGCGCCATATTTCACAGGACCTCACACAATATTAGAAATTATTTCACCAAATGTGGTCCGCATAGATCGACCAAATCAACCACTTCAAAGAGACACTGACACAATCCACGTCAACAAACTTAAACTGTATACAGAAAAAATCCATTATATATCACCACCCGCCGTTAGCACCTATCATATAAAGCACAACCCCAATTATACGTTCCCTTTCAAACATTTAACACCCGAATTATTCCCAACAGAGTCATTAAGGTTCAAACCCACCAGCAGCGAACCTTTCAGGCATTTAGACCCTGCCATTTTTGCAACAAGACGATTTACATCACTCTTCCCCGATGTTAAAAACTGCAAACCTGACAACCAGCTCAATCATATCACACCACCCCCTAAAGATATCAAACAGGAGAACTACGAACCTACCAATCATTCAAATTCTACAATTAATAAGGTTCAAGCAAATATTTCAGAGTCCCCAGTTACAAAAATATGGACGAACATGGGACAATATCCTATATTTCACCTGATTTTTATCCTTTGTTTATTAGTTCTACCGTACAACTGTATCCCAATTTTATTCATTAATTACTTGTTTATATATGCCATGCCCGCGCAGAAAATCTTCGAACTACAAGAGGTAGTTTTTAATCTAGGACAAACATTTATAAAACTTCTCATAATTTTAGGAACCATCTTCGCAGAAAATCTAAATAAACTCCGAAGAGATAACAGTAACTGAAAAGATGACCAAACAATGTCGGAGAAACCACGCTCCAAAAACAAGCCCCGAGCCACACCCCAAAATAAATAGACGGCAGGAAATGAGTATTTGAAACACCACGACAGGAAGTATAGTCCGCGGCGGTTAAATTCGGCCTCTGTAAACAAAGCGGAGCGCCTTCGTCCGATCTCCAATTTCCCTCCCTCTCGTTTGCCCGACACACCCCACTTCCGTATCTCTAATTACAATGAGAAGATCCCCTATTGAGGTCGACTGGGAACCTCACTATGCCACCGGTTTTGATTCCAGTTCGAGTCTACATATCGATTTTTACCACCCAATTACACATCCACGAAACAACACCTAGAACTAGCTCACACATCTCTTACACAACCGACTTCTAACATTTTTCACAACACACACACAAAGACAAAAAATTACACATAAAGGTTATATAGATTTCCATGTCTCCTGTACACACAGCATAAACGCACTTGAGGGCTAGAATCACGTTTTTCACCTAAGTGTCACTACAGATGAGACAAAAAATTTATAGGGCATAATTGAGCAAGTAAAACATTTATAGGGCAAAATGGAGCAACCAATACATGTAGATCAGGGCATGAAGATACCAAAGGGTTCCAACCAATACACCTTATTTTTCATATCAATCATTTTCATTATTTTCTCTCAATTAAAATTTAAATATTTAATCAATTTATCAATTTATTCAATTTATTAGCACTTTTAATCATCAATTATCATTTTTTTCCCAATTAATTTATATTATCATTTTCATTTATCAATTATCATTCTATTTACCACTTAGCTTAAACTGCCACAATTCAATTATCAACGAAAAATCATTGATTTTCGATTAAACTAAAAACATTAAATCACCCTTTGTTGTTGAAACCTTTTTATTTTTCATTTTTTTTTTAAACACTCAACTTTGATTTCGTTCAACTCTTATTTTTATTTTTACTTTGATTTCTCAAAAGACCTTATGAAATTTCCTCGAATTCCTTTCCAAAATTCAAGCAAAAAAGTAATTAGGCATTTTTCCTTTTTTTTTCCACCATTCAACCAAGCACTCAACTTTGATTTCGCTCAAAAACCTTTTATTTTATTTTATTTTGATTTCAAAAGACCTTATGAAATTCCCTCGAATTCCTTTCCGAAATTCGAGCAAAAAAGTAACTAGGCATTTTCCCTTATTACCATGCAACAAAACAATTTTTCTTTTTCAACCAAACACATTCAATTTTGATTTCATTCAACTATTTTATATTATTTTATTTTGATTTCAAAAGCCTTAATAGAACTCCCTCGAATTCATTTCTTAACTCGAGTAGAATTCGTTTAGGCGCACTTTCCTTTTTTTTTTTGCCCACTATGTACCATAACATTCATTGATTTCTTACAATTAAAAAATTTTTTGATTTCTATTAATTATACTCAACCTATATCATCAACACCATGCTATTTTACTTATTATGTCACCAGCAATGCTTGTATATAGCCCCTCAATACCCACAACTAATTTTCCCACAAAATTATTTTTCACTTTACAGAATTCTCTCAGGCTAACCCCTTCTTGAATTCTTCACATGTAGGGGGCGCATCTGTCATAATTTGTATATAATTAAATGCAACCCCGACCCACTATGTATGTACCATGTATGATTTTCAAAGATTTAATAAAAGAATAAGGTAACTGGAGGAAAGAAAGTAACAAAAGACATAGGAAGACGTCGCAGTTAACCTTCTGACCCCAGGTCCCTGCGAGCTAAGTTTAAACCGACACTTCCTGGAAAAACAGGACGTATCTAATGACCAGAAGTTATAAATGTTAAAGCTAACATTCAATACTTCCTGACAAAGCAGGACGTATTTTGATAACCGCGGAAGTAAATCGAGTCGAACAAATAAGACACTTCCTGACCCAGGCCGGGCGTAACTAACACCAAAGGAAGCCGCCGGCCCATCAGAAGACAGCACCTTAAGTAGGTCAACCAATAGGAAAAGAGCATGTGACATCTCTCGACCAATCAAAAGACAACACCTCAAGTAGGTCAACCAATAGGAAAGGATCATGTGACATCTCTCGACCAATCAGAGAGAAACTGAGGCTTGGTGTTAATTCGGAAAGCAAGAATGGGTAGTTACGCTTGAGCTCTCATAGGAACAACACCTACAGGGTTCACTGGCTCTCGCCGAGTTCGGACAGTGCTCCTTCGCTTCCAACAAGGTAACATCTACTCTAGAGATATCTCTCTCCGCTCATTTCATCATCGCCATGTGATCAACTAATTAATAAGTCAAATCGCTCAACTCTTCTCAAGCTTTCTTCCCTCCAACACAGTTGCCTCTTATTTTCCAACTCAATCACGTGTCCTGATTATTCCTAACTGTATGCTGCAACTTCCACTCAAACGACTGCGCTTCAACCAAATCTCACCATTCGCATCCAACAACAAGAAACCCCGCAACGATATTGCCACATATATATATTTTTATAATTTTAGGGCTCAATGATTAAACCATGTAACGTAATTTTTGTTCTTGGCACCTGTTGGTTATTTCCTGCTTTCTTATGTTTAAAAAGTTTAGAAAATGGCCGTTATGCCTTTCAAAGTTTGCTTTGTGCTTACACACGCAGTAGAAAGTTTTATATATGCAAATAAAAATTTTATATATAGATCGAAATTTTGCCGGGAGAAAATTTTCATATATATTTTTGACCATAGATTTGAACTATCCACTCTACCAGCAAAACACCTTGTAGGATTGTTGTTGCGTGAAGTGTTGGTGTGGCTTGTGGAAAGGCTGCTGATAAAATTATAATTAAAATTAATTTATTTAAAGCAAGAGAAATTATAAAGAGAAAAGAAGCAACGGTCGAAGTAACGGCCGTCGGCTCTAACCTTGTTGTTTACCGCCTGAGTGCCAGATCAAGTGTTGGAAGAAACCAGCCGCTAGAAAGTTCCGGATGACGCCCGCGCATGCGTAGTGAAGTGTTCTCAAAACACGTGCTTGCCGAGGCAAAGTGGGGCCGCCATTTTTCTGCCCGTATGTGTTTTGAAGCTTTGTCCCAGTTCGCTGAAGCAAAGTGCGGTCGCCACACTACTCCCCCTCCAGTAGGATCTTTAAAGATCCTATGTAGTCGTAGAGGGAACTCTTGGTAGGGTGCCTTGTTGGGTTGGGATCTGGTCTTGGGGACTTGAGGGAGGCACCTGTCCTTTTCAAATGTTGTCCGGATGTAATGGGTGGCGACCATCTTGTTAGGTTGCAGGGACACGATGGATTGCTCAGCGATAGGGATAGTCGCCGTGAGTACCGGAGGAGCTATTGGTATTGGGGAAGTAGTGACTCTTGCTTCAATGGGAGGTGATGACTGTTGGAGAGAGTTTTGAGGTTGGAGAGGTTGTGTTACCAAAGTTTGGGCGGGCTGCAAGTGGAGAGAAGTCGTTGCAGCAGCGTTATTGGTTTCTTCTAGGGAGAGTTGATGTTTCTGCTCGCAGGATGGAGGCAAGGGCTCTTCGTGAGACGGCGGCTGCTGGGGCAAGGGATTGTCACTTTGCACTGGGGTGGAGAAAACAGTTTCAGGGGGACAGGAGGTGGTGTTTGAAGGAGGGTTGGAGCAGAACGATGAGGAGTCCAGGGATGAAGAGTTACTCAGAGAGCTGGAGGGAGAAAGCAAGGTGGAGCTTGAGTTGGTGTCTTCAACGTTATGGACTGTAGTCACCGGGGCAGTTGTTGTGACATTCATGTCACGGGGTAAATCCGTCTGCTCCAGGTGTTGGAGGCTATTGGAGGTGGGAGTACAGGGATCACAGTGCTGAGATGGAGGTGGCTTGGACAATTCAACCAGGATAATCGAGGGTTTCTGATCAGCAATGGGCTTAGTTTCTAAGACTTGAGCTGTTCTTACCTAGCGTGATCGGCCAAATCGCAGGAGAAGTCGTTCTTTGAGCGCCGCATATTTTCCTGAAACTGGTGGGTTCTCTACAATGTCGTAGACGCAGATGAGAGCTAGTCTATCCAAATTAACGATTTTTGTGTTATACTTGAAATTGTCGTCGCTGGCGATGTTTGCAAAATTAAAGGCAGCTTCCAGTTGGTTGAGCCACATTGGAATGTCGCTGGGCAAGAAGGGTGGAGCTCGAAAAATCAATTTTGGTATTTGAGATGGGGTGAGTTCCATCGTGAATGTTTGAGCTTCCTAGATTTGCCCTTGACGTTGGCCGTTAATTCTTCATTCGAGTCGTCCGGCTCACCAATTTGTAGGATTGTTGTTGCGTGAAGTGTTGGTGTGGCTTGTGGAAAGGCTGCTGATAAAATTATAATTAAAATTAATTTATTTAAAGCAAGAAATTATAAAGAGAAAAGAAGCAACGATCGAAGTAACGGCCGTCGGCTCTAGCCTTGTTGTTTACCGCCTGAGTGCCAGATCAAGTGTTGGAAGAAGCCAGCCGCTAGAAAGTTCCGGATGACGCCCGCGCATGCGTAGTGAAGTGTTCTCAAAACACGTGCTTGCCGAGGCAAAGTGGGGCCGCCATTTTTCTGCCCGTATGTGTTTTGAAGCTTTGTCCCAGTTCGCTGAAGCAAAGTGCGGTCGCCACAACCTCTTTGGCAGATTGTGAAGGGATTGTATTATATGGGAATTATGTGCATATATAGCTATAATTATCTATATATTTTTAGGTAGTTAAAAGGCATATATTGGATTGAATAAAAATATTTATTTTCCAATATTTCGGTTGGCAGAACGCCAACCTTTGTCAAAGCATTATATTTTGTATTAAAAAAAACTCAACGCCCCTTATATAGAAGTATCAACAATCAATCCATATTTAAAATTTGAATCAAAAGATTTATTTGCTAATATTTCGGTTTGCTGAATGACAAAGGTGACAATGGTTGACGTTCAGCCAACCGAAATATATTGTCAAATAAATATATTTGTTCAATCCATTATATGCCTTTTTATTATCTAAAGATTTGTTGAAGTTTGAGATTGAATCAAGGAATAAAAAGATTATTTATTAAACAAAGTAACTTAAAACAAGATTGGAAATTTTTTTTATTCAAAATGATAATGATGTAGAACGCGCCTTAAAATTCCAACGTGATCTGAAATTTTGTATGTCTGGCTACAGAGAACTCTACAAAGAACTAGTCAAGCCATCACAGCGTTTGATTACTGACTACCTTGTCAAAGAAAAAAAAAAATCACTGAAGTTCCTAAAGAAGCATTACCATGTAGATCTGATGACGTAATTTCATCTTCAAGTGATGAAAGTGATCTTGCACCAATCCACAAACGGGTTCGCACATTATCAGACAGCGAATAATGATGAAAACATTCTTAATATGATTTTAAATAAAGTTTTGTTTATGTTTTTTTTTTTTTACATAAAAAAAAAACTTAAAACAAGATGTTAAAGTAGCAAAATTTTAAAGGCAAGTATATAGGAAGGCGAGAGACAAAGACTATATATATTGACGTCGACCGCAGCGCCGCCGCGGCCGTTGATTGGTCGATCCCCCAATACTCCACGCCAATTTTGATCGCTATTCCAACACTCCCTCTCGATCCAAAATGTTCAGTAGACCTCTTAAGTAGTGGAATTTGTTTCGTGGAAGAGGTTTAGTCATTATATCAGCTAGCTGTTCTGAGCTGCAAACATGATGCACTTTAAGTTCACCTTCTTCATGTTTGGATCTAATGAAGTGGTAGCGAACATCAATATGTTTCGTTCGTTTGTGGAATACTGGATTTTCAACAAGTTTTATTGCTGCTTGGTTATCGATATAAAGTTCAGTTTCTTTAGTAATATCACAGCCGATGCCCTGTAGAAGTCTTCTGATCCAAATCAATTCCTTAGCAGCACTGCAGGCAGCGATGTATTCACTTTCGGTGGTTGAAAGTGCGATAATTGGTTGTCGTTGGCTTGCCCAAGAAACAGTTCCTCCGTTCATCATGAAGGCATAACCAGTCGTACTTTTTCTGGAGTCAACATCACGAGCAAAATCACTATCAGAGTAGCCAACAAGTTGGTCTTGTCCAGTGAAGAGAATTCCCATGTGTGGAGTGCCTTTCAGATAACGGAAAATATTCTTCACTGTTGTACAATGTGCAGGTCCTGGATATTCTAGGAATTTACTCACTTGTGAAACTGCATAAGTGATATCTGGACGTGAAACACATGATGCAAACATAAGGGATCCAACAGCTTCTCGAAAAGGGAATTTAGGCATCTTTTCCTTTTGTTCTGGAGTAGGACAGTCCTGCTTTGTTAAGATGACAGAAGGATCCATAGGCACCGAAGCAGGAATACAGTCAGCCATATTAAATTTACTCAAAATTTTGTCAATATATGATGACTGGTGAATGAAAATACTTGCCCTATCTTCTGACTGCTCTATTTGTAGCCCAACAAAAAGTTAACACTTCCAGATGTAATATCAAATGCGTGTTCTAACTCATCCATTATAATAGCTATTGCCTCTTTATCTTTAGATAGAATAATTCCATCATCAACATAGAGAGCTAAGATAACATTTGAATCATTGTGTGTTCCAATGAAAATGCACGGGTCGGCGTCTGATGTTTTGAAATTATGGCTATACAAAAAATTGGTAAATTTCTTATTCCAATTTCTAGAAGATTGTCTCAGACCATACAGACTTTTATGTAATCTATAGCAGCTATTATCATCTCTCTTGTAGCCTTCTGGTTGTTCAAGATAAACAAGTTCCTCTAATTCGCCATTGAGAAAAGCTGTCTTTACATCGAATTGCTTAAGAAACATCCTTTCAGAAGCAGCGTGTGATAAAAGAATGCGTAACGAATCATACCTGACTACTGGGCTAAACGTATCGAAATAGTCAACATTTTTGATTTGAGAATAGCCTTTTGCAACTAATCTGGCTTTGAACCGTTGAATTGTACCATCGGACTCCGTTTTAATTTTATAAACCCATTTACAACCGATAGGTTTATGACCATCTGCCAGACGTTCTAAAGTCCATGTTTTATTTTTATTTAATGCATCAATCTCTTCATCCATGGCTAATTTCCATCTTTCTGAATCTGAACTTGTTATTGCATCTATATAGTTACTGGGTTCATCAGCGAGCGCAAAGTTACATTGACTATTCGAAACTTTAGAGCGTGTTATCATTGGATGCGAACTGATATCGGATACTGGCAGCATTTCCTGCACTGGGATGTTTGTTGTTGCAACTGGTGATTCATCCGGAGCGCTGTTAATCTGAAATATTATTTCTTTCGGTTTGGTAGATTCTCTATCTGAATGTGTAGTAGCTTTCTCATCGAATGTGACATCTTTAGAAATTCTTATTTTTCTAGTTTTCCAATCCCATAATCTAAAATTTTTGCTTGTATTTTCATAACCTAAAAACATAAGTTTTATCGATTTATTATCCCACTTTTTACGGTTTTCTTTGGGAATATGCATATAAGCATTACAGCCAAATATTTTATAGTTAGCTACATTAGGCTTTGTGCCAAAGAAAAGTTCATAAGGTGTCGTTCCAGGGGTTTGCTTAGTCGCACTTCTATTTAGAATATAAGTTGCTGTGTTACATGCCTCAGCCCAAAAAAATCCTGGAAGATTTCGTGAATTTAGCATGGACCTGGCTGCTTCCACAATCGTACGATTGTCTCTTTCTATACGTCCTATCTGTTCGTGCACATAAGGTGCAGTGAACTCGTGAATTATCCCAAATCTTTTACATAAATCTGCAAAATTATCGCTTTTGAATTCTAGCGCATTATCAGTCCTAAGAACTTTTATCTTATTTCCAGTTTGAGTATAGATTAGAGTAGCATATTCTTTGAATATATCTAGCACATCTGATTTGTTTTTAATAAAATAAATATGGCGATAACCACTAAAGTAATCTTTAAATAAGCAGAAATACAGATATTTACTTAATGATTGAGTCTGCATTGGGCCACAAATATCAGCATAAATAAACTCACCTAGCTGGTAGTTTTTGCCATCTGAGGGATAGCACGACTTTCTATGGGCTTTTCCAAGTTGGCATCCTTCACAGAAGAAAAATTCTCCCTCTAAATCTTGAGGCTGCAGACCATCCACCAATCCTTTGGTCGCCATCTCTCGAAGTGTAGCAACTGGAAGATGCGCAAGTCTCTCGTGCCACAACTGAAGCTTGTTCTCGCTGGTGATGTATCCTTGTGATGATGACGTAACCTTGAAGAGCATCCTGTAGAGGCCGTCATGACGCACTCCTACGGCTTTTAGGTCATTATCCATGAAGATCTGTAGCTTGTCATGTTTGATAATGACGTTGAATCCTCTTCTTGTGGACGTAGAAAGGCTATACAAATTTTTCTTTAGTAGCGGCGAGTAGAGCACATTTCTTATGTACGTATTGTACCATCCACCGTCGACGTAGGCTTGAATCTCGATGTCTCCCATGCCTTCTGCAAGTAGTGTCGAGTTGTCTCCCAAGTAGATTGGATGATCACTGGTGAACGGCGTGTAGGTCTTGAACCACTCTCGTCGAAATGTCATGCTGCAGCTTGCACCGCTGTCAGCATACCAAATATCATTGGGCTCTACTTGATTATCGCACAAAATAAGTCCATAATCACTTGAACTTCCTTTTGAATCATGAAGATTTTTGGATTTATTTTTCTCATTAGCTAATCTTTTTCTACATTCGCGGCTCCAATGTCCAATTTTGTGACAATAGTGGCATTTAGTGTTCTTCTTGGCATCTTGAAAAGAACGTTGTGTATCTTTAGGCTTCGTTCGTGCTTGCCTGTGTAATAAGGCCTCATCTTGTTTAGAAGAACCGCTTTGTTGATTCCTTGTTTCTTCAATCAAAAGTCTTGTAGTTAAATTGTTAAGAGTTTGAGCTTTCGGATCTAACGATTCCCACGCTGCAACAAAGTAGCGCATACTCGAAGGCAAAGTATTATGTACGTATTGTACCATCCACCGTCGACGTAGGCTTGAATCTCGATGTCTCCCATGCCTTCTGCAAGTAGTGTCGAGTTGTCTCCCAAGTAGATTGGATGATCACTGGTGAACGGCGTGTAGGTCTTGAACCACTCTCGTCGAAATGTCATGCTGCAGCTTGCACCGCTGTCAGCATACCAAATATCATTGGGCTCTACTTGATTATCGCACAAAATAAGTCCATAATCACTTGAACTTCCTTTTGAATCATGAAGATTTTTTGATTTATTTTTCTCATTAGCTAATCTTTTTCTACATTCGCGGCTCCAATGTCCAATTTTGTGACAATAGTGGCATTTAGTGTTCTTCTTGGCATCTTGAAAAGAACGTTGTGTATCTTTAGGCTTCGTTCGTGCTTGCCTGTGTAATAAGGCCTCATCTTGTTTAGAAGAACCGCTTTGTTGATTCCTTGTTTCTTCAATCAAAAGTCTTGCAGTTAAATTGTTAAGAGTTTGAGCTTTCGGATCTAACGATTCCCACGCTGCAACAAAGTAGCGCATACTCGAAGGCAAAGTATTTAAAATTTTTGCTACCTTTTGATCTTCCGTTATGGTTCCGCCCATTTGTGAAATTTGTGCAGAAATATTTTCAATTTTTGCTATGTAATCACTTATTGTTTCCGATGTCAATCGTGCATCGAAGAATTGTTGCCAAAGTAGGCCAATAGTAAATTCGGATTTTTGTTCATGAATAGCAAGTAATTTCTGCCACATTTGTGAAGCGGAAGTACAGTTCATCAGGGGCTGAAGAAACCTTAATTCGATTGCCTGTGATAATAACATCCTTGCCTTAACGTCCTTTGATTTCCAATTCTGTAGTGAACTTTCAGAGTTACTGTCGGAGGAAACAACATTCGGCTTTATTTCTAAGCCTTCCAATAATTCTAGTATTTTTTGTTGTTCCAAAAGAAGCCTGAATTGGAATTTCCATAGTGAAAAGTTTTCACCATTAAAAACTTTAATCCTTGAAAGACAATCTTCGCTCATCTTCTTTGTCTTGGAATCGGCCAACGACAAAAAGAAACTAGGGTTATGGTTGGCGGTTGACGCCTAAACTTCGAGCAAAACAAAGGCTTACTCACTGCTGGCGGTTAATCCTTTTAGGCGCAGTGGAAGCGTGCTGGGCCCATAACCTGTTGAAGTTTGAGATTGAATCAAGGAATAAAAAGATTATTTATTAAACAAAGTAACTTAAAACAAGATGTTAAAGTAGCAAAATTTTAAAGGCAAGTATATAGGAAAGCGAGAGACAAAGACTATATATATTGACGTCGACCGCAGCGCCGCCGCGGCCGTTGATTGGTCGATCCCCCAATTCTCCACGCCAATTTTGATCGCTATTCCAACAAGATTTAAATATATATATGTGTGTGTGTGTGTGTTTGTGTGTTGTAATTTTCGAGAAGACGAGCTGGTAAGGACGCTAACAGGAGACAGAATCCAAGAACAACAATCCGAGAGGAGTAGTCCAGAAAGGAAAGTCCGAAGTCCATCAGAGATACGACCTGCGTGGAGCGGCGTCGGAGAGATTTGACTCCTGATCATCAAATCCATGACATTTTATACTCTTCCCCGAGCGGCCTAGGACATCTGAGTTCTCAGAATTTGACGACCATTATATAAGAAAATAAGAAAACTTCTGTAGTTGACTAGGCCTAATCTTACTAACTATGCAACTATCTCTCTTTGCTCTCTTCCTCACAAATATAATTTAAAACATCTTTATATGATACATTTTCTATATATTACGTTATTATATATTGCATAAATATACAACAAAAACAACAAAATCTTTATTAAGGCATTCCTCCTTGTAATAATTCGCCACACAAAAAAATAAAAAGAAAAATGCAACCAAATATTTACATAATTAAGGGTATGAGAAAATAGTTTTTTCTATATACATGTTTTTACTTTTATTTTGTTAGGTTGTAAGGTTTATTTTTTCCAATACCGCTTTATGATAGTTATATAGTTCTATAACTATGTTTTTATTTT
>CP092863.1:148147295-148206785 GCA_030710605.1 Cordylochernes scorpioides | reverse complement strand
CTGATGCTATTTTAATCAGTTGAATTATATGACATACTAGCCGAATGACCCGGGCAACGCCCGGGTTTTACCCGATTAAATGTTTTTATTCAAATAATATTCGTTACAATTATAAATTGGCACCGTGGATGTCACTTTTGTGCAACGTCCCGCTCCAAACTTTGTGTCTGAGAAGCGATATTTTTATAGAAAGATGATCTGGCTTTTGTTTTCTGCTCGAATGAATGTTTTTCTGTTAGAATTTTGTTCCTGCGTACAAAATAATGAACTGGTTTCACCCGTGGTCTCTGCTTTTTGGAATTTTTCCCGATATAATTATGTATCTAATAATCAAACATGATACAGCAATATCGTCATCATCATTTCCTGACTAAAAATATATAGTTTTAATAATTGATTTATATATTTTTTAAAATAGCCTATCGTCTTCCCCGTATTTTTTTACCTATGTATGGAAAGTTTGGTTTGAATTAGTGAACTACTGCGAATTTGTATACAGGACATACAAACCAACAAACAAACAGACAAACATACAAACATTCATTTATATATATATAGAAGATATACGAGGTGTGTGTTCAAAAAGTATCGCGACTTTTGTGTTTTTTCAAAAATTATTTATTTATTCATGAATACCTATTTTGTCCCCTTCAAAGTGATCCCCATGAGATATTATACACTTGTGCCAACGGTTTTTCCAATCTTCGAAGCACTTCAAAAAATCATTTTTTAAAAATCTTTTTCAGCTCCTCCTTCGATGCAGTCTTTATCTCGTCAAGCGTAGCGTAACGTCGTCCTTTCATGGGCCTCTTCAGTTTAGGGAACAAGAAAAAGTCACAGGGGGCCAGATCTGGGGAATATGGTGGCTGCGGCATCATTAGTGTGTTGTTTTTGGCCAAAAAGTCGCGCACAAGCAACGATGTGTGAGCAGGGGCGTTATCGTGGTGCAAAAGCCAATTTTTGTTCTTCCACAAATCCGGGCGTTTCTGGCGGATTGCTTCGCGCAAATTGCGCATAACTTGCAGGTAATATTCCTTATTGACCGTTCTACCCTGTGGCAAGAACTCATGATGCACCACGCCCCTGCAATCGAAGAAAACTGTCAGCAAAACTTTCACATTCGACCGAACTTGGCGCGCTTTTTTCGGTCTTGGTTCGTGCGGCAGCTTCCATTGAGATGATTGAGCTTTGGTTTCCACGTCATAACCATAAACCCACGCTTCGTCACCAGTTATGACCCTCTGGAGCAAATTTGGGTCGTCGCGGACAGAGTCCAACATCTCATTAGCAATGTTCATGCGATGCTGTTTTTGGTCGCAATTGAGCAATTTTGGTACGAATTTTGCGGCGACCCATCTCATGCCCAAATCATTGATAAAAATCGAATGGCACGAGCCAATCGATATGTTTAGGTCCTCAGCAACTTCTCTAACGGTGATTCGACGATTGGCCAATATCATTTTCTCCACTTCATTAATTTTTTCGTCTGTTGTTGAAGTGCTCGGGCGTCCGGCACGCTCTTAGTCGTTCACATCTTCTCGGCCTTCTGAGAACATTTTGTACCACCGATAAACGTTGCTTCGGTCCAAGGTAGCTTCTCCGTATGCCACAGTCAACATTCGGAATGCATCCGCGCACTTAATTTCGCTTTTCACACAAAATTTGATACAGGTTCTTTGATCCATTTTTTTTAATAGGTAAAAATCGAAGACGATCCAAAACACCTGCAAGCAAAGCAGCTGTCAACAATTAAGTGAACATTCAAAATGGCCGAGCTTGTCGGCATAAGTGAGAGACATGAGTACCAACATAACGCCACAAAAAGATCGAAATTTTAATATACGTAATCCGCGAAAATTCAGAAGTCGCGATACTTTTTGAACACACCTCGTATGTCGTACCACAAGCATTAACAGTCATGGGGCCCAGTGGTTTCAGGGGTCTAGGGTTTCTACATAAAGGATGAGGCAGGCTGGATGGCACCTAACAGAGGCCAAAGACCAACGGGTAAGGTCCAGGAGGGTGTATCTGAGATGTCGGTTGTCCAGTGGCTGGTCGTAAAACTTACTAATGACTTGTGGAAGATCCCCGGAAAGGGTCCAAGTGATAATTCAGAAAATTTCGATTTTGTCTGATGTAATCTCGACAGTTGTTGTTTGGGCCTTGCCTGGGTCATTGGCTGACTCTCTTTAAAAACCTCATTGTCCTATGTAAGAATACATGATCGCCAAGCGGCGTGTTGAAGTTTATATACATTTTGGATTTTACACTTATTATAATTATGGTACATGACAATCTCTAGTGTATATTGGACTATACAGTACTACATATATATATAACATAAAGCTGCGGGAGGGTAGTATTCATGTATCAATTGTTTTCACACTATTTATCTTATTGTATTTATATGGAGTAAGAAAGGAAAACAATTTTTGAAGGTCATTAATTAGATATATGTTGAACCAGTTCAACCGATTAAAATCACATAAGAAAAGAAAAACATAGCTATAGGACTATACGTATTGTACTTTTTTTCTGTATCAATTATGGCACATTCTTTATAACCTCCATTATGTTATATACTTGGGTGATAAACTAAATGTATTGTTTTAGCCTTCTATAGCGCTATGTTCGTAGAACGGTTTGATGTTACAGTCTATATCTATATATATATAAATGAATGTTTGTATTTGAAGTAAACGAAAAAATTGCGCTACAAATTTTAAAATAAAACTACAACCTTTCGCAATAAGTTTCTTTTATTATTATTTATATATAAAAGAAACTTATTGCGAAAGGTTGTAGTTTTATTTTAAAAAAGAATGTTTGTATGTTTGTTTGTATGTCCGGTATACAAATTCGCAGTAATTCACTAATTCAAACCAAAATTTCCATACATAGGTAAAAAAATACGGGGAAGACGATAGGCTATTTTAAAAAATATATAAATCAATTATTAAAACTTTATATTCAAATTATTCTACTTAGCTTACGAACAGCACCCTCTACCAAAGATTAGATTAAATTATGCTGATACAAACAAATAGATAATGCTAATAACAAACAATTATTTAAAAAAATCTTATCTAAATATATATCACTCGGGTAGATATGCACACGGGTCAATCCCGGGGCGAAGCCCGGGTCACCCGTCTAGTGTCTAATAAAATAAATTCTTCGAGTTAAAATAGAAAAATAAAACGGAGATAGAAGAGGAGTATCTTGTGCGAATTTTTTAATAGCAAGCTTTCGGACGTCCTTCTACAGGCAGATCAAAAAATCCTGTAGAAGGACGTCCGAAAGCTTGCTAATAAAATTCGCACAAGATACTCCTCTTCTATCTAGTTTTATTTTTCTAGTCTATATGTCTATACTTAAATCTCCCAGTGCTGCCATATATCCATATATACGTCGTTCTATTACCGTCTAACAGCTAAGCCCCGGGATGTGTCAGCAGAGTACCACCAATCACGTGATCTGGCGCCACCTGGGGAACACAATCGACCCACAGCTGGTAGCAGTGTGACCGGGTGTGTGCTGGATATGACACCTTCCTATCTATACTCAGAATTTTATTTAAAATACCCATAAAGTGTATCCATGAGAAAGAATATAGATTCGGTCTAATGATATTACATGTGGTTCCTAGTTTCAAAAATAACTTTATTAGGTACAAAAAGAGCAACCTAGCTTATGTTATTTACAATGAAAAATATGAACAGGTTATTCAATATTTACACTGTATTTACATATTTACAACTTTAGAGCCTTTTGTGGGGTCTTTAGTTCGAAGTGTTCTCTCTTCTAAGATGATCTGTTATTTTCATTTATTTTTTTCTAGGTACTTTTCTTTCGTTTTTTCCATTTGTCTACGTTTGTTTTGGATTAATTTGTATACACTTTTTTTTATAAAATACATTGTTCCCCACTTTGTGTGTGTTATAACAACACTAGCCGAATGACCCGGCGTCGTGGATGTCATTCTTGTATAATATATAAATGAGTTTTAAAAATTGTAAAAAAAAAAAATGCATCGGCCGGGAATCGAACCCGGCATGCGAGCATTTTACCACTGAACCATCGATGCTTATTAGAAATGGCCATATTTGGGTATTTATTCCATTCACAAAAGCAAACGGTGACAGAATTAAGAATTGATTGATGACTCTGATACTTGTTTTTTATTATGTTTAATAAACAGAGTAGTCAAACACACTCACAAAATCCTTTATTAAGACATATACAGTAGTCTTTTACATGGATTTACCACGGAGTCTCTGTAAATGAAAAGAATTTTAAAAAAATAAACTAAAAGCTAATCTCTCTCATATATTTAATGGTAATGTACTAATGTGTATGTGTTAATGAAATGTTTATATACAGGAAAACTTCATTTATGACAATCAAGTTCATAAATTGATTTGTCAGGGTAAATCGGAGGAAAATAAATTTCTTTTATATATGGATTTTTACCACGGGCTCGGAAAATGTAGGAAAAAAAGTAAAGCTAATCACATTTAATGATAATAATTAAATTTATATACAGGAAAACTTAATTACGACATTTAGGCTCCTAAACAGATTTGCCTGGGTAAAAATCCGAGGAAACGTAAAAGATACAAAATAAGTAAGAACATAAAAAACTGGTATTTACATATAATACATGCATACATAAGCCTTTAATAAGACCTTTCATCTTATTAAAAAACTCCTTAGCTGAAAAAAAAACGGAATTTATTTACAGTTATGAATTCATTGAAAGCGAAATACAACAAAAAAAGCTTTTATTAAAACCATTTATTCTTATAGATATTCACCAAAGCGCAGAAATGTAGAGTACATACAGGAATAATAGTAATAGTACCAGTAATAAGCAATGTTATTATCATTATTTTTTTAAAAAGATAATCACATATAATGGTAATATGAAATTTATATACAGGAAAACTTAATTAAGAATTCTGGGTAAATTGGAGGAAGATGCATTTCCTATACATGGGTTTACCACGGAGTTTCTGAAAATTAAGAGAAAAAAAAGTAAAAGCTAATCATATAGAAAGCGAAATAAAAAATAAAATAAAGGTTAGGAAATGAGAAATACAGAGTATGCAAATAATATAACACGATATAACAACACAGAACGAAAGTCAAAATATACGAAGTCAGGTTGTAAAATTAAGAAACAGTATTGTGTGCAACTAAACATTGATGTTGGCCTGCGCCATCTATCGGAATAAATATTGTCACGTAGAAAATTAAGAAAGACAAACTTCAGAATGACACAGGAACAAATTAAAATTTATAAAATACCCGAGAAGCAATGAGGCTTTTCAACGGTTTCGCTATTTTATTGGGAATGTTCACCACTGATGAACCATGCTTTTCCATTCCAATCATTGCAGGCTGTAGAAATAATTTTAATTTTATATATTTTTAAAAATAGCGTGTTAAAAATATGTTTCTAATTTTCATCGTTAGATGGCGCTAAATTAATGATGATATTATATGTTGATTCTATAGTATCTGTACTTGAAGGTGTATTTTTGATGATGATGTTTTAACGACACTATGTAAATATGTTTCTAATTTTCATCGTTAGATGGCGCTAAATTAATGATGATATTATATGTTGATTCTATAGTATCTATACTTTAAGGTGTATTTTTGATGATGATGTTTTAACGACACTATGTAAATATGTTTCTAATTTTCATCGTTAGATGGCGCTAAATTAATGATGATATTATATGTTGATTCTATAGTATCTGTACTTGAAGGTGTATTTTTGATGATGATGTTTTAACGACACTATGTAAATATGTTTCTAGAATATATATTTCTCTCTCCATCTCTCAGCTTCGAACAGAATGCTTAAAGGACGAGACATCAAGTATAGAAACCTGTTAAGGCAACCTTTTTTTAAATTGAAAATTATTTTACTTAAAAAAAAACGATAGTATTATAAATAGCTTATATTTACATATTTTTTTGTATATAATACTTTCCATTTATAACATATTTTTGTTTTAGTCAAATATTGGAATTTGAAGATATAAAGTTTATTTTTTAGTTCACTTTCATAAATGGAAATTATTTGAACGGTTCCTCTGGAAGTGCGAATGAACAAGTTTATTAAATACAAAATTTTAGCTATTTAAATTTTTTTTTGTAAAAACCAAAAGAATCTCCTAAATGATATATTTTTCTGAGCAATTATTCCAATATATCATCCTTCCAATATGGCGGCCTCTTGCGTGAACTAATAATGAAAGTTGGTATCCTAGCAACCACTTTATTCCAATACAGACGCTACTTCTGTTCTCACCGTGGTGCCAGATATATTACCAGATAATTTAGTTATCAATGATATTTTCAGAATTTTTATCTTTTCCGTAAAATGAAAATATTTTTGATGGCTTTTAATACATATTGAATCAAAATAAGAGAACTTATTTTGAATAAATCAATAAGGAATTAAGCGTTTGGTTTCTTTGATTGCTTATTAATTGTGTCAAAATGTAAAAGCATGGAATAATATTTATTAGAAATCAAAAGATTATTTATTAAAACATCACTGTGCTAACCCGAGTCTTCTGGTATATTAAAGAAGAGAGAGTTTAATAATATTGTTACATGGATGACAAGGTCAAGATACCAGAGTAAAGTTGGGGGAAGAGGGGTGGACTCTAGCGGCCCCCGCTGCCATGTGACAGGCGCTAAAAACAGCATTCCTATGTAGGGGAGGACAGAGTTTGGTTACATCTGCGGCAAGGAGAAGACGTGGCGACTTGTCTCCGGGCGTGTGGATGATACGTCAATGAGAAAGTGACATCGGAGCGACCTACAAGACGGTGTAGTTCAGGATGGACGTGTATTGTGTGGAGCGGAACGCTTTACAAGAGGACATCCACGGTGCCAAGAATACTTCTGACGGGTCCCAAGTCCCACTGTTGTATTCCTTCTGTTAAGTGAGATACAATAAAGCGCTAACTTTAGCTGCAATCCCTTCGAACTCACATGTGTATCTTTGTGGCATACTGAGTAGACAAAGTACACGAATAGCCTCTGGGTACGACGTAACAATATTTTTATTAACTCAATTAAAGGGTCAGAAAATATTTTCCTCATAAAATATTTCCAATATTTTAATACATATCTCTATTTAACTCTAACCTCCTTCATAAATACATTTCAATGGCACCAGATTTTTGATCTAGTTTCCGCATTCTATGAACAATAATATATTTACTAATGAGACAAATGTTTCTAGAGTTGAGTAGGTCAAATTGACGCCATTTTTACTTCGTTAGAAAGTGTCGGAAGTTTCGTCTGATCGTTAAAATTGTTGTATTGCAACAGATAGAGAGAAAGTAGAAAATATTTCAATATTTTTCGAAAATAATCTCATATATTTTTGGTTCACAAATATTCACTAAAATTTTCAAATAACGATTAAAGCGTAGCTTCAGTGAATAAAAATAATTAAATTTGTGTTGAAAGATACTTGAAAATAACTTCTAAACTATATTGTAACGTAGAAATTAAGTCTTTGTATATCTGGAGATGTAAAAGTATTTATTGATGACGTCACCACGACCAGTCGACAAATATTAACAAATTAACCAAACTATCTACAGCTAGAGAATCTTGAACAAGCAAGCAAAGAAATATTTTAAAGATGATTTTACAAATACAGAGTAACATTAATTATCATAATCTGATGAATTTTTTCATTGAATAATATTAAATTAAATAATAAATTATTTATTCACCACAATACTGTAACGTAGAAAATTAGGAAAGACAAACTTCAGGATGACACAGAAATTTATTTAAGACCAGGCACCAATTATTGATAAAAAAAAAGAGAAACAATGAAGGAAGTTTACGCATAGTAATAAAATATATAAATATCAAAATTAATAATATGTTTAAAAATATATAATAAATGCTTTGCTACAATATAAATAGCTAAATTAGCTTTTTTTTAATTGTGCAAACGATTATTCACAAGTTTAATTAAAAGCAGGTATTTGTCTGTGAAAGGAATTCCATTATATATAATTAGAACCAAATTACAAACATGAGGATACCAAATTGAAAACATCGTTTGGTTTTAAATGTAGAATAAGTCTAGTGTTATATTTATATTTTCAGGATGCGTTGGGTTACTATATTTGGTTTGTTTAAATAAAGATTGATGTTTTATATATTAAAAAATGTATGTTTATTGTATCTCTCTCTCTCTCTGGTTTTAAAATATTTATTAGAATAAGAAAAAATATATACTTTTAAAACAGAGTATATTAAAAATAATTTCCTTAATTTAGGCCAAACATTTTTTAAAATAATTTCAACAAACATTTTCCAGGGTTAAGTTTCTTGTACCCTGAATTGTTTTTTTTTTTATATATATTTTTCAATTATAATTCAGAAAAGGAAGGTTTATAGCAGAACATTTTAGGGAAAAAAATGTTATTGATAACACCAATCTACAGTCAATGGTCAAAAATAATAAAATGATAGATATATTCTGATAATAAGCAATGTTAGTCATGCCAGCCCATCTAACAAGCTTCTTTGAACTGTAGCAAGGGTTTGTGAAATAAAGACACAGCCAAGTTGAAATTGGAATTTACAAGGAGATAGACAAGGACCAAGAGACAAGAAAAATTTGTTAGTTTAAAAAATACAGTATTAGAACTTCACGAGAGATCACCTAAAAAAATAATTGATATTCATGGTCAGAGGTGTTTTTTATTGGAGGTTTAGTTTTGTCACATATTTTTTTTTTTTTATTCTACAAAGGTGACCTGTCTCTCAAGGAAGGTAATCGCACTTTAGAAGAGTCGTTGATGAGAGGTTTTACTGTATATATAATCAACAATAATTCAAATATTTTGAAGGTATATGCAATTTAGAATTAGAAAATAATATGTATATAAATTTGCATTTTTTATTTTACAATATCGCAATTCTTTTTTCCCTTATTGACTAACGAAAATTGCTATGAAAACTAAATAATTCTATGATCATAAAACTGACAACGCTATTCTCTCAGTGAGTGACAAAATTAATGTTGCCATTGTATTCCTACATTCCCCGGCCGCCATATTTCTGCCTGGCAAGTAATTGATATTACCTCTATTCTTTGTGCTCACTTTCCCGCTAATAAATTATTGGAAGCTGACGTGTACCATAGAGGAATTAATCCTTTCTAACTGTATTGAAAGACAACTCCATTTTAGATTTGCATAATCATTTTACAAACTTATTTTGATATGGAGATAGTTTAATCATCAGTATCATATCTTTCATGTAGTGCCATCTCTTCTATACAGAGGTCAGCCATAATGGATAGTTTATAAAAACCTAATTTCGAAAACAGAGAGACTATATTTAGAAGCCTCAATATAATAGTATCATCTCAATATAATAGTATAAACAGATAAATTGACCTTTTCTCACAGTTTATCCATAATACAAGACAAAGTTATGATCGATTTGCATAATAGTGATGTTAAAGGCAAGAATTTTAGTATCAAAGTATCAGTGGTGGGTGGTTCTTATCTCCATGGTTAAACCAATCCCTGAAGTCCACTCCTCTCCAATTTTACGATGGTAGTTATAGGCCTGGAAAATAGGTCTTCTATTGTCAGTTCTGAGCATGATATGTTCAGGAGAAGCTTCCGCACTATTGCATTTCAAGCAGTTATTGAAGGTTTTTTTGTCCATTTTGAAATTTTAAGGTTTTATATGGCCACTTCTTAGTCACACACACACACACACTTTATTAAGACATTAGTCTTATACAGATTCTCCGTACAAGGTGCAATATCAGGAAAAGGGCAGCACAGGAAACCAGTAGTTCCGCAACTATATACAATTATTATTAAGGAAAAGTAAGATTTAATATGAAAGGTCGACGCCATCGCCCCAAGTCTTCAATTCCATAAGCGCGGAGCAGAAATAGGGGCTAAGTTATTTAGTTCGGCATAAATATAGCATCCAGACACAAAAAATGAGATTTACTCCAGCACAGCCATCCATATTACCAGCTCCGCAATCTCATCGTCGACCAACACGAGGCCACTTCTTAGTCTTGCTAAATTATCAGTGAATACCTGAAGTAAAATTTTATAAAATAAATGTTTAAAGTAGGTCTGATGGGCTCGAGTCCAGTCGTGTGTAAAAGGGCTGTGTACAAATATTTCTTTTGAATGTATATATTCGAAAGAAATGCCTTTAGAAGTGTTCTTAAACTCGAAAACTTACTAATTATAATAAATTGGGAAAGAAACCTTTTGGGGAGTAGTTGAGTAAATATTTAAAATATTTTTTCTACAAATTCCAACGCGATGGAATATAATAGATAGTCACTTCGCCTATTCAGAGCACTTTTCTAGACCTCTTCTTATCATTTAATTCCAGACCATGGCATTCCTACTCTATCCTTGGTATACCACTCCTTTCATTCTTCATGCATAGATTGCGCGCTCTGCCATTGTATCTAATCACATTATTCTTAACTACGCCTTTGCTGGCAGTAACAAGCTCGCAAAAAAAAACTGGGTTCAGCTGGCCCGGCCCCTATAAGGATTCCTGCTCCAGGGATACAGGATGAGTCTGTACTCCATGTTAGAAGCGGCTGCACATGGCGTCTGTTCCTCATGTCAGAGGCGGCCATTTCATATTGGAGCTAAGTCAGTGGCCTGCTACTGAGTAATGCTCCCAGTCTTAATGTCAAAGGTAGATGCATTCTATTTCACCCAGTCATGATGGTTGTCAAAACACCATCAAAAGTTTATATCCTATTAACTCTATATACTGTTAAAATTGCAGCCATATTAATTAAATATTGAGGATATACATATAAGGAACAAATAAATAAACATATGCATACTTTGATTTTTATATAGTGGAAAAACAAGATTGCCTAAACTAGAGATTAGAAATCGAAGAAATGATAGAAGGTTTCAGGCTTTATTTTAGATATGGAGCTGAATTTTACAGACAAAAAGACGACACTGCTATGGGTTTTCTACCAGTCTGATCATATCTGACATCGTAATGGCTTCAGTGGATAGAAAGGCAATTTTTATAGAGGGAAAAAAAGTTTGGGATCGGTACATATATGATATTTTCTCAGTGATCCACGAAGAAAAACTTAACCATATCATAGTCAAGTTAAATAATTTATAAATAGGAATAGAATTCACTGTTAAAATATAGAAGGAATAATTTCTACTATTCTTATATTTAAGAATAACCCTCAAAGAATATAGATCTATTATTGATCATTTAAAGCAGTTTGAAATATGTTATATAACAGAAACTTGGTGTAAATCTATTCTCAAACTCGAGATCGAGGATTTCCAAATTTAGCAATCACCTGCAAGAAAACATTCAGGTCAGGGAAAAGCTCTGGAGACATCATTGTGGGTATCTGTAACAAAAATAAACACATACTAGAAAATGTTGAAGTGGAAATCCATTGGGTTTCAACTATTCTTTAAAAAATGATCTTGAACTTAGATTCATTACTGACTTGTATAATTTTACATATCTACCTCCTAATGAACTCCAATTAGAGAATATGAATAAGCTGTTTTTATATTACGAACAAGATATACACACACACAAAGCTTTATTAAGACCCCCGGTCTTATACAGATTCACTACAGGAAGAAAGTAATCATAGATGGAGCTCATGTACTACAGGCAGCGCAGCACCTAACAACAGCCTCCAGGTCCGACGCATGTCCAATGGCCACACGTTCCTTCATAGTCATGGTTAGCGAATCACTGAACAGGCTAGTGTGGAATCAGCCGCGTTCTAGTCTTCCTTTCCTCGTCCAAATGGATTAAAGCATTCGGCGATTCTATTAATCTCCTCCGAACGGTGACTGCGGCCTTCGAACAAGATATACAATCGACTCTAGATAATTTTATATGGTGACCTAAACATTCGCACCAATCATCTTGGAGACTTTCATAACCTGCTGGGTATCCCAACTTTATTGACGCAAACCCATATCGCCGGAGATTTAATCACATCTACCCATGCTAATACTCCAGTAGACTTTCTTGATGAAAATGTCTTCACTATTTTAAATGGAAGGTCTTTTAGTGATAAAACTGGAAATTTTACTTTTATTTATAGCGTGGGCTCTTCGGTCGTTGATTTATGTATACCCTTCCCAGCCTTACTTGGACTTATTAATGATTTCACTGTTGAATGTTGGCCATATTCTGATCATTTACCTTTAGTTCTAAGCATTATTGTTTAAAAAAACATAAATTTTACAAAATTACAAAACCTTTTACACCAAAAAAAAAATACTTCTGGGTATCAAATAAAACTTCTTTATTCAAAATCAATTTAAAAGATCTGACCAATACACCACTCCCTTTGAACCCAACTATTGAATCTTTAGTAAAGATGCTCTTTCAGATTAAATTCTCTCAGCGATCACACAGAGACATGTGCTCTAAAAAGAGATCTAAAGGTTTACGATCCAAACCGTGGTTTGACCGAGAATGTTATTAGGCAAAGTAAAATATGAAGGTATAAAACTTAAGGTATATCTAACAAAGAATAGTACAAACGATAAAGATTCATTTAATGCAAGCAAGAAAAAATATTTATTATGAATAAATCAAATAAGAAAAAATACTTTGAAGAGGTACAGCTACTCTTTTTGGTGTTCAAAATTCCTCTCAATTTTGTAAGATTATAAAGACATAAAAAAAAGTGACATCATAAGAGGATAAATTATGCGTACTGACAGACTTTTTGCCAAACTATCGTAAATGTGCAACTTTTTCCTGATTTATCTTATTCTGACCCTGAGTTGAATTGTGAGATCTCGTTCAATGAAGTGCAGATAGAAATACATAACCTTAGGAATAATAAAGCTGCGGGACTAGATAACACACCAAATGAGGCAATAAAAACTATATATATATAAAATAAAAGGATTTAAAAGCGCGAATGTTTCTTTTATACATAAAACGAACTTCTACTGTCCTTACTGCGAGGAAAAAATATATATTGGGAGGGCTTGGCTCATCAGTGGTGAACCCTCCCAGCGGTTTCGCCAATTTAATCCACCAGACCGCTTCTCAGAGCTCTAATACTGTATTGGATCATTCTGCTTTTATATGCTACACTGAAGGATGGAATCTTAGAAATGGTTTTCAAGTAAACTATGGACATAAGCTTATAGGACAGTAGAATTACATTCAAATATTTGCTTCGAGCAATGCTCTTCAGCAAACTATAAAGACAAGGCCAGCTAGGAATAAATTAGCACAAAGCAATAACGCGCCATCTATACATATAAAATAAAAGGATTTAAAAGCGCGAATGTTTCTTTTATACATAAAACGAACTTCTACTGTCCTTACTGCGAGGAAAAAATATATTGGGAGGGCTTGGCTCATCAGTAAGGACAGTAGAAGTTCGTTTTATGTATAAAAGAAACATTCGCGCTTTTAAATCCTTTTATTTTATATGTATAGATGGCGCGTTATTGCTTTGTGTTAATTTATTCCTAGCTGGCCTTGTCTTTATAGTTTGCTGAAGAGCATTGCTCGAAGCAAATATTTGAATGTAATTCTACTGTCCTATAAGCTTATGTCCATAGTTTACTTGAAAACCATTTCTAAGATTCCATCCTTCAGTGTAGCATATAAAAGCAGAATGATCCAATACAGTATTAGAGCTCTGAGAAGCGGTCTGGTGGATTAAATTGGCGAAACCGCTGGGAGGGTTCACCACTGATGAGCCAAGCCCTCCCAATATATATTTTTTCCTCGCAGTAAGGACAGTAGAAGTTCGTTTTATGTATAAAAGAAACATTCGCGCTTTTAAATCCTTTTATTTTATACTAGACGAATGGCCCGGGCAACGCCCGGGTTTTACCCGAGTGCGAATATATTTTAAAAACGTTTTAATCTTCATCTAGATCTTCATCTTGTCTACACCTTGTATACATCTTGCTTCCTAGGGTTGCCTAGAGTGGCCGCTATAGACAGGGTGGTCTGTATAGACAGGTGGATGTATCACACAGCTGATAATAGGGTTGCCTAGAGTGGCCGCTATAGACAGGGTGGTCTGTATAGACAGGTGGATGTATCACACAGCTGTTGAGTGGTCGCTATAGACAGGGTGGTCTGTATAGACAGGTGTATGTATCACACTGCTGATAACAGGGTTGCCTAAAGTGACCGCTATAGACAGGGTGGTCTGTATAGACAGGTGGATGTATCACACAGCTGATAACAGGGTTGTCTAGGGTGGTCGCTATAGACAGGGTGGTCTGTATAGACAGGTGAATGTAACACACTGATGATAACAGGGTTGCCTAAAGTGACCGCTATAGACAGGGTGGTCTGTATAGACAGGTGGATGTATCACACAGCTGATAACAGGGTTGTCTAGAGTGGCCGCTATAGACAGGTGTATGTATCACACAGCTGATAACAGGGTTTTCTAGAATGGCCGCTATATACAGGTGGTCTGTATAGACAGGTGGATGTATCACACAGCTGATAACAGGGTTGTCTAGAGTGGTCGCTATAGACAGGGTGGTCTGTATAGACAGGTGGATGTATCACACAGCTGATAACAGGGTTGTCTAGAATGGCCGCTATAGACAGGTGTATGTATCACACAGCTGATAACAGGGTTGTCTAGAGGGGGGCGGGCAGGGAGGTCACGTGTTTGCTGGCAGCCAATGGGCGCGCATTTTATCCGTGAGCTTCAGACAAACAGACAGAATAAGGCAAATATATAAGTAGATGTATAGATGGCGCGTTATTGCTTTGTGTTAAAAACTCTATATACCAAAAGGATATTTTAACATTTAACAAATATTTACAATAAATAAATAAAAATAAACAAATAAAATACAATAACAGGCTTAGTTCCTGTGCAATGGTCACAAGCTATGATTCACCTAATATTTAAAAATGTTGATCCAGGTGACCCCTCAAACTACAGGGGAATTGCGTTAATAAATAACCCACCTGAACTTTTCACGACAATATTAAAGGTTAGATAATATAATTGTATTGAAATTAAAAAAAAATGTACCTGAAAATCAAGTTCATTTTAGAAAAGGATCTGTCTTGACCATATTTTTACTCTTTTATTTATTACTAACATGACTTTGCGCAGTAAAAAAAATAAAGTTATTCGTTTTTTTGTTGACTTAAGAAAACCTTTTAATACTGACCTCCATAGAGGGATTTCAGGTAGTTAACAACCTGCAAATAGATCCAGGAGCCTAGGCTACCTATATGTTATTTATTATATATTTGCATTCCAATTTTACCTGAACTATTATATATTTTACACACACATCTTTTACACTCTACACTAATAATAAAAATTAAAAATATAGATGTAAAACTGATAATGAAATATATTTTTCACTTTCTATCCCCTTTAGTGTGACTATTCAAATATTAGAAAGCAACCGTTTGTATAGTAAATATTTACAATATATAATTTAATAGTGAACAATAAAAAAAAGAAAAATAAAGAGTGAGAGAGAGCAAAACACTTCCTGAATTTAAATATATATACATGCTTAACATATACCAACAATAATAAAATATTCACAAGATGTAAGCTAATAACAATTATCAAAATACGATATGGATCATTATTGTTAATGTAATGAAAAGTTGCGCATCAATTATTTAAAATAATCTTTTAACCTAACTTAATATACCTATCAAAAAAGCTATTACAACATTTTTAAATTTAATTCAAATTGAAGACTTCATCAACCTTTTTATAAAAGTTAATTGTCCTTTTAAAAAAGATGGAAAATTTATTAGTAATGTGTTCTTTTTTCTTAAATTTAAAATCTCTTATCTAATGAATCTGAAGATAAATATTAAATAACAAGGTGTATAGAAACTATTCTGATTCTAAATTCAAAATTTAGTTTTGGCAACTCAAACTATTTTAGAGGTATGTAAAAGTATATATAAATATGCTTATCTTCAAATATTTTTTTGCAAAAGGGTTTATTACAATATTTAATCAGCTTTAATAATGATATTTCACAAACTTTAGATACTTTCTAGATTTGTAGATACTTTCTTTTCAAAATAAGATAACACATTTTAAAGTAGATTGAAAATAATTATATTAGTTTGAGTTGAAAACAAGCAATTATTTTAATTTTTATTACTTCCCTTTATCTTTATACAAAAATTAACAAATTTAAAAAATATATAAAAGCTACAAACCCCCAATTTATTATTATTATTTTTTTTTATTTTGGTCAAAAGACTATATTCGAGAAATCTGTTCTCTTTGTGGCCAATCAGATTTTCGTGCTTTTTTTTTTCTTCTCTATTATTACTTGAGAAAGTATACGGCGTTTTTTTTTTTTTAGTTATTAGCTAACATTCTAATTCATCAAAAATTTTAATTCAGCTTTAAAATGAGTAGCAACACGAATGAATCGTAAGTTCTTTCATAACTAATTGCGCATTGAAATCTTTTAAACTCTTTAGGCTTAATAAGCTAATTGGTCTTTTGTCTTTTTTTTCTTTGTAAATATAATAATATAAAATAATCTAGTTAAGGATAAACATAATGTGCCAAAGATTCACTCGTATTTCGAGTCCGAATATCATTTTTTTACCAGTAATATATTTGTAGAGGTAAAACGTGCGTTTCAAATCAAAACTTAGAAGCGGTTATTTTATTGTTTTTAAATATTATTCGAAAAAGAAAGTTATATATATATATTTGTGAAATTATTAATGTCTACTTTTAAATTAACTTTTGAGCCGATAAAGCATTATTTCTTTGTTGCCGGCGGCTAAATGCTACTCTTTGTTTTAATTAAACAAAAGCGCAAAAACTTATTTTAAAAGTTTTTTTTTTTTTTTTTTGGCAACGAGCGAATTTATACGCTTATTTTTTTAATGACTAAATTTTTTAAAAAATTCTAAAGTATTAACAGGAGTATCTCACTACTGCACTCTAAAACTTACCCAAAAATATAAATATCATTATACTTGTAACATAAAAGTACAATTTTTACTGCCTCTAGAATGCATTTTTACGTATGATTAAAGCAATAATTATTACTTTTTCCATCGTACTTTCTTTCCAAACCTTTTGAGATTAATATCAATGGATTAAAAAAAAAAGTTTGGGTAATACAATCAAAAGTTTCTTTTGTATTTTAAATAAAATATTGATTACATTAAATTTAAGCTATATACTTTTAGCAATTTTATTAGTATGCAACAATATATCAGCATATATAGGACTATTTATTTAAAAAAAAAACGTATCAAGCACATTTTGATAAATAAGTGAAGTCTAGATAACTTTTCACAGAGTGAACTAACAATTGATTTTCTAATTTGAATATCAAGATGAGGGAAATTTTATATAATGCGTCTGCAGATTTGGTATAATCCAAAAGAATTTCAAATCGAGGGGTTGCTAAACAGCTCTTCTGATTGGCTGTGGTTCTTTTGAAACATTCCCTAGTCCTGTAATGTTAATTCTATAGTTAAATTGGAAAGGAGGAGGAGTCGGTCTTGGGAAACGCCCATCCATACAGTAATCCTAATTGTAGAACCAAAGTGTTCTTTGAAGAGAAGTAACTTTTTATCAAATAGTTGCTAATGGGCGATTATGCCCCTCCTAGATAGGTGTCTTCTAATGAAATTCCTATTGTATGGGGAAAATGAGTTAACAAACATTTGTCTCTAATGATTGGAAACATTCAGCGAAGATACAATTTGAAATATAGATTGCAAAAATAAGGTTAACATTGGTCACAGCGTTATTTGTGTATTTGTCTGATGGTAACAAAGCTGTTAATGAAATGTTGCACACTATTTATTTGGGTTTTTGTCATATTACCATGTGATATTCTTGGAGTTATGTATTTCCTTTTTTTGCTTAGCCATAGTACACGTGGTACAGGCCATGATAGAAGTAGGTGACTGCTATGTAACTGTGATTACATTGGGCGCATGAATATTGGACATACCAGGTTTGAGTAAAAATGTCACTGCTGAAAGCCATGCTTAATGGCATGTCATTTGTTAATTTGGTAAGAGGTCCTCATTTCTGCCGTCACTGATGGCAATGTGCCACTGAGTGTCTGTTAGCTCTTTCATATACCTTCATGAGAGGACACCTCTCCCTAAAGGAAAATTTGTTATTACCATTAGGTGTCCTTTACAGGTAGGTTCTACTGTATTTTAAATTAGGTTAGACTAACTTGTTTTTACATTTTTTTTTGGCTGTCTGCAAGTAGGCCTAGCGTAAGAATAATTACAATTGGCATCTTTTCACGCCGTCACAAAAATTAGTATTCCTCCATTAATTGGTAAATTCTGCCATCCTAGAAGCTTAGTGTAGTTCCTTTAATAAAAGGAAGATGGTTCCAATTATCCGAATTACAATATCAACCCAATATTTTGATACTTGGCAATACTCCTACCCAGTTTTCATGTTCCAACCTCTAGTCTATTAAAAATAGCTGTTAATTCAACCAAATATTAATTGGTCACCATTAATAAATTAACTTTAAAAAGTCAAATTTCAATAACATTTTAGATAACGCCTGTTTAAATACAAATTTATGGCAAAAAAATGATACATGCTAGGAATAGTTGGCCGTAGCACATTTTCACCATGCTTAAAAGTGCTATAATGTGTTGTCGCAAATATCCGCCGCAACATTTGATTTTTATTTCTTCTTGCATGATTTAGGCCTAACTTAAGCAGTGACTAGTCACCGACATAAACAATGATGTGTCTTAGAAAGTAACATTTTGCTATTTAAAATAACATACAGAAGAGATATGTCTTTTGAAGATTGATCAGCTAGAATGCACGCTAATTTTTTTCTAAATTTATTCAAAAATATTAAAATAGTATTTTGTCATTTTCCTTTCTTCAAAAAAGTATTAATGTAATTTTATCTAATAACTAGACGCCGACCCGGGCTTCGCCCCGGGATTGACCCGTGTGCATATCTACCCGAGTGATATATATTTAGATAAGATTTTTTTTTAAATAATTGTTTTTACTCAAGGGAATGTTTGTAGTCTAGTACGTTGATATAATCAATCTATCTGAATATTAGGAAAGGTCAGGTAATTTTTTTGTAGGGTGATGCTCTGAAAAAGAACGCTATACCACTTTATCACTAAACAAATTGGCGAGTCAAAAATAAGCAACCTAAACAATCCATTAGCTTTGCAAGATAAGAACAGAAATAGAGAAATGCATGCAAAATTTTCAACACAAATCAAAATCTTTAATCCTCATTATTTTTTTAGTTTTTTTTTTTTGCTTATCCCTAGTACACGTGGTACAGGCCATGATAAGCATGGTGGGTAGTTAGCGACTGCTTTTTACTGTAAGCGCACCACATGTCTACACATGTGAAAGCAGTTCGACTTTGCACTTACAAATGTGCCAGAGCCCCGTTTGGTTACTTGCACTCGCTGGTGGGGTTGGACTTTTGCAAGAATGGGGGGGGCCATTGGAGCATTTTTTTTTTTAACAGAAAAAAGTGTCCAATGCGGGGATCGAACCCGGGACGTAGTGGTCGTATTTTGTTTCTATTACATTACATGGAATAGTTTTTTTTTTTCTAATAAAATTTACTGACCTCTTTGTTCACTGAAACCGAAACAATGTGTATGTTAGACCACTCTTTGTTCAACCTTACACATTGTTTAGGTCTCTTATTAGGTGCAAGATGTATACTTATGCTAAAATGGTAATTTGGGTAAACATAGGTAAATTCATGTTGGGCAGTATTGTTCAGCAAGCCAACACAGATATAACATTACGGTATGAAGCAAGTTGTGCTAAAACTAATATTTCCAATCAAATTATCAAAAAATAACACATACTATGTAATATAAACACATGTATGTAAAATAAACACAATAAAATAACCAATAATTAAAAACCATAAATTTTTCTAACACAGTATACTTCTTAAGTAAGAATACCTTACCATGAAGGTTGAAAACCCTACACATTGAAACATGTGAAAAATGTAGCATGTGTGGTGTATGATGGGCTTGAAGAGAAAATATTTAAAAAAGATATTTATTGAAACTTTTGTAATACCACACAAAATATGCATATTTACAGTTACAACTTGTCTAGCACCAAAAGATGTCATTTGGAATATAGAGTTATATCTACGGATATGCAGCAAGGACTTCGATAGAGGATGTAGGCCAGAGAGCAAAGAGAAAATAGGTTCTGGAGGGGACTCAATAGCAAGTAGAGAAACTCTACCTTGTTTACAACAGAGGCCAAAGGGTTCATCTCTAAATCTCAAAGCAGAGCAAAACTGGCATACCCGAGACATTTGGCCTATATCGACAGATGAATCAGCTGTATAATCAATATGGGTATTATACTGCAAACCTGAAAACGGCTTATGAGTCCAAAGCTGAATACGCTGAACAGGAACTTGCATAGTTTTTGCAGCTGCGACGCGGGCTTCAGAATACCTAAGACGGCGAAGCGCACGACGCGTCTCACTTTGAAGTGGTGTCTCAATAGCTATAGCATTCCTATATCTCCTGGAAGCAGCCGTATTCCTACCAATTAAAGGTCGGCTGCGGCGAGGCATATTCTGAAAAAAAATATTGAGATTAATAACAAAAGCTTAAAAACCAGCAATTTATAAACAAAGCATAAAAAATGCCTGTCTTTTTGAGGTAAAAATCAAAATTCCTAAATTTTTTCTTCAAAATAACCTTCCAGATATGTTAAAAAGATTATAAAAAACTAAAAGCATAATATTAAAGCTAAAAAATTAATGTACAAAACCATTTATCATTAAAAAGCCTCAAAAATAGACCAACCGCAGGACACTGCAATGAAAAAGCATGCTTTTTTGAGGAAAAAAATAGAAATAAGAAAAATAACAAATAAGAAAAAAGCATGCTTTTTCTTCAAAATAACCTTCCAGATATGTTAAAAAGATTATAAAAAACTCAAAGCATAATATTAAAAAGCTAAAAAATTAATGTACAAAACCAGTTATCATTAAAAAGCCTCAAAAATAGACCAACCGCAGGACACGGCAATGAAAAAGCATGCTTTTTTGAGGAAAAAAATAGAAATAATTTTCTAAAATACAAAATACAACCCCTATATGTTAAAAAAAACTATAAATAATCTAAATATAAAATACTTAAATAAAATACTTAATACTTAAATAAAATTTTGAAAAAGGACCTCAAAAAGACAAATAAATGAATCTGTTAAAGAAATCCCTCGCTTATTTAAAAATATAAATAACCTATTTTTTAGATACAACCCATATATGTAGAAAATATAATAAATAAACTGTATTTAAAAGATAAAAGCAATAATTAAAAAACTCCATAAGAAAATTTAAAAAAGGACTTCAATAAATAAATACCAAATATTTCGAATTAGAGCAGTTATTTTAAACGGCGAATTAGATCAGTTAAATCTAAAAATGAAAATATATTTATAAATAAATAAAACATACAAAATATTTCAAGAGCAGTTATTAAGCTACGCTTGGCATCATAATGTTCGCATGTAAAGCTATTTCAGGCCTTACATATTTCTAACAACCTTTTTGAAATAGGTTTTTGAAACATGGAAATGAAAATATATATATAAATAAATAAAACATACAAAATATTTCAAGAGCAGTTATTAAGCTACGCTTGGCATCATAATGTTCGCATGTAAAGCTATTTCAGGCCTTACATATTTCTAACAACCTTTTTGAAATAGGTTTTTGAAACATGGAAATTATAATACTTCAAATAAATAGAAATAGAGTGAACACAAATAAAACATACCAAATATTTCGAATTAGAGCAGTTATTTTAAACGGCGAAGTAGCGGAAAGTAAACACTTTTGAAAGTATAAATACTTTTACTCTGTTGAATTTTTTTGTATTTTATCGATAACAGCAAAGTTATGTATTTTAAAGTTAGGAAAAATATTTTGATGTTAAGCAAAACCTGCTCCATCTCGTTTTACATAAATGTTGAAAATTTGGTTGAAATTGATGCATTGTAACGAAAGTTTATAGTGATGTACTCTTATGAAATTTGCATTTTATTAATATAGATAAATGAAACATTCTGAAAAAAAAAAGCCCCAATGGTATCATCACATTATTAATTGAAATGTATTAAAATAATATTTTCTAAAAATATTTTTTAAATTATCCATTTGGTTATATCCTAGATAAAAATGTCCACTAGCAGTGAATGTTGTGGTGAAATCATCAATTCATCACTTTCTTTAATTCAACCAAAACTAATCCTTTGGGGTGTTGAACTAAAGAAGTTATATATATTTATCCCCTGTCCAATCAATACAAGTCAGCTGAGTCAGCTCTCATTGGGTAATATGTGTGAACCAATCCCACTTTGCAGAAGTGGCTTAGATAAATGTAGGTTGCATGTAATGGCAGAAATGTAAGTTATCCAATCCTATGTTTGCCTCTATATGCAGCAGGGAGCTAGGATTGTATAGAGTATTAAGTTCCCCTCCTTAGCATTCCTTATCTCCCTCCACCTAGTACTTGTGATAGGAGATATACTCCTTGATTGGTTTCTTTCCAGGAAACCACCTCCATGAGGGTACACTTTCTACAAAGGACACTATGTAACTAGGTGTTGTCCTTTACAGAGAGGTAGTTCTACTGTAGCAACTCTCCAGTAAGAGGATACCTCTCCCTAAAGGACACTCTGTAACTAGGTGTTGTCCTTTACAGAGAGGTTGTTCTACTGTAGCAAATCTCCAGTAAGAGGACATCTCTCCCTAAAGGACACTATGTAGCTATGTGTTGTCCTTTACAGAGAGGTAGTTCTACTGTAGCAACTCCAGTAAGAGGACATCTCTCCCTAAAGGACACTATGTAGCTATGTGTTGTCCTTTACAGAGAGGTTGTTCTACTGTAGCAAATCTCTAGTAAGAGGACAACCTCTCCCTAAAGGACACTATGTAGCTATGTGTTGTCCTTTACAGAGAGGTAGTTCTACTGTAGCAAATCTCCGGTAAGAGGACATCTCTCCCTAAAGGACACTATGTAGCTATGTGTTGTCCTTTACAGAGAGTTAGTTCTACTGTAGCAAATCTCCAGTAAGAGGACAACCACTCCCTAAAGGACACTATGTAGCTATGTGTTGTCCTTTACAAAGAGTCCTTTACATTGCATAATACCAAGCTAAACAAAAGTTTTATGAGAAATTTAAACTATTTTTGATGCAAATGATTCTTATGAAATAAAACAATTCTCTAGTCCTTACCGCAATGAATGGGCCTCGCTCATCAGCATTGAACCCTTTCAGCGGTCAATTAAACTGGTGAAACCGCTGGGAGGGTTCACTGCTGATGAGCGAGGCCCATTCATTGCGGTAAGGACTATTTCATAAAAATAATCATGCATCAAAAATTTAAATTTCTCATAACAACACTTTTGTTTAGCTTGTTATTATGCAATGTGAATATTAGGTGGTCCCCCTAAGCGGGTTCACAATCAGACCTTTTTGGGACTGCTCATATCAATAGGACACATGCAAACAATATAAGTTAACAAAAGTGTCGCACAGACTTTCTTTGACTTTCCATAATATCTTTTTTTACTTATCTCAAGTACACACACTACGGGTCATGAAAATCATGGCGGGTAGCTAGTGACTGCTTTTACTTGTAAGTACATTCACTACATGGCTACACATTTAGAGGGCAGTTTGACTTTTGCACTTGTGTGTGTCAAAGCCCCGTCTTATAGTTTCTCACTGGAGTTTTGCAAGAATTGGAGGGCCATTAAAGCTTATTTTTTTTATTTTATTTTTTTTTTCTTGAAAAAAAAGTTCTCAGTTCAGATCCCAAGTTGTGGCTGTCAATCGACAGTTTATACCACCAATAATATAAATATGCTTTAGATCAACCCTTTTTTTTTTCTGATTATCCCTAGTACACATGGTACAGGCCATGATAATCATGGTGGGTGAGATCAACCCTTGTAGAAGAGGCTGTGGGAGATTTTTGTCACTTGAGCCTTTTGTTGCTCTGCCACCCAGTCCATCTTCCTACTTGAATTTTTAACACATTAAAACCCTCCAGAATTTTAAGAGGCTTCTAACACAAGGTAACAAGGCCAAATCCAAATAAATAGTATGTGATGTTTCAGTAAAAGCGTTATTACTGTTATGTTAATGAAATATCACACTTTGGTCTTACCTTATGTTTCTAATCTACAAACCCAAATTGTACCTTATCATTAAGAAGCTACTATTAGCAAATATGTTTCTAGCACTTTTAATTGTATTTGTTGAACTATAACTAAAACTTTTACATTGTTTTCAACTACTCTGGAACTATGATGTACAGTATAACCAACCTCTTCAACAGTTTTTTTATAAATCCCAATCAGTCTATTTACTTTACACCCGACAATAACTCAACACAGACTTTAATTCAACCAAAATTCCATGGGGTGTTGAAGATGAAGGACTGTATAGAGTTACTTGTATTTACTGTTGTGCTGTGTTCCCAGGTTACCACCACCCCCAGTCCTGTGGGCACAGCGCAAGAGCCTCCTCTACGTCAAGATCGCACTAGAGGACTGCAAAGACCCCACAATCAAGATTGAGAAAGATAAGCTCTACTACAAGTAAATATCATTCTATATATAATATTGTGTACGTTCTTGGCAGGTGTGAAATATTCTATCTAAGCCTAATTTTGAACATCAAGCATGTATTGCCTCAAATGAATCACTCCTAAAACTGGTGTGCTTCCCCAAAACTCCCTTATTTATTATCCGCTTAATTTACCAGTCGTTCTATTACAGTTTCTCTAGATCAGTCTTCAGATGCTACCTATTGCAAACAACAACAAAAAAAACCCAAATATCATTACACAATTCATATATACAACCCTGAACTAAGATTAACTATATTTAATGAAATACTTGATTATTGGAGATATCCGTTTTGCTCTTCATTGGAAAATGAAGCCTTGCAGAAAATTGACTTAGACCCAGAGCAGCAACTTTACACACCCAAGATAGTGGACATTGCTACTGCTGTGATAGAGATGCATGGAGACATCTGAGGCTTTTCATTGGAAACAACAACAACTTGATTATTGCTCAATGCAACTGCTGAGCTAAAAAATATTGCAATGATTGGCTCTGGTATTTAAAGTCACTTAATAGAAGAGAACCAATCAACAGGCAAATAAATTGTATACCATACCTTATATATATAGATATAAACAGATTAAGGCCTAGTTTTATTATAGTAGATCCAATTTTACTCTCACAAATTTATATATATGTATATAAAACTTTGTTTAATTGGAGGGAATTTATACTTTGTCAGCCAATCCAGTTACTGGGCTGTTTAATGGTGGTGGTACTTATTCCAAGACTGCCATGGTGGGTAGAAGGTGATTGCTTTTATTCAAAGTTCACCGCATGCAGTTTCAGTGTGCCAGAGCCCTTTTTGTCAACTTGCACTTACTGAGATTGGACATTTGCAAGAATCGGAGGCCATTGAAGCATATTTTTCTTTAAAAAAAAAAGTTGCCATTGCAGGATAGGATTCTGGGTTGAGATTGTCAAGTTTATACCATTACTCCACCAACCCTTGTGAATAGGTTGTTGTAAATGCACATCTACCACCAGTGTACAGACCATGGTATAGACCATGTGTTGTATGTACCATATTTGGGGAGGTTGCAACCAACCATCACGCCAGCCATTCTATTCTAGGGTTGTGTAAACAACAAGCCTAGGTATGCTGCATTCAACTTTGGCAGGGAGGTAAATCTTTGGTCCGAGCACTGAAACTTGTATTGTATTGTGCTGTGTGCTTGCTCATTAGATTTTTTTTTATTATCCCAAGTACCCATTGTACAGGCCATGGTGGGTAGTTAGCAACTGCACTTACTCCTCAGTACACCACATCTTCATATTTGTAAAGAAATTTGACTTGCAATTACAAATGTGCCCTGTTTGGTTATTTGCACTCACTAAGATTTTGCATGAATAGGGGGCTATTAAAACACATTTTTTATTTGAAAAAAGCACCCAATGTAGGATTCGATCCTGTGTTGTTTGTAGCTGTTGAAAACCAACGGTTATACCACTCGTTCACTGACCCCCAGTTTATAATTATAGCCTAATTTATTGAAATCTGTTAAATAGTAAGTGTAACAAGAGAAGCTGCAAATATAAATTGCTAAAAACTGTTTATATATGGCATGCCATTTGTAAACATAAACATTTGCAACTAGCTCACCTGACCAAATTCTTCCTTGTATTGGCTCAGAGCTTTATATCAACAGTCTATAAAATAATAGACTTAATACCCATTACCTTCTTGAAGTTTTGTCAATTTTTTTTTTTGTTCTATGTTGGGTCTCCCTAATTTGGCCCGTTGTGAACTGAATGTGCTGTGGCATCAGGGGCAAAGGTGGAGAAGGCAAGGAGTATGAAATCACCCTAAACCTTTACAAGGACATCAAAGTAGAGGTGAGTATATACAGTGTCCCAGTATGTGTGTTACTGAACCTGTGCTGCAGGATTCCAAGTATGTGGTGAGGGACAGGGGGACAGAGTGTGTTCTCATCAAGGCTGACGACGGACCCTACTGGAAGAGGCTGCTAAAGGATGAGAAGAAGGTAAGTGTTGTTGCATAGCTGGGGACAGATATGGAAGTAAGGTGAGTTATCTTTAGGATTATTCACCTGATCTTACACCATTTTAAGCTGTTGAGAAAGACATAGAAATGGTTTAATAGAAATTTATCCCTTCAAACATAAGGTATTTTGGCCTTGAATCCATATTTTAGATTTTTTTTTTTGCAATACTCTTGACTAACATTATTTTGCTAAAAAAATGGCCAATTTTCTTGTAAATTTCATTTTACACTTCCTATCCTCCACCAAAAACCAAAAAGAAGTGAAAGTGTAGGTTAGGTAAATAAACCCTTGTATTGATTATTGCTGGCTGATTGATTGCTTTATTCATCAGGGTTCTGGTTCATTTCCCTGGAGACAAAAGTTTGGAGAATATTTAATGGAGACAGTAGCCTTTTGAACAAATTATATATTCCAAAGGAATTGAACATTTACAGAAACTTAATTCTCCAAGAATCATGGGAGACTGTATTTTGACCATACTGGAGGAAGGGAGGATATACCTTGAAGGATGGATTGTTTTGACAATTTATAAGAGTAGTCAGAATATAGGAAGAGGGAATTGCAACACTGATTGTGCTGTACGATGAGGCTTATCTCTATAAGAAAGCTATCCTGTCTTGGGAGTTTGGTTCAGAGCAAAAATGCAATTACCTAAGATAGGTTGAATAAACTTATGCATGTTTAATGAATACTCTTAATCTAGAATACTCAATGCATTTAGATGCATACACATTTTTGATGTGAATGCGTTAGGAAAGAGATTAAAAACTTAATGGAAAACCAAAAAGTTTCCACAATATAATAGACATCTAAGAAAGGAAAACTGGGTTTTACTGGGTTTTTCAATGTTGGCGTATTTATTGGAATAATAACCTTTAGTGTTCACAGAAGAGCTTATCTAGAACACATTTCAACCATATAGAAAGTTTCTTTATTACCTTTTCTATTTCTCCCTAGACCACACTTAGGTGCACAATATGCAAAAAGGTTTTTGATGTGTGTTATTGAACCATATTTATTTCAACATAATATACACAAGGTAATAAGACCAAATAAATAGTGTGTGACGTTTCGGTAACAGCGTTGTTACCATCTTTAGACAAAAGTACTGAATGAGAAATTTTACCACAGCATATTTTTAAAAATGCTGTTTTTTAAAACATGCTGTGGTTAAATTACTCATTCAGTACTTTTGTCTGAAGATGGTAACAATGCTGTTACTGAAACATCACACACTATTTATTTATTTGGATTTGGTCTTATTACCTTGTGTTTATAAATCTATAATCCAAATTGTGCCTTATCAATTCAGCATAATATATTATATTATAGGCTCATGTGATACACTAACCTTATGTAATGGTCTCAGGAATTGTGAGGAAAATCTTGGTTTCCAATATAATGTAATGCATATATGTAATTAATAGTATGATTTGATCCTTGTGTTCCTAATCTAAAAGTTGTTGTGTGTTGCAGCACCACTGGCTAAAAGTGGACTTTAACAAGTGGAGGGATGAGGATGAGTCAGATGAGGAACTGGGCGGAGGAACAGACTTTGAAGAAGTGAGTGAGCTTCCTACGTTGTACTCTCTTGAACATGTGGGTTCTTGCTCCCAATCAACTTTGTGTGTGGGGGCAGCTTTGCTTGCACCATTTATATGCTTTCATGTGTGCCGATTTATAGTAAAATATCCTACAGTTGAACCTCTAACCTTGGATTTACCCAGACCAATCTGTTTATGAGCTTTATTGTCTTCCTGTAGTTTTCCCTAAGTTTTCCTGTATTATTAGCATTAAATGTTGTTTCTTATCCCCTTGTATAAAGATTACATGAGTTGATGCTCCTCTTGCTGTTTGATAAGCAGCAGCCTCTCCCAAAAGTCCAGCATTAAATGTGATTAGCCTTAAAAAAAAAAAAACATTGCTGCTGATTACTGATACTATTACTGTTATTCCTGCATGTACCCTACATTTCTGCTTGGAGAATTTGTTTAAGACCTAAAAGATCTTAAAGCATTTTGTTGTTGTAAAGGACATGTACTTGCAGTGTCCTGTTACTGGATTAGTCATTTTGGCTGTAGAATTGTTCTTTGTAGAGAGGTGGCTCCTCTAATGGGAGTGTCGGTATGTACTACCGTGTTAAATTGTGTGAAAGTGCAAGGTTATGTGAGTGAAGGTTGTGTTGTGGTGTTCCAGATGATGAGGCAGATGGGAGGCCTGGGTGGAACCAATGACCTGGGGGATCTTGACGGAGACGCCGACAGCGATGACGAAGGTAAACAACACCACCCTGCTTCCATGTTGGACTCAGCTAACTAACCACCTGCTGCTCACAGATCTCCCAGACCTGGAAAAGAAAGAATAGTTTAATTGGTGGAGTCTATATTCATCGTTGAATAAAGCCTATGTATCATCTCTTTTCACAGGCCACACCCCATCTTTCCTTCCTTCCTTATTTTTTCCTTTTTTTGTTTTTTGACCCTATAACCTCTCTCTCTCCCAAGTCTAGCAGCAACATCCAAAAATTGATTCTTCTTTTTGATACTTTGTGTTTTATACCACCAGACTGGAGGAGGAAGTTGTAGAAGGAAATGTTCCAAAGTATAAAACCTTCCTTCCCACCTGGCCCTTTCTTCTTCTTCTTCTATACCTACCTAGGAGTAATCATTTTTAATTTGTAAAAAAATTAAAAGCACTTATTGATTAGTGGTGCCTCTTTTTTTTTCCAACTAAATCTTTTTTCTTTAATTCCTGACTGTTTTGTTGTCCAAAGTATATCTTTTTTAATGAGTTGTACCTTGTACGGATAAGAAAATAGGTTGTCAGGGTAAATTGGTAAATATTAAATTCTCTGCGATTTGTTGAGATACAAATGTGTTTTTTTTTTTGCTTATCCCTAGTACACGTGGTACAGGCCATGATAATCATGGTGGGTAGTCAGCGACTGCTTTTACTGTAAGCACACCACATGTCTACACATGTGAAAAGCAGTTCGACTTTGCACTTACAAATGTGCCAGAGCCCCGTTTGGTTACTTGCACTCTCTGGTGGGGTTGGACTTTTACAAGAATCGGGGGCCATTGAAGCATTTTTTTTTTTAAACAGAAAAAAGTGTCCAATTACGGGAATCGAATCCGAGTCGTAGTGGTCGAAACCAAACAGTTTAACCAGCCTTCTACCGACCCCCTTAGCTATACCTGTAAAAGAATTATAAAGATCTGAAAAGTTGCACTTTTCACAAATAAAGAAACATACAAATGTGTGGTATTTATAAGAATTATTTTGTTTTGCCTTTAATAAAAGGTTGAACATCTTGCTATATTGCTCTTCTCTATTGAAAGGAATTTTTAGTTATGAATCTCATGCCAACTTTGAGCGCTACATTAGCTACATGACCTTCCATTTCACATTGTAATAAGATTAAATTTAGCCTAATATACACTCAGACAAAACTTAAGGAAGTTGTACCTTTTAGCATGTATATCGGGATTCAGACAGATGTGCCATGTGATAACCAAGTGTGTGCCTCTGTCTCCTTAAAAAAAATAGATACTGATGACATCAAAGACTTACTTAAGTTTTGTCCATAAGTATAGATTTATAATCTTTCAATAAACACCATTGCTACCATCCTCACAGACAAAAATGCTGTGTTACTGATGCATCAAATATAAATTCCTTATTTGAACTTTATCTTGTGTTTATCTCTTGTGATTTTAATCCAAATTCTTGGAGCTGACTGGTTGTTGGTTCTTATCCCCTTATGTAAAGATTACACGAATTCCATAAGTTCATGCTCCTCGAGCTAACTCATGGAATGGGATGTAGGGGTACATCTTTTTGTTGATCATCCATAATCCAGGCACATTTGGTAAAAGTCTGACTTTGCTGAGGTCCATCAACTGGGTCAGTTGAACTCAGTATTTTTAAACAAGTCTTTCTCCTCTTTCTAACAATACTGCTGTTGGTCCGTGACTGCTTATTTGAGAGAGTTATTGTTTCACAGCTGGCCTTCATATCTGAAGGTCATTCCCCTATCTGCCACCTGGGGATGTGCTCTGTAAAAGTCAGCTCTGCTGAAGGAGCTGGCTGGTAAAACCACTAGGATTTACCACTGATAATCGATCTTAATATTTTTTCTTCTTCTCCTTAGTTGTTTTAAGTTTTGCTTTCTCAGTACTGTAGAACCTCTGTGAGAGGACACTCCTGCTAGAAGAAACCTCTTTACAAAGGACACTTAAGCTCTAAAATTAGATGGTGTCCTTTACAGGGAGGTTGGTTCTACTGTACTGCTAAAATTATAGGCAGAGGATTAAAATATAGAAAAAAAATGTTTTTTTAACATTCATTAGAAATGGACACTTCTGGCAGTAGAAAATATTTCACCTTCATTGCATTTGTTATAACCATCATGACTGTATTGGCTCTACTCATCCCCAGCACAGACATCAACAAGCACTACAGGCTTGATACCCTAATATGATTGAATAAGGAAGACTTTTTTTGTAATGTTCTCAAACTTGATAATAAAAATTATATTTTATTACAAACTAGAACAACAAAATATTCATGGGTTATATTTTCATTTGAAAGGTTTATGAAAATATTTTCTTCTGGCAGAGGTGTCAATTTATTTGGGAAAATTAATTGCCAGCCAGGGAAAAACCTCATTTTAATAAATGAATAGACATCATTATCTTCATATAATTTTGGTGGCATTTCAAAATCCATTTATTTAAAAGCACAATGTGTCTCTTTAATCTTCTCTATATAGAAGGTTCACACCAATGGATAAGACATAGCGCCAGTATATCAGCTTGAATACCTTTAGGACAGATTTTTTTTTAGCTACTATCATGACTCTTTGGATGTTGAGTTGCTCTTACCATGGCCCAGAACCCATAGTACACAGGTTGTTGACTGTCTGAATTTTTGGTATATTGCTAGCGTATCTGTTTGAAGAAGAATAATGTATTTAATAAATGCTTAAAAATAAAGTGTATTCTGCAGGGGAAGTTTTGAGCATATTAATTTCATCCTTAAACATACTTTTGCAATCTAAAAATTGAAATTTTAGTTTTATGTAGAGTTTGTTTTTGGGGAGTTGATTCCAACTTTAATGATAGTCCATTACAATCACAGTATTGTAGCAATATTCTGGTTCTATGTTTCAATGTTCTTGCCAGTTACTGCTGCTTTCTCCCACAGCTTAACCTTTGTGAAACATATTTTGCAAACCGATTATTTTTTTAAAAATGTATATGAGAAGAAACACCTACAAAGAAGACAGTTATCATCAAAATTACAATGTTTACTAATTATGAAAATCTCCCTAAAGAACACTTTGGTTCTGCAACTGTTGTTTCTTATCCCCTTGTACAAAAATTACCCAAATTCCAGATTTCAATGCTCCTCAAGCTGTTTGATAAGCAACAGCTACTCCCAAAAGGCCCTGTTTAGTACATCTAAGGTTCAGCAACTAAATATTGGGGAGAATTATATTCATAAAGCCACCCTTGTATTGATAAGGACCCTAGCCTGAAACCATGGTATACGAGGTGTGTTCAAAAAGTATCGCGACTTCTGTGTTTTTTCAAAAATTATTTATTTATTCATGAATACCTATTTTGTCCCCTCCAAAGTAATCCCCATGAGATATACACTTGTCCCAACGGTTTTTCCAATCTTCAAAGCTCTTCAAAAAATCTTTTTCAGCTCCCACTTCGATGCCGTCTTTATCTCGTCAAGCGTAGCGTAACGTCGTCCTTTCATGGGCCTCTTCAGTTTAGGGAACAATAAAAAGTCACAGGGGGCCAGATCTGGGGAATACGGTGGCTGCGGCATCATTAGTGTGTTGTTTTTGGCCAAAAAGTCGCGCACAAGCAACGATGTGTGAGCAGGGGCGTTATTGTGGTGCAAAAAGCCAATTTTTGTTCTTCCACAAATTCGGGCGTTTCTGGCGGATTGATTCGCGCAAATTGCGCATAACTTGCAGGTAATATTCCTTATTGACCGTTCTACCCTGTGGCAAGAACTCATGATGCACCACGCCCCTGCAATCGAAGAAAACTGTCAGCAAAACTTTCACATTCGACCGAACTTGGCGCGCTTTTTTCGGTCTTGGTTCGTGCGGCAGCTTCCATTGAGATGATTGAGCTTTGGTTTCCACGTCATAACCATAAACCCACGCTTCGTCACCAGTTATGACCCTCTGGAGCAAATTTGGGTCGTCGCGGACAGAGTCCAACATCTCATTAGCAATGTTCATGCGATGCTGTTTTTGGTCGCAATTGAGCAATTTTGGTACGAATTTCGCGGCGACCCGTCTCATGCCCAAATCATTGATAAATATCGAATGGCACGAGCCAATCGATATGTTTAGGTCCTCAGCAACTTTTCTAACGGTGATTCGACGATTGGCCAATATCATTTTCTCAGCTTCATTAATTTTTTCGTCTGTTGTTGAAGTGCTCGGGCGTCCGGCACGCTCTTCGTCGTTCACATCTTCTCGGCCTTCTGAGAACATTTTGTACCACCGATAAACGTTCCTTCGGTCCAAGGTAGCTTCTCCGTATGCCACAGTCAACATTCGGAATGCATCCTGCACTTAATTTAGTTTTTCACACAAAATTTGATACAGGTTCTTTGATCCATTTTTTTAATAGGTAAAATTCTAAAAAACGATCCAAAACACCTGCAAGCAAAGCAGCTGTCAACAATTAAGTGAACATTCAAAATGGCCGAGCTTATCGGCATAAGTGAGAGACATGAGTACCAACATAAAGCCACAAAAAGATCGAAATTCGAATATACGTAACCTGCGAAAATTCAAAATTCGCGATACTTTTTGAACACACCTCGTACATGTTGAGCTTTTGTTTGAGTTTGGCCAGAGTTGATATTGTGATGAGTTTTTTTTTTTTTATATATATATACTAGCGGATGTGTACCCGGCTTCGCCCGGGTTTTATCCGAGTGGAAGTTTGCCTAACGAATATTACTGATGATAATATTCCGGAACACACAGAATATTATGATAATAATATTCGTTACATTATATATTTATATAATATAGAAAATATATTTTTCGAGCGAACCTATCCACTTTCTCTACTGAATAGATTTTTAAAAAGATATATATAAATGAAAATATCTAGAGATATACTACATGATCTTAGCCAAAAGGCCGAGAAACGATATTTTATATGTAGAGATGACCTGGCTTCGTGTGCCTTCTGCTCGAGTGAATGTTTCGCGGTAGAATTTTGTTCCTGCCTACTAAAAATTATTCTCTGGCTTCGCCCGTGGTCTACTTTAGTGAATATTCCCCTAAAGAATTTTGTTTATGTCAATCAAGCATGATACAGCAATATCATCATTTCTGACTAAAAGAATATTGTTGCTCCATTCTTGGTTAATTATAATTTTTCTTGGTTAAAGCGCGACAAAAAGCTCTTCCAGATTTAACTCTCTGTCCTGTTCAAATTTCAGCGAGATTACTTACATATTGAGGGCGTGCATAGCCGACAAACATATATATATATGCTCCCGGCTTCGCCCGGTTTTATCCTAGTAAAGGTTTGCTTAAAGAACATTTGTTAAAACGATTCTAGAAAACATCCAATCCCTATACTGAATCTACACTTGTCTATACTCTTGATAATTTGAAATTTTTTCCAGGTCCCTTTAAAAATACTCGATAAGTTGAAAAAATCAGTATTAATCGGTCCACTCAGTAATTTGAAGTTGAAAGAATAGTATCTTGCCACAAACGAAGATTTGTAAATTTATTTTTTTATTTAGTAAAATTTATTTAGCGAATGTACCCGGCTTCGCCCGGTTTTTACCCGAGTAAAAGTTTGCCTAATGAACATTTGTTAAAACGATTCTTGAAAACATCCAATCCACCTATATATTGTTATATGCGTTTAAATATATTTTTGAAACAATTTTTTGAAAACATTTATTATATTTTAAATAAGATATTGTCACTTTTGTGAATTTGATAATTAATTATTTCTTTTTTTCTCAATGAATTAAGTATATTAATTTAAAAATTCATTTTTGTTATCATCATCACATAAAATGTTATCTACTTATATATTTGCCTTATTCTGTCTGTTTGAAGCTCACGGATGGGATTTTTCATAACCATCGGTGGTTCAGTGGTAGAATGCTCGCCTGCCACGCGGGCGGCCCGGGTTCGATTCCCGGCCGATGCATTTTTTTTTTTTTTTTTACAATTTTTAAAACTCATTTATATATTATACAAGAATGACATCCACGGCGCCAATTTATAATTGTAACGAATAGTATTTGAATAAAAGCATTTAATCGGGTAAAACCCGGGCGTTGCCCGGGTCATTCGTATATAATAATTGTATAAACGAATGCAAGACAAAATCACTGCGAATGTTTCTTTTTTTAAAGGCAATTTATTTTTAAGGCAATTGTCGTTATTTATCGTTAATTTTTGTTTCGATTTTATTGAAAAAAAAAACGATATGGTGCCTTTAAAAAATGATCTTTATTACTATGCAGTTTTCTATTTAGTCAATATACCTAAGTTCATGTTGCAAATGTAATTATCTCTATCGATTTAGTAGGTGAAATGCAAAAAGAAAATCGACATGATGAAATATTAATGAAAATTCACATTTTTATTTTTATATTTTCAAGACACACACAGTTTGGGGCGGGACGTTTCACAAGAGAGACATCCACGGCGCCAATTTATAATTGTAACGAATAGTATTTTAATTAAAACGTTTTAAAAACACACAGTTTGGAACGGGACGTTTCACAAGAGTGACATCCATGGCGCCAATTTATAATTGTAACGAATAATATTTGAATTAAAACGTTTTTAAAATATATGCGCACTCGGGTAAAACCCGGGCGTTGCCCGGGCCATTCGTCTAGTTTTTATATAAACAAACGAGAATAAACAACAACAACAATTAAATTTGCATCATCATTATTATAAAACAACAGCAAATTAAATTAACAATGTAAAATATATTTTAACATTTCATTTTAAGATTTAACACAAAAACGTTACAATGTTTTCTTTAAATATATATTAATATTAAAATACCAAGTTTTTTTTACGTCATTGGAATATTATATTAATAAATTCTCAAATTAAATTTATTATACTTGGAACACATTTTAAGCATTGTTACAATTTATAAATATAATTTCACCAGATGCTGCGAGAGGCGCTGCTTGCGAGTGAAAGAAAATTTGCAAATAAAATTGCAAAGAATATTTATTTCAAACCAGAAATCTTCCCAGTAGTATAGTAAATAACTTCCTAAAGTTTCACGGCAATTGGATAATCTTACCTTTTGCACAACGCGATAACAAACATCGATTTTGGATTTCATTTTTATAGATATAAGGATTATAACCTTTTTGTTTTGGAGCAATTAACAAAATGCAATTTTTAGATATCTCTTGCTGCATGAATATCATCCTGTCACAACTACTCTAAATTAAGAAAAATGGCATCTCCTGATAGTGCAACTATAATTTAATGATGGCTACCACTTGAACAGCCCAAAATTCGTATGTGTTAGCTTTCTTTGATTAATCAAGAATGGGTATTTGGCCAATTCTGGAATAATTAACAAATATTGGATATTTATTTAGAAAGATGGTGCAAACCATCAGAAACTTTTAGTTGCACAATAAAGAGATGCCTTTCTCTTGTTTTATCTACCTGATTCACTTTTATACTTTTTCTTACAAGATATTAAGGCGAAATGGTGTGTAATGTTTTGGTAACAGAAATGTTACTATTGGAAATATTAACGAATGACTCGTTAAAGCAGAGTGCCAATTGATTTATTGGTTATGCAAGTTTAGAGAAAATCAAAAGAGGGATTGAATGACAGTTGTAATCAGCCAGCAGCAGGCAGGAAAGGGAGAAGGGTTAGGTAGTGACGTCACACATGGTATATGGTGGCGCCGCCGCAGTGTACATGTGCCAAAGGTCGACTTGGGATGAAACAGCGACTCTATAAATTTCACATTTCTAACACTCCCTCTTGAAATTTATAACGTTCAAGTTTTCTAGGAGCCGCCTGAAGTGTTTCGGTCCCAAAGGTTTCATCAGGAGGTCAGCCGTCTGCTGAAGAGTGCTGACATATCTTGTGATCAGCTCACCATCTTCCTGTTTAGTACGAATGTAGTGATATCTTACATCAATGTGCTTCGTTCTCTTATGGAACTCGGGATTCTGCACTAGCTTTATGGCTGCTTGATTATCCATGTTGAGTACTGTGGGTCTGTCCATCTTAATCCCGATATCCTTAAGAAGTCTGCGTAGCCAGACCATTTCTTTAGTAGCAGCACAGGCAGCAATATATTCACTTTCTGTTGTCGAGAGGGCAACTGTCGATTGCTTTTGGCTTGACCATGAAACAGCACCATGGTTTAACATGAAGATATAACCTGTAGTACTTTTCCTTGAATCAATGTCCCTAGCATAATCGCTATCTGAGTAACCTGTTAACTCTTGATGGCTAGCGTACAATATTCCTAATTGTGGTGTTGCTTTCAAGTAGCGAAATACATTTTTAATTGCTGTCCAGTGTGTCTGTCCTGGGTTGTCAAGGTATTTACTTAACTGTGATGTTGCAAAAGCTATGTCCGGTCTAGAAACAGAAGAGGCAAATATTAGTGAGCCTACGGCTTCTCTGTAAGGAAATTTTGGTGAATTTCCATTTTTATCTAAGTCTGGGCAATCAGCTTTAGTTAGGACTGTACTCGGGTCCATGGGTACTGCTGCGGGTTTGCAATCAATCATGTTGAATTTATCTAAAATCTTGTTTATGTATGAAGATTGGTGGATATAGATCTTCGATCTATCCTCTGATTGTTCAATCTGAAGTCCTACGAAATAATCTGCATCTCTAGACGTTATATTGAACTCGTGAGATAGTTCCTGGACGATAGAATCGATATCGTCCTTGTTCCGAGACATGAGAAGTCCATCATCGACGTAAAGAGCAAGGATCATTTGAGTGTCGTTAATAGTTCCTGTGAAAACACATTGATCTGCATTAGATTGAAAAAAATTGTGTTTCTCTAAGAAGGATTTAAACTTCCTATTCCAATTTCTGGACGATTGTTTCAGTCCATATAGACTCTTTTGTAGTTTACAAACAAAATTGTGTCCTTGAGAGAAACCTTCTGGTTGTTCTAAGTATATGACTTCGTCTAGGTCACCATATAAAAATGCAGTCTTTACGTCAAATTGTTTTAAGAACATTCTTTCTGATGCCGCGTTTGCTAGTAACACTCGAAGTGAATCATATCTGACAACAGGACTGAAGGTGTCGAAATAGTCTACGTTCTTCCTTTGTGTGTAACCCTTAGCTACAAGTCTAGCCTTAAATTTAGGTGCCGTAGAGTTGGGATGGGATTTTAGCTTATAAACCCATTTACTTCCTATTGGCTTATATCCGTCTGGTAGGGTTTCGAGTGACCATGTGTTATTAGATTCTAACGCTTTTATTTCTTCTTTCATTGCATCCAACCATTTTTCGGCATTTGGACTTTCCATAGCATCTTTATAGGTTGAAGGCTCATCGAAAAAATGGTAGTTACAAGAATCTGCTTTCTTTTTAGATCGAGTTATCATCGGGTGGAATGCCGGCGGCGTGGGAAAATGTAGCGTTGTAGGTGATTCATCCTCGGTCGGTGGTGCCGGCGGGTTAAAGTCAATGTTTATTGGGATGAGGTTTTCTCCCTCTAGTTCGTAATGTTGGAGTTTTGTCTCGTTAAAAGTAACATCTTTAGAGATAGAAATCTTTCTAGTAGAAGGGTTCCAGAGTCGAAAGTTAGTGCATGTTTTATCGTACCCTAAGAAAATCATCTTTTGTGATTTCTTATCCCATTTCCTTCTACGTTCTTTAGGTGTATGCAACCATGCTTCACAGCCGAAAATCTTTAGATTATATAAACTAACTTTTCTTCCGAAAAAGAGTTCATAGGGTGTGGTATTGGGAGCTTGTTTAGTGAATGTTCGGTTTAGAATGAAGGTTGCAGTATTGCAAGCTTCTGCCCAAAGTTCTTCGGGAAGATTTCGTGCGCACAGCATCGATCGAGCTGCTTCGACAATAGTTCTATTGTCTCGTTCTACGCGCCCTATCTGTTCGTGAACATATGGAGCTGACAATTCATGCACTATTCCGAACTTTCTGCAAGTATTTGTGAAATCTTTACTGGTATATTCTAGTGCATTATCGGTTCTAATCACTTTAATTTTATTGCCTGTTTGATTATAACTGAATCTAGCAAAGTTTTCAAATTTGTGTAAAATATCGGATTTGTGTCTAATGAAATCTATATGGCGAAAGCCACTGGAATAATCTTTGAATAAAATGAAATAAAGTGATCCTCCTATTGATTGTGTTGGCATAGGGCCGCAGATATCACTTAGAATGAACTCACCAGGATTGTACTCTTTTGTTTCAGACAAATGACTAGGCTTTCTGTGAGCTTTTCCTTCTTGGCAGCCTTGACAGAAGAAATCGTCTTCTTTTATGTCCTCGGGTTGCACACCGTTGATCAATCCTTTCTTGGCCATTTCTCGAATAGTGGTGAGTGAGATGTGTGCTAGTCTTTCGTGCCACAGTTGGAGGTTGTTGATCTTTGCAGAAAATCCTTGTGAAGATGAAGTAACTCGGAACATCATCTTGTAGAGCCCATCTTGGCGTTGTCCAACTGCTTTCAGATCTTTTCTTGAGTAGATGCGCAGCTCATCCTTGTCGATGTCTACTCGGTATCCCTTTTCAGTGCACACTCCCAGGCTGAACAAATTTTTCTTGAGCTTCGAAGAGTAGAGCACATTCCTGATTGATGTGTAATCCATTCTCCATTCACCATGGCAAGGATTTCAATGTCACCTGTACCTTCTGCAAGGACGGAAGTGTTGTCTCCAAGGTATATTCTATGATCGTTGTGGATCGGAGTGAAGGACTTGAACCATTCACGTCGGAAGGTCATGCTGCAGCTAGCTCCGCTATCTGCCCACCATATGTCGCAATCATTCCACTTTAGGATGGTATCAGCGTTGAAACCTTTATGATCACAATCTCCTGCTTGGTTCTTCCGCTTCTCGTTTTTCTTCTGCTGGTCGGCAATCCGTTTCCGACATTCCCGTGACCAATGACCAATCTTGTGACAATAATGGCATTCAGTCTTTTTCTTTAGTTCTGATATCTTTCCTGAATCAGTCTTCTTTATGTTATCTTCTTTGATTCTTGGTTTAGTCTGTTGGTAGAATGCTGTACCTTGCGAGGAATCGGCCTGCTGGTTTCTACATTCTTCAATCAGAAGACGTGCTGATAAGTTCTCTAGAGTCTGCGTAATCGGCGCTTGAGACTCCCATGCTGGGATGAAATACCGCATGCTCGAAGGAAGAGAGTTATTATCTTTGCCACTTTCTGGTCATCTGTAATCGTTCCTCCTGCATCCTGAATTCTTGCACTAAGATTTTCAATCTTGGCGATATAGCTGCTGACATCCTCTGATGACGACATTCGGGCGTCAAAAAATTGTTGCCACAACATGCCAATTGCGATCTCTGTTCGTGGATGGACATGAGCCTTGTCCACATTTGAGCGGCAGTTTTACAGGACATCAAAGGTTCTAGAAATCTTAATTCAAGTGCCTGTGATATAAGCATTCGGGCTTTGATATCTTTGGCGTGCCATGCATCCTGTATAGCAGAGGTAGCGTCACTTACCTCTGGTTTGATTTCTTTGCTGTCCACGATATCCAAAAGTTGATTTTGCTCTAATAGTAGTCGGAACTGAAATTTCCAAAGGGAGAAGTTTTCGCCTTTGAACTGGCGGACTTGATTCTCAAGGTGCGTCATATTTAGCACGAGTTAGGCCTAGCAGTTTCACTTTAGGTTTGCTTCTTCAAATTTGGGGCGTAGTCAGGACCCATAACCTATTGGAAATATTAACGAATGACTCGTTAAAGCAGAGTGCCAATTGATTTATTGGTTATACAAGTTTAGAGAAAATCAAAAGAGGGATTGAATGACAGTTGTAATCAGCCAGCAGCAGGCAGGAAAGGGAGAAGGGTTAGGTAGTGACGTCACACATGGTATATGGTGGCGCCGCCGCAGTGTACATGTGCCAAAGGTCGACTTGGGATGAAACAGCGAATCTATAAATTTCACATTTCTAAAAGTTACCAATCATTTGACAAAAGTACTCTCTTATCTCAAAGCCATGATAATCATGGTGGGTAGTTAGCGATTGCTTTTACTGTAAGTGCACCACATGTCTACACATGTGAAAAGCAGTTAGACTTTGCATTTACAAATGTGCCAGAGCCCCATTTGGTAACTTGCACTCGCTGGTGGGGTTGGACTTTTGCAAGAATCGGAGGCCATTGGACCATTTTTTTTTTAACAGAAAAAAGTAGTGGTCCAAAACCAAACAGTTTAACCAGCCTTCCACCAACCCCCACAAAAGTACTAATGAACATGAAGGCATCAAAATTTTATAAAAGCCATTTATTGATAATAGCCACAATTTTTAAAACTACTTTAAAAAAATAATACAATAAAAACTTATTTCTGTAGACTTTATTGCTGTTTCTTATCCCCTTGTGTAAAGATTACACAAATTCCATGAGTTCATGCTCAAAAAATGGAATGTAGGGGTGAAGTTTTCATTGATCATGGCACCCTGATCCAGGCACTGTAGACTTGATGCTGCAATAAATAGATTTTGGGAAAAAAAGAAGACGCAGCTCATCAGTGATGAATTCCTTTGCCTTTAAAAATGTATTTTAAAAAGTAAATGTTAAAATTTATAACACACTTTTCAGTAAAAAAATAAATCTTATAGAAAATCATTATTAAAACAGCAAGCAATGATTAGTCTATATCCAGTGTCATGGTACTCCTTTAGTTTCCCCAGATGAAATAGGTCTTATACATTCATGGACAAAACTTAAGAAAGGAATTCTTTGATGTTGTCCATTAGCCATCTATTTTTTTAAGGAATGGAGGCAATTTTGTTAACACTTGGTTATCCTGTTTGTCTTCAATAAAGGTCACTAATATCTTTCAGAGTTATTGTCTGAATCCTGATATATATGCTGAAAGGTACAACTTCCTTAAGTTTTGTCCATGAGGGTACTTTCAAGGTAATTTCATTGAATCTCTGTGTCTTGATCATTCACAAATGTATCCACCCCTAGTGGTGATCATTGTGAAAGCAAACAATTTTCTCTCTTTCTGATATTATTTTATTTAAAAATGATTTAATGATCATATTTTAAGATTTTGTAGAATAGGATGTTGCTATAGCAATATGTTGGGAAGGGATCTTTGTTTTTCTTTTTAAATGATAATTTGTGTAAAAAAAAAAACTATATGGGGAATGGTGCCACGGCTTGAAAATCGTTTTTCTACCAGGGATATTTATTGACTTCCCATTGGACCAAGGCAACAGCTTGGAGACACCAAACTGATTCACCTAAATCATAAGGTACAATTTGGATTATAGAAACAGAGTAATATGACCAAATCCAAATAAATAATGTGTGACATTCAGTGCTTGATGAGCATGGAATTCATGTAATCTTTGCACAAGGGAATAGAAACAACAACACATTACTTTTGTCTGATGAACGCTGTTACTGAAACGTCACACACATTTATTTGGATTTGGTCTTATTATCTTGGTTTTATATTCACCTGAATTCATAATTTCTATTTTTTTGTTGTCTAAACAGTGGCACTTTATAGGAGTATTCTGGTATTATAATGCCATGGTGGGGAGAACTAGTGACAACTCACTTATTTTTATTCTCCAAACTAATTTGGACACTCTTGAAAAGTGATTTCTGAATTCATTACTCCAAATCATGCTCATTTGAATTGTTCATGACTAAAACAACCAATTATAGCACAAAATGGCACCTGCAGCTCCAGAACACATTTTGGCTTGCATTAGATGCACTAAACAGGACCTTTGGGAGAGGCTGCTGCTTATCATAAAACAGCTTGAAGAGCATGGAATTCGTGTAATCTTTACACAAGGGAATTGGGAAACAACATTATAGCACAGATGTCTTATAAGTGGGATAGGTTGACTCAACTACACTCCAGCTTATCTATAGAGGTTGCCTGGCTGCCATTCTTTAAGCAGAAAAGGTTTTTATTTGTCGAAATGTTGAGAAAATAAAATTCTTATCTGGCTGAAGTGGTTCCTATTTTTAAGAACTAGTCCAACTGTAGTTAGACCCACGTGCCTGAAGTGTAGCTTGGCACCTGCAGCTCCAGAACACATTTTGACTTGGATGCACTAAACAGGACCTTTGGGAAAGGTCACTGCTTCAAACAGCTTGAGGAACATAGACTTTTGGAATTTGTGTAATCTTTACACAAAGAAATAAGAAACAACAGTACCCCAACTTCTTTATTCAATACCTCAAGGGATCAGAATTTTCAGTTGAATTTATATAGTCTGCTAAAGTAAATGGTTGGGATTTGAAAAATTGATTGAAGTCTTTTGAATTAAAGAGGTCTTGTAGTCCATTTCAAATATACTTAGAGAGCACCTAAAAGTCCAATATTAGTTACACTTGACAAAATTTCATACTTCTGGGTTAATTTCTCAAATTTTGTGATCAAAACTTCCAAACCACACAGAAATTAGAAAATTTGTAGACTCGCTCAATACAGCTAACAATGTAAGTTGACAAAATTTTATAACTTCTGGGGGATTGGACTATATTTACATGTATATATATATTTCTATATTTTTCCAGCAGTCGGCAACTTCTACCAATCATTCTTATCACGGCCTGTACTAGGGATAATCAAAAAATATATATTTCTATATTTTTTCCAAATTTTATGATGAACTTTTAATATACTCTTCCTAATCACCTAGAAGTGTGTTATATACATGGAGTAATTCAATCCACCTAACATTCCAAGTGTATATCTAGGTAGCTGTGATGGTCTGGAATCTACTATAGGATAGAATATGTAAATATATATCAAAAGGTGAAATATAGGCCTAGCTGTTTTGTAAAATAAATCTGTAGCATGAATTATATCTATATATATAAAAATCAATGTTTGTTTGTATGTCCGGTATACAAATTCACAGTAGTTCACTAATTCAAACCAAAATTTCCATACATAGGTAAAAAAATACGGGGAAGATGATAGGCTATTTTAAAAAATATATAAATCAATTATTAAAACTATATTCAAATTATTCTACTTAGCTCACGAACAGCGCCCTCTATCAAAGATTAGATTATGCTTATGCAAACAAATAGATAATGCTAATAACAAACAATTATTTTTAAAAATCTTGTCTAAATATATATCACTCGGGTAGATATGCACATGGGTCAATCCCGGGTCACCCGTCTAGTAGTGCTATAAATACTTATGTGGATTAATATATTGTCAGAAATTTAGAAAATGAAAAACTAAAAATATTAAATTAATAAAATAGTTTTTTTTTTTAAAGCTTTTATTAAAATGCACTAAAAAGGAGAAAATAAATATTTGAGCTATACAGCCTTTGAACAATTAACTTATATGATTCAAAATAAAAGTAAGACTGAATGAAAAGGTGGGGGAGCAGTAACAAACTCACTAAAAAACCTGGGTTCAGCTGGCCTGGCTGATAGTACCCTGTAAGGGCTCCTACTCCAGAGATACAGGATGTGCATTGTTTGTACTCCATATTAGGAGCAGCTGCACATGGCATCTGTTCCTCATGTCAGAGGCGGCAATTTCTTTTGGAGTTAAGTTGACCTGCCACTAAGTAGTGCTCCCAGTCTTAATGACAAAGACAGACACATTCTATTTCACCCAGACATGATGGTTATCTATTTGATAAGAAAGAAGAAGAGAAAATAAAAGTGATAAAGAACCGTTATCAAGAATTTTGAATTGTGACATAATATGAAGCAACTGATTAGCAAGTGTGTTGTTATGTTTCACTAAATATTTTTTTGGGGGTCGGTGGAAGGCTGGTTAAACCGGTTGGTTTTCGACCACTACGACCCGGGTTCGATTCCCGCATTGGACACTTTTTTTCCTGTTTAAAAAAAAAAAAAAATGCTCCAATGACCCCCGATTCTTGCAAAAGTCCAACCCCACCAGCGAGTGCAAGTAACCAAACGGGGCTCTGGCATATTTGTAAGTCCAAAGTCAAACTGCTTTTCACATATGTAGACATGTGGTGCGCTTACAGTAAAAGCAGTCGCTAACTACCCACCATGATTACCATGGCTTTGAGATAAGAAAGAAGAAGACTACATATTTTATCTCTTCACTCAATACAGTGTACTCCGCTTATAACAAAGTCGGTTATAGCGAAATTCCGCATATAGCGAATGAAATTGTCTGCACGAAAGAAAAGAAGGGCTTAAACCATTAAAAGAACTCTGGATATTGCGAAGTCGGATATAAAGAATTTTCGCTTATAACGAAGTGATTTGCATGTATAAATTTTTATTTTATCCGTTTATAACGAAGTTTTCTCATTTACCATTATAATTGACTAATATATTATGCATAATATATATCAAATTACAACGTGTGAATGACACAAATTTAATGATACACAACAAATAAGTTAATAATATACAATTTTAAAATATGCAAACATATTATAAGTATTTTTTTTACATTATTTAAACAAAATTAAATTGTTTAATAAACGCTTATATTTTATTAACGTTTACCATGGCAGGAGAACGAAAACAAACAAGAAACTCACTATCTCTGTCAGTCAAGCTGCAAATCCTAAGAGAGATTGAAGTGGAGAAGAAGAAAAGACAGATGTTGCCCAGAAACATAATATCCCACAGTCGTCGCTCAGCACCATAATAAAGAACTCTGAGAAGATCCACCAACAAGCTCTGCATGCGGGAGAAAGCAGTCGGAAACGAGCACATGGATCTACATATGCTGATGTTGATGAGGCTCTGCTGCAGTGGTTCAAGCAGGCAAGAAGTGCAGCGCTTCCAGTTAATGGTCCATTGCTTTCCGAAAAGGCGAAGACCCTGGCTCTTGAATTTGGATTAAAGGATTTTACTGGGAGTGGTGGATGGATCGAGCGTTGGAAGGCAAGGCATGGCATCAAGCTGCGCAACATTTGTGGAGAATCAGCTGATGTCAATCGTGAGACAATGACGAACTGGTTGACCGATGTAATGCCTAATATAATTAGTAACTATGCTTGCAAAGACATCTTCAACGCCGATGAAACCGGTCTCTTCTGGCGTCTTCTTCCTGACAAGACACTTCACTTTAAGGGAGAAACTTGCACCGGCGGAAAGGCTAGTAAGGAACGGATCACAATCCTTCTATGCTGCAATATGGATGGTTCTGAAAAGATGCAACCTTTGGTCATTGGAAAGGCGAAACAGCCGAGATGCTTCCGAGGAATCAAGCACCTTCCTGTTCAGTACGAAGCAAATCAGAAGGCCTGGATGACTGGACTACTCTTCGAATCCTGGGTTCGGCACATCGACAAATTATCCTCCTGCTTGACAATTGCGGCGCTCATCCCCCAGACATGCAGGGCCTCACAAATACTCGTATAGCATTCTTGCCGCCAAATACCACTTCAATGCTGCAACCATGCGACCAAGGCATTATTCGCAATTTCAAGATGATTTATCGAACGCGTTTAATGAGGAAATATTTGACGGCATACGATGCTGGAACAGCATTAACAATCAATCTTAAGCAAGCTGTGGATATTATATCTGTAGCATGGAATGATGTGCTTCCAGCGACAATTTCCAACTGTTGGCATCATAGTGGAATTATTAAGTCCGATGTCAGTTCTCCATTGGATACACCACAGCCTGCAACACAAATGTGGGAGCAACAAAGCCTCTTCGATCGCATGAAAGAAGTTTTAAAAATACCGTTAGAGATGGATTTCGATTCTTATGCTGACGCTGACAATGACGTCGTTACAAATGCCATGTTATCCGATGTAGAAATTGTTGAGAGCATTCTTCAAGCAAAAGAAGAAGAAGAAACGGACCAAGTTGATGAAGAAGTAGACCCAATTGTCCACATTCCGAATCCAAAAGAGGTCTTGGAGAGCATTCAAACTCTGCGATTGTTTCTTCAATGTCAGGATGAGTCCAAGTCTCTTCATAGGCATCTGTCAGACTTGGACAACATCGAAAAGAGTGTTCAGCACTTGTTACTGACTTCTAAATGTCAAAAGAAAATCACAAACTACTTCTCCAAAAACACCTATGAGGTTGTTATTGAACTTTGTGTTGCTCTTTTGAGTTGAATAGTAAATAAAATTATTGGTACAAAACATTTTTTTTTCCAACTGCGGATATAACAAACTTCGGATATAACAAAGTGATTGTCATGGATAATGCGACTTCGTTATAAGAGGAGTACACTGTATATGATGATTGTCTCCCGCCGCTTTTATTTTGACTTGTATAGATCTGATTGATCAATTGCAGGAACTGAAATATTTATTTTTACCCTTTTTTAGTGCATTTTAATGAAGGCTTTTTTAAAGAAATATTTTTATTGATTAAATATTTATGTTGTTCTTTACAGAAATATAATATTTCTTGATTTATGGGGATGTTATGGTATAATATTTCACTGCTGTTCTAATTTGGACTATGGTTATTAATGATTATTACCTGACTTTCCAGAATGGTTGCAAGGTTTTCCCACTATGTACTAAGTGCAATTCTCAGCCTGAAACCCCAAGACATATTATTGACTGTATTGACTCATCCATTGATGAGCTCTACTCTTCCCCGGCAGACAAAAATCTCAAGCTTTACAAGCTTGATACCTTAGTGTGATTGAGTGGAGATTAGAAAGAAGATGATTATTACAATTATTTTATTTCCAAAGCTCTATATCCCGCAAGGGATACTTGCGCCAAACAAGGAGAAAAGTTTATTTACATAAGTTATTCACATTATTCAACGCATGAAAACATTAGAGATCCAGATTTTGTAGAAAGTTGAGAATGTATTTACAAAATGAATCGAACTTTAAATATGATTTTTTTATCGGAAATCAAATCGTTAAGTTCACAAACAACTAGTTCATTCTTCATTCTATAATCTTGAAATGCTGGGCAATCGATCAGTAGATGTCTTGAGGTTTGTTCCTAAATACCACAAAAATGACTTGAATCCTCCACTGCCTTTATTCTATTTGAAAAAACTTTTGAAATTTCCGTGGTTTGTAACAAATTGAGTATTAACACAAAGCAATAACGCGCCATCTATACATATAAAATAGGATTTAAAAGCATCAATGTTTCTTTTATACATTAGAGCTTTGAGAAGCGGTCTGGTGGATTAAATTGGCGAAACCGCTGGGAGGGTTCACTACTGATGAACCAAGCCCTCCTAATATATTTTTTCATCGCAGTAAGGGCATTAGAAGTTTGTATTATGTATAAAAGAAACATTAGTGCTTTTAAATCCTTTCATTTTATAGATTGAGTATTATAAAAAAATTTTGGTTATTAATTATGGCAACTAGATTATATATAGAATTTTTTAGGGGGAATGCTCTTCTTTCTTATCTCCACTCAATCATATTAGGGTATCAAGTCTGTAGAGCTTGAGACTTGATGGTGTCTGCTGGGGATGAGTAGAGCTCATCAATGGATGAGTCAATACAGCTTGCTTGGATTCTCTCTATTCTGGATAGATTGGTTTTATGTGCATTGATCCCGGCTGGGGTAGCATATTCCAAAATAGGTCTTAAAAATGCAAGGTGTGTTGTGTGTAATATATTGACATTTAAAAAGAGAGATTAAGAGGAACGTGGTAAGTTTCTTTATTAAGCGGTATACTCCGCTATATACAATATAACGCGGCTGATGATTGTAAAACGAAAATTAAAATTATACCGCGAATGTTTCTTTTAAAAATCGAAATTTATTTTCAAAGAGAAATAGCGACATTTCTAACTTTGACGATGAGGTATGGGAAGGTGAAACATGAAGAGTAATGGAGAACGGAAAAATAAAAAGTGTCCAGGGGCGGGAATCGAACCCACACCCTTCTGCTTACCGGGCAGGTGCCTTGTCCACTCGGCTACCCTGGACGTATTTTTCCGTTCATAACTTATATTTAAAGTAACCCAGAAACTAAAATTATCTATCAACATCAGTAAATCTGAAATTGGCCATTTCACCATCAACAACCACCTTCGCCACTGGACCCCAAATATTTCATTGAACAACTCAATAATCCAATATTCAGATTCCCCAAGATATCTTGGTGTCATACTTGACCCTGCTCTCACCTTTAAAAAACATACTGACACTATAACATACAAAGCTAAAAATAGGCTCTGAATTCTTACCACGTTCCTCTTAATCTCTCTTTTTATATTCCAAACGTGGCTTATCATGTCTGATCCCAATATTGACATTTGCACCCCAGTGCCTGATTTTTTTTTTTTTGAGAATTCAGAGCCTATTTTTAGCTTTGTATGTTATAGTGTCAGTATGTTTTTTAAAGGTGAGAGCAGGGTCAAGTATGACACCAAGATATCTTGGGGAATCTGAATATTGGATTATTGAGTTGTTCAATGAAATATTTGGGGTCCAGTGGCGAAGGTGGTTGTTGATGGTGAAATGGCCAATTTCAGATTTACTGATGTTGATAGATAATTTTAGTTTCTGGGTTACCTTTTGCAGATTTTTCCTGGCCTTGTTCAGAGAGTGTTCTGCATGGAGAAGTTGTTTTTGGAGACCCAGATGATTGTCATCTGCATAAAGGGAAATTTTAGCTGGTGGTTTGATGAAGATGTGTATATCATTTAGGTAGATGTTGAAGAGAATAGGGGTAGACACTTGTAAATATGAGTAGTTTTTGATATATTGTTGTTGAAATTAACCTGTATGGTGCGTTTGGATATAAAGTTGCCTGATCCAACTCGGCATACTTCCCTCTATCCCTAGTTTATAGAGTTTGAGAATTAGCTTTTCCTTCCAGACTCTGTTGAAGGCTTGGGAAAAGTCGATGAAGGCTGCTATAGTGGATTTTGTAGGTTTATGATTAAAGCTGTCCTGGATTTGTTGAACAAAGTAAAAGATTGAATATACTCTGTGCTTTGATATTTTTTAAAAGTTCTTTGATGAGGGTCTAGTAGGTTGTTGAGGTTAAGATAAAAAGTTAACCTATTGAGAATCATGTGTTCCATGATTTTGCAGGGAATAGAGGTCAGATAGATAGGTCTGTAGTTGGTTGGGTGGTTCTCAGGCTTGCCTGGTTTGTGGATGGGGATAATTGTGGCATGTTTCCACTCTTTATGCCAAGTAAATGAGCTCCAACTGTAACAGGAAAAGGCTTCAATCACTCAAACCACACTGCTTAGAGTTGGCTGAGGAGTGCAGTAGAACCGCTCTGTAAAGGACAGCACCTAGTTACAGAGCCAAAATGTCCTTTATAGAGAGGTGTCCTCTTACCAGAGAGTTGCTAAATAGCAAACATGGTAATTTTGGCGATGAAAAGTGACCTTTGTAGAGAGGTATCTTTTAGTGAGAGTATCCTCTCATGAAGGTTCTACTGTATTAGAAACCGTCAATTTTTGACAGCCATGACAAGGGATCGAATCTTTCATTGGGCACTTTTTTTCCTAAGGAAAAATTACTTAGACCCCATTTTAAGTAAATCAGACATAACATCCTTGTAGGGTACACAAGGTAATAAGACCAAATCCAAATAAATAATTTGTGTGTGATGTTTCGGTAACAGCGTTGTTACCATCTTCAGACCTTGTAAGGTATAAAACCTCCCAACATTTAGACAACTTGTGTCATTTTTCTCTGATGAAAGCTTTATGAAGATGGCAGGTATTGTCAAAATGTTGGGAACTCTCATCCTCTAAAACATTGTCACGTGTGATTTACTTAAAAGTACAGTCAAACTTGGCTGTAACACAGAAGGGCTTTGGTGAAGGAGTGGTATATACCATTGATTTTTGACACTCATAGCTTGGGATCAAACCCCGCATTAGGAACTTTTTTTTTCTTAATCCATTGATACTACAAAGTCCAACCCTACCAGTGAGTGTGCAAGTAACCAAATGGAGCTCTCTGGCATAGTTGTAAGTGCAAAAGTCAAACTTCCCTCTACGTGTGTAGACATCTGGTGCACTTACAGTAAAAGTAGTTTCTAACTACCTACCCTGATGGTCTGTACCACATGTGTACTTTATGATATTTAATAATAAAAAAGAATAAATTCTTGTCTCTCTCTCTTTTCCTACAGGATTATATCATCTTGAAAACTAATAAAATGGATATTTAGGAAATGTTTATATATAACAGCCTTCAAAAAGGTCATTGATAATCATAAGGTTCAATATTTGTTGTTGTTTCTTATCCCCTTGTGTAAAGATTACACGAATTCTATGAGGTCATGATCTCATGGAATGGGGTATAGGGGTGCAGCTTTCATTGATCATGGCACCATGATCCAAGCACACTTTGGTGAAAGTCTGACTTTGTCTGTAATTTGTGGCCGTTCCTAACATGGAAGCAGTTTGCTGCTGACTCTAACATGAGTACAGACACAGCTCCTCCGTATCCCTGGGTTGGAACTCTTGCTGAGGTCCATCAACCAGGTCAGTTGAACTCAGGATTTTTAAAGATAGGTAAAGGTACAATACAGTATTTAGATTATAGATAGAAACTTAAGGTAATAAGACCAAATCTAAATAAATAGTGACGATAAGTGTTGTTACTGAAAAGTTCTACACTATTTATTTATTTGGTTTTGGTCTTGTTGTCAAATTATATTGACAAACGTTGATAAGGCACAATTTGGATTATAGATTATAAACACAAGGCAATAAGACCAAATCCAAATAAATAAATAGTGTGTGACGTTTCGGTAACAGCGTCGTTACCATCTTCAGAAACAATGCTGTTACCGAAACATCACACACTATTTATTTATTTGGATTTGGTCTTATTACCTTGTGTTTATATTAACAAACATTTGCAGTTTTATCTTATCTCAGTTTTTATTTGGAAGAATGTTGTTTTTGTTTTTTAGTGAACCAATCTCTCACACATTCTCATTGGACGAATATGACAATGTCTGAATATAAGAGTATGGTATTGTGAGAGGCCAGTGTGGTGGATTATCGTATAAAGACGCTTAAAGTGTTTTCTGCATGTTTTATCCGTATCTGGTGATCTCACATACCTATGTGACCACGGTCCGATCCCTATTAACGCTACAATAAAAGATAAGTACTGTTTTATTTTACAAATTGTGAATTTTTATTTAACTCCCTTTTATTTTGGTTGTTGTACTCTTGAGCATATGCTTTTTTGTGTGTTAAATTACTATTACTTTAGGTCCTAGTAATTTGCACATTGTGTGTTATCCTGTCTTCTTCTTTCTTATCTAGAATCTGTGTGTTATCCTGTAAAAGTTAACATTTGTCATTATTACCTAGTGTTTCTAGGTCATTGTTGCAAGTATGTGCAATGAAAATGGTAGATAAGCATTTTTATCTGAATGCAGCTAGTGGAAAATTTGTGAGTTCTATGAGATACCCTCTCTACAATCTTTGAATATTGTTTGGCTCTTTACATTCTTGCAGGTTTTGATGTGTGAGTTATCACTAGAGGTCGGTAGATAAACTGGTTTCTTTATCTGGTGTTTGAGATCACAGCATATTGGAAGACAATCCTTGGTTTTTCTATGTTGTTCTTACAAATTAGTTTAAACTACACTCTGCATTATCATTAAAACTTCCATGTCTATATGTCTTTAAAATGCACCGTTTTTAACTATGCAGTATACAACTTCCATAAGAGAACACTCTTGCTATAGGACACCTCTCTACAAAGAGCAGTTTTCTCATCACCAAAATGAACTTTTTTACTATTTAGCAGTTCTCCAGTAAGAGGACCACTCTCCCTAAAGGACACTCTGTAACTAGGTGTTGCCCTTTATAGAGAGGTAGTTCTACTGTAGCAACTCTCCAGTTAGAGGACATCTCTCCCTAAAGGACACTCCGTAACTAGGTGTTGTCCTTTACAGAGAGGTAGTTCTACTGTAGCAACTCTCCAGTAAGAGGACACCTCTCCCTAAAGGACACTCCGTAACTAGGTGTTGTCCTTTACAGAGAGGTAGTTCTACTGTAGCAACTCTCCAGTAAGAGGACATCTCTCCCTAAAGGACACTTTGGCTCTATAACTAGGTGTTGTCCTTTACAGAGAGGTAGTTCTACTGTAGCAACTCTCCAGTAAGAGGACATCTCTCCCTAAAGGACACTTTGGCTCTATAACTAGGTGTTGTCCTTTACAGTGAGGTAGTTCTACTGTAGCAACTCTCCAGTAAGAGGACATCTCTCCCTAAAGGACACTTTGGCTCTATAACTAGGTGTTGTCCTTTACAGAGAGGTAGTTATACTGTAGCAACTCTCCCTAAAGGACACTCCGTAACTAGGTGTTGTCCTTTACAGAGAGGTAGTTCTACTGTAGCAACTCTCAAGTAAGAGGACACCTCTCCCTAAAGTACACTCCTTAACTAGGTGTTGTCCTTTACAGTGAGGTAGTTCTACTGTAGCAACTCTCCAGTAAGAGGACATCTCTCCCTAAAGGACACTTTGGCTCTATAACTAGGTGTTGTCCTTTACAGTGAGGTAGTTCTACTGTAGCAACTCTCCAGTAAGAGGACATCTCTCCCTAAAGGACACTTTGGCTCTATAACTAGGTGTTGTCCTTTACAGAGAGGTAGTTATACTGTAGCAACTCTCCCTAAAGGACACTCCGTAACTAGGTGTTGTCCTTTACAGTGAGGTAGTTCTACTGTAGTAACTCTCCAGTAAGAGGACACCTCTCCCTAAAGGACACTATGTAACTAGGTGTTGTTCTTTACAGAGAGGTAGTTCTACTGTAGCAACTCTCCCTAAAGGACACTCCGTAACTAGGTGTTGTCCTTTACAGAGAGGTAGTTCTACTGTAGCAACTCTCCAGTAAGAGGACACCTCTCCCTAAAGGACACTCTGTAACTAGGTGTTGTCCTTTACAGAGAGGTAGTTCTACTGTAGCAACTCTCCAGTAAGAGGACACCTCTCCCTAAAGGACACTCTGTAACTAGGTGTTGTCCTTTACAGAGAGGTAGTTCTACTGTAGCAACTCTAGCGCCATCTGTCATAATAAATATCTATTAATTGTTGATTTTTTAAATTAAGTTATTTATATAATCTTGATTATTTGACCAATATTCTCTAAAAATAATTTTAAAAATCAACAATTAGTTGATATTTATTTTGACAGATGTCACAGATCCTTTTTAACCTTCACACTCACTCATGGTCAAAACTTAAGGAAGTAGGAAGTCTTTGATGTCTCCAGTTGTCTATTTTTTGGACACAGAGGCAATTTTGTTCACACTAGGTTATCTCGTGTGTCTTCAATAAAGGTCACCGTAATATCTTTCAGAGTTATTGTCTGAATCTCAATATACATGCTAATAGGTACAACTTCCTTAAGTTTTGTCTCCATGAGTGTAATACCAGCTTTGTGATAAAGTTACTCTACCAAAAATGATCAATTTCTTGTAGTTACTCTCCCATTTCACTTCTACTGTAAATGGGCTTTGGATGTGAGAGCTTGAGTAAAAATAATTCTTCTTTCTTATCTCCATTCAATCATATTAGGGTATCAAGCTTGTAAAGCTTGAGATCATGACTGGGTGAAGTGGAATGTGTCTGCCTTTGTCATTAAGACTGGTAGCACTACTCAGTGGCAGGCCGACTTAGCTCCAAAAGAAATGGCTGCCTCTGACATGAGGAACAGATGCCATGTGCAGCTGCTCCTAAAATGGAGTACAAACGCTGGTCATCCTGTATCCCTGGATTAGGAGCTCTTACAGGGTACTATCAGCCGGGTCAGCTGAACCCAGGTTTTTTAGCGAGCTTGTTACTGCTCCTCCTCCTCCTTTTTCATCCGGGCTTGGGACCGGCAAAGGCGGAGTTAGGAAGTCTTTGATGTCTCCAGTTGTCTATTTTTTTGGACACAGAGGCAATTTTGTTCACACTTGGTTATTGTGTGTTCAATAAAGGTCACCGTAATATTTTTCAGAGTTATTGTCTGAATCTCGATACACATGCTAATAGGTACAACTTCCTTAAGTTTTGTCTCCATGAGTGTAATACCAGCTTTTATAAAGTAACTCTACCAAAAATGATCAATTTCTTGTAGTTACTCCCATTTCACTTCTACTCTAAATGGACTTTGAATGTGAGAGCGGCAGTAAATGGAATTGATGCTTTTGAATTACAGACATGGAGAAGGCTACTTCAGAGTACCATAGTGTATCAGATATAAAGTTAAACCTGTCTATAGCGCCACCTCTAAATAGTGCCCGATTTTAAACATTAAAATGTAAACATTTTACATTAAAAGTGACCTATCTATAGCACCCCCTCTCTATAGCACCCTATTTTGGTGAGACCCAAGAGGGGGCGCTATAGACAGGTTTAACTGTGTATATATAAAGATAAATATTTAAATCTTAAATAAAATTAATCCTGGTAGATTCCTAGAATCTAAAATATGTAAACAGACTGACCTACTTCAGACACATAGTGAGAGCAAATGGATTAAAAAAGATGTTCATGTTGGAAAAAATTGAAGGAAGATTAGATAAAACCCAATGAGCTGTGAATAAGTCACCAATAGATCAAATTGAAGAATATTTGTTCATATAAGTCACCAAAAGTCAACTTAATAGACAATAACAACAGAACTAAAAATATTAAGGCACAATTTGGATTATAGATTATAAACACAAGGTAATAAGACCAAATAAATAAATAGTGTGTGACATTTCGGTAACAGCGTTGTTACCATCATCAGACAAAAGTACTGAATGAGAAATTTTACCACCCTCATAGGAAGAATAACTTCTTAGGTCTATTGAAGTCTATTAAAATAATAAGGCACAATTTGGATTATAGATTATAAACACAAGGTAATAAGACCAAATAAATAAATAGTGTGTGACATTTCGGTAACAGCGTTGTTACCATCATCAGACAAAAGTACTGAATGAGAAATTTTACCACAGCAATCCAAATAAATAGTGTGTGATGTTTCAGTCAACAACGCTGTTACTGAAACGTCACACACTATTTATTTATTTGGTCTTATTACCTTGTGTTTAGAACTAAAAATAAATTATCAGTTTAAAAATTGTTTAAACCAAAATGAAGTTCTTTGAAAAAAAAAGTATTCCAAAGGCTAAGCTACAAATGGAAAGGTGGGGTGTTGAAATAGGACAAATCAAACTGCAGTCACCACCCTTCTGGTAAACTGGGTCATTTCCTTCTATGTTGACCATTCACAAAGGTCAGGTCGTCTAGGCCTACACTTAACTCCCATCTGTGGAATTTGTACTGTTTGCTTACACCTTTACCTATATAGAGAACCCCCTGGTATATTTGATTTAACCAAGACCCCACATCAAATTGCCCACATACACTTTTTTATTTTTATTCCAGTCTCTTTAACTGCTTTAAGAGAAAGGTGTTTCCTTTTGAATTATAATTGGTTAATGATCAAGTACATAATTTAGGATTAGTGATTATTTTTACATATTGTATTGGGTATTGACTCACCCATTGATGAGCTCTACTCATCCCTAGCAGACACCATCAACAAGCTTGATACCCTGATATGATTGAGTGAAGATAAGAAAGAAGAAGACATATTGTATTAATTTAACCAACTATAGATAACAAGAAAATAAGACCTAATCCAAATTTTATAGTGTGACATTTCAGTAACAGCATTGTTACCATCATCAGACAAAAGAATAAATACATTTTTATTTTTTTTATTCATTTATTTAGTCTTTTGTCTGATGATGGTAACAATGCTGTAGCTGAAACGTCACACACTATTAAATTATTTGAATTAGGTCTTATTTTCTTATCTTCACTCAATCATATTAAGGTATCAAGCTTGTAGAGCTTGTTGATGGTGTCTGCTAGGGATGAGTAGAGCTCATCAATGAATGAGTCAATGCCCAATACAATATGTAAAAAAAAATAGAATAAAAGTGAAATTGTATTGGGTTTAAGTTGATAAATTAAGAAAAAAAGCCATCTCCTGATTGTGCAACAGAAAGTTGCTGATGGCTTGTGTTTTATCTGTTGAAATAAATATCAATTAATTATTGATTTTTAATTATTCCAGAATTGGCCAAAATACCCTTTCTTGATTATTCAAGAAAAGCTAACCACATACGCCTTTACTTTTTTTCTTAAATTAATACAGTTAAAACAATCCATTTTTTTTCATTAGTGCATTTTCAAGCTTTTTGGGCATTTCTGCCCTTATACAAGAGTACAAAAACGAATATAGTGTTTATTTATCTGTTTTTGTACTCCTGTAGAAGGGCAGAAATTCCCAGTTTGAGAAGCCACAAATAAAATTTAAAAAAAAACTCATCTCCAGAAAAACCTGTTGTATTATTTTAATTTATATCAAGGAGTTTCAAATTTATTGTACAAATTGATAGAGTAGAACCTCCATGAGAAGACACCTCTCTACAAAGGAGTTTTCATCACCAAAATGTCCATTTTCTTACTCATTAACAACACTCCATTAAGAGGACACTTGATTTGCACAAACTAATTCCATTTGCACGTTACCCAAATAGCATATTGCAACTCCCACATGTTTAGCCTCAATGTTTACTTGGGATATGGTCAGTTTTGACACAGCACATATAATGTGAAAAAAATAGTACAAATGTGATATTGTACTGGGATATAGTTTATAAATTAAGAAAAAGCATATCCTTATTGTGCAACTGATATTTGCTAATGGCTTGCATCATCTTTCGAAATAAATATCAACTATTCATTGATTTTTAATTATTCCAGAATTGGTCAAATACCCATTCTTGATTAATCAAAAAAAGCTAACCACATGCATGTTTTGGACTGTTGACCGTCAGCGTGGTGCAATATACATAACATATATGTTGACATACGTTAGTATATCCATGCCCGTTGAAGAACCGGAAGGTTCGAAAGGTCACAATAAATCTAAAAAGAAGCTCCTCATGTATATAATCTTCTAATCCTTATATACATATAGTTTGGGTATTTTTAACAGCACATCATCCTGTTAAAGTAAGAGCAGATAACTTTCTCCCTAATATATACATGTGATAACAACACTGAAATGTATTGATATAAGGTACAATTTAATTTATAGATTATAAACACCAAATAAAGTGGCATTTCTGTAACAGTTACTATTACAATACTATTCTGTAACTGAAATATCATACACTAATTGGTGTTATTACCTTGTGTTTATAATCCAAATTGTACCTTATCATTTTTGATATGACTTCAATGAACTGAAATGTCCATTGTTTTGGATATCAATTTATAATCTCATATATCACACATTCTTGCAATAGCCAAGTTAAATAATTTTTACTGTTCCCATGTACCATTGGTTGGCTTCTTGTTGACACACAATAATATGAAGAGAGCCCTAAAATTTAAAAAGTGTATCGAGATTGATTTTTTAAAATAAATTTTTCTGCAACTTCCATTTCTTCTAATAAGCATTGGTGTTACCTTTCCATGAACACATCTTATTATAAAATCTCTTTTATATTCTCCTCAACGTTTTTTTTTTTTTTTTTTTTTTTTTTTTTTTTTTACTGTTCAGTCCATTGAAAAATTATTGAAAATGATGCAATATAGATTTAATAAGTTCCCCAAATGGTACCTATAGACAATGCAGCAACATTTTTTTTTTAGCAAAGGGAAACAAGACCAAATCCTAATAGTTGACATTTTGGTAAACATTGTTATTATCAGACAACACATAGTAACAATTAGGTTACTGAAACAATGGCAGATTTATTTGGTTTTGATCTTATTGCCTTGTCTTTCCAGTCTATAATCCAAATTTTATCAAATAATTTTTTTTTTTGCTTATCCCTAGTACACGTGGTACAGGCCATGATAATCATGGTGGGTAGTTAGCGACTGCTTTTTACTGTAAGTGCACCACATGTCTACACATGTGAAAGCAGTTCGACTTTACACTTACAAATGTGCCAGAGCCCCGTTTGGTTACTTGCACTCGCTGGTGGGGTTGGACTTTTGCAAGAATCGGGGGGCCATTGGAGCATTTTTTTTTTTTTTTTTTTAACAGAAAAAATGGCCAATGCGGGAATCGAACCCGGGTCGTAGTGGTCGAAAACCAAACGGTTTAACCAGCCTTCCACCGACCCCCATCAAATAATTTAACATAAGGAATTACATAAGCTTTTGGAGATGACCAGTGTCGGCTAAATATTATGCTATTACAGTAGAACCCCTCTCTGTAAAGGACTACACCTAGTTACAGAGTGTCCTTTAGAGAGAGGTGTCCTCTTACTGGAGAGTTGCTAATTAATAAAAGTTTTCATTTTGGAAAAGAAAACTCCCCCCAAAAGATTCTGCAATTCCTTTTAATAAAAAAGGTAACCATATCTCCTTTGCAATTTAAGCAATGGAATTCTCACAATCATGACTTAGATTGGTATTGAGAAATGTGTTTTTAGTATATTCAAAGCTTATTAATTTCATCTCTAATCCAAATTGAGCACATTGTGAGCTAGTATTTTGAATGGCTAACTCGACAAATGTTTCAATTTGGATTATAGATCA
>CP092863.1:148039136-148147195 GCA_030710605.1 Cordylochernes scorpioides | reverse complement strand
CATATATTATTTTTTTAATTCTACAAAGGTGACCTGTCTCTCAAGGAAGGTAATCGCTCATTAGAAGAGTCGTTGATGAGAGGTTTTACTGTATATATATAATCAACAATAATTCAAATATTTTGAAGGTATATGCAATTTAGAATTAGAAAATAATATGTATATAAATTTGCATTTTCTATTTTACAATATCGCAATTCTTTTTTCCCTTATTGACTAACGAAAATTGCTATGAAAACTAAATAATTCTATGATCATAAAACTGACAACGCTATTCTCTCAGTGAGTGACAAAATTAATGTTTCCATTGTATTTTACATTCCCCGGCCGCCATATTTCTGCCTGGCAAGTAATTGATATTACCTCTAGTCCTTTATTCTTTGTGCTCACTTTCCCGCTAATAAATTATTGGAAGCTGACGTGTACCATAGAGGAATTAATCCTTTCTAACTGTATTGAAAGACAACTCCATTTCAGAGATTTGAATAATCATTTTACAACCTTATTTTGATATTGAGATAGTTTAATCATCAGTATCATCTCTTTCATGTAGTGCAATCTCTTCTATACAAAGGTCAGCCATAATGGATAGTTTATAAAAACCTAATTTCGAAAACATAAAGGTTATATTTAGAAGCCTTCATATCATCTCAATATAATAGTATAAACATATAAATTGACCTTTTCTCACAGTTTATCCATAATACAAGACAAAGTTATGATCGATTTGCATAATAGTGATGTTAAAGGCAAGATGTTTAGTATCAAAGTATCAGTGGTGGGTGTTTCTTATCTCCATGGTTAAACCAATTCCTGAAGTCCACTCCTCTCCAATTTTACGATGGTAGTTATAGGCCTGGGAAATAGATCCTCTATTGTCAGTTCTGAGCATGATATGTTCCGGAGAAGCTTCCGTACTATTGCATTTCAAGCAGTTATTGAAGGTTTTTTTTTGTCCATTTTGAAATTTTAAGGTTTTTGTTGAAGATATTAATCTGTGATTTTAAATGTTTCTTTTTGACCAGTACTTTTGTTTGTTTTTGCCTTTTCCTAAAATGTTTCTTTCTTCTTCTTAATTATTATTTGTTCTATATGTAAAGGTTTGTTTTTTGATACTTGAATAAACAAATTCAAGTTTTTTATATTTTTTATGTGCTTTTAAAGTTAAAACACAACAGGTTATGGACCCAACCACGCATTCACTGCGAAATATAAATAAAACGAAGCAACGGTAAGCCTAAAAAGAATTCTATTTTGTTTATTACGTTAAAATTTATATTAGTAATGGCTGGAATGGATAATATTAAAATGGGTATGAATATTCCCAAATTGGAAGGATTAATAAACTGGCCAGAATATAAGAAAAATATAAAATTGCTTTTAACAATAAACAAAGTAATAGGCGTTGTTGATGGAACATATAGAAAGCCAATAAAACAAGAAACAAATGAAGAAAAAGAGGCATATGTAAAATGGGAAAGTAAAGATGCAATATCCCAATTGTTATTTACAACAAGTGTGATGCCTGATGTGAGTCAACTAATCATTCCCTGCTCAAGTGCTAAAGATATGTGGGACAAATTGTTAAGTGTCTATGAGCAAAGCTCTGGTCAAAGATTAGACATGCTCTATAATCAATTCTTTAATTTTAAGAAGGATCCTACAGATGATATTTCAAAGCACATTTCAAAACTAGAAAGTTTATGGAATGATATGCAAAATGAACTTACTAAACAAGAAAATTTGAAATTGCCAGAATCCATGCTGATGTGCAGAATCATAAACACCTTGCCTGATGAATATTTTGATTTTAAAAGTGTTTGGGAATCAATGTCTAAAGAAGAACGTTCTGTAGACAATCTCACACAAAGGCTTCGGTTACTCGAAATAAGAATTCAACAGAGAGATGAATGCAGCGCATCAAGTTCGACAGCACTAATGGCAAATGCATATGAAAATAAGCAAAATATGAAAGGAAAAGCTACCAAAAGTAATGAAAAATTTCAGAAAACAAGAGAAACAAGAGAATGTTACTTTTGTCATAGAAAAGGACACTTGGCTAAAGATTGTAGGTATGCAAAACAGAAGAAACTAAAGGAAAAAGAAAAGGATGAAACTAAATTAAAACTTAATTCAAAATTAAGTGAAAGTTTAATCAGTGAAAGATTCAATGAACAAGATGAAGACATTTGGATTGGTGACTCAGGAGCTACTAACCACATTACAAGAAATGCAAGTTTTTATACTTCTTATAAGGATTTTCCTACCCAACAGACTGTTAAAGTTGGAAGTAATGAAAAATTGATAGCTTATGGAAGTGGAACTATAACAATTGAAACTTGTGTAAAAGGTAAATGGCAAACTCACTACCTAACTGATGTATGGTATGTTCCCAATTTCAGTCGTAATGTGATGTCATTACAGTCCACATTGGATAAAGGGTTTGAAATGAAAATGGATAAAAAAGGTTGTAAACCTTTTAAGACAACAACTGGAGAAGTTATTGTAGAAGGGAAAAGACTACCAGGAGGCTTGTATGGTATGTTAATAACAAGTATCAAACCTGAAAATGCTGCAGAAGTCAATTTAGCCAAAACCCAAAATGTCAATATGCTACAACTATGGCATGAAAGATTTGGACATCAAAATAAAAGGCATGTTCAAAAATGGCTTAAAGAACAAGGAATAGATGCAGTCATGGACAATGAACCTTGCGAGGCATGCATTTATGGCAAACAACATAGACTGAGTTTTGGATCAAGAGAACAATATGCTTCTACCCAACCTGGAAACTTAATTCATGTAGATGTATGTGGCCCTATGCAGGAGGTTTCGAAAGGAGGATGAGATACTTTGTGTGTTTCAAAGATGATTTTACAAAATACCGATCAGTGTATTTCCTAAAAGAAAAGTCACAAGTCATTGAAAAAGCTAGAACAATTTCTCTTGGAAACAAAGACTACTGGACATATAGTGAAAGAAATTCTCACAGATGGAGGAAAGGAGTTTGTAAATAAAGAAACCTCAAAAATTACAAACAAGTATGGTATTAATCATAGGATCACAATGCCATATACTCCACAACAGAATGGTTCAGCGGAAAGGGAAAACAGGACTTTAATAGAAGCAACTCGTTCAATGATATATGCCAAAAATATGAGCCTAAAGCTTTGGGCAGAGGCAGTTAATACTGCTACATATGTTTTGAATAGAACAGGACCAACACAAATTGAGGGAAAGACACCTTATGAACTATGGTTTGATTAAAAAACCAGCAGTTGATCATCTTCGAATATTTGGAACTGAATGTTTTGTTCATGTGCCTGATGAAAAGAGAAGAAAGTTAGATGCCAAAAGCGAAAAAGGTATTTTAGTTGGTTATTGCAGTAACAAGGATGGGTATCGAATCTGGATGCCGAACTCAAACAAAGTTGTCACAAGTAGGGATGTAATATTCAAGGAAACTATACCAACATTTAGCCTTGATATTGAAAAGAGAAATAAGGAACTTTCAAGTAACCAGATTGATGAACAAAATGATACTCAAGATATTGAGAAAATTGAAAGCAATGTTCAAACATCAGACGTATACAATCTAAGAGATCGATCAAATATATCAAAACCTCAAAGGTATATTGATGCTGAAATAAATATTGCAGAAGGTCTTGAACCCAAGACATACAAAGAAGCAATGGATTCTCCAAATGCGCAGTTTTGGAAAGAAGCAATGAATGAATAAATGAATTCTTTAACGGAAAATGATGTATACGAATGCACAACATTACCACCTGGCCAAAAACCAATTGATTGTAAATGGGTATTAAAGACCAAATTGAATTCTAAAGGAGAGATTACAAGATATAAGGCAAGACTGGTGGCAAAAGGGTTTGCACAAAAGAAGGGTATAGATTATGAAGAAACATTTAGTCCTGTGGCAAGACATGACACCATAAGAACTCTTTTAGCAATTGCTGCTAATGAAGACTTAAAATTGGTACAGTTTGACATAAAGACAGCCTTTCTCTATGGAGACTTACAAGATCAAATTTATATTAAACAACCTGAAGGATTCAACAATGGAACAGATCTTGTATGGAAATTGAAGAAAAGTCTCTATGGACTTAAACAGTCACCAAGATGCTGGAATCCGAAAATAGTCAACTTCATGAAAGAAAGATGTCTGAAGGAAAGTACAGCTGACCCCTGTTTATTCTTCAGAAAAACAAATGATCATCTACTCATTATTGCCATATATGTTGATGATGGAATCATTGCTGGTACAAATGAACAGGAAATCAAAGAATTTCTTGATGAACTAATGTTTTCATTTAAGATCACAAGTGAACCATTAAATTACTTTTTGGGTATTGAGATAGAGCGGCAACCGGATGGGTCAATCTTTATAAATCAAAAGGCATATATAAAAAGAATTCTTGAGAAATTCAATATGTCTCAAGCGAATAAAGTGGGAACACCAACTGATAATTCTACTGTTCCTGGGGAAGCAGAGATTCTAGAAAATGTCCCCTTTCGTGAAGCGATTGGTAGTCTGATGCATCTGAGCTGCTTAACAAGACCCGATATCACTTTTGCACTGAATAAAGTTTCTCGAAAACTTGCAGCACCAACAATATATGACTGGGAAGCAGTTAAATGAATCTTCAAATATCTACTGGGTATGAGGAACATTTGAAATCTGATTAAGGGGAAGTGTTGAAGATATTAATCTGTGATTTTAAATGTTTCTTTTTGACCAGTACTTTTGTTTGTTTTTGCCTTTTCCTAAAATGTTTCTTTCTTCTTCTTAATTATTATTTGTTCTATATGTAAAGCTTTGTTTTTTGATACTTGAATAAACAAATTCAAGTTTATTATATTTTGTATGTGCTTTTAAAGTTAAAACACAACAGTTTTATATGGCCACTTCTTAGTCTTGCTAAATTATCAGTGAATTCTTGAAGTAAAATTTTATGAAATCAATGTTTAAAGTGGGTCTGATGGGCTCGAGTCCAGTCATGTGTAAAAGGGCTGTGTACAAATATTTATTTTGAATGTATATATTCGAAAGAAATGCCTTTAGAAGTATTCTTAAACTCGAAAGCTTGCTAATTATAATAAAATTGAAAAGAAACCTTTTGTGGAGTAGTTGATTAAATATTTAAAATATTTTCTGCAAATTCCAACGCGATGAAATATAATGGATAGTCACTTCATCTTATTCTGAGCTCTTTTCTTGACCTCTTCTTATCATTTAATTCCAGACCATTATATTAAACTAGCCGAATGACCCGGGCAACGCCCGTGTTTTACCCGATTGAATGTTTTTATTCAAATACTATTTGTTACAATTATAAATTGGCGCCTTAAATAAATGCATATATTAGTTAAAAACTATAGCCTATGTGCTTTATCTGTCTATGTGCTGTTGGCTTCCGTAGGCGTCTCTTACTGGGTAAAAGAAAGAGAGGATTCCATTTAGTTATTAACTAATATACGCATTTATTTAAGGAGCGACCCGCTCCAACACAATAGTTACAAAAACAACAAAGCGAGTGGGGGGGGGGGGGGCATGATGGGGGAGGGGGGGCAAAGGTGGCGTGTTCGTAGCCAACCAATAGGAGAGCGCCATTCCAAAAAAAAAAAAGCAAACGGTGACAGAGATGAAAAAGAATTGATGACGCTCGTAACTGTATATAGAATTATCATTATATTCCTACTCTATCCTCGGTATACAGCTCCCTTCATTCTTCATGCATAGATTGCGCGCTCTGCCATTGTATCTAATCACATTATTCCTAACTACGCCTTTGCTGGCAGTAACAAGCTCGCTAAAAAACCTGGGCTCAGCTGGCCCGGCCCCTATAAGGATTCCTGCTCCAGGGATACAGGATGAGTCTGTATTCCATGTTAGAAGCGGCTGCACGTGGCATCAGTTCCTCATTTCAGAGGTGGCCTTTTCATATTGGAGCTAAGTCAGTGGTCTGCTACTGAGTAATGCTCCAGTCTTAATGTCAAAGGTAGATGCATTCTACTTCAACCATTCATGATGGTTGTCAAAACACCATCAAAAGTTTATATCCTGTTGAAATTGCAGCCATATTGGTTAAATATTGAGGATATACATATAAGGAACAAATAAATAAACATACGCATACTTTGATGTTAATATAGTGAAAAAACAAGATTGCCTAAACTAGAGATTAGAAATCGAAGAAATGATAGAAGGTTTCAGGTTTTATTTTAGATATGGAGCTGAATTTTACAGACAAAAAGACGGCACTGCTATGGGTTTCTCTACCAGTCTGATCATATCTGACATCGTAATGGCTTCAGTGGATAGAAAGGCAATTTTATAGAGGGAAAAAAAGTTTGGGGTCGGTACATATATGATATTTTCTCAGTGATCCACGAAGAAAAACTTAACCAAATCATATTCAAGTTAAATAATTTATAAATAGGAATAGAATTCACTGTTAAAATATAGAAGGAATAATTTTTACTATTCTTATATTTAAGAATAACCCTCAAAGAATATATATCTATTATTGACTATTTAAAGCGGTTTGAAATATGTGCTATAACAGAAACTTGGTGTAAATCTATTCTCAAACTCGAGATCGAGGATTTCCAAATTTACCAATCACCTGCCAGAAAACATTCAGGTCGGGGAAAAAGCTCTGTTGTTGGAATCTGTAACAAAAATAAACACATACTAGAAAATGTTGAAGTGGAAATTCATTGGATTTCAACTATTCTTTAAAAAATGATCTCGAACTTAGATTCATTACTGACTTGTATAATTTTACCTATCTACCTCCTAATGAACTCCAATTAGAGAGAATATGAATAAACTGTTCTCTTATATTACGAACAAGATATATATACATGTTATATAAAAATTATTATTTTGTTTAAAATATATATCATAGATTCAAATATTGTTAAATCGACCGCCAGAGGTCATGCTTCCCCTATAAAAACTCGCTGTTCTTCCCCAATGGCCGGCTCAAAACTTTTGTACATTATGTAAATAATCTTTTGTTTTCCTTATTCTACTCGCCTTAAGCCAGGCAGTACTTTTATCAAACCATGTTTTTTTTATATATATTCCTTTAGTTCAATAAAAGAAAAAAAAATCTCTGATCTTCAATATTTTATTATAGTTTCAAGATTTAACCACGCTGTATTACATTACAATTATCCTCAACAATCAAAATTCAAGCAGGAAATCTCATTTCATTTTTATATATAACATACATGTGATGATTTAAGACCATGGAATTGTTGTAAATAGTCTAGATATCCACTACCACATGTTCCACCCCATGACTGTATATAACTTCTTATGTACTGCACATAGAAAACCTCAACTAACATCAATCTGTACCGCGTAAGGATCTAATAAAGTATTGCAACTGCACAGATAGAAGGAATGGAGAGAGACAGGAGAAAGTTAAGGTTAAAACAAATCAGGCTTAGAGGATCGTAGAAGTCAAACCTAAGAGGTAGGCCTAGAAGAGAACATAATTATTAATAACGCCACAGTTAACCTTCTGACCCCGGACACCCTGCGAGCTAAGTTTAAACCAATATTTCCGGACAAGACAGGACGTATCTTGTGACCAGAAGTTATAAAAGTTTGAGAGACGCCCAATTTCCGGAACAAGACCGGACGTATTTCTTCCGTCAAAGAGATAAGCCCGGCCCAATCAGAAGACAATACCTAAGTAGGTCAACCAATAGCCCACTACCACGTGAAAAAGTCCCACCAATTAGGAAAGAATCACCTAAATAGGTCAGCCAATTAGAAAGCAGCAAGGTCGTGGTGTTAAATCGAGGCCCTAGAATTGCCAGTTTTCGCTTGGATTCCAACGGTAACACTTGCTCTTAAGATCTCTCTCTCTCTCCTCATCCCATTCCTTCTTGACGTCAGACGCTTCTTAGTGGAATCTCTGTTTGTTTATTTCACCTTTGGCCCAGCTGTGTCGCCTTCCACCACGACTGCACGGTAGAGTTGACATCGAGGTTCGTCTAGCATCAGGTAACACTGGTCCCAGAGGTCCCAAGATATCACAGACTCTCCCGTAAACGAAGAGTCGACAGGATAGTGGACGCCAAGGTACAAGTAAGCAAATAGACCACTGTCTGTACAGAAAGATGGAACAGGGAAGAGAGGAGAATCCCAAGGAACCAATGGAGTCCGATCCCGACTCCGAAAGTGGCGGAAGCACCACTTTTCCAAAGAAAGAAAACGAAAACACTCTCGATAGGGACGCAGGAAATCGCCCCCGGCCAGGAAGACGTCACACCCCCGCCGCTGGTGTCAGATGTCCTGGGGAGGTTGACGACGACGCTACATCAGCTTTCTGCCGTGACCGGACATCGCGAGAGGTGGAATCGCTACGATGGTTCGTACGAGGCGCAGAGCTTCTTCACCAACTACGACGCCCAAGCAGATCGGGCCCAACTACAATACTCTACAAGACTGAGAAAGCCAGCAAACCTCCTGCAAGCGCCCCTCCGAGTTACCAACACGCGAGCGTATGTTACCTGCTCCCCCGACCATCTCTAAACCACGAGCCCAGCGCAAACAATGAACTCTGACTGTCCCAAAGAGCCTCCAACCATGGCACAAGACCAGGACTGTCCCGACATACAAGACAGCACAACAGTAGGTTCCTCCATACATAACTTTCGTTGAACAATTGCTCGTTCGAGCTGAACTGCCCAATAATGTAAACCTACTCTACTACTTTATACAGGAGCATCTATCGCTATAATTAGGCAGAATACTTTTAAAATAATAGAAATCAGTTTGTAAAAAAAAAAAATACCTGTCCATCCATTTAACTTAACTATTAATGCCATAGCTAACAATATTTTCACCATAGATTATATCTTTTTTGATCTTAAAAATAAGTAACATAACGCAGAATCTAAAATTCCATATAATTCGATACACCCTTGCCTTTTATCATATTATTCATTAATTCCATAAAACGATTTCTACTAATTATAAACTGTTCTCAGCTACTCCTGTATCAATATAATGTACTTCTACCAACTACCTTGTACCAATTCACCTCGTGCAAGCAACACGTGTCCCATGGACAGGTTAACACAACTGTCCCATTTACTAAATTTTTCCCTCCTGGAACAGGTTGCTCACACGTGGTGAACTCCAACACTCTTATTTAATCTCATTATAATGTTCCTAATCCCATTTTCAACGCCCCTATGTCCTTTTCTTTCATATCTTTGGACAGAAGTAACTTAATTCACAGCCTTCCAAAACTATTCCAATCGTTAAAGTCCAACATAGCTACACTCCCTCGTACCTTTCTTTTACAAACATATTTAATCCTCGACAAATCACTCTCAACAAAATATACAACACCCTCTCACATCACTTTTTCTAATTAACCAATTTTTAATGCGCGACTTCACACCCAAATCTAATTTCGAGCCACACAAGCTTTATTACGTCGCCCTACTAAACACACACACAAAAAAAAAAAAAATCACATTAAACGTGTCATATCCACTAATAATATAAAAATTCTAGATATGTTCGTACAACCAGCACCCATGACTTTAGTAAATTTGTTATTCTTAGTGTAACAGATTAGATTTTGTACAAAACAGAGACTTCACGCGACACCTTTTCATTTACAATTTTTTCGCTTCGTGTCACAGCGCCACACCACTAAACTCTTTCAATTTTCAGGCCAAAGACGCCTTCACCACGCCTGTGACACATTTATTTAACCACACATTGTTCACGTCGATAGTCGCAATTTCACTCAATTCTAACCTGATATCATTGAATAACATTTTTACTAAGTCCGCCAAAAACCATTCGATTTAATAACAGATACAATATCCGAATTTTCGAAATACAAACACAAATCTAACAAATGCTTGAACACACGGAATAATTCAACCTCTGTATCTCCCTATATCAATCCATAACGCTTTTCACCAAAAGTGACAAATCAAAACGCTTTTGCGTTTACAATTATAGAAATAATATCTCCGAACGTAGTTCGAATTAACTTCCAATAAGTTGAAAGAAAGCAAGCAGCCCCACAAAAGGCCTCCCTGACCTACATCCGGAATCGCATTAAAAATAGCTTCGCTCCCCCTCGCCCCCCCGAGCAAACAAACAGCCGACATCTTGTTACATCCGTCGCCACCCCGTGTTATCTAATGAACTTTCGCCACCTATTAAATTAAATATTAGTGCGTGCCCAAGACAACACTTTACCTACAAAAATCACACACACCCACATAAGTTTAAAAAAACGACAACATTAGGACTCAGTTAGTTTCACAGCTGGAAACAATGTGATCCACGCGTCGCATCAAACTTAAAACAAATTCGATAAGTTAGACAAACTTAGGCCAACAAGACCAAAGATATCAATCGAGGACAATTTAAAGCTCTCTATACCCATCCTAAAAAAAAAAAAAAAAATACAGGAACATTACGTTTGGCCTACAACTTTCCATTCTTTCACGATATATAATTTCTATATATAATCTTACTTGCTCTTCCTTCTCGATGAACATTTTCAAAAATTTTTCATATTAATATCCTTTATATAATCATTATATAGCTCTTATAATTGTTTTTTTTTTTAACGTCAACCAATTAGTTTAGATTATTGTCTTTTTTTTTCATTTTTCTTTACCAAAACTTATTTACTTTTGCTTTATGACTCTATTCTATAATCAACTTTATATTTAATCTTTCGTATCTAATAATCTCAAGTTTATATTTCATGTTTATATCACTAATTTGCATTTATCATTTTATATTTTTTCTCACTTTATAAATTAGATGTTATTTACATTGTCTCATCTTCCGCTACCATGTCAATGCTATCGAGTATATTACTGCTCATTTTTTTTTCATTTAATATTTTCACTTTCTATTACCCCTTATATACTGCTGTAGTGTGTTAATCTTTGTATCATATCATCACTATTTTTACTTTTTTTTAAAGATTACTTTGCATTTAACTTCGCAATTCTATTTTCGATTTTTCAAATCCTTTAACGCTATATGCAAAGCCTTACTTTCGCAATTTCATATCTCAATGATATATTCTTTTATAATCAAACTAAAAATCACGATCTAAAAACAGGGCAATCTTCAATAACCTCTTAAACAACCACTTTAAAGGTTACTTCGTAAGAATTACTAACATTCCTTTTCCGCAGGAACTTTTAACTCCTTCGCAGGCTAGACTTGACCTACTTTGATTTCGTAATTAACAATCTTGACACATCGTCCCCCAGATTTACCTTATCCCAACTTCTGGCTTGGATACGTGCAAATTGTATTTTTTTTTTATTCCAGGGCACTCTCATGCCACACGCTGGCACATTTTTTTTTATTTTACTCTTTTTCTCGCTAAGCCCCTGACGACTCTAATTAAAACTTTGATTTCTGGTCACTGATCTACGCCCTCATTTATCCTGCATGCGTACGTCTTAACGACTAATTACTAAAACCATAACAATCCCCTTATCTTACTTTTCGATTGTGGTACTGTAACTTTATTAGGTCCTTAAATTTACATGTGAAACATGGCCTAGGTTTTCCGCGCCGTGCACATTAAATGGTTTGGGACTTGAGTCAAAGTGACCTTGCCTCAACCAAGTAATAACTAACCCCTCAACCCTTTCTAACGCCCATCACGAAAAGATCATGATTTACCCATACAATCATTTATATTTTTACCTATAATCATTATATGTTCCCTATTAAATATTTTATTCATATTTTTATTTTTACTTGTATGTTTAATATTAGTTGTTTATGCTTTATTACCTCTTATTGATATACAGAAATCAACCCCATGTTATATACCAACTCATTTCAATTAATTTTTTAAAAATTACTTCCTTAATAACAGTCTTCCTATTCCGCTCTCTTAAATCCCTCCATATGAACCCTCTCACATCCGGGGCCATCTGTGATGATTTAAGACCATGGAATTGTTGTAAATAGTCTAGATATCCACTACCACATGTTCCACCCCATGACTGTATATAACTTCTTATGTACTGCACATAGAAAACCTCAACTAACATCAATCTGTACCGCGTAAGGATCTAATAAAGTATTGCAACTGCACAGATAGAAGGAATGGAGAGAGACAGGAGAAAGTTAAGGTTAAAACAAATCAGGCTTAGAGGATCGTAGAAGTCAAACCTAAGAGGTAGGCCTAGAAGAGAACATAATTATTAATAACGCCACAGTTAACCTTCTGACCCCGGACACCCTGCGAGCTAAGTTTAAACCAATATTTCCGGACAAGACAGGACGTATCTTGTGACCAGAAGTTATAAAAGTTTGAGAGACGCCCAATTTCCGGAACAAGACCGGACGTATTTCTTCCGTCAAAGAGATAAGCCCGGCCCAATCAGAAGACAATACCTAAGTAGGTCAACCAATAGCCCACTACCACGTGAAAAAGTCCCACCAATTAGGAAAGAATCACCTAAATAGGTCAGCCAATTAGAAAGCAGCAAGGTCGTGGTGTTAAATCGAGGCCCTAGAATTGCCAGTTTTCGCTTGGATTCCAACGGTAACACTTGCTCTTAAGATCTCTCTCTCTCTCCTCATCCCATTCCTTCTTGACGTCAGACGCTTCTTAGTGGAATCTCTGTTTGTTTATTTCACCTTTGGCCCAGCTGTGTCGCCTTCCACCACGACTGCACGGTAGAGTTGACATCGAGGTTCGTCTAGCATCAGGTAACACTGGTCCCAGAGGTCCCAAGATATCACATACACACACACACAAAGCTTTATTAAGACCACCGGTCTTATACAGATTCACCACAGGAAGAAGATAATAGATGGAGCTCCTGTACTCCAGGCAGCGCAGCACCTAACAACAGCCTCCTGGTCCGACGCAAGTCCAATGGCTACACGTTCCTTCATGCATACGTCATGGTTAGCGTATCACTGAACAGGCTAGTGTGGAATCAGCCGCGTTCTAGTCTTCGCTTTCCTTGTCCAAATGGATTACTGCATTCGGCGATTCTATTAATCTCCTCCGAACGGTGACTGCGGCCTTCGAACAAGATATACAATCGACTCTAGATAATTTTATATGGTGACCTAAACATTCGCACCAATCATTTTGGAGACTTTAATAACCTGCTGGATATCACAACTTTATTGACGCAAACCCGTATCGCCAGAGATTTAATCACATCTACCCATGTTAATACTCCAGTAGACTTTCTTGGTGAAAATGTCTTTACTATTTTAAATGGAAGGTCTCTTAGTGATAAAACTGGAAATTTTACTTTTATTTCCAGCGTGAGCTCTTCGGTCGTTGATTTATGTATACCCTTCCCAGCATTACTTGGACTTATTAATGATTTCACTGTTGAATGTTGGCCATATTCTGATCATCTACTTTTAGTTCTAAGCATTATTGTTTTAAAAAACATAAATTTTACAAAATTACAAAACCTTTTACACCAAAAAATACTTCTGGGTAACAAATAAAACTTCTTTATTCAAAAGCAATTTAAAAGATCTGACCAATACACCACTCCCTTTCAACCCAACTATTGAATCTTTAGTAAAGATGCTCTTTCAGATTAAATTCTCTCAGCGATCATACAGAGACATGTGCTCTGAAAAGAGATCTAAAGGTTTAAGATCCAAACCGTGGTTTGACCGAGAATGTTATTAGGCAAAGTAAAATATGAAGGTATAAAACTTAAGGTATATCTAACAAAGAATAGTACAAAACGATAAAGATTCATTTATTTGAAGCAATAGAAAGTATTTATTATAAATAAAATCAAAAAAATATTTGAAGAGGTACAGCTACTCTTTTTGGTATTGAAAATTGTTACTCAAACTTTGACTTTTATCATCATCGATGCTGACGTCACTTCCAACTTCTACCTTCAACCTTTTCTGTTATGTTTTATCGCTAGCTTGTTTTAACAATATTTGTATTGGAACAAGTCGTTCCTTAAATAAATATATATTTGTTTTTATCTAAAGGGATGTCCTCGTAACTACAACACATACGTGAGTACAAAAACAACTAGAAATCCTTAAAAAGGAAACATCGTATTTTTCGCTAAGCCTATATCAATTTGGTAGCAGAGCGTGGTTTGGGCGCGCGAATTGGACTAACCGCCAATTGATCCATTTAAATCAAAAAGAAATTAGATAATTGGACTAACCGCCAATTTAGAAAGAAAAAAGTTGAATAAAAATGGATACATATAACTTAGCAAAAATTCAACAGTTAACAGAAAACAACTATACAACGTGGTCCATGAAAATGGAAGCAATTCTAGATTCAAAAGATCTCTTCGAGGACGTAATTGTTAATGACGAGCCAGATTTTACAATAATAAACTAGAATATGATATTTGGAAGAAAAAGAATCGGGAAGCATACAGCCTAATAATATTGTCACTTTCGGATGACTTAACAATCATCTTTCGAGGCGATAAAAGGGCAAAAAGAATTTGGTACGACATAAAGAAAAGGTTTGAAGGATCTCTAGAAAATAAAAGGATAGACCTAATGTTGGATCTAGCCAGACTAAAATTGAACCCAAATGAAAATGTTAACATGTATATTGTACGAGCATAGAAACTGGCACAAGAGATCACCCAGCTAGGAAAGACAGTAACAGAAAGAGAGTTTGTACGATACATTGTTGAAGGACTCACACCTAACTTTGACACGATCACAGCAGCACTGTCAATAAACAGAGAAATCTCCTTACCAGACTTGAGACAAGCTCTACTGGATTTCGAGAAGAAAAGACAGGACAGAAGCAAAAATCATGAAAATGCTTTCAGATCATCAAGCAACCAATTTAAAGAAAAGTCATGCTACATTTGCAAAAGAAAAGGACATTTCAAGAAAGACTGTTGGTTCAACCCTAACAACAAAGGAAATCAAAAGAATACAACAAACAAAAATAACATGGCCAGTACAAGGAACTACCATAAAAGACCAAAACAAAACAAAGACACGGCCAGATCAGCAATCCAAGAACGAACGGAGGAACCATCCCAACGAAGAGACTCCACTTCAGAATACGCAATACATGTAATCACAAGGGAGGAACGCCCGACGACTCAGGACGTGTGGATAATTGATTCTGCGTGCACAAGCCACATGACTTCCCATGCTGAATGGATCGAGCACAAGACGGAGGAGAGAAGAAGCATACAAGTGGCGGAAGAAGGGAGACACATCGAATCTACCTCATCAGGATCAATCCAAGCTACTGTACTAGGTAAGGACAAACTTAACAACGCTGTAACCCTGCATAATGTCCTCCATGTACCACACCTGAAAGGGAATCTAATGTCCATTCCAAGCGTGGTAAGAAGAGGGAACTCTGTTCTTTTGAATTCTGAAGGAGCATACATATACTCTTCTGATGACAAGCTAATAGGAACAGGCAACTTTGATGGTAACATGTACACATTGAACCTATCACGTTTATCTGAAGCAACTCATGTTCCAAATGAACATTGCTTGATTTCAAAGGACAATTCTAGGACTGCATGGCACAGAAGGTTAGGACATCCTAGTGACAACAAATTAGACCTGATTTTGAAGAACAATCTTCTAAAAGGCTTGGACTCTATAAATGGTACCCTTGATCAATGTGATGCTTGCTCCTTGGGAAAAATGACCAAAGTACCCTATGTTCACACAGATAGCAATCAGGAAAGCTACCCCTTTGAAGCCATTTATGTCGATCTCTGTGGTCCAATGAGAATAAACTCCTTGGGTGGAAGTAAATATTTCTTGACCATCGTAGATGGATTTCTAGGAGAATATTTGTAGAATTTCTCAAAGATAAACTCTCAGCAGCAGAAGTTTTGAAGAAGTTTATTGTAAAGAGAGAAAACGAGCTAAACTCAAAACTAAAACGACTAAGAACAGATAACGGAACAGAATTTATCAATAAAAACCTTGAAACCTTCATAGAATCCAAAGGAATTAAACATGAACTAACTACACCGTACACCCCAAGAAGCAATGGGAGAGTTGAAAGAGCTAACAGAACACTATTAGACAAAGGCCGAACACTTCTGGCAGACTCCCAATTACCCCTACACTTCTGGCCAGAAGCTGTGAATACAGCTGCATATCTGTACAATCTAACTCCCACAACCAATGACCCAGACACTACCCCTATGGAAAAATGGAAAGGTAAAAAGCCATCCGTCTCTCACATCATGAGATTTGGTTGTGAAGTCTTCTATAAACTCGAGAATCATCAAAGACACAAACTAGAAGCTAAATCTAAGAGAGGAATATTTGTGGGCTATTCAAGATGCAGAAGAGCTTATCGAGTATTTGATATCACAGCGAGAGTTATTCTTGAAACCGCAATAATGTCATCTCGGAAGAAAAACAAAGTGATAATAATAGGACACTGACACATATTTCTTCATTCAAGAGGATGAACAACTGGACAATCATGTTCTATCAGATGTTGATATTGAAGAGCCAGCACCAGATACCATGATCAACAGACAGACAGAGTCAAGTGGATCAGACAGACCACAAAGAACTGGAACAATACCTAAAAGATTCGATGACTACGTTCTGGCTACTACGAATGAAACCATCCCGAGACCAAATGAAGAAACACCTGGAGAACCTCAGCATCGTGGGAATAAAGACAAAGTAAGGAGGGAATTGTTACGCAAACTTTGACTTTTATCATCATCGATGCTGACGTCACTTCCAACTTCTACCTTCAACCTTTTCTGTTATGTTTTATCGCTAGCTTGTTTTAACAATATTTGTATTGGAACAAGTCGTTCCTTAAATAAATATATATTTGTTTTTATCTAAAGGGATGTCCTCGTAACTACAACATACGTGAGTACAAAAACAACTAGAAATCCTTTAAAAGGAAACATCGTATTTTTTGCTAAGCCTATATCAAAAATTCCTCTCAATTTTGGAAGATAAAAAAAAAAGCGATATCATAAAATTCCGATATCATACTGAAAGACTTTTTACCAAACTATCATCAAATGTGCAACTTTTTCCTGATTTATCTTATTCTGACCCTGAGTTTGATTGTGAGATATCGTTCAATGAAGTGCGGATAGAAATACATTACCTTAAGAATAATAAAGCTGCGGGACTAGATAACATACCAAATGAGGCAATAAAAACTCTATATACCAAAAGGATATTTTAACATTTAACAAATATTTACAATAAATAAATAAAAATAAACAAATAAAATACCATAACAGGCTTAGTTTCCTGTGCAATGGTCACAAGCTATGATTCACCTAATATTTAAGAATGTTGATCCAGGTGACCCCTCAAACTACAGGGGAATTGCGTTAATAAATAACCCACCTGAACTTTTCACGACAATATTAAAGGTAAGATAATATAATTGTATTGAAATTTTTAAAAAAATGTACCTGAAAATCAAGTTTATTTTAGAAAAGGATCTGTCTTGACCATATTTTTACTCTTTTATTTATTACTAATGTTGCGTTCCCGGTTTGGATAGATGAAAAGGGAGGATACACAATGTGACTTATTAAAGTTTCCTTACTTAAGTATATATATATATAGCAATTTAGGCCAACAACCCATGTATATAACCCGCAGCAAGACCTTAATGTTGTATAATAGAAGCACAGCTGTCAATGATGCACTATCGACATATGTCTTTACATCATCACATGTAATGCAATTTGTGCAAACAGGATAAATAAAATTAAAAAAAGGGGGAAACTCTGTAATTGATTAAGAGTTGAGCTAAAGCAGGGATCGAGCATATAATATTGTCAGAACAAAGGTCTAAAGATGGAAACAGCCACGACACTAGTATACAATTTCATCAGACAACCCATGAAATCGTTATTAAATTGGACAATCTATAAAAGACTCCTTCTGGAGGTTTAGCAACCCACTGAAGACGCTGGGAGCTATTTCATAGAGGAAAATTATAGCAACGGATCTCTATAATTTCTACAGATCAACTGTAAATAGATTCATATTAAGGCATTTTTTATAGCCCAAATAACACAAACAATAGTCAAACATACAAATCTGTTTGCATCATGCCGTACCCTCCTAACAGCGTAACAATAGCCCGAGGAATCAGAAAATATGGTATAATGGTAAATATGATGGAATAACGCACTGAAACACATAAAAGTACAAACATTACTAAAACCTGACAGATAGATACCCTCAAAGTAGCCCTAATAAAGTCGTATTTTGCAACTGTTGCTGTGTCAATATATCACAGCAAAGATATAGTACACAACTCTATTCCAACAGAGTCGGTAGTTCTATATTTAGTACAATTTGTGAAATTAAGGTGTGGGGGTAGTACCATAAAGCAAAAGGAATGAAATATGTATGAGAGGAAACAAGAAAATTTCTCTAGATATTTATTTAAATAAATTAAAATTTGGGAACATGTCTATACTGACGAGATATGCTATTTACATAGTATCTAGATAGAGGTGACCTGAAGTTACTTAAAGCCCTTTAGGGCCCATGCGAAATCTAGGTTGGTTACTACACAAAAAGGGGGGGGCGCTAAGTCATAATGACAAATGGCTTACCTTTTTTCTCGAAAGTGCCGGCAAAGGTCTGGTCTCCCGACTGAAGACTGTCCTCTCATTGAGCGACTCAGATTGAATCTCTTTTTTGGCAACGAAACCCTCTTTTATCTTTGTCTCCCTCTATTTTCATTCGCTGGCCGCGCCAAAGTTTCTATTGGCTGGCATTTTCATTCGTTGAAAAAAAACACCAATCAAAATGGCCAACGGCTCCAGTATACAATTTCACAGACGCCCCAGGCCTCTCCCATCAAAATAGAACATATAGTATTACCAAAACAAAAAAAATCTAAAGAGAGAAACAGCCACGGCACTAGTATAAAATTTCATCAGACACCAGGCCCCCCTCCACATGGATTGAAATACGATCCTCCCTTTTCTCGGGAAGGTATATATAACGAGCCCCCTTCCCCTTGGACTGTAACACGATGCTTCCCTCTCTCGGGAAAGATATTTATATGGCCTTAGTCTTTTAGAATCTTCCTTCTCCATTTCTTCTGGTCACCTTTACCTAGATTTTAAATGAGGGGTATATATGTACATATGATACAACAGCTTCCAGCGCGGATATCTCTGGATGTCACTGGTGTCTTCTTCTCTACCAGGCATCAGCTTTCGGCATGGAAGTCTGGTGTCATCAAGAGTCTAGGTTTCTGGGCAAAAAGGTGGTCTATAAGTCTATGTGGGAGGGAAGCCATGTATCCATTTGACGTTGATCATACATACATCTTCTGTTGGGGTATGGTTACAAAAACGTGCCCCAACACTAACATGACTTTTCGCAGTAAAAAAATAAAATTATTCGTTTTTTTGTTGACTTAAGAAAACCTTTTAATACTGACCTCCATAGAGGGATTTCAGGTAGTTAACAACCTGCAAATAGATCCAGGAGCCTAGGCTACCTATATGTTATTTATTATATATTTGTATACCAATTTTACCATAAATAGTGAACTATTATATATTTTACACACACATCTTTTACACTCTACACTAATAATAAAATTTAAAAATATAGATGTAAAACTGATAATGAAATATATTTTTCACTTTCTATCCTCTTAGTGTGACTATTCAAATATTAGAAAGCAACCGTTTGTATAGTAAATATTTACAATATATAATTCAATAGTGAACAATAAAAAAAGAAAAATAAAGAGTGAGAGAGAGCAAAACACTTCCTGAATTGAAATATATATACATGCTTAACATATACCAACAATAATAAAATATTCACAAGATGTAAGCTAATAACAATTATCAAAATACGATATGGATCATTATTGTTAATGCAATGAAAATTTGCGCATCAATTATTTAAAATATTCTCTCTTTTAACTTAATATACCTATCTTAAAACCTATTACAACATTTTTAAATTTAATTCAAATTGAAGACTTCATCAACCTTTTTATAAAAGTTAATTGTTAAAACTATTTTATAGATCCTTTACTTTTTGTACATAGAAGGAAGGTCTTAGGTAAAGGGAGACAACGAGCAAGACATCTATATCTATAGATAGCCCCAGCTTGGACCGACCGAGGGCAAAGGTCGGCGTGGGCGGAGACGACGGAGCGTCATGTTACATTCTTTTTTTGGTCAGTTGGCAGGATTCCCTTGTTAGAAGCGGAGGGGACAGTTGAGTTCCCTTGCCTTGGGGCAGACGCGCCAAAGACATATCCCACAAGCAGAGTCTCGTGGACGGAAAGAAGTCTAAGAAGACATATCCCACAAGCAGAGTCTCGTGGATGGAAAGAAGTCTAAGAAGACATATCCCACAAGCAGAGTCTCGTGGACGGAAAGAAGTCTAAGAAGACATATCCCACAAGCAGAGTCTCGTGGACGGAAAGAAGTCTAAGAAGACATATCCCACAAGCAGAGTCTCGTGGACGGAAAGACATCTTGGAGGATCCCTCAAGCAGCAACTTGAGAGCGGAAAAGACGCCTTGGACATCGCTACGAGTCGCGACAATTGGACATCGCAACGAGTCGCGACAATTGGACATCGCACAAGACAAGCCAAGCCAAGTCAGCGACGGTGCTGCCACGAGGTACTGTGTCGACACCCCCCTCCGCCATTTATTTTTATCTCCCTTCCCTGAGATTAGTTAATTTTTTTACTTTCTTTTTTGCTTAACCTTGTTTATTTTTTTTATACATAATTCTATAGATATAATTATAATTTAGCTTAACCTTTTTTCTTGTTTTTTTTTACCCTTAATTCTTTATATAAGTTTAATAGTTTTATCCCTTTTGTTTTTAGTCTTTAAAATAAATCCTTTTATTATACTGTGTTTCTGTGCATTTATTTCCCCCATTGTTTTTCCTTTCAGTCGATCACCATTTATTTTTTTTTTAAACGAACACGAACATTTTGGTGAGCCGGACGTGATCGATTTAAAGGAAATATGGAGGAAATGGATGCACTTAAAAAGCGCAGAAAAGCCATAAGAGGTACTTTCACTAGAATTATCAATGAAATAAATGGGGAATTTGAAAAGTCTCAAATTGATAGGAATGATATTTATTCTAAGTTTAATAGACTAGAGTCTTATTACACGAAACTTGTAGATCTAAACGAAAAATATCAGGCTTTATTGGTAGTGAAAGAAGGGATTACAGAGGAAAGTATTGATAGGGAATGGCAAGAATGCGATAAATATGAAGAGGAAAAGTTTGATATTCAACAGAAAGTCAATGTATTACGGAATCCCGATAAAGAAGAAACAATCCCGATTGCTAGCGAGGACACTGTAATAAATGTGAAATTACCAGAGTTAGCCCTAAAAAGCTATGATGGCTCTCTGGAAAGTTGGTTGCCTTGGTGGGCGCAGTTTTCGAAAATTCACGAAAATAAGAATTTATCCGATAGCGACCGGTTTTTATATTTGCGTCAAGCAATTGTACCCAATTCAGAAGCCTATCGTGTTGTAGCAAGCTATCCCGTTACAGGCGCCAACTATGCTTTGGCAGTACAAGCCCTACAGGAGCGATTCGGTGACCCGAATATACTGACAGAACTATATGTCAGACGTCTATTGAATTCAGTTATATCTAATGTAAAGAAAGAAAATAGAAATTTAAGCAGTCTGTACGACGAACTGAGCAGTCACCTCCGGTCGTTAGAGACATTGGGCATTGATCCCCAGTTGTCGGGTATTTTTTTATATCCTCTTGTCGAGTCTTCATTACCTTCGGATATTTTGAAAATATGGCACAGGCATCCTTCTTCAGGTTATGGTATGGAGTTAGCAAAACGGGAAGAGTCAGATAAAGGGGTTGGAGGAGCTCAAGAAAGGCTCAGGTTATTATTGGACTTTCTCAAAGCCGAAGTAAGGAGTGCTCAACGGCTGAAATTTGTGGAAAAAGGCTTTAAGCAGGAGGAACCCTATAAAAGGTCTTACAATGATGGGACCAGAACAAGGAGCAATTTCAGACCCGCCACTGTGTCTAGTCTGTTCGGAGGGCGAACTAATATAAAATGCTTCTTTTGTGAAAGAACAAATCATGCGAGTCATCAATGCCGCTCCATAATGAAAATGTCTCCGGGAGAGAGAAATGATAAAATACGTAGTGCCCATCTATGTTTCAAATGCTTAAGAAAGGGACACATACAGAGTCAGTGCCGAGAACAATTGGAGTGCAAAAACTGTGGGAGAAACCACTTGGAAGTTTTATGTGAAGGAAATTCTTCTAACCGGTTAGCGAAACCAGGAAGAGAAAATCTAAAGGAAAATGCAACTGAACCCATTGCATCGCTTTCTAGTCAAGCCTTCACAGGTCAGGTCTTGCTGATGACCACGGTAGCACTGTTAAGAGGCCCAAATGCCTCTAGAAGGGTTAGAATTCTCCTCGACAGTGGAAGTCAGTTTTCGTATATCAAACAGTCGTTAGTCTGGAGTATAGGAATAGAAAGAAAAGGCGAAATAACTATAGCTAAAAGTCTTTTTGGAGGTAATAAGATTGGTGAAGAAAAGCACGGTAAATTTATGTTAGAATTAGAGAATTTAGGTAATAAAAGAGATGTGATCCATATTGAGGCGCTGGATCAACGTAAAATTTGCGACGCCATACCACCTTTGCCAAAAGGAGACTGGTTAGAAAAATTGAAGATTAAGGGCATAATATTGTCCCAGGACAATTTTAAAGGACAAGAGATTGACATATTGATTGGCGCTAACTATCTAGGTATGATTTTGACAGGAAAAATAGTTCAAGTTGAAGCAGATTTAACTGCGGTGGAAACGAAATTAGGTTGGACACTAATGGGCAATTCGCCAATTATTGATAGCAATGACAATGTGCAGCAGACTTTGAATCTGCTAACAACGCGATGCGATTTAAAGGATTTGTGGGATCTAGAAGTACTAGGCATTAGGGATCCTGCTGAAACTTGCTCCAAAGAGACCAGATATCAGGAAATAAAAGAAAAGTTTATAACAAAAATTCAAAGACAAAGTGATCAGAGATATTCTGTAGGTCTACCTTGGAAGGTAGAAAAGGAGTCAATCCCCAGCAATCTTGACATAGCGATAAAAAGGTTAGATATAAGCACTAAGAAAATGACCTCACAGAATAAGTTGACCGAATATAGTCAGATCTTTAGAGACTGGCTGACTGAAGGACTCATTGAAAGAGTCGAGGAAAATCCTCTCGAGAGAAGAGGCTATTATTTACCTCACCGCCCTGTGTACAAGATGGAATCTAAAACGACGCCCATACGTCCGGTTTTCGATGCTTCTTGTCTAGGCCATAATGGACTATCTTTGAATCAATGTTTAGAAAAGGGACCGAATTTATTGGAAAGAATCCCTGAAATGATGATAAGATTTCGGGAAAATAAATTTGGAGTCACGGCAGATATAAGAAAAGCATTCCAGATGGTGGCGATTGAAGAATCTGAACGGAACTATCTTAGATTCCTTTGGTGGGAAAAGGAGAGCGATAGAGAACTAATAGCTTACGGGCATAAGAGACTTGTATTTGGCTTAAACTGTAGTCCTTTTGTGCTGAACGCCGTAATAGAATACCATCTTCAATCAATAAGAGGCCCACTTGTTCAATGGGCAAAGATTTTAGCTCAATCCTTCTACATGGACAATTGTATTACCTCGCTGGAAACAAAGCAGGAAGTGCAGGAATTTCAGAAGGCCGCAATTGAAATTATGGACAGGGCTAAAATGGACTTACGAGAGTGGGAATATTCTCTAGAGGAAAACCCTGAAAAGGGGACTTGTACAAAAATATTGGGTGTTGTTTGGAATAAAATGGAAGACTCATTAAAATGCGAACTCCCTGACAATTTGCGTATTCAACCCAAATTAACGAAAAGGTTGGTACTGTCCATGGTTCAGCGGATATTTGATCCACTTGGATTTTGCGCTCCAGTATTTTTGCCACCAAAGTTGTTACTGCAGCGATCATGGGGTCTGAAACTAGGTTGGGATACACCTCTACCCGAAAGTATGGCCCAGGAATTTCGAACCTGGTTGGATTAAATAAAATTAATAGAGTTAATAAAGATACCGAGATATATGTGGAATGATCTCATTTTCCCTACAGAAGTTCATATCTTTTGTGACGCTAGTCAAATAGGCTATGGAGCTGTAGCCTATTTAAGGAGCGAAACGGGACGAGAAAATACTCTAACTTTGATTTGGAGCAAAGTCAGATTAGCTCCTATGAAGAGTATTACGATCCCTCGCTTGGAATTAATGGCCATGGTACTAGGAGCTAGACTAGCCAATGCAATCCAAGCTGCCTTGAAGAGAAAATGTGAAACAACTCTTTGGTCTGACTCTACTACCGCGCTAAGTTGGATAAAGAAAGAAATTGAGTGGAGAGTTTTCGTGAGAAACCGAGTCAGAGAAATACAGGCCACTACCAATTTGAACGATTGGAGGTTCGTTCCTAGTCAGTTGAACCCGGCCGATCTTCTGTCTCGAGGTTGCCCTCCAAGCCAGTTTGTGCAAAGCAGATGGTGGGAGGGCCCCGAATGGTTGAAAAAACCTAAAGAATTCTGGCCCAATTCAGAGTTCTCGATAAATCCAAAAGAAATAAAGGTTGAAGAAAACATTATGAAAACCAACATTAATTTGAACATCGATTATAAAGACTGGATACTGACAAGGAGGTCTAATTACTCTCTCAACATCAGGGTAATGTCCTATGTTTTAAGATTTGTAGGGAAACTTAAAAAACAGTCAACTGAAACAGGACCTTTGAAAGTTTCAGAATTAGACTTGGCAGAAAAAAAGCTTATCCGAATGATTCAGGAGAAAGGCTCTATAGAGAAATCGAATGCAACCAAGAGTTTAAAAATATTAAAAAACACTGACGGACTTTGGTGTGTAGAAAGCAAACTTTTACATGGACAGGTCCCAGAAGAATTTAAAACTCCTATCATTCTACCAGGCGACCATCCCTTCGTAGAGCAACTTATATGGGAAGTGCACCTGAAGAATGGACATGTAGGCGTGCAATTCATTTTATCAAAGCTGAGAGAGAAATTTTGGATAATCAGGGGAAGGAAAACGATAAAGAAAATTATCAGTAAGTGCATTGCTTGCAAGAGACTTAAAGAAAAGTCTCTGCAAAGACCAATGGCAGCTTTGCCAGAAACAGAATTGGACTGGGCAAACCCTTCCAAATTACAGGAGTCGATTTATTAGGCCCTCTTCATTTGAAAGAAGCTGGGAAAGTGTGGGTAGCCGCCTTTACTTGCGCCGTCTATCGCGCTATTCATCTGGAGTTGGTGAAGAGTTTAGAGACAGGAGTCTTCATGATGGCCCTCCATAGGTTTATTTGTCGGAGAGGGCGCCCCGAGAAAATATATAGCGACAATGGCACCAATTTCGCAAAACTTAATAGAATATTCAAGAGATTGGATTGGACTAGAATTGAAAGGGAAACCTCAATTAAAAGGATACAATGGATTTTTATCCCTCCTTCTGCTCCTTGGTGGGGAGGATTTTGGGAAAGAATGGTTAGGTCAATAAAGGAAATGTTGATAAAGATGCTAGGTCACAGGAAGCTGAAATATGTACAACTGCAGACTGCCCTTTGTGAAATCGAATCTATCATTAATAATCGACCCCTCACTTATGTCTCAGAAGACGACAATGATCTAAAACCGTTAACTCCTAATGAGTTTTTACAAAATGGTCCAGAGTCTAGCTTTCCTGAATTTGAAAATTTAAAGCCAGAAATGTTGCACACTAGATACAGAGAGTTAGGTCAACTGAAGAGAGAATTGAAGCAGAGATTCTTAAAGGAATATTTAGGCGCGCTGATTCAGAAATCCGAAAATATTGATAGAAGACAGTTGAAAGTAGGAGACGTTGTACTGATCGGGCAAGAAAATCTTAAAAGAATGTTTTGGCCTAAAGGGCGAATAGTAAATCTCATACCAGGAAAAGATGGAATAGTGAGAGTGGCCCATGTTAAAACATCCACAGGAACCTTGATCAGGGCTCTACAACGCTTACACCCTCTTGAAATATCCTCGAATGTTAAGACGATTCAAATGGACAATTCAAATACCGAACCCCAATCTGATGCATTTTTAGGAAATAGGCCCAATATTGAATCCAGGGACTCTAGAAATAGATATGGTAGGGTAATCAGAAAGCCTGCGAGGTATGACTCGAAGGACTAGTGAAAGTACCTGTAAAAAAAAAAAGTGTAATATGTGTATTATTTTATGTGTATTTTATGTAATGTAATAGGCATATCTACTCTTGTGTGTATTGTGTATATATATGCTCTTTTGTCTTATACTTAATTTTGGCTTCTTTCGGAGCAAAATTATGTGGGAGAATGTTAAAACTATTTTATAGATCCTTTACTTTTTGTACATAGAAGGAAGGTCTTAGGTAAAGGGAGACAACGAGCAAGACATCTATATCTATAGATAGCCCCAGCTTGGACCGACCGAGGGCAAAGGTCGGCGTGGGCGGAGACGACGGAGCGTCATGTTACATTCTTTTTTTGGTCAGTTGGCAGGATTCCCTTGTTAGAAGCGGAGGGGACAGTTGAGTTCCCTTGCCTTGGGGCAGACGCGCCAAAGACATATCCCACAAGCAGAGTCTCGTGGACGGAAAGAAGTCTAAGAAGACATATCCCACAAGCAGAGTCTCGTGGATGGAAAGAAGTCTAAGAAGACATATCCCACAAGCAGAGTCTCGTGGACGGAAAGAAGTCTAAGAAGACATATCCCACAAGCAGAGTCTCGTGGACGGAAAGAAGTCTAAGAAGACATATCCCACAAGCAGAGTCTCGTGGACGGAAAGACATCTTGGAGGATCCCTCAAGCAGCAACTTGAGAGCGGAAAAGACGCCTTGGACATCGCTACGAGTCGCGACAATTGGACATCGCAACGAGTCGCGACAATTGGACATCGCACAAGACAAGCCAAGCCAAGTCAGCGACGGTGCTGCCACGAGGTACTGTGTCGACACCCCCCTCCGCCATTTATTTTTATCTCCCTTCCCTGAGATTAGTTAATTTTTTTACTTTCTTTTTTGCTTAACCTTGTTTATTTTTTTATACATAATTCTATAGATATAAGTATAATTTAGCTTAACCTTTTTTCTTGTTTTTTTACCCTTAATTCTTTATATAAGTTTAATAGTTTTATCCCTTTTGTTTTTAATCTTTAAAATAAATCCTTTTATTATACTGTGTTGCTGTGCATTTATTTCCCCCATTGTTTTTCCTTTCAGTCGATCACCATTTATTTTTTTTTAAACGAACACGAACATTAATTGTACTTTTGACATTGTCCTTTTAAAAAAGATGGAAAATATATTAGTAATGTGTTCTTTTTTCTTAAATTTAAAATCTCTTATCTAATGAATCTGAAGATAAATCTTAAATAACAAGGTGTATAGAAACTATTCTGATTCTAAATTCAAAATTTAGTTTTGGCAACTCAAACTATTTTAGAGGTATATAAAAGTATATATAAATATGCTTATCTTCAAATAATTTTTTGCAAAAGAGTTTATTACAATATTTAATCAGCTTTAATAATGATATTTCACAAACTTTGTAGATACTTTTTTTTCAAAATAAGATAACACATTTTAAAGTAGATTGAAAATAATTATATTAGTTTGAGTTGAAAACAAGCAATTATTTTAATTTTTATTACTTCCCTTTATCTTTATACAAAAATTAACAAATTAAAAAAATATATAAAAGCTACAAACCCCCAATTTTTTTTTTTTTTTTTTTTTGGTCAAAAGACTATATTCGAGAAATCTGTTCTCTTTGTGGCCAATCAGATTTTCGTGCTTTTTTTTTCTTCTCTATTATTACTTGAGAAAGTATACGGCGTTTTTTTTTTAGTTATTAGCTAACATTCTAATTCATCAAAAATTTTAATTCAGCTTTAAAATGAGTAGCAACACGAATGAATCGTAAGTTCTTTCATAACTAATTGCGCATTGAAATCTTTTAAACTCTTTAGGCTTAATGAGCTAATTGGTCTTTTGTCTTTTTTTTCTTTGTAAATATGATAATATAAAATAATCTAGTTAAGGATAAACACAATGTGCCAAAGATTCACTCGTATTTCGAGACCGAATATCATTTTTTTACCAGTAATATATTTGTAGAGGTAAAACGTGCGTTTCAAATCAAAACTTAGAAGCGGTTATTTTATTGTTTTTAAATATTATTCGAAAAAGAAAGTAATATATATATATTTATGAAATTATTAATGTCTACTTTTAAATTAACTTTTGAGCCGATAAAGCATTATTTCTTTGTTGCCGGCGGCTAAATGCTACTCTTTGTTTTAATCAAACAAAAGCGCAAAAACTTATTAAAAAAAATTTTTTTTTTTTGGCAACGAGCGAATTTATACGCTTATTTTTTAATGACAATTTTTTTTTTAAATTCTAAAGTAGTAACAGGAGCATCTCACTACTGCACTCTAAAACTTACCCAAAAATATAAATATCATTATACTTGTATATAACATAAAAGTACAATTTTTACTGCCTCTAGAATGCATTTTTACCTATGATTAAAGCAATAATTATTACTTTTTCCATGGTACTTGCTTTCCAAACCTTTTGAGATTAATATCAACGGATTAAAAAAAAAAAGTTTGGGTAATACAATCAAAAGTTTCTTTTGTATTTTAAATAAAATATTTATTACATTAAATTTAAGCTATATATTTTCAGCAATTTTATTAGTATGCAACAATATATTAGCGTATATAGGACTATTTATTAAAAAAAAAGTATCAAGCACATTTTTATAAATAAGTGAAGTCTAGATAACTTTTCACAGAGTGAACTAACAATTGATTTTCTAATTTGAATATCAAGATGAGGGAAATTTTATATAATGCGTCTGCAGATTTGGTATAATCCAAAAGAATTTCAAATCAGGGGGATTGCTAAACAGCTCTTCTGATTGGCTGTGGTTCTTTGAAACATTCCCTAGTCTTGTAATGTTAATTCTATAGTTAAATTGGAAAGGAGGAGGAGTCGGTCTTGGGAAACGCCCATTCATACAGTAATCCTAATTGTAGAACCAAGTGTTCTTTGGAGAGAAGTGACTTTTTATCAAATAGTTGCTAATGGGCGATTAAAAATGCCCCTCCTAGATAGGTGTCTTCTAATGAAATTCCTATTGTATGGGGAAAATGAGTTAACAAACATTTGTCTCTAATGATTGGAAACATTCAGCGAAGATACAATTTGAAATATAGATTGAAAAAATAAGGTTAACATTGGTAACAGTGTTGTTATTTGTGTTTGTCTGATGGTAACAAAGCTGTTAATGAAATGTTGCACACTATTTATTTGGGTTTTTGTCATATTACCATGTGATATTCTTGGAGTTATGTAATTCCTTTTTTTGCTTAGCCATAGTACACGTGGTACAGGCCATGATAGAAGTAGGCGACTGCTATGTAACTGTGATTACATTGGGCGCATGAATATTGGACATACCAGGTTTGAGTAAAAATGTCACTGCTGAAAGCCATGCTCAATGGCATGTCATTTGTTAATTTGGTATGAGGTCCTCATTTCTGCCGTCACTGATGGCAATGTGCCACTGAGTGTCTGTTAGCTCTTTCATATACCTCCATGAGAGGACACCTCTCCCTAAAGGACACTTTGGTATTACAATTAGGTGTCCTTTACAGGTAGGTTCTACTGTATTTTAAATTAGGTTAGACTAACTTGTTTTAACTTTTTTTGGCTGTCTGCAAGTAGGCCTAGCGTAAGAATAATTACAATTGGCATGTTTTCACGCCGTCACAAAAATTAGTATTCCTCCATTAATTGGTAAATTCTGCCATTCTAGAAGCTTAGTGTAGTTCCTTTATAAAGGAAGAGGGTTCCAATTATCTGAATTACAATATAACCTCTATATTTTGATAGTTGGCAATAATTCTACCCAGTTTTCATGGCCAAATATTAATTTGTCACAATTGATAATTTGACCAATTTTTTATAAAATCAAATTTCAATAACATTTTAGATAACGCTCATTTAAATACAAATTTATGGCAAGAAATGATACAGGCTGGTAATAGTGGCCGTAGTTAGCGCATTTGCACTGTGCTTAAAAGTGCTATAATGCGTCACATACCCGCTGCAACGTTGTTTGATTTTTATTTTCTCTTGCAATATTTAGGCCTAACTTAAACAGTGGCTAGTCAGCGGAATAAACAATGAGGTGTCTTAGTGACATTTTGCTATTTGAAATAACATACAGAAGAAGAAAGACAATCAAGCCTCTTGAAGATTGATCAGCTAGAATGCATACTAAATAGGGTTCTAGCCTAAAAACCATCAGTGTTAAAAATTTCTTTAAAAGATCAATTTTAGGACCCCCCACCCCCGCTTTTTTTTTTCATAATTCAAAAATGTTAAAATAGTATTTGTCATTTTCCTTTCTTCAAAAAAGTATTGATGCAATTATTATGTAATAATAAATGAAACATTCTGAAAAAAAAAGCCCCAATGGTATCATCATATTATTAATTGAAATATACTACAAGAATAATTTCTAAAAATATTATTTTAATTATCCATTTGGTTATATCCTAGATAAAAATGTCCACTAGCAGTGAATGTTGTGGTGAAATCATCAATTCATCACTTTATTTAATTCAACCAAAACTCTAATCCTTTGGGGTGTTGAACTAAAGAGGTTATATATATTTATCCCCTGTCCAATCAATACAAGTCAGCTGAGTCAGCTCTCATTGGGTAATATGTGTGAACCAATCCCACTTTGCAGAAGTGGCTTAGATAAATGTAGGTTGCATGTAATGGCAGAAATGTAAGTTATCCAATCCTATGTTTGCCTCTATATGCAGCAGGGAGCTAGGATTGTATAGAGTATTAAGTTCCCCTCCTTAGCATTCCTTATCTCCCTCCACCTAGTACTTGTGATAGGAGATATACTCCTTGATTGGTTTCTTTCCAGGAAACCACCTCCATGAGGGTACACTTTCTACAAAGGACACTTTGGCTCTGTAACTAGGTGTTGTCCTTTACAGAGAGGTAGTTCTACTGTAGCAACTCTCCAGTAAGAGGATACCTCTCCCTAAAGGACACTCTGTAACTAGGTGTTGTCCTTTACAGAGAGGTAGTTCTACTGTAGCAACTCTCCAGTAAGAGGATACCTCTCCCTAAAGGACACTCTGTAACTAGGTGTTGTCCTTTACAGAGAGGTTGTTCTACTGTAGCAACTCTCCAGTAAGAGGATACCTCTCCCTAAAGGACACTCTGTAACTAGGTGTTGTCCTTTACAGAGAGGTAGTTCTACTGTAGCAACTCTCCAGTAAGAGGATACCTCTCCCTAAAGGACACTGTAACTAGGTGTTGTCCTTTACAGAGAGGTTGTTCTACTGTAGCAAATCTCCAGTAAGAGGACATCTCTCCCTAAAGGACACTATGTAGCTAGGTGTTGTCCTTTACAGAGAGGTTGTTCTACTGTAGCAAATCTCCAGTAAGAGGACATCTCTCCCTAAAGGACACTGTAGCTATGTGTTGTCCTTTACGGAGAGGTAGTTCTACTGTAGCAAATCTCCAGTAAGAGGACAACCTCTCCCTAAAGGACACTGTAGCTATGTGTTGTCCTTTACGGAGAGGTAGTTCTACTGTAGCAAATCTCCAGTAAGAGGACAACCTCTCCCTAAAGGACACTATGTAGCTATGTGTTGTCCTTTACAGAGAGGTAGTTCTACTGTAGCAAATCTCCAGTAAGAGGACAACCTCTCCCTAAAGGACACTATGTAGCTATGTGTTGTCCTTTACAAAGAGGTAGTTCTACTGCAGCAAATCTCCAGTAAGAGGACACCTCTCCCTAAAGGACACTATGTAGCTATGTGTTGTCCTTTACAGAGAGGTTGTTCTACTGTAGCAAATCTCCAGTAAGAGGACAACCTCTCCCTAAAGGACACTATGTAGCTATGTGTTGTCCTTTACAGAGAGTTAGTTCTACTGTAGCAAATCTCCAGTAAGAGGACAACCTCTCCCTAAAGGACACTATGTAGCTATGTGTTGTCCTTTACAAAGAGTCCTTTACATTGCATAATACCAAGCTAAACAAAAGTTTTATGAGAAATTTAAACTATTTTTGATGCAAATGATTCTTATGAAATAAAACAATTCTCTAGTCCTTACCGCAATGAATGGGCCTCGCTCATCAGCAGTGAACCCTTTCAGCGGTCAATTAAACTGGTGAAACCGCTGGGAGGGTTCACTGCTGATGAGCGAGGCCCATTCATTGCGGTAAGGACTAGAGAATTGTTTTATTTCATAAAAATAATCATATGCATCAAAAATTTAAATTTCTCATAACAACACTTTTGTTTAGCTTGTTATTATGCAATGTGAATATTAGGTGGTCCCCCTAAGCGGGTTCACAATCAGACCTTTTTGGGATTGCTCATATCAATAGGACACATGCAAACAATATAAGTTAACAAAAGTGTCGCACAGACTTTCTTTGACTTTCCATAATATCTTTTTTTACTTATCTCAAGTACACACACTACGGGTCATGAAAATCATGGCGGGTAGCTAGTGACTGCTTTTACTTGTAAGTACATTCACTACATGGCTACACATTTAGAGGGCAGTTTGACTTTTGCACTTGTGTGTGTCAAAGCCCCGTCTTATAGTTTCTCACTGGAGTTTTGCAAGAATTGGAGGGCCATTAAAGCTTTTTTTTTTATTTTTTTTATTTTTTTTTTCTTGAAAAAAAAAGTTCTCAGTTCAGATCCCAAGTTGTGGCTGTCAATCGACAGTTTATACCACCAATAATATAAATATGCTTTAGATCAACCCTTTTTTTTTTCTGATTATCCCTAGTACACATGGTACAGGCCATGATAATCATGGTGGGCGAGATCAACCCTTGCAGAAGAGGCTCTGGGAGATTTTTGTCACTTGAGCCTTTTGTTGCTCTGCCACCCAGTCCATCTTCCTACTTGAATTTTTAACACATTAAAACTCTCCAGAATTTTAAGAGGCTTCTAACACAAGGTAACAAGGCCAAATAAATAGTATGTGATGTTTCAGTAAAAGCGTTATTACTGTTATGTTAATGAAATATCACACTTTGGTCTTACCTTATGTTTCTAATCTACAAACCCAAATTGTACCTTATCATTAAGAAGCTACTATTAGCAAATATGTTTCTAGCACTTTTAATTGTATTTGTTGAACTATAACTAAAACTTTTACATTGTTTTCAACTACTCTGGAACTATGATGTACAGTATAACCAACCTCTTCAACAGTTTTTTTTATAAATCCCAATCAGTCTATTTACTTTACCCGACAATAACTCAACGCAGACTTTAATTCAACCAAAATTCCATGGGGTGTTGAAGATGATGGAGAAGGACTGTATAGAGTTACTTGTATTTACTGTTGTGCTGTGTTCCCAGGTTACCACCACCCCCAGTCCTGTGGGCACAGCGCAAGAGCCTCCTCTACGTCAAGATCGCACTAGAGGACTGCAAAGACCCCACAATCAAGATTGAGAAAGATAAGCTCTACTACAAGTAAATATCATTCTATATATAATATTGTGTACGTTCTTGGCAGGTGTGAAATATTCTATCTAAGCCTAATTTTGAACATCAAGCATGTATTGCCTCAAATGAATCACTCCTAAAACTGGTGTGCTTCCCCAAAACTCCCTTATTTATTATCCGCTTAATTTACCAGTCGTTCTATTACAGTTTCTCTAGATCAGTCTTCAGATGCTACTTATTGCAAACAACAACAAAAAAAACCCAAATATCATTACACAATTCATATATACAACCCTGAACTAAGATTAACTATATTTAATGAAATACTTGATTATTGGAGATATCCGTTTTGCTCTTCATTGGAAAATGAAGCCTTGCAGAAAATTGACTTAGACCCAGAGCAGCAACTTTACACACCCAAGATAGTGGACATTAGTGGACATTGCTACTGCTGTGATAGAGATGCATGGAGACATCTGAGGCTTTTCATTGGAAACAACAACAACTTGATTATTGCTCGATGCAACTGCTGAGCTAAAAAATATTGCAATGATTGGCTCTGGTATTTAAAGTCACTTAATAGAAGAGAACCAATCAACAGGCAAATAAATTGTATACCATACCTGATATATATATATATAGATATAAACAGATTAAGGCCTAGTTTTATTATAGTAGATCCAATTTTACTCTCACAAATTTATATATATGTATATAAAACTTTGTTTGGGGGGTCGGTGGAAGGCTGGGTAAACCGTTTGGTTTTCGACCACTAGGACCCGGGTTCGATTCCCGCATTGGGCACTTTTTTCTGTTTGAAAAAAAAAATGCTCCAATGGCCTCCGATTCTTGCAAAAGTCCAACCCCACCAGCGAGTGCAAGTAACCAAACGGGGCTCTGGCATTTGTAAGTGCAAAGTCGAACTGCTTTTCACATGTGTAGACATGTGGTGCGCTTACAGTAAAAGCAGTCGCTAACTACCCACCATGATTATCATGGCCTGTACCACGTGTACTAGGGATAAGCAAAAAAAAAAAAAACTTTGTTTAATTGGAGGGAATTTATACTTTGTCAGCCAATCCAGTTACTGGGCTGTTTAATGGTGGTGGTACTTATTCCAAGACTGCCATGGTGGGTAGAAGGTGATTGCTTTTATTCAAAGTTCACCGCATGCAGTTTCAGTGTGCCAGAGCCCTTTTTGTCAACTTGCACTTACTGAGATTGGACATTTGCAAGAATCGGAGGCCATTGAAGCATATTTTTCTTAAAAAAAAAAAGTTGCCATTGCAGGATAGGATTCTGGGTTGAGATTGTCAAGTTTATACCATTACTTCCACCAACCCTTGTGAATAGGTTGTTGTAAATGCACATCTAGCACCAGTGTACAGACCATGGTATAGACCATGTGTTGTATGTACCATATTTGGGGAGGTTGCAACCAACCATCACGCCAGCCATTCTATTCTAGGGTTGTGTAAACAACAAGCCTAGGTATGCTGCATTCAACTTTGGCAGGGAGGTAAATCTTTGGTCCGAGCACTGAAACTTGTATTGTATTGTGCTGTGTGCTTGCTCATTAGATTTTTTTTTATTCTCCCAAGTACCCATTGTACAGGCCATGGTGGGTATTTAGCAGCTGCACTTACTCCACAGTACACCACATCTTCATATTTGTAAAGAAATTTGACTTGCAATTACAAATGTGCCCTGTTTGGTTATTTGCACTCACTAAGATTTTGCATGAATAGGGGGCTATTAAAACACATTTTTTATTTGAAAAAAGCACCCAATGTAGGATTCGATCCTGTGTTGTTTGTAGCTGTTGAAAACCAACGGTTATACCACTCGTCCACTGACCCCCAGTTTATAATTATAGCCTAATTTATTGAAATCTGTTAAATCGTAAGTGTAACATGAGAAGCTGCAAATATAAATTGCTAAAAACTGTTTATATATGGCATGCCATTTGTAAACATAAACATTTGCAACTAGCTCACCTGACCAAATTCTTCCTTGTATTGGCTCAGAGCTTTATATCAACAGTCTATAAAATAATAGACTTAATACCCATTACCTTCTTGAAGTTTTGTCAATTTTTTTTTTGTTCTATGTTGGGTCTCCCTAATTTGGCCCGTTGTGAACTGAATGTGCTGTGGCATCAGGGGCAAAGGTGGAGAAGGCAAGGAGTATGAAATCACCCTAAACCTTTACAAGGACATCAAAGTAGAGGTGAGTATATACAGTGTCCCAGTATGTGTGTTACTGAACCTGTGCTGCAGGATTCCAAGTATGTGGTGAGGGACAGGGGGACAGAGTGTGTTCTCATCAAGGCTGACGACGGACCCTACTGGAAGAGGCTGCTAAAGGATGAGAAGAAGGTAAGTGTTGTTGCATAGCTGGGGACAGATATGGAAGTAAGGTGAGTTATCTTTAGGATTATTCACCTGATCTTACACCATTTCAAGCTGTTGAGAAAGACATAGAAATGGTTTAATAGAAATTTATCCCTTCAAACATAAGGTATTTTGGCCTTGAATCCATATTTTAGATTTTTTTTTTTGCAATACTCTTGACTAACATTATTTTGCTAAAAAAATGGCCAATTTTCTTGTAAATTTCATTTTACACTTCCTATCCTCCACCAAAAACCAAAAAGAAGTGAAAGTGTAGGTTAGGTAAATAAACCCTTGTATTGATTATTGCTGGCTGATTGATTGCTTTATTCATCAGGGTTCTGGTTCATTTCCCTGGAGACAAAAGTTTGGAGAATATTTAATGGAGACAGTAGCCTTTTGAACAAATTATATATTCCAAAGGAATTGAACATTTACAGAAACTTAATTCTCCAAGAATCATGGGAGACTGTATTTTGACCATACTGGAGGAAGGGAGGATATACCTTGAAGGATGGATTGTTTTGACAATTTATAAGAGTAGTCAGAATATAGGAAGAGGGAATTGCAACACTGATTGTGCTGTACGATGAGGCTTATCTCTATAAGAAAGCTATCCTGTCTTGGGAGTTTGGTTCAGAGCAAAAATGCAATTACCTAAGATAGGTTGAATAAACTTATGCATGTTTAATGAATACTCTTAATCTAGAATACTCAATGCATTTAGATGCATACACATTTTTGATGTGAATGCGTTAGGAAAGAGATTAAAAACTTAATGGAAAACCAAAAAGTTTCCACAATATAATAGACATCTAAGAAAGGAAAACTGGGTTTTTCAATGTTGGCGTATTTATTGGAATAATAACCTTTAGTGTTCACAGAAGAGCTTATCTAGAACACATTTCAACCATATAGAAAGTTTCTTTATTACCTTTTCTATTTCTCCCTAGACCACACTTAGGTGCACAATATGCAAAAAGGTTTTTGATGTGTTATTGAACCATATTTATTTCAACATAATATACACAAGGTAATAAGACCAAATAAATAGTGTGTGACGTTTCGGTAACAGCGTTGTTACCATCTTTAGACAAAAGTACTGAATGAGAAATTTTACCACAGCATATTTTTAAAAATGCTGTTTTTTAAAACATGCTGTGGTTAAATTACTCATTCAGTACTTTTGTCTGAAGATGGTAACAATGCTATTACTGAAACGTCACACACTATTTATTTATTTGGATTTGGTCTTATTACCTTGTGTTTATAATCTATAATCCAAATTGTGCCTTATCAATTCAGCATAATATATTATATTATAGGCTCATGTGATACACTAACCTTATGTAATGGTCTCAGGAATTGTGAGGAAAATCTTGGTTTCCAATATAATGTAATGCATATATGTAATTAATAGTATGATTTGATCATTGTGTTCCTAATCTAAAAGTTGTTGTGTGTTGCAGCACCACTGGCTAAAAGTGGACTTTAACAAGTGGAGGGATGAGGATGAGTCAGATGAGGAACTGGGCGGAGGAACAGACTTTGAAGAAGTGAGTGAGCTTCCTACGTTGTACTCTCTTGAACATGTGGGTTCTTGCTCCCAATCAACTTTGTGTGTGGGGGTAGCTTTGCTTGCACCATTTATATGCTTTCATGTGTGCCGATTTATAGTAAAATATCCTACAGTTGAACCTCTAACCTTGGATTTACCCAGACCAATCTGTTTATGAGCTTTATTGTCTTCCTGTAGTTTTTCCCTAAGTTTTCCTGTATTATTAGCATTAAATGTTGTTTCTTATCCCCTTGTATAAAGATTACATGAGTTGATGCTCCTCTTGCTGTTTGATAAGCAGCAGCCTCTCCCAAAGGTCCAGCATTAAATGTGATTAGCCTTAAAAAAAAAAAAAAAACATTGCTGCTGATTACTGATACTATTACTGTTATTCCTGCATGTACCCTACATTTCTGCTTGGAGAATCTGTATAAGACCTAAAAGATCTTAATAAAGCATTTTATTGTTGTAAAGGACATGTACTTGCAGTGTCCTGTTACTGGATTAGTCATTTTGCCTGTAGAATTGTTCTTTGTAGAGAGGTGTCTCTTCTAATGGGAGTGTCAGTATGTACATGTACCTTGTTAAATTGTGTGAAAGTGCAAGGTGATGTGAGTGAAGTTGTCCTGAGTGTGAGTTGTGGTGTTCCAGATGATGAGGCAGATGGGAGGCCTGGGCGGAACCAATGACCTGGGGGACCTTGACGGAGACGCCGACAGCGATGACGAAGGTAAACAACACCACCCTGCCGCCATGTTGGACTCAGCTAACTAACCACCTGCTGCTCACAGATCTCCCAGACCTGGAAAAGAAAGAATAGTTTAATTGGTGGAGTCTATATTCATCGTTGAATAAAGCCTATGTATCATCTCTTTTCACAGGCCACACCCCATCTTTCCTTCCTTCCTTATTTTTTCCTTTTTTTGTTTTTTGACCCTATAACCTCTCTCTCTCTCCCAAGTCTAGCAGCAACATCCAAAAATTGATTCTTCTTTTTGATACTTTGTGTTTTATACCACCAGACTGGAGGAGGAAGTTGTAGAAGGAAATGTTCCAAAGTATAAAACCTTCCTTCCCACCTGGCCCTTTCTTCTTCTTCTATACCTACCTAGGAGTAATCATTTTTAATTTGTAAAAAAATTAAAAGCACTTATTGATTAGTGGTGCCTCTTTTTTTTTCCAACTAAATCTTTTTTTCTTTAATTCCTGACTGTTTTGTTGTCCAAAGTATATCTTTTTTAATGAGTTGTACCTTGTACGGATAAGAAAATAGGTTGTCAGGGTAAATTGGAAAATGTTTTTTTGATATCTTAAATTCTCTGCGATTTGTTGAGATACAAATGTGTTTTTTTTTTTTTTTTGCTTATCCCTAGTACACGTGGTACAGGCCATGATAATCATGGTGGGTAGTTAGCGACTGCTTTTACTGTAAGCACACCACATGTCTACACATGTGAAAAGCAGTTCGACTTTGCACTTACAAATGTGCCAGAGCCCCGTTTGGTTACTTGCACTCGCTGGTGGGGTTGGACTTTTACAAGAATCGGGGGCCATTGAAGCATTTTTTTTTTTTAAACAGAAAAAAGTGTCCAATTACGGGAATCGAATCCGAGTCGTAGTGGTCGAAACCAAACAGTTTAACCAGCCTTCTACCGACCCCCCTTAGCTATACCTGTAAAAGAATTATAAAGATCTGAAAAGTTGCACTTTTCACTCACAAATATATAAAGAAATATACCAATGTGTGGTATTTATAAGAATTATTTTGTTTTGCCTTTAATAAAAGGTTTAACATCTTGCTATATTGCTCTTCTCTATTGAAAGGAATTTTTAGTTATGAATCTCATGCCAACTTTGAGCGCTACATTAGCTACATGACCTTCCATTTCACATTGTAATAAGATTAAATTTAGCCTAATATACACTCAGACAAAACTTAAGGAAGTTGTACCTTTTAGCATGTATATCGGGATTCAGACAGATGTGCCATGTGATAACCAAGTGTGTGCCTCTGTCTCCTTAAAAAAAATAGATACTGATGACATCAAAGACTTACTTAAGTTTTGTCCATAAGTATAGATTTATAATCTTTCAATAAACACCATTGCTACCATCCTCACAGACAAAAATGCTGTGTTACTGATGCATCAAATATAAATTCCTTATTTGAACTTTATCTTGTGTTTATCTCTTGTGATTTTAATCCAAATTCTTGGAGCTGACTGGTTGTTGGTTCTTATCCCCTTATGTAAAGATTACACGAATTCCATAAGTTCATGCTCCTCGAGCTAACTCATGGAATGGGATGTAGGGGTACATCTTTTTGTTGATCATCCATAATCCAGGCACACTTGGTAAAAGTCTGACTTTGCTGAGGTCCATCAACTGGGTCAGTTGAACTCGGTATTTTTAAACAAGTCTTTCTCCTCTTTCTAACAATACTGCTGTTGGTCCGTGACTGCTTATTTGAGAGAGTTATTGTTTCACAGCTGGCCTTCATATCTGAAGGTCATTCCCCTATCTGCCACCTGGGGATGTGCTCTGTAAAAGTCAGCTCTGCTGAAGGAGCTGGCTGGTAAAACCACTAGGAGGATTCACCACTGATAATGGATCTTAATATTTTTTCTTCTTCTCCTTAGTTGTTTTAAGTTTTGCTTTCTCAGTACTGTAGAACCTCTGTGAGAGGACACTCCTGCTAGAAGAAACCTCTTTACAAAGGACACTTAGGCTCTAAAATTAGATGGTGTCCTTTACAGGGAGGTTGGTTCTACTGTACTGCTAAAATTATAGGCAGAGGATTAAAATATAGAAAAAAAATGTTTTTTTAACATTCATTAGAAATGGACACTTCTGGCAGTAGAAAATATTTCACCTTCATTGCATTTGTTATAACCATCATGACTGTATTGGCTCTACTCATCCCCAGCACAGACATCAACAAGCTCTACAGGCTTGATACCCTAATATGATTGAATAAGGAATTTTTTTTTGTAATGTTCTCAAACTTGATAATAAAAATTATATTTTATTACAAACTAGAACAACAAAATATTCATGGGTTATATTTTCATTTGAAAGGTTTATGAAAATATTTTCTTCTGGCAGAGGTGTCAATTTATTTGGGAAAATTAATTGCCAGCCAGGGAAAAACCTCATTTTAATAAATGAATAGACATCATTATCTTCATATAATTTTGGTGGCATTTCAAAATCCATTTATTTAAAAGCACAATGTGTCTCTTTAATCTTCTCTATATAGAAGGTTCACACCAATGGATAAGACATAGCGCCAGTATATCAGCTTGAATACCTTTAGGACAGATTTTTTTTAGCTACTATCATGACTCTTTGGATGTTGAGTTGCTCTTACCATGGCCCAGAACCCATAGTACACAGGTTGTTGACTGTCTGAATTTTTGGTATATTGCTAGCGTATCTGTTTGAAGAAGAATAATGTATTTAATAAATGCTTAAAAATAAAGTGTATTCTACAGGGGAAGTTTTGAGCATATTAATTTCATCCTTAAACACACTTTTGCAATCTAAAAATTGAAATTTTAGGTTGATGTAGGGTTTGTTTTTGGGGAGTTGATTCCAACTTTAATGATAGTCCATTACAATCACAGTATTGTAGCAATATTCTGGTTCTATGTTTCAATGTTCTTGCCAGTTACTGCTGCTTTCTCCCACAGCTTAACCTTTGTGAAACATATTTTGCAAACCGATTATTTTTTTAAAAATGTATATGAGAAGAAACACCTACAAAGAAGACAGTTATCATCAAAATTACAATTTTTACTAATTATGAAAATCTCCCTAAAGAACACTTTGGTTCTGCAACTGTTGTTTCTTATCCCCTTGTACAAAAATTACCCAAATTCCAGATTTCAATGCTCCTCAAGCTGTTTGATAAGCAACAGCTACTCCCAAAAGGCCCTGTTTAGTACATCTAAGGTTCAGCAACTAAATATTGGGGAGAATTATATTCATAAAGCCACCCTTGTATTGATAAGGACCCTAGCCTGAAACCATGGTATACGAGGTGTGTTCTAAAAGTATCGCGACATTTGTGTTTTTTCAAAAATTATTTATTTATTCATGAATACCTATTTTGTCCCCTCCAAAGTAATCCCCATGAGATATACACTTGTCCCAACGGTTTTTCCAATCTTCAAAGCTCTTCAAAAAATCATTTAAAAAAAATCTTTTTCAGCTCCCACTTCGATGCGGTCTTTATCTCGTCAAGCGTAGCGTAACGTCGTCCTTTCATGGGCCTCTTCAGTTTAGGGAACAAGAAAAAGTCACAGGGGGCCAGATCTGGGGAATACGGTGGCTGCGGCATCATTAGTGTGTTGTTTTTGGCCAAAAAGTCGCGCACAAGCAACGATGTGTGAGCAGGGGCGTTATTGTGGTGCAAAAGCCAATTTTTGTTCTTCCACAAATTCGGGCGTTTCTGGCGGATTGCTTCACGCAAATTGCGCATAACTTGCAGGTAATATTCCTTATTTGACCGTTCTACCCTGTGGCAAGAACTCATGATGCACCACGCCCCTGCAATCGAAGAAAACTGTCAGCAAAACTTTCACATTCGACCGAACTTGGCGCGCTTTTTTCGGTCTTGGTTCGTGCGGCAGCTTCCATTGAGATGATTGAGCTTTGGTTTCCACGTCATAACCATAAACCCACGCTTCGTCACCAGTTATGACCCTCTGGAGCAAATTTGGGTCGTCGCGGACAGAGTCCAACATCTCATTAGCAATGTTCATGTGATGCTGTTTTTGGTCGCAATTGAGCAATTTTGGTACGAATTTCGCGGCGACCCGTCTCATGCCCAAATCATTGATAAATATCGAATGGCACGAGCCAATCGATATGTTTAGGTCCTCAGCAACTTTTCTAACGGTGATTCGACGATTGGCCAATATCATTTTCTCAGCTTCATTAATTTTTTCGTCTGTTGAAGTGCTCGGGCGTCCGGCACGCTCTTTGTCGTTCACATCTTCTCGGCCTTCTGAGAACATTTTGTACCACCGATAAACGTTCCTTCGGTCCAAGGTAGCTTCTCCGTATGCCACAGTCAACATTCGGAATGCATCCTGCACTTAATTTAGTTTTTCACACAAAATTTGATACAGGTTCTTTGATCCATTTTTTTTAATAGGTAAAAATCTAAAAAACGATCCAAAACACCTGCAAGCAAAGCAGCTGTCAACAATTAAGTGAACATTCAAAATGGCCGAGCTTATCGGCATAAGTGAGAGACATGAGTACCAACATAAAGCCACAAAAAGATCGAAATTCGAATATACGTAACCTGCGAAAATTCAAAATTCGCGATACTTTTTGAACACACCTCGTACATGTTGAGCTTTTGTTTGAGTTTGGCCAGAGTTGATATTGTGATGAGTTTTTTTTTTTATATATATATACTAGCGGATGTGTACCCGGCTTCGCCCGGGTTTTATCCGAGTGGAAGTTTGCCTAACTAATATTACTGATGATAATATTCCGGAACACACAGAATATTATGATAATAATATTCGTTACATTATATATTTTTCGAGCAAACCTATCCACTTTCTCTACTGAATAGATTTTTAAAAAGATATATATAAATGAAAATATCTAGAGATATACTACATGATCTTAGCCAAAAGGCCGAGAAACGATATTTTATATGTAGAGATGGCCTGGCTTCGTGTGCCTTCTGCTCGAGTGAATGTTTCGCGGTAGAATTTTGTTCCTGCCTACTAAAAATTATTCTCTGGCTTCGCCCGTGGTCTACTTTAGTGAATATTCCCCTAAAGAATTTTGTTTATGTCAATCAAGCATGATACAGCAATATTGTCATCATCATTTCTGACTAAAAGAATATTGTTGCTCCGTACTTGGTTAATTATAATTTTTCTTGGTTAAAATTGTGAAAACATTTTCCAGATTTAACTCTCTGTCCTGTTCAAATTTCAGCGAGATTACTTACATATTGAGGGCGTGCATAGCCGACAAACATATATATATATGCTCCCGGCTTCGCCGGTTTTATCCTAGTAAAGGTTTGCTTAAAGAACATTTGTTAAAAAGATTCTAGAAAACATCCAATCCCTATACTGAATCTACACTTGTCTATACTCTTGATAATTTGAAATTTTTTCCAGGTCCCTTTAAAAATACTCGATAAGTTGAAAAAATCAGTATTAATCGGTCCACTCGGTAATTTGAAGTTGAAAGGATAGTATCTTGCCACAAACGAAGATTTGTAAATTTATTTTTTTATTTAGTAAAATTTATTTAGCGAATGTACCCGGCTTCGCCCGGTTTTTACCCGAGTAAAAGCTTGCCTAATGAACATTTGTTAAAACGATTCTTGAAAACATCCAATCCACCTATATATTGATTTATAAACGTATATAAATATATTGTTATATGCGTTTAAATATATTTTTGTGAAACAATTTTTTGAAAACATTTATTATATTTTAAATAAGATATTGTCACTTTTGTGAATTTGATAATTAATTATTTCTTTTTTTCTCAATGAATTAAGTATATTAATTTAAAAATTCATTTTTGTTATCATCATCACATAAAATGTTATCTACTTATATATTTGCCTTATTCTGTCTGTTTGAAGCTCACGGATGGGATTTTTCATAACCTTCGGTGGTTCAGTGGTAGAATGCTCGCCTGCCACGCGGGCGGCCCGGGTTCGATTCCCGGCCGATGCATTTTTTTTTTACAATTTTTAAAACTCATTTATATATTATACAAGAATGACATCCACGGCGCCAATTTATAATTGTAACGAATAGTATTTGAATAAAATCATTTAATCGGGTAAAACCCGGGCGTTGCCCGGGTCATTCGTATATAATAATTGTATAAACGAATGCAAGACAAAATCACCGCGAATGTTTCTTTTTTTTAAGGCAATTGTCGTTATTTATCGTTAATTTTTGTTTCGATTTTATTGAAAAAAAAAAACGATATGGTGCCTTTAAAAAATGATCTTTATTACTATGCAGTTTTCTATTTAGTCAATATACCTAAGTTCATGTTGCAAATGTAATTATCTCTATCGATTTAGTAGGTGAAATGCAAAAAGAAAATCGACATGATGAAATATTAATGAAAATTCACATTTTTATATTTTCAAGACACATACAGTTTGGGGCGGGACGTTTCACAAGAGAGACATCCACGGCGCCAATTTATAATTGTAATGAATAGTATTTTAATTAAAACATTTTAAAAACACACAGTTTGGAACGGGACGTTTCACAAGAGTGACATCCACGGCGCCAATTTATAATTGTAATGAATAGTATTTTAATTAAAACATTTTAAAAACACACAGTTTGGAACGGGACGTTTCACAAGAGTGACATCCATGGCGCCAATTTATAATTGTAACGAATAATATTTGAATTAAAACGTTTTTAAAATATATGCGCACTCGGGTAAAACCCGGGCGTTGCCCGGGCCATTCGTCTAGTTTTTATATAAACAAACGAGAATAAACAACAATTAAATTTGCATCATCATTATTATAAAACAACAGCAAATTAAATTAACAATGTAAAATATATTTTAACATTTCATTTTAACATTTAACACAAAAACGTTACAATGTTTTCTTTAGATATATATTAATATTAAAATACCAAGTTTTTTTTACGTCATTGGAATATTATATTAATAAATTCTCAAATTAAATTTATTATACTTGGAACACATTTTAAGCATTGTTACAATTTATAAATATAATTTCACCAGATGCTGCGAGAGGCGTTGCTTGCGAGTGAAAGTAGAAAATTTGCAAATAAAATTGCAAAGAATATTTATTTCAAACCAGAAATCTTCCCAGTAGTATAGTAAATAACTTCCTAAAGTTTCACGGCAATTGGATAATCTTACCTTTTGCACAACGCGATAACAAACATCGATTTTGGATTTCATTTTTATAGATATAAGGATTATAACCTTTTTGTTTTTGAGCAATTAACAAAATGCAATTTTTAGGTATCTCTTGCTGCATGAATATCATCCTGTCACAACTAATCTAAATTAAGAAAAATGGCATCTCCTTATAGTGCAACTATAATTTAATGATGGCTACCACTTGAACAGCCCAAAATTCGTACGTGTTAGCTTTCTTTGATTAATCAAGAATGGGTATTTGGCCAATTCTGGAATAATTAACAAATATTAGATATTTATTTAGAAAGATGGTGCAAACCATCAGAAACTTTTAGTTGCACAATAAAGAGATGCCTTTCTCTTGTTTTATCTACCTGATTCACATTTGTACTTTTTCTTACAAGATATTAAGGCGAAATGGTGTGTAATGTTTTGGTAACAGAAATGTTACTATTGGAAATATTAACGAATGACTCGTTAAAGCAGAGTGCCAATTGATTTATTGGTTATACAAGTTTAGAGAAAATCAAAAGAGGGATTGAATGACAGTTGTAATCAGCCAGCAGCAGGCAGGAAAGGGAGAAGGGTTAGGTAGTGACGTCACACATGGTATATGGTGGCGCCGCCGCAGTGTACATGTGCCAAAGGTCGACTTGGGATGAAACAGCGAATCTATAAATTTCACATTTCTAAAAGTTACCAATCATTTGACAAAAGTACTCTCTTATCTCAAAGCCATGATAATCATGGTGGGTAGTTAGCGATTGCTTTTACTGTAAGTGCACCACATGTCTACACATGTGAAAAGCAGTTCGACTTTGCATTTACAAATGTGCCAGAGCCCCGTTTGGTAACTTGCACTCGCTGGTGGGGTTGGACTTTTGCAAGAATCGGAGGCCATTGGACCATTTTTTTTTTAACAGAAAAAAGTAGTGGTCCAAAACCAAACAGTTTAACCAGCCTTCCACCAACCCCCACAAAAGTACTAATGAACATGAAGGCATCAAAATTTTATAAAAGCCATTTATTGATAATAGCCACAATTTTTGAAACTACTTTAAAAAATTAATACAATAAAAACTTATTTCTGTAGACTTTATTGCTGTTTCTTATCCCCTTGTGTAAAGATTACACAAATTTCATGAGTTCATGCTCAAAAAATGGAATGTAGGGGTGAAGTTTTCATTGATCATGGCACCCTGATCCAGGCACTGTAGACTTGATGCTGCAATAAATAGATTTTGGGAAAAAAAGAAGACGCAGCTCATCAGTGATGAATTCCTTTGCCTTTAAAAATGTATTTTAAAAAGTAAATGTTAAAATTTATAACACACTCTCTTTTCAGTAAAAAAATAAATCTTATAGAAAATCATTATTAAAACAGCAAGCAATGATTAGTCTATATCCAGTGTCATGGTACTCCTTTAGTTTCCCCAGATGAAATAGGTCTTATACATTCATGGACAAAACTTAAGAAAGGAATTCTTTGATGTTGTCCATTAGCCATCTATTTTTTTAAGGAATGGAGGCAATTTTGTTAACACTTGGTTATCCTGTTTGTCTTCAATAAAGGTCACTAATATCTTTCAGAGTTATTGTCTGAATCCTGATATATATGCTGAAAGGTACAACTTCCTTAAGTTTTGTCCATGAGGGTACTTTCAAGGTAATTTCATTGAATCTCTGTGTCTTGATCATTCACAAATGTATCCACCCCTAGTGGTGATCATTGTGAAAGCAAACAATTTTCTCTCTTTCTGATATTATTTTATTTAAAAATGATTTAATGATCATATTTTAAGATTTTGTAGAATAGGATGTTGCTATAGCAATATGTTGGGAAGGGATCTTTGTTTTTCTTTTTAAATGATAATTTGTGTAAAAAAAAAAACTATATGGGGAATGGTGCCACGGCTTGAAAATCGTTTTTCTACCAGGGATATTTATTGACTTCCCATTGGACCAAGGCAACAGCTTGGAGACACCAAACTGATTCACCTAAATCATAAGATACAATTTGGATTATAGAAACAGAGTAATATGACCAAATCCAAATAAATAATGTGTGACATTCAGTGCTTGATGAGCATGGAATTCATGTAATCTTTGCACAAGGGAATAGAAACAACAACACATTACTTTTGTCTGATGAACGCTGTTACTGAAACGTCACACACATTTATTTGGATTTGGTCTTATTATCTTGGTTTTATATTCACCTGAATTCATAATTTCTATTTTTTTGTTGTCTAAACAGTGGCACTTTATAGGAGTATTCTGGTATTATAATGCCATGGTGGGGAGAACTAGTGACAACTCACTTATTTTTATTCTCCAAACTAATTTGGACACTCTTGAAAAGTGATTTCTGAATTCATTACTCCAAATCATGCTCATTTGAATTGTTCATGACTAAAACAACCAATTATAGCCCAAAATGGCACCTGCAGCTCCAGAACACATTTTGGCTTGCATTAGATGCACTAAACAGGACCTTTGGGAGAGGCTGCTGCTTATCATAAAATAGCTTGAAGAGCATGGAATTCGTGTAATCTTTACACAAGGGAATTGGGAAACAACATTATAGCACAGATGTCTTATAAGTGGGATAGGTTGACTCAACTACACTCCAGCTTATCTGTAGAGGTTGCCTGGCTGCCATTCTTTAAGCAGAAAAGGTTTTTATTTGTCGAAATGTTGAGAAAATAAAATTCTTATCTGGCTGAAGTGGTTCCTATTTTTAAGAACTAGTCCAACTGTAGTTAGACCCACGTGCCTGAAGTGTAGCTTGGCACCTGCAGCTCCAGAACACATTTTGACTTGGATGCACTAAACAGGACCTTTGGGAAAGGTCACTGCTTCAAACAGCTTGAGGAACATAGACTTTTGGAATTTGTGTAATCTTTACACAAAGAAATAAGAAACAACAGTACCCCAACTTCTTTAATTCAATACCTCAAGGGATCAGAATTTTCAGTTGAATTTATATAGTCTGCTAAAGTAAATGGTTGGGATTTGAAAAATTGATTGAAGTCTTTTGAATTAAAGAGGTCTTGTAGTCCATTTCAAATATACTTAGAGAGCACCTAAAAGTCCAATATTAGTTACACTTGACAAAATTTCATACTTCTGGGTTAATTTCTCAAATTTTGTGATCAAAACTTCCAAACCACACAGAAATTAGAAAATTTGTAGACTCACTCAATACAGCTAACAATGTAAGTTGACAAAATTTTATAACTTCTGGGGGATTGGACTATATTTACATGTATATATATATTTCTATATTTTTCCAGCAGTCGGCAACTTCTACCAATCATTCTTATCACGGCCTGTACTAGGGATAATCAAAAAATATATATTTCTATATTTTTTCCAAATTTTATGATGAACTTTTAATATACTCTTCCTAATCACCTAGAAGTGTGTTATATACATGGAGTAATTCAATCCACCTAACATTGCAAGTGTATATCTAGGTAGCTGTGATGGTCTGGAATCTACTATAGGATAGAATATGTAAATATATATCAAAAGGTGAAATATAGGCCTAGCTGTTTTGTAAAATAAATCTGTAGCATGAATTATATCTATATATATAAAAATCAATGTTTGTTTGTATGTCCGGTATACAAATTCACAGTAGTTCACTAATTCAAACCAAAATTTCCATACATAGGTAAAAAAATACGGGGAAGATGATAGGCTATTTTAAAAAATATATAAATCAATTATTAAAACTATATTCAAATTATTCTACTTAGCTCACGAACAGCGCCCTCTATCAAAGATTAGATTATGCTTATGCAAACAAATAGATAATGCTAATAACAAACAATTATTTTTAAAAATCTTATCTAAATATATATCACTCGGGTAGATATGCACATGGGTCAATCCCGGGTCACCCGTCTAGTAGTGCTATAAATACTTATGTGGATTAATATATTGTCAGAAATTTAGAAAATGAAAAACTAAAAATATTAAATTAATAAAATAGTTTTTTTTTTTTAAAGCTTTTATTAAAATGCACTAAAAAGGAGAAAATAAATATTTGAGCTATACAGCCTTTGAACAATTAACTTATATGATTCAAAATAAAAGTAAGACTGAATGAAAAGGTGGGGGAGCAGTAACAAACTCACTAAAAAACCTGGGTTCAGCTGGCCTGGCTGATAGTACCCTGTAAGGGCTCCTACTCCAGAGATACAGGATGTGCATTGTTTGTACTCCATATTAGGAGCAGCTGCACATGGCATCTGTTCCTCATGTCAGAGGCAGCCATTTCTTTTGGAGTTAAGTCGACCTGCCACTAAGTAGTGCTCCCAGTCTTAATGACAAAGACAGACACATTCTATTTCACCCAGACATGATGGTTATCTATTTGATAAGAAAGAAGAAGAGAAAATAAAAGTGATAAAGAACCGTTATCAAGAATTTTGAATTGTGACATAATATGAAGCAACTGATTAGCAAGTGTGTTGTTATGTTTCACAAAATATTTTTTTGGGGGTCGGTGGAAGGCTGGTTAAACCGGTTGGTTTTCGACCACTACGACCCGGGTTCGATTCCCGCATTGGACACTTTTTTTCCTGTTTAAAAAAAAAAAAATGCTCCAATGACCCCCGATTCTTGCAAAAGTCCAACCCCACCAGCGAGTGCAAGTAACCAAACGGGGCTCTGGCATATTTGTAAGTGCAAAGTCAAACTGCTTTTCACATATGTAAACATGTGGTGCGCTTACAGTAAAAGTAGTCGCTAACTACCCACCATGATTATCATGGCTTTGAGATAAGAAAGAAGAAGACTAAATATTTTATCTCTTCACTCAATATATGATGATTGTCTCCCGCCGCTTTTATTTTGACTTGTATAGATCTGATTGGTCAATTGCAGGAACTGAAATATTTATTTTTACCTTTTTTTAGTGCATTTTAATGAAGGCTTTTTTAAAGAAATATTTTTATTGATTAAATATTTATGTTGTTCTTTACAGAAATATAATATTTCTTGATTTATGGGGATGTTATGGTATAATATTTCACTGCTGTTCTAATTTGGACTATGGTTATTAATGATTATTACCTGACTTTCCAGAATGGCTGCAGGGTTTTCCCACTATGTACTAAGTGCAATTCTCAGCCTGAAACCCCAAGACATATTATTGACTGTATTGACTTATCCATTGATGAGCTCTACTCTTCCCCGGCAGACACCATCAAAAATCTCAAGCTTTACAAGCTTGATACCTTAGTGTGATTGAGTGGAGATTAGAAAGAAGAAGAAGATGATTATTACAATTATTTTATTTCCAAAGCGCTATATCCCGCAAGGGATACTTGCGCCAAACAAGGAGAAAAGTTTATTTACATAAGTTATTTACATTATTCAACACATGAAAACATTAGAGATCCAGATTTTGTAGAAAGTTTAGAATGTATTTACAAAATGTGAATTGAACTTTAAAAATGATTTTTTATCGGAAATCAAATCGTTAAGTTCACAAACAACTAGTTCATTCTATAATCTTGAAATGCTGGGCAATCGATTAGTAGATGTCTTGAGGTTTGTTCCTCAATACCACAAAAGCAACTTGAATCCTCCACTGCCTTTATTCTATTTAAAAAACTTGAAATTTCCGTGGTTTGTAACAAATTGAGTATTATAAAAATTTGTGGTTATTAATGATGGTAACTAGATTATATATATATATTTTTTAGGGGAAAAGCTCTTCTTTCTTATCTCCACTCAATCATATCAAGGTAGCAAGGTAGAGCTCAAGACTTGATGGTGTCTGCTGGGGATGAGTAGGGCTCATCAATGGATGAGTCAATACAGCTTGCTTTGATTCTCTCTATTCTGGATAGATTGGTTTTATGTGCGTTGATCCCTTCTGGGGTAGCATATTCCAAAATAGGTCTTAAAAATGCAAGGTGCGTTGTGTGTAATATATTGGCATTGGCACCCCAGTTTAAGCCTGGTATTTTTTTGAGAATTCCGAGCCTATTTTTAGCTTTGTATGTCATGGCGTCAATGTTTTTTTTTTTTAAAGTGAGAGCAGGGTCAAGTATGACACCAAGATATCTTGGGGAATATTGGATTATTGAGTTGTTCAATGAAATATTTGGGGTCCAGTGGCGAAGGTGGTTGTTGTTGGTAAAATGGCCAATTTCAGATTTACTGATGTTGATAGATAATTTCAGTTTCTGGGTTACCTTTTGCAGATTTTTCATGGCCTTGTTCAGAGAGTGTTCTGCATCGGATAGATTGTTTTTGGAGACCCAGATGATTGTCATCTGCATAAATGGCAATTTTAGCTGGTGGTTTGATGAAGATGTGTATATCATTTAGGTAAATATTGAAGAGATTAGAAAAACTATTGACCCTTGGGAAATATGAGTAGTTTTTGATATATTGTTGTTGAAATTAACCTGTATGGTGTGTTTGGATAGAAAGTTGCTGATCCAACTCAGCATACTTCCCTCTATCCCAAGTTTATAGAGTTTGAGAATTAGCTTTTCCTTCCAGATTCTGTCGAAGGCTCGGGGAAGGTCGATGAAGGCTGCTATAGTGGATTTTGTAGGTTTATGATTAAAGCTGTCCTGAATTTGTTGATATAAGTAAAAGATTGAATATACTCTGTGCTTTGATATTTTTTAAAAGCTCTTTGATGAGGGTCTAGTAGGTTGTTGAGGTTAAGATAAAAAGTTAGCCTATTGAGAATCATGTGTTCCATGATATTGCAGGGAATAGAGGTCAGAGAGATAGGTCTGTAGTTGGTTGGGTGGTTCTCAGGCTTGCCTGGTTTGTGGATAGGGATAATTGTAACATGTTTCCACTCTTTATTATGCAAAGTAGATGAGTTCCAACTGTAACAGGAAAAGGCTTCAATCACTCAAACCACACTGCTTAGAGTTGGTTGAAGAGTATAGTAGAACCTCCCTGTAAAGGAAAACACCTAATTGCAAAGCCAAGGTGACCTTTAGAGAGAGGTGTCCTCTTACCAGAGAGTTGCTAAGTAGTAAACATGCTAATTTTGGCGATGAAAAGTGACCTTTGTAGAGAGGTGTCTTTTAGGGAGAGTGTCCTCTCTTGAAAGTTCTACTGTATTAGAAACCCTTAATTTTTTGACAGCCATGACAAGGGATTGAATCTTTCATTGGGCACTTTTTTTCTAAGGTAAAATTACTTAGACTCCATTTTAAGTAAATCAGACATAACATCCTTGTAGGGTACACAAGGTAATAAGACCAAATCCAGATAAATAATTAGTGTGTGATGTTTCGGTAACAGCGTTGTTACCATCTTCAGACCTTGTAAGGTATAAAACCTCCCAACATTTAGACAACTTGTGTCATTTTTCTCTGATGAAAGCTATATGAAGATGGCAGGTATTGTCAAAATGTTGGGAGCTGTTATCTTCTATAACATTGTCACATGTGATTTACTTAAAAGTACAGTCAAACTTGACTATAACACAGAAGGGGTTTGGGGAGAAGTGGTATATACCATTGATTTTTGACACTCATAGCTTGGAATCAAATCCTGCATTAGGAACATTCTATTTTCTTAAGAAAAAATTGTTTAACCCTTTAGGTGCTGGCCGTTTTCAAGGTCATTCCTGATTATTGTTAGCCTTCAAAAGACATCAAACTATTCTTTAAATTATTATTTTTTTAATAAACGCTTTTATGATTCATATAAACATATGAAACACAATGCAACAGAATATACGCTTTAAAATACAATTAATTAATTTTCATTAGATTTTTTTAAGAAGAAAAAGAGCATCAAGTCACATCAAACCGATACATCGTCTTGCCTGGTCCTTAAAGGGTTAAAGGGTCCCCCCCCCATTGATTCTACAAAAGTCCAACCCCACCAGTGAGTGCTTAAGTAACTAAACAGGGGCTTTCTGGCATAATTGTAAGTGTAAAAGTCAAACTGCCCTCTACATGTGTAGACATGTGGTGTACTTCCAGTAAAAGTAGTTTCTAACTACCTACCCTGATGGTCTGTACCACATGTGTACTTTATGATATTTAATAATAAAAAAGGATAAATTCTTGACTTTTCCTACCGGATTATATCATCTGCTAAATTAACAACAACAAAAGCCTTTATTGAGGACCTCTCGTCCTATAAAGGATTCGCCAATTTACAGAGATATTGAAGAGAAGAGAACTAAGAATACAGAGAGTGGTAAACTAATCAAATGGATATTTAGGAAATGTTTATATATAACAGACTTCAAAAAGGTCATTGATAATCATAACGTACACTATTTGTTGTTGTTTCTTATCCCCTTGTGTAAAGATTACTTGAATTCCATGATCTCATGGAATGGGGTATAGGGGTACAGCTTTCATTGATCATGGCACCATGATCCAGATACACTTTGGTGAAAGTCTGACTTTGCCTGTAATTTAAGGCTGTTCCTAACATGGAAGCCTTTACTGCTGACTCTAACATGAGTACAGACACAGCTCCTCCGTATCCCTGGGGTGGAACCCTTGCTGAGGTCCATCAATCAGGTCAGTTGAACTCAGGATTTTTAAAGATGGGTAAAGGTACAATACAGTATTTAGATTATAGATAGAAACTTAAGGTAATAAGACCAAATCTAAATAAATAGTGACGATAAGTGTTGTTACTGAAAAGTTCTACACTATTTATTTGGTTTTGGTCTTATTGTCAAATTATATTGACAAACGTTGATAAGGCACAATTTGGATTATAGAATATAAACACAAGGCAATAAGACCAAATCCAAATAAATAAATAGTGTGTGACGTTTCGGTAACAGCGTCGTTACCATCTTCAGAAACAATGCTGTCACCGAAACGTCACACACTATTTATTTATTTGGATTTGGTCTTATTACCTTGTGTTTATATTAACAAACATTTGCAGTTTTATCTTATCTCAGTTTTTATTTGGAAGAATGTTGTTTTTGTTTTTTAGTGAACCAATCTCTCACACATTCTCATTGGACGAATATGACAATGTCTGAATATAAGAGTATGGTATTGTGAGAGGCCAGTGTGGTGGATTATCGTATAAAGACGCTTAAAGTGTTTTCTGCATGTTTTATCCGTATCTGGTGATCTCACATACCTATGTGACCACGGTCCGATCCCTATTAACGCTACAATAAAAGATAAGTACTGTTTTATTTTACAAATCGTGAATTTTTATTTAACTCCCTTTTATTTTGGTTGTTGTACTCGAGCATATGCTTTTTTGTGTGTTAAATTACTATTACTTTAGGTCCTAGTAATTTGCACATTGTGTGTTATCCTGTCTTCTTCTTTCTTATCTAGAATCTGTGTGTTATCCTGTAAAAGTTAACATTTGTCATTATTACCTTGTGTTTCTAGGCCATTGCTGCAAGTATGTGCAATGAAAATGGTAGATAAGCATTTTATCTGAATGGAGCTAGTGGAAGATTTGTTAGTTCTATGAGATAACTTCTCTACAATCTTTAAATGTTGTTTGTCTCTTTACATTCTTGCAGGTTTTGATGTGAGAATTATCACTAGAGGTTGGTAGATAAACTGGTTTCTTTATCTGGTGTTTGAGATCACACATATTGGAAGCCAATCCTTGGTTTTTCTATGTTGTTCTTACAAATTTGTTTGAACTACACTCTGCATTATCATTAAAACTTCCATGTTTATATGTCTTGAAAATGCACTGTTTTCAACTATGCAGTATACAACATCTATAAGAGAACACTACTTATAAATGACTGCGGCATATAATTATAAAGCTATACAACCAGTTTAACCGCATAAGTTTCTTTTTATTTATGAAAAATCATTTTTAATTTCAAAGAGAAATAATTTAATATTTCTAACTTTTGGATGACGTATGAAAAGGTTGAATATATGAAGAGTGATGGTCAATATATGAATGGATGACGTATGGAGGGTGAAAAATATGAAGAGTAATGGCGAACGGAAAAATAAAGGTGTCCAGGAGCGGGAATCGAACCCACAACCTTCTGCTTACCGGGCAGGTGCCATGTCCACTAGGCTATCCTGGACGATATTTCTCAGTTCGTAACTAATATTTAAACTGACTAATAATACTTATAAATGACTGCGGCATATAATTATAAAGCTATACAACCAGTTTAACTGCATAAGTTTCTTTTTATTTATGAAAAATCATTTTTAATTTCAAAGAGAAATAATTTAATATTTCTAACTTTTGGATGACGTATGAAAAGGTTGAATATATGAAGAGTGATGGTCTATATATGAATTGATGACGTATGGAGGGTGAAAAATATGAACATGGACACCTCTCTTCAAAGGACAGTTTTCTCATCACCAAAATGAACTTTTTTACTATTTAGCAGTTCTCTAGTAAGAGAACACCTCTCCCTAAAGGACACTCTGTAACTAGGTGTTGTCCTTTACAGAGAGGTAGTTCTACTGTAGCAACTCTAGCGCCATCTGTCATAATAAATATCTATTAATTGTTGATTTTTTAAATTAAGTTATTGATATAATCTTGATTATATATTGACCAATATTCTCTAAAAATAATTTTAAAAAATTAACAATTAGTTGATATTTATTTTGACAGATGTCACAGATCCTTTTTAACCTTCACACTCACTCATGGATAAAATTTAAGGAAATAGGAAGTCTTCTTCTTCTTTCTTATCTCCACTCAATCATATTAGAGTATCAAGCTTGAGACTTGACAACCATCATGACTGGGAATGCATCTGCCTTTGTCATTAAGACTGGGAGCACTATTCAGTGGCAGGCCGACTTAGCTTCAGAAGAAATGGCCGCCTCTGACATGAGGAACAGATGCCATGTGCAGCCGCTCCTAAAATGGAGTACAAATGCAGCTCATCCTGTATCCCTGGATTAAGAACCCTTACAGGGTACTATCAGCCGGGTCAGCTGAGCCCAGGTTTTTTAATGAGCTTGTTACTGCTCCTCCTCCTCCTTTTTCATCCGGACTTGGGGCCGGCAAAGGCGGAGTTAGGAAGTCTTTGATGTCTTCAGTTGTCTATTTCTTTGGAGACAGAGGCAATTTTGTTCACACTTGGTTATCTTGTGTGTCTTCAATAAAGGTCACTGTAATATCTTTCAGAGTTATTGTCTGAATCTCAATATACATGCTAATAGGTACAACTTCCTTAAGTTTTGTCTCCATGAGTGTAATACCAGCTTTTATAAAGTAACTCTACCAAAAATGATCAATTTCTTGTAGTTACTCCCATTTCACTTCTACTCTAAATGGACTTTGAATGTGAGAGCGGCAGTAAATGGAATTGATGCTTTTGAATTACAGACATGGAGAAGGCTACTTCAGAGTACCATAGTGTATCAGATATAAAGTTAAACCTGTCTATAGCGCCACCTCTAAATAGTGCCCGATTTTAAACATTAAAATGTAAACATTTTACATTAAAAGTGACCTATCTATAGCACCCCCTCTCTATAGCACCCTATTTTGGTGAGACCCAAGAGGGGGCGCTATAGACAGGTTTAACTGTATATATAAAGATAAATATTTAAATCTTAAATAAAATCAATCCTGGTAGATTCCTAGAATCTAAAATATGTAAACAGACTGACCTACTTCAGACACATAGTGAGAGCAAATGGATTAAAAAAGATGTTCATGTTGGAAAAAATTGAAGGAAGATTAGATAAAACCCAATGAGCTGTGAATAAGTCACCAATAGATCAAATTGAAGAATATTTGTTCATATAAGTCACCAAAAGTCAACTTAAATAGACAATAACAACACAACTAAAAATATTAAGGCACAATTTGGATTATAGATTATAAACACAAGGTAATAAGACCAAATAAATAAATAGTGTGTGACATTTCGGTAACAGCGTTGTTACCATCATCAGACAAAAGTACTGAATGAGAAATTTTACCACCCTCATAGGAAGAATAACTTCTTAGGTCTATTGAAGTCTATTAAAATAATAAGGCACAATTTGGATTATAGATTATAAACACAAGGTAATAAGGCCAAATAAATAAATAGTGTGTGACATTTCGGTAACAGCGTTGTTACCATCATCAGACAAAAGTACTGAATGAGAAATTTTACCACCCTCATAGGAAGAATAACTTCTTAGGTCTATTGAAGTCTATTAAAATAATAAGGCACAATTTGGATTATAGATTATAAACACAAGGTAATAAGGCCAAATAAATAAATAGTGTGTGACATTTCGGTAACAGTTGTTACCATCATCAGACAAAAGTACTGAATGAGAAATTTTACCACAGCAATCCAAATAAATAGTGTGTGATGTTTCAGTCAACAACGCTGTTACTGAAACGTCACACACTATTTATTTATTTGGTATTATTACCTTGTGTTTAGAACTAAAAATAGATTATCAGTTTAAAAATTGTTTAAACCAAAATGAAGTTCTTTAAAAAAAGTATTCCAAAGGCTAAGCTACAAATGGAAAGGTGGGGTGTTGAAATAGGACAAATCAAACTGCAGTCACCACCCTTCTGGTAAACTGGGTCATTTCCTTCTATGTTGACCATTCACAAAGGTCAGGTCCTCTAGGCCTACATTTAGCCCACACTTAACTCCCATCTGTGGAATTTGTACTGTTTGCTTACACCTTTACCTATATAGAGAACCCCCTGGTATATTTGATTTAACCAAGACCCCACATCAAATTGCCCACATACACTTTTTTTTTTTTTAAACCAGTCTCTTTAACTGCTTTAAAGGGAAAGGTGTTTCCTTTTGAATTATAATTGGTTAATGATCAAGTACATAATTTAGGATTATTGATTTTTTTTACATATTGTATTGGGTATTGACTCACCCATTGATGAGCTCTACTCATCCCTAGCAGACACCATCAACAAGCTTGATACCCTAATATGATTGAGTGAAGATAAGAAAGAAGAAGACATATTGTATTAATTTAACCAACTATAGATAACAAGAAAATAAGACCTAATCCAAATTTTATAGTGTGTGACATTTCAGTAACAGCATTGTTACCATCATCAGACAAAAGAATAAATACATTTTTATTTTTTTTATTCATTTATTTAGTCTTTTGTCTGATGATGGTAACAATGCTGTAGCTGAAACGTCACACACTATTAAATTATTTGAATTAGGTCTTATTTTCTTATCTTCACTCAATCATATTAAGGTATCAAGCTTGTAGAGCTTGTTGATGGTGTCTGCTAGGGATGAGTAGAGCTCATCAATGAATGAGTCAATACCCAATACAATATGTAAAAAAAAAATAGAATAAAAGTGAAATTGTATTGGGTTTAAGTTGATAAATTAAGAAAAAAAGCCATCTCCTGATTGTGCAACAGAAAGTTGCTGATGGCTTGTGTTTTATCTGTTGAAATAAATATCAATTAATTATTGATTTTTAATTATTCCAGAATTGGCCAAAATACCCTTTCTTGATTATTCAAGAAAAGCTAACCACATACGCCTTTACTTTTTTTCTTAAATTAATACAGTTAAAACAATCCATTTCTTTTCATTAGTGCATTTTCAAGCTTTTTGGGCATTTCAGCCCTTATACAAGAGTACAAAAACGAATATAGTGTTTATTTATCTGTTTTTGTACTCCTGTAGAAGGGCAGAAATTCCCAGTTTGAGAAGCCACAAATAAAATTAAAAAAAAAAAACTCATCTCCAGAAAAACCTGTTGTATTATTTTAATTTATATCAAGGAGTTTCAAATTTATTGTACAAATTGATAGAGTAGAACCTCCATGAGAAGACACCTCTCTACAAAGGAGAGTTTTCATCACCAAAATGTCCATTTTCTTACTCATTAACAACACTCCATTAAGAGGACACTTGATTTGCACAAACTAATTCCATTTGCACGTTACCCAAATAGCATATTGCAACTCCCACATGTTTAGCCTCAATGTTTACTTGGGATATGGTCAGTTTTGACACAGCACATATAATGTGAAAAAAATAGTACAAATGTGATATTGTACTGGGATATAGTTTATAAATTAAGAAAAAGCATATCCTTATTGTGCAACTGATATTTGCTAATGGCTTGCATCATCTTTCGAAATAAATATCAACTATTCATTGATTTTTAATTATTCCAGAATTGGTCAAATACCCATTCTTGATTAATCAAAAAAAGCTAACCACATGCATGTTTTGGACTGTTGACCGTCAGCGTGGTGCAATATACATAACATATATGTTGACATACGTTAGTATATCCATGCCCGTTGAAGAACCGGAAGGTTCGAAAGGTCACAATAAATCTAAAAAGAATCCTTATATACATATAGTTTGGGTATTTTTAACAGCACATCATCCTGTTAAAGTAAGAGCAGATAACTTTCTTCCTAATATATACATGTGATAACAACACTGAAATGTATTGATATAAGGTACAATTTAGTTTATAGATTATAAACACCAAATAAAGTGGCATTTCTGTAACAGTTACTATTACAATACTATTCTGTAACTGAAATATCATACACTAATTGGTGTTATTACCTTGTGTTTATAATCCAAATTGTACCTTATCATTTTTGATATGACTTCAATGAACTGAAATGTCCATTGTTTTGGATATCAATTTATAATCTCATATATCACACATTCTTGCAATAGCCAAGTTAAATAATTTTTACTGTTCCCATGTACCATTGGTTGGCTTCTTGTTGACACACAATAATATGAAGAGAGCCCTAAAATTTAAAAAGTGTATTGAGATTGATTTTTTAAAATAAATTTTTCTGCAACTTCCATTTCTTCTAATAAGCATTGGTGTTACCTTTCCATGAACACATCTTATTATAAAATCTCTTTTATATTCTCCTCAACATTTTTTTTTTTTACTGTTCAGTCCATTGAAAAATTATTGAAAATGATGCAATATAGATTTAATAAGTTCCCCAAATGGTACCTATAGACAATGCAGCAACATTTTTTTTTTTAGCAAAGGGAAACAAGACCAAATCCTAATAGTTGACATTTTGGTAAACATTGTTATTATCAGACAACACATAGTAACAATTAGGTTACTGAAACAATAGCAGATTTATTTGGATTTGATCTTATTGCCTTGTCTTTCTAGTCTATAATCCAAATTTTATCAAATAATTTAACATAAGGAATTACATAAGCTTTTGGAGATGACCAGTGTCGGCTAAATATTATAATGCTATTACAGTAGAACCCCTCTCTGTAAAGGACTACACCATGTCCTTTAGAGAGAGGTGTCCTCTTACTGGAGAGTTGCTAATTAATAATGCTAATTCATTTTGGAAAAGAAAACTCCTCCCAAAAGATTCTGCAATTACTTTTAATGAAAAAGGTAACCATATCTCCTTTGCAATTTAAGCAATGGAATTCTCACAATCATGACTTGAGAAATGTGTTATATAAAGGTTTTTAGTATATTCAAAGCTTATTAATTTCATATCTAATCCAAATTGAGCACATTGTGAGCTAGTATTTTGAATGGCTAACTCGACAAATGTTTCAATTTGGATTATAGATCAGTGAAATATCGCACACTATTTATTTAGATTTGGTCTTAATACCTTTTATTATATGTTCGCATGGAGAGTCTTTACTTACTATTAATTTTTTCTCCAGCCTTTCAGAAATTCTGAAAACCTTGCAAAAACATTTGAATCTGAAACAATCTGTTAGAAGGTGGGAAATAAAAAAAAACTTCCATCAGGTATTAAGACTTTTATTTGGAACCATCTTTTTTTTTTTTTTTTAAATCCATTTGATAAATCCTAAATGTCCAAAATTAACTTTTTTTTCTTATATATATAAAAAAAAATTGATAACTGGCAGCTTTACAAAAAAAAAAATAAAATAAAGTGATAGGACATATAGGATTATAGGGCGAGGGTTTGGCAAGAAGTCCTGAAAGAGATTATATAAAATGGTTCGACGGCCATTTGCAATAAGCGCAAATGACTCATCACCTTTCTGTTGAGACGGAGGAAGGGAGGGGAAAAAACTCCGAAAAAAAGTTTTCTTTTTCATAAAGAAATATAATAAAAACAAGGTAACAAAAAAAAATTTTTTTTTTTTATAGTTTACAAAATTATAAATTACAAAGACACACTTGACTAAGGAGGCAGTGCAGAATGAGTTTAGAAGCACTTGCGATGGACAATGCTGGGTCCGGACTCATCGTACTCCTGCTTGGAGATCCACATTTGCTGGAAGGTGGACAGGGATGCCAGAATGGACCCTCCAATCCAGACTGAGTACTTCCTCTCAGGAGGAGCAATGATCTTGATCTTCATGGTGCTGGGAGCCAGGGCAGTAATTTCCTTCTGCATCCGGTCGGCAATGCCTGGGTACATGGTGGTGCCACCAGACAGCACGGTGTTGGCATACAGGTCCTTCCTGATGTCCACATCGCACTTCATGATGGAGTTGTAGGTGGTCTCATGGATACCGCAGGATTCCATTCCCAAGAAGGATGGCTGGAAGAGGGCCTCTGGGCAGCGGAACCGCTCATTGCCAATGGTGATGACCTGTCCATCGGGAAGTTCGTAGGACTTCTCAAGGGATGAGGAGGAGGCAGCGGTGGCCATCTCCTGTTCAAAGTCCAGGGCAACATAGCACAGCTTCTCCTTGATGTCTCGCACAATTTCCCTCTCAGCTGCACAACATAAATTTTGTTAGATCACAAGTTATACTTTTTACTAAAACAAGTTATACTATTCCTAAAGGATATCTTATTATCTTTTTGTTGTTAGTGTCCATCACAGTGCAGCTCTAGTAACTTTTGACCCATTTCAACCAGATCATTGAGATAATTCTTCTCTTCCTTCAGTTTTCCCCCCAAGTATCTTGCCACAGTAAATTTCAAGATCCCACCTAACTTTAAGAGAAACTAGACAGGCTGGGTTACTGAGGCATCAAAAGCTAACAACTAGGATACCCAACTATCAAGACATTCTTCACAGAGCTTCTATCAAACTGGGGGAAGCTCTGCAAAGACAGAAGCTCTTGTTTGAACGACTGAGAATCAACTCACCAGTGGTGGTGAAAGAGTAACCGCGCTCCGTCAGGATCTTCATGAGGTAGTCTGTAAGGTCCCGTCCGGCCAGGTCCAACCTGAGGATTGCATGGGGCAGAGCGTAGCCCTCATAGATGGGCACAGTGTGGGAGACACCATCTCCAGAGTCCAGCACGATACCAGTGGTACGACCAGAGGCATACAGAGACAGGACAGCCTGGATGGCCACATACATGGCTGGGGTGTTGAAGGTCTCAAACATGATCTGAGTCATCTTCTCCCTGTTGGCCTTAGGGTTGAGGGGAGCCTCTGTCAGCAGAACGGGGTGTTCCTCGGGGGCAACTCTCAACTCATTGTAGAAGGTGTGGTGCCAGATCTTTTCCATGTCATCCCAGTTGGTGACAATACCATGCTCAATGGGGTACTTGAGGGTCAGGATACCTCTCTTGCTCTGGGCTTCGTCACCGACATAGCTGTCCTTCTGGCCCATGCCCACCATTACACCCTGCACAACACAACAGTTTTAACTTTCACAAGCCAGAGTCTGCAAATGAAAATAAATAAAAGCTAATCATTATAAAATTAAGACAAGCTTATAAATAGATATGGGGTAATTCTGAGGAAAAGAAAATTTTTCTTATACATATAACCATTCAAGTTTCAAACCCCACAGAGTAGATGTTTAGATCATATGGGAGAAATGGTTATGAATATCATTGATTGTTGATCTAGACAATTTCAGAAAAAAAGTCTGACAGTATCTAGTAAAAGTGTACACAATAAAAGTTGGTAACCTTAAAAATTTACCATCATATTTTCTCTTATATGTAGCAAAAAGTACATGAATGTTTTTCAAAAAGCATCAAAAGCTAATTTCTACAACTCCAATTGTGATATGAATAAATATAATTGAAGAGGCATGGCTAATCAATAGTAAACCCCCTATCCTATAGTTAAATCTATCGATATATAAATATCTTGGTTATCCTTTTCTAATTGCCCTTGTGAATATATACTCGCAAAGAAAAACAAATCATATGGGAGAGTTAACCTAATCAAACAATGGTAAATATCAAATATATAGCTTTGTTTGAATTATATTTTTAGAAAGGCATCAATACATTATCAGCAACATTTACTAACTATAAAATCAATGACAAAAATACATTTTAAATTAATGCTATCTGTATTCAAAATTATAAACTATTTTAGTATGTATGCTTTTTAAAATAATTTACAATTCAAAATAATTTGCCATTTTAATCTCCAATCTTGCATGATGTCAAAGTCTGCTATCCCCAAATGTTGATGTCTCAAGTCAAACATTCAAATATTTGTAAATGATAAGTCGGCCCCCTTTTGACCTGTTTTTAAAGATTAGCCTAGCTTTGACCAATGTCCACCCAACCTCCTAGATTATTTTTCTTAACAAGAAAATTTTTATAAATATTAGAGGCACTTTGAAAAAATACTGGTAAAATAAGATAGTAAAATGATTAAAAATATACAGTGCAACTAGGAACAAAGTAAAATACAAGAATTTCTACTAATGTTCACAATTAATCGTATGCTTTATATACTAATCCTTGTTTATTACTAAATTTATTATTAATAATCCATAAGATATGATTTTAAAGGGATATAAAAATGTTCTAGACTGTTTTCAAATTGCCATTATTAAAAAATGTTTCTCTTTAAAAATATTATTTTTAGGTTATAAAAATTGACATTTAAAAAAAAATCCTTTGGTCATTTATCTTAAGCAACTTCATGGTGTTATCTAATCTTTAATACATCAGCATGATTTTAAAAATATATATATATTAAGGATATTTATAAATACATTACCTCTAAAAGTATAAATTACTAAAAACAGGTGTCCAAAAATGTTTTTCTTTACAAAAACTTTATAAAATCGGCCTGCATTTTTAGGCACAAATGTTGATAAAGTTGCAAATTTAAAATATTCAACCATTTTGATAAATTAAATTGCAATTAGAATAAAATAAATATTTATGTGCAATTGATAAACTTTTTGCAAATAAAAATTTTAAAACTAGTAAATTTAGCAAATCATAACGATAATATATTTTAAAATGTATTAGTTAAAATTGTAAAATGCATATAAACATAAGAACATTTGTTAATATCTGCTTATATGGTAAAAACAGAAGACTATTTCCTTATCGATCGACGTACGCTGACGTCAGCTACGCCTTTTTGACCAAATATGGACATCTCTTGCCAAGTGTAGATCACGTGGCGTCGCCATTTTTTTTTTTCTCCGGTGGGCGATGCCGGTATTTCTATATTTTACTAAAAGTACGTGTAGATAGTTAAATATATAATTTTATATGACTTACCTGATGCCTTGGGCGACCAACAATTGAGGGAAACACAGCCCTGGGTGCATCATCACCAGCAAAACCAGCTTTGCACATTCCGGATCCATTGTCAACAACAAGGGCGGCAACTTCGTCGTCACACATGATGCTTGTTTTTTAGTAGTTAATATAGGAACCTGAAACAATAAAATACGTAAGAATTACAGACGACAAAACACTAAAAATGATCACCTAAAAGAGAATATGGTTTTAGGGCTACTAACCAAAGTAGTAAATGATCAACAACGATCGCCTAAATCAGAGTGAACTATAGTACTATAGTATAAAATAGTACTATATCAGTTTTTAAGAGCTCGGAAAATTATCATGACTTTCTATATGAAAATGTAAAAATACTTTATAATATTCTTCTCTGTGTGAAAAGTAGAAAAAAAAATTAAAACTTCTTTCTAAAATTAGCGAAAATATTATAAAGAAGTAAAAATTTTACGTTTTAAAACTTTTACAAATATAATCTATTAGAAAATATTAATATGAATATATTAACTATAATATAAATGCAAAATTTTTTACTATATTTTAAAAAATATATATATATTTTTTAAATTACTATATATAAACTGTTGTTTTAAAATAATAAATCAATAATACAAAATGAGAGAGAGAAAAAAATGTTTAAATCTTTTTCAAAGTTATAGGTGTAGGGTTGTACTCACGAGATACGTCTAAACTGCTCAAAGGCCCGCAATGGAATAGTCCAAAACCGAAAGACCGATGCTTTTATGGTAGCCTTGGAGAAGGGCAGGAAGTGCTCAAAACTTTACCATATATGGAAGAGCGCCGGAACGGAAGTGGGCATCGACTCGAACGTTGATTGGTCGGCATGGAGCCGGCTTCAGCGAACGCCGGTTGGACTGGCCAATCAGCGTTGCTGCTCAAACACATGACCATATTTGGAAAACTAGTGACGTCGTGGCAAGGGGGGGATGAAATGGGGGGGATTGTTTGAAGTAGGGTCAGTGTTACGCCGCGCTGTCTAGCCCCTACCAGTTTCCATCTTTTTTTTTCTTCTCATCTCATCAACCACCTGTTTACAATTTTGAACCTTCAATTTATAACGATCCCCTTTTTTTTATTATTGATTAGTTTGTCTAATACAGATTTATGTAGCTTGTTATTATCCATTAGAGAAAGAGAGAGAGAAAAAAAAGCTAATTGGAAGAAATGAACGTTTTTTTTTAAAGCTTTTTCATTTAGCATTTATGTTTTTAATTTCGTTTGCTATCTTTTAGTAACACATATTTTAAACAGATTCAACCTCTTTGTTTACAATATATAAGTAGGAATTGAAAACAATAGCTTTGCATTCGGACATTTTAAAAAAGTTTTGCGATATTTCCTTTGAAATAAGGTGATAATGGCAAAGACATATTACCTAAATTAAGAAATATAAGGGGGAAGAAGTCCGACCGTACTTCTCCGCAGTTTTTCATTGGATTCTTGGAATATTTGACTAAATTTTGGTTCAAGATGACTAACGTGGCAACGGTAGCTATTTTCCAATGAAGATTAAAACAAGAAATATAAAGAGTTCTTTTAGTGGTACGCTAACCTTGACGTATGCACGATGGAATCTGTGGCCACTGGACATGTATCGGACTTAAAGGTTGTTGTTGGGTTCTGTGCTGCCTGGAGTATAGGAGCTCTATCTATGCTTCCTTCTTCAGTGAATCTGTATAAGACCGGTGGTCTTAATAAAGCTGTGTGTGTGAAATATATAGAGTTAAGAAAGTATTCCCCTTTGATAATATCAATTTTTTAGACAGTACCACCATTTTCAAATATATATTTAGACTTACAATCTAGGCAATGTACTGAAGGTTAAGGTCGAATGTACTAAATGCATTTGAAAAGTCAATGTTTTAATTCTAAGAAAAATTACTTCATTAAAATCAGATAACCAATTAAGTGTGTGTTTTAACCTATCCATGGTATATACCTTTTTATTTATTTATTATTACAAACGGGAAAAATTACAAAAGAAAACATGTAAATAAGTAGTTTATTGACTGAACGTTTCAGTCGCGCATCTCTTGTTTCCCTCAAAATAACAGCAAAAGTAATGATTTCAAACAACAACAACAAAAGGCTTTATAAAGACCTTTTGGTCTTATACAGATTCTCCAAGTAGATGAGGGTATATACAGAAATATAACAGTAATAGTAACAATAATCAGCAATGTTATTTACAATGTATCAAATAAGGGGGGAAGAAAGAAAGAAAGGGCTTGGCATAAACTTATATACAAACAATCGAGAACAAGAAGTTCCTTTTCTTAAAAAAACAATAATTTGTAGTATAATGGTAACAAAGCCTATCAACACCAATTTTAAACTTTACAGTTGAGTCTCCAATAAAAAAGACCATAATCTAAAAAACATAGCTAAACACACGGTCTCTCCTGGAGGTAGCCTCTCATCAGACACTTTGTCATGTCAGGCCAAGTTATGAGGAGTCTTTTAACCCAAATATAATCTCTAATAAGAGACAACCTCCAGAAGATACGAAGTTTATCCGTGTTTTTAGACTGTGGTCTCTCAATTAGAGATTCTACTGTACCTTTAACTCTGCCATTACCGTTCCGGATAAAAAAAGAAGAAGAGAGGTAGCTGTAACAAGTTCGCTAAAAAAAAACTAGGTTCAGCTGACTTGGCAAATAGTAAGGACTGTAAGGACTTCTGTAGAACACAGGATGACCTGTATTCCAAGAGCACGTGTCATCTGTTCCTCATGTCAGAGGCAGTTATTCAATATTGGAGCTAATTCAGTACGTTACTGAGAAATGCTTCAAATCTTAACAACTAAAACATACAAAGTTATATATAGATATACATTTTTTTTTTAAATATTTATAAAGAATTTCATACAGAAATTCAATAGAAAACATTCAATTAAATAAGGTATAGCTTAATACATAAAAAAATAATATATAAAGGACTTCTCTAATAATGTATTCGAAGCTCCATATATAATATAAAAGGGCTCTGCCACCTAATAAGTGCAAAATTAAACTGATTTTATACATTCGCTGGAACCTCATAGCAGTCACTACAGTATAAAAAAGTTAAAGCTTTATAACCTTTTGATTTTTACAGTCCTGCTCTAAGTTTATTTGCGTGCGAAGTATTGTCAAGAAATATACTTTTTATAGTAAATTAAAATAAATATTTAATGTGTGTGTGATGTGCGCTTTGTTTTAATCTAGCAACGCTGAGAAATCAGACGACGCTATTACTTTGCCTTATTTCCCAGTAAACAAGTAAAAAATAAATGTTTAACTCGAATTTTTATAATATAATTGTATACTTTTGTATTTCCTTATTAAAATTTAGGCGTATATATATAATATTATAGATATTTTAAAATAAATATAAATTATTATTAATTAAAATATAATAGCTGTTAATTATATATTAGGTAAAATTGTTAATGCAGGCAAACATTTAATATTTCTTCTCATATCTTTGATAAGTCAGTAGAATAAGGTCTTTACACACACACTTGAAAAATATTTTTTTACAATAACTAAAAATGTTGACTATCTTTCTAAAACTAGAAATAATTTATTTATATATTTTTTGAAACTATATACATAGAATAGTTTTAAACATTTACGCGCAAATATCCACATAGCGTGTGTTTTGTTATAAATAAATAAAATCTAAAAACGTTTTAAAATACACTAATTGCTAAATTTAAACATAATTTCTATATAATATCTGTTCGTAAGCATTATAATTTATTATTACTCTTTCGCTACCATTTTTGGAGGCTAAATACCTCTTCATCTTTCATATTTGACAATTTAAACAATTTTATTGACTTTTATTTAAAAATTTATTGCTAGATATTCACAAAAGAGAAGCCAATTAATGGCGATAATAATAATAATAATACCTCTTCATCTCCAATATTTGACAATTTAAACAATTTTATTGACTTTTATTTCATCTTTTATTGCAAAGTATTCACAAGAAGCCAACCAAAATGGCGATAATAATATTGTATATAAAATATCAGTTGTATATGAGAAATGGTGAGTAAATTCCTATTTCATGACACACTGGTAATTTAGGAAAGGTTGCGAAACGATGTGTGTGACTAGATTATATCGAGGGAACATATTTAGAGTGAAGTCACATCAGCAAGTGACGTGCGCAGGTTGTAAATATTGATAACGCCATGTCTGGCCTCTGACGCCAAATTGATAAGATTTTTTCTCTTATCATTTTAGTAGCTTCCATCATTTCTCCTCTACCTATAGGCTGGTAGTATTCCTGTCCTCTCAGACCTTCCTTTCTATGTCTAGTCTTATGATGGTATCGTAGGGTCTATCTATTTCTCCTCTACCTATAGTTTGGTGGCTGGTAGTATTCCTGTCCTCTCAGTGCTTCCTTTCTATGGCTAGTATTTTTATGGTATCATAGGGTCTATCTATTTCTCTTCTACCTATAGTTTGGTGGCTGGCAGTATTCCTGTCCTCTCAGAGCTTCCTTTCTATGGCTAGACTTTTGATGGTATCATAGGGTCTATCTATTTCTCCTCTACCTATAGTTTGGTGGCTGGCAGTATTCCTGTCCTTTCAGTGCTTCCTTTCTATGGCTAGTCTTTTGATGGTATCTTAGGGTCTATCTATTTCTCCTCTACCTATAGGCTGGTAGTATTCCTGTTCTCTCAGTGATTCCTTTCTATGGCTAGTCTTTTGATGGTATCTTAGGGTCTATTTCTCTTCTACCTATAGTTTGGTGGCTGGCAGTATTCCTGTCAGAGCTTTCTTTCTATAGCTAGTATTTTGATAACATTATAGGGTCTTCTTCCCAGAAATTGTCCATCAATTCATTCCATTCTCGGCTTTTCATTTCCAAGTCTTCTCTTCCACAGGGTCGAACTAGACCTTCAAACATGCTGGTTTTGTAGCTTATCTGCTCGTAACATTCAGTACAATTTATTTTCGATTTTTTATAATAGTTAAATCCTTTTTTCGATACAAATTTATTATTGATCTTATAATCATAGGGTGAAAGAGCCCCATCTATATTTAAAATTACGAGCGATTTTTTTTTTCAATAAAACCAACACACATTGAACTAATAGAAAAATACAAAGTGTTATACTCAGAAGGAACTGGAGGGAAATCATTAAAATTTGCATGAAAATACACTCATAGACAAAACTTAAGGAAGCTGTACCTTTTAGCATGTATATCGGGATTGAGACAATAACTCCGAAAGATATTACAGTGACCTTTATTGAAGACACACGAGATAACCAATATACACTCATGGACAAAACTTAAGGAAGTTGTACCTTTCAGCATGTATATCGGGATTGAGACAATAACTCTGAAATATATTACAGTGACCTTTATTGTGAAGACACACGAGATAACCAATATACACTCATGGACAAAACTTAAGGAAGTTGTACCTTTCAGCATGTATATCGGGATTGAGACAATAACTCTGAAATATATTACAGTGACCTTTATGGTGAAGACACACGAGATAGCCAAGTGTGTGAACAAAATTGCCTCCGTCTTTCTCAAAAATAAATTAATAAACAGATGACCAGCGACATCAAACTCTTTCCAATTCCTTTAATTTTTTCATGAATGTATGTAAGCTATTACATAGTCCAAATGATTGAAAAATTAAAATAAGCACCTATTTAACTATTTCTAAATGTTGTGTATCTAAAAGCATTCAGTATACGCTACAAGAAAATAAGCTAAATTTCACATGTTTTTGTGTTTGTTTGTTTTCTTCCTTTAGAACTTTCTGGGTGTAAAACATTCTATTTACACAGGCAGATATATATATACAACTCTGTGTATATAACTAGTTTTTAATGAAATCATCATGATACTGGAGGTAGAGAAGAAAAGAAAAATTTTCTAGGAAAATATAACACACTCCATCTCACGGAAGACTGATGTAAAGAGAATTTTCCATTTTTACAGTAAAACAAATCAACAAGACCTATCATGATTTTAATATATCTCCTTTCATTACCTATCATTTCTTTATATGAATGCAAATACTATATACGAGTACTAGTCCCGTTTTGAATGTTTAAAGCTTTCGTTCTTCGGTGAAAAATGATTTGCATAAGACGAAAGGTCTTTAAAAAATGCATATATAGCATATGTAAATGCTCGTATTTTTTTATTATTTTATATTTTATCTTTTTTTTTGCTTTCCTTGAACTTATCATACCAAGCCGGTTATGAGACTAAGGGTCTTAAATAGGTTTTCCTGTCTATATAATCGACATTATTATCATTAGATGTAAAAAATCGGTTTTACGTTTCAGAATTCTTTTCCTTTTTGCATATTCCGTGACGAATCCGTGTATAATATGACTATATATAGGTCTTAATAAAGACGTGTAGGTAGGTATATTGGAGGCCATCTTGGAACACCATTTCTCCCCCCCCCAAACATCTCCTTCTTGCAAAACTCCATTAGGCTTGCAAGCCATGCTGCTCTACTTAGATAACACCACAGACACTCATCTGAGGAGTCTCTTGATTATGCAAATCTACCTGCACGTTCTTTTGGTCTCTTAGATACTAGTGGGGGGATTGTTATATATAGGTTTTTTTCCTTGAGGTGGAAAATGGAAGCTATCGTGGGAGTTTCTCCTTTTAAATGAGAGGCAAACTTTTTTTTTGTTTAAGTTTTTTATATTTTATTTCAATCAACACCTTTAATCTTATATACACGCACGCACAAAAAGTTATATATAGAAGATCTATAATTCAATTAATTAATTAATTCTTTTATTAAGACCTTTAGTCTTATATATAGATTCTTCTAGTAGACACAGATAAAGAGTGGGGGGGGAAATAGAGGGAGGTTTAAATTTGAATTTACAAAGTTATATGAAAAAAATATGCCATTTGATATTATATATACTACTCATGGACAAAATTTAGGAAGTGGAAAGTCTTTAATGTCGCCGGTCGTCTATTTTTTATTTTTAAGGAAACAGGAAATTTGGTTCACACTTGGTTCTCTCGTGTGTCTTCAATAAAAGTCGTTGTAATATCTTTCAGATTTATTGTCTGAATCCCGATATAAATGCTAAAAAGTACAACTTCCTTAGGTTTTGTCTCCTTGAGTGTATGTCTAAAAAAACTTTTAAAATAATATTTTATGTCAATAGTTTCGAATACATTGCGTGTAGGATTGCGAGAGGATGATAATCAGGTGTAATTTTGAAAATTTGAAAAAATATACACTCATGAACAAAACTTAAGGAAGTTATACCTTTTAACATGTATATCGGGATTCATACAATAACTCTGAAAGATATTACAGTAACCTTTATTAAAGACACACGAGATAACCAAGTGTGAACAAAATTTACTCTGTCTCCTTAAAAAAATAAATATATAAATAGACGACCGGCGAAATCAAAAACTTTCCACTTTCATAAGTCTTGTCCATGAGTGTATATGTAAAAGTTGGATAGGTTAAATTTCATCAATCACTAAAAGAAAGATGAAGCATGTTAAGTAGTCAGTGTCTTTGATGATGAGCCTTCCAAGCCATTTGACCATCTCAATCTCCAGAGAGCCACAACACCATTGCATTGTTAACATATAGCAAACATGAAAGGAGGTCGCCATGTTTGATGTTCTACTTAAGACTTAACTCCTTTTGCTATTTACTCTCCCCAACAAAAAAACAAATTTACGTTGAGAACTTCTTTTTCCATCACACTCTATTCTCTAACAATGGGTACAATTGGTAATTGGGTAAAAATAAAACATTTAATTAATGGAAACCACTTTTTATAAAGGGAACTTGTGTGGGCAGCAATAATTATTGGGCCTATACAATTGTCCTAGAGTATTACACAGTGGGTTGTACTTGCGACGGGATATTCTTTATTTTAAATTATTACTAGCGGATATACCCGGCTTCGCCCGGGTTTTACCCGAGTAAAGGTTTGTCTAACGAACATTTGTTAAAACAATTCTCTATAAACTTATAAAAAAATAATAGATATATTTTGATAATTTGAAACTCGTAAATTTGAATCTCTCGATAAAGTGAACATTTTTTCCCGGTCCCTTGAAAAATACTCGATAAGTTGAATAAAATCAATATTAATTGGTTCCCTCGGTAATTGGAAGTTAAAGAGGAATAGTATCTTGGCTTGGAATTGTATCATTATTCTTGTCTCAAATAAATTGCCGTGTCATCCTGAATTTTGTCTTTCCTAATTTTCTACATTACAAAATCATCGTATCTTCATGATAATATTTAGAGCAGATTGTTGAATTATAACAGATAAATTAGAATATTTATCTTGATTATTTTTAGGCGAAAAGTTATTTCAAAAATTTTATTTGCTAGAAACCTTCCCAGTACTATACTAAATAACTTCCCAAAGTTCCATGGCGTTCCAATGAGTGGTTTGGTCAGGCATAAAGGACATACACACACATAAATTCATTTATATATATATATAGATTATCCCTAGTACACGTGGTAGAGGCCATGATAATCATGGTGGGTAGAAGTTGACGACTGCTTTTACTGTAAGTGCACCACATGTCTATACAAGTAGAAAGTGCAGTTCGACTTTTGCACTTGAAAAAAAGAAATTCGAATATGCAAAGTTATATGGGAAATATGTAGATAGAGAAAACTATAATTATTTTGGTGTAATATTATATATATAGGTTCTATAGGTATATATAATATCCTGTTCTATTTTTACATATTTACATATCCCCCTAAGTTATGGGAGAGTTTAAAGGAAGAGATGCCTATTTTGGTGCATGAATACAATCCTACGTAACATTATGTATGTTACAGTACTAACATTGGTACAATAGAACCTTCACGAGAGGACTCTCTCTCTCTAAAAAAAAAAAAGCAGTTTTTATCTCCAAAATTACTATTTTTATTATTTATAAACTCTCTGGTAAGAGGACACCTCTCCCTAAAGGACACTCTGTAACTAGGTGTTGTCCTTTACAGAGAGATAGTTCTACTGTAGCAACTCTCCAGTAAGAGGACACCTCTCCCTAAAGGACTCTCTGTAACTAGGTGTTGTCCTTTACAGAGAGGTAGTTATACTGTAGCAACTCTCCAGTAAGAGGACAACTCTCTATAAAAGACACTTTGGCTCTGTAGGTAGTTCTACTGGACCAGATTTCAATGTCCACACAGTAAGAATTTATCAATTTACATAAGTCAGACGTTTACGGCTTCTATTATCAATTCAGGGTGGAATTATAGAGGTCACTAGGTGCTACTGAAGAAGAATTTTTATTATTATCCCAGACATGGCAACGCATATTAATGATAGAGGGGAGGGATTCAGAAAAAAATGGATTCAGTGAATATTGAAGAGCTTCAAAATTCTGAGATTACTCTGTTTACATTATCAGAAGTCTTGATGAAAATATTATTTAAGACATTAACACCAGTCGAATAAACGAAAGTTTTGAAATTTCCTTAAACGATCGACTACTAAAGAAATTTTCGGATTTTTATTTTTCTCAAACACTTCGATAAATTGTTGAGATGTGTATAGAGATTTGTCTCTTTAAAATAAGAAAATAATTATAACTAATAATATTGCTATTTTTATTTATTTATTACAAAACACACGCTATAAGTGAATAACCTTTTTGTTTATATTGAATTTTCTGGAGAATTAGTCCAAAGGCTGAAGTCCCTCCTCAAATACGGATCTTCCAAGATGATCAATCCATAGCTATTGTTGTCAAGTGGAAGTAAAAACTTGATGTTGTCTTTGTTTCTTTCTTCAGTTGTTCCACAGATCTAGTACGGGATCATTCCTCTTATTTATTTATTACAAAAACCCCACGCTATATCCTATGTGAATATTTGTGTGTAAATGTTTAAACTATTTTATATACATAGTTTCAAAACATATTTACAAATTATTTATAGTTTTAGAGAGAGAGAGAGAAAGAGAGTGAAATTTATTTAAATTTACATTTTAGAACACAATATTTATATACACACATATAAAGATTTATTAAGACCACCGGTCTTATACAGATTCACCACAGGAAGAAAGTAATCATAGATGGAGCTCCTATACTCCAGGCAGCGCAGCACAATATTTATACCGCTGGGAGGGTTCACCACTGATGAGCCAGGCCCTCCCATTAATCTTTCCATTGCAGTAAGGGCAGTAGAAATTGTTTTATTTTTAAAAAGAACCATACGGGTCTATATTATAGTTTCCAAATTTATATAAAAAAAGAAAGAAATAATAATGTTATTTTCTTTATAGATGGCTTGTTTTGTGTTTTTGTAAATAACACACACACTGAACAGCCTCAAACTACAGGCAAAGTCAGACTTTCACCAAAGTGTGCCTGGATCATGGTGCCATGATCAACGAAAGCTGCACCCCTACATCCCATTCCATGAGATAATGGACCTTTGGGAGAGACAATTGACAATTAAAACAACTTTTATTGACATCTTGTCAATATTTACACTCAAAGAGAGTTATAATAGTAAAATAATATAATAATAAATTGGAAAATTAAGATATGTACAAAAAGTTATATAATAGAGGATGAGGGGAGGCATCCTCGGCGTGCGAGTGTTCTCCTCCAGGTGATGAGCGGGTCCTCCACGCCACCGAGCCCAACCTGAACAAAGTGGCGGTAGATCCGTAACTTTGCCGACGCGAGGATGGTCAGGGACCTTTGGGAGAGGCCACTGCTTATCATAAAACAGCTTGAGGAGCATGAACTCATGGAATTTGTGTAATCTTTACACACGGGGATAAGAAACAACAACACACACTCACGATGTATATACAATTCAGAACAACCACAGTCACATCAAACAATGATTTATTTATTTCAGTGATTTGCTCTCACCTTCCTCAGGATCATCTTCCAATTAACAAATGATCTTCGGTAAGCCACAATTTAGATTATAGATTATAAACACAAGGTAATAAGACCAAATCCAAATAAATAGTGTGTGACGTTTTGGTTACAAGTAACCAAACAGGGCTCTGACACACTTATAAGTTCAAAAGTCGAACTGCACTTTTTAGATGTGTAGATATGGGGTGCTCTTACAGTAAAATCAGTAGCTAACTACCCACCATGATTATCATGACTTGTACTATAGATTCCCTAAACACCACTATGCTGACTTCCATAGTAAATGCAGGGTATATAAGAAAATCAATCCCCACACATACACACATATAGCTTTATTAAGACCACTGGTCTTATACAGATTCACCACAGGAAAGAAGCATAGATGGATTTCCTATACTCCAAGCAGCACAGAACCCAAAAGAAAACTAATCCAATACAATAGTAAAGCAGTCTGGAGTTCAATTTGGTGAAACTGCTGAGAGGGTTCTTTACTAATGAGCTAAGCCCTCTCATTCAACAAACTTTTAACATTGCAGTAAGGTTTGTATAGATAATATTTGATATATGAAAATAATCACAATGCCAAAAATAAGTATTACAAATTTTATCGATATATGGCAATTAAATTTTTAAATGTACTATGTATATATTTGGGATGATTAAAAAAAAACAACATTTTGTTTTGTGAAGGTAAACAGAGATATACGGATCTAGACGGAGCGAGGACGCCAGCCAAAGATGGATACAACGCCAACCCCGCCAGATATGGAGTCCACCGCTCCGGATTTGGTGAGGAATGGGAAAGTCCTTGCGACACTGCCTGTCGTTTTTTTTAGTGTCTCCGGGCCTAAGTTGATATTCACGGGATTGACACGTGGGCTGTACGTTGATAAAATGTCATATGCATCTTTAGGTCCATTCCTCCATTTTTACACGAAGAATAATCGAAAAAGTATTTCTTAAAATAAAGACAGGAGGTTATTGAAAGAAACGAATCTCATTTTATTGATAAAAAAGGTGCATAAAGCTTTCGAGAAAGACATCTTTCTATAGGCTATAGAGATATAACGCTAACAAGACAGAGATGTATAGTACCTTATGCAAATAGATATGTAAATAGATCGTTGGGCGAAGCGTATATATTTTTATTGATGGAAAAGATGCAAGGTTTCGAGCATGACGCTCTTATACTGGATATAGAGATATAACGCTACCTCATGTTTATAAGACCTTATGCAAATAGACTGCTATTTGCATAACGTCTTATAAATCACAATCTTTTTAGCGTTATACCTCTATAGTCTGTAGAAGAGCATCGCGCTCGAAAGCTTGCATCTTTTATATCAATAAAAATATATACGCTTCGCTCTGCGACCTATTTGCATAAGGTATTATACATCTCAGTTTTGTTAGCGTTATATCACTATAGCTAGTAGAAGAGCGTTGTGCTATAGAAACCTTATATATTTTCTATCAATAAAAAGATATATCCTTCATTCAACCACCTATTTGCATATCTATTTGCATAAGGTATCATACATCTCTGTCTTTTTAACGTTATATCTCTATAGTCTGTAGAAAGGCTTCGTGATCGAAAGCTTTATGCTTATTTTATAATAATAAAAATATATATATACTGCCTTTATTTTACATCCCTTAATGCCTCCTCCACATATGTAAATAGCGTTGAACACGCCACCATCTCACACTATATGTAAATAGGGCAATAGCACGCCATCTATATACACGAAATGAAACTATTATGTTCGAATTATCATTATTTTTTAATGAAACAAACTTCTTACTGTCGTTAAGTTCTTCGAAGTTTCCTCAATGCTTATTTGCATAATTTGATTAAATACCATAGCCAGGATTCCACCCTACAGTGTGGAAATATATAAGTAGAATCGTCCAATACAACAGTAGAGCTCTAAGATCTGGTGTGGTAGATTAAATTGCCGAAACCACTGGGAAGGTTCACTACTGATGAGCCAAACCCTCCCAATATTTTTTTTTTACATCGCAGTAAGTTTTTTTTATTCGCAAAAGAAAATGTATGCTTAATGGTTATACTACACTTGGGTTCCTTACTACACTCATAGACAAAACTTAAGGAAGTTGTACCTTTTAGCATGTATAACGGAACAACAACTCTGGAAGATATTACAGTGACCTTTATTGAGGACACACGAGATAACCAAGTGTGAACAAAATTTACTCTGTCTCCTTCAAAAAAATAGACGACCGCGGTGACATCAAAGACTTTCTACTTCCTTAAATTTTGTCTATGAGTATATGTCAACATAAGTTAAACCCACTTCTGCTTCCGAATTGGTTTATAGAATTCACTTATGATAAAGTTGGAAAACGGAATAACATCTAGTGGTCTTGTGGTGATATGGTATTTAACGAAACTCTATGGAAAGTATGTAAATGTAGAAATTTCAACGATATATATTTCAGCGCTTTGATATCTTATATCTACAAATACAGATTGTAAATATACACACATGGACAAAATTTAAGGAAGTGGAAAGTCTTTGATGTCGCCGGTCGTCTCTCTATATATTGAAATTTTGTTCACACTTGGTTATCTCGTGTGTCTTCAATAAAGGTCACTGTAATATCTTTCATAGTTATTGTCTGAATCCTGATATACATGCTAAAAGGTACAACTTCCTTAAGTTTTTTCCATGAGTGTAGGTTGGTTATGTCGTGTGTCTTCAATAAAGGTCACTGTAATATCTTTCAAAGTTATTGTCTGAATCCTGATATACATGCTAAAAGGTACAACTTCCTTAAGTTTTTTCCATGAGTGTAGGTTGGTTATGTCGTGTGTCTTCAATAAAGGTCACTGTAATATCTTTCATAGTTATTGTCTGAATCCTGATATACATGCTAAAAGGTACAACTTCCTTAAGTTTTTTCCATGAGTGTAGGTTGGTTATGTCGTGTGTCTTCAATAAAGGTCACTGTAATATCTTTCATAGTTATTGTCTGAATCCTGATATACATGCTAAAAGGTACAACTTCCTTAAGTTTTTTCCATGAGTGTAGGTTGGTTATGTCGTGTGTCTTCAATAAAGGTCACTGTAATATCTTTCATAGTTATTGTCTGAATCCTGATATACATGCTAAAAGGTACAACTTCCTTAAGTTTTTTCCATGAGTGTAGGTTGGTTATGTCGTGTGTCTTCAATAAAGGTCACTGTAATATCTTTCATAGTTATTGTCTGAATCCTGATATACATGCTAAAAGGTACAACTTCCTTAAGTTTTTTCCATGAGTGTAGGTTGGTTATGTCGTGTGTCTTCAATAAAGGTCACTGTAATATCTTTCATAGTTATTGTCTGAATCCTGATATACATGCTAAAAGGTACAACTTCCTTAAGTTTTTTCCATGAGTGTAGGTTGGTTATGTCGTGTGTCTTCAATAAAGGTCACTGTAATATCTTTCATAGTTATTGTCTGAATCCTGATATACATGCTAAAAGGTACAACTTCCTTAAGTTTTTTCCATGAGTGTAGGTTGGTTATGTCGTGTGTCTTCAATAAAGGTCACTGTAATATCTTTCATAGTTATTGTCTGAATCCTGATATACATGCTAAAAGGTACAACTTCCTTAAGTTTTTTCCATGAGTGTAGGTTGGTTATGTCGTGTGTCTTCAATAAAGGTCACTGTAATATCTTTCATAGTTATTGTCTGAATCCTGATATACATGCTAAAAGGTACAACTTCCTTAAGTTTTTTCCATGAGTGTAGGTTGGTTATGTCGTGTGTCTTCAATAAAGGTCACTGTAATATCTTTCATAGTTATTGTCTCAATCCCGATATGCATGCTGAAAGGTACAGCTTCCTTAAGTTTTGTCCATGAGTGTAGATATGTGATGTATACACGGTGTAAAATGGACTTTTCCAACCACGTACTCCAAGAGGCAACGAAACTTTGATTACTACAGCCTTCAGACGTCCTTGACACAGCGAGGTCGTGAGTCGACAACCTAGCAGTCAGCGGAATGTACCAACTTCCGACACAAGCTTTTTTTACAGAAGAACTATCTTACACCATGGTAGTGGTGGTGTCTTGTCCCTTCTCCATGGAAAGGGGGTGCCATTGCCCCATTAGTCAACCACATTTCAGAGTTCCGTTTTAAAACTCTCTATTCAGACATTAACTACATAGCATTATTTACATAGTAGTATTTACATAAGAACAATGGCTATATACATGTAGTAAAGTCAGTTTTACATGAGTCAAAGTTTCAGTTTAGCAAGTAATGATGTATATAGAGACATTGAGAGAGTATAGATTTACAGCATTTTTCAGAGTTCCCTGTTCACGGTTACCGTAGCGGCTCGGGGCTCACGACACCGTACTACAGGGCAGTCCCTTACTTGTGCTGCTTCTCCCGCCATGTAGAGGAGGACTTCTGGGCAGGATCTTACATCACATAAACACACATATGAGATAAATATACAACAAACAACAACAAAAGCCTTTATTGAGGACCTCTCGTCCTATATAGGATTCGCCAGTTTACAGAGTAATTGAAGAGAAGAGAACTAAGAATACAGAGAGAAACCTATAAGTAGTAGGTATAGTGTAGTATTTTCTACACTGTGACTATATACAACAGCAGCAACAAGCCTTTTACTGGGATCAAAGTCCCTTACAGGATTCGTCATTCTAGTCCTGACAAAGATTATTTACATATAATTATTTACATCAATTAGTTTATGTATATAGCTTCCTTTTTTCTTCAGCCGTCTTCCAAAATTTGAACAACGCAAACGCTCCAGCTCTGTTTCTCACCACCTTATTCAACAGGAGCTCCAAAGAGAGTCCCTCAAGGCCTATTTCACTGAGGAGCACTTCTCGTTCATCTTTCAGCCCCATACATGAGAGTATATGGTGATGTAGCCCCGGCTCCATTCTTGTCCCGCAAATCTCGCATGTCCAACCGTCTGTTTTAAATATTCTGGAGCACCGATAGGATTCTCAGTCCTGCAATACACCGTTTGACCCGGTGCGGGAAATCGCTGGACAGATAGGGTTCCGGTAACGGAGTTAAGCAGATGTTTTTATAGCGGGGGTATAGTCTTGAATTTATTATTCTTGTGTGATCCTTTTGCATAGATTGATCTATTGCAGTCCTGATTATATGTAGGGAATTTCTCTTTGTAATGTTCTATAGTCTGTGCAGAAATTCAGCCATTGTAATCCGGTGGTGTTTAAAATATTAACTATACTTCCTGTGAAACCTATATATTTTTTCTTTGCGTTTGAGATTTCCCACAGCTGGGACAAGCAGAGCAGCGGCAATCTAGTTTCACCCATTCCCAGCATTCTCAACCAGAACTTTAAGGTAAGTTTCAAGACTGTAACGCTGAGTGACACTCTTCCCAATTCTATCCTGAGCATGTATCCGGGGGTGTATCTTGGTAGATTTAGATATCTTCGCATAAATGAGTCCTGAATTTGATCAACAATTAATGTATGCTCATTTGCCCAAACAGGTGCCGCGTATAGCAGGGTTGATAGAACCATCGCGTCAAGAAGTTTCATAGAGGATTTAAAAGAGTTCATCTTCGACCTGGTCAGAATAGGCCAGACCGCACCACTGGCAGCGAGAGCTTTACCCTTATAGTATAATGCGGCTTGCTTAAAAGAGTTTGTTAAGGCGAGTGGATATCCTAGATACATGTATCTTTCCGTGACATTCAGTGTTTGTTGTCCCCCAATACCAATTATCGGATTTTGACCGCTTCCCACCATTGCGAAATACCATTATTTTTTATTTGTTTTCGTTCAGCGTTAGCATATTTTCCTCAAAATATTTTCGTATCATATTAATCTTTAACTGCAAATTGTTCTTAGATTCGCCTATCAGTACAATATCATCTGCATATAGTAACAAATGGACATTGAGATAAATACACTGCGTGACATTGAAAATGGAACACCAAGAAATAGTGGCCAGAAAGTGATGAAACTCGGCAGACAGAGAGAGACAGGGACGAACAATAAGTGATCTTTATTTCAAAATGATAGCCATAATACAGAGCGATAACGGCGTCGGCTTAGTAGCAAGTAGGACCACCGCGGACGGCGATGCACGCAGCAACACGTCTAGGTAGAGAGTCAATCAGAGTACGGATGGCGTCCTGAGGGATGGCTCTCCATTCCCCCTCAACCATTTGCCACAGTTCGTCTTCTGAACGCGGCTGTGGCAAGGCATGCAAACGGCGTCCAATGATGTCCCAGACGTGCTCGATTGGTGAGAGATCAGGAGAGTACGGTGGCCAGGGAAGCATCTGTACATCTTGCAGAGCTTGTTGGCTAATGCGAGCAGTGTGCGGTCGGGCGTTATCCTGCTGATAAAGGGCATTGGGTACCCCCTGAAGGTAGGGGAGTGTCACCGGTCGCAGCACATCATCAACGTATCGTTGGGCCGTAATAGTGCCCTGAATACGAAGTAAAGGTGACCTGGAATCATACGCGATTGCGCCCCAAACCATGATTCCACGTTGTCGCACGGTGGGGCGTTCCACAATTGCTGCCGGATTGGACCTTTCTCCACGTCGACGCCACACGCGTACACGGCGACTATCACTGGACAAGCAGAAACGCGACTCATCTGAGAACACGACCCTGTGCCATTCCGTCATCCACGTCTATCTAGCCCGGCACCATTCCAAACGTTGGCGCCTATTCGGTGGGGTCAATGGCAGTCTTCTTAGCGGACGGCATGAGTGCAAGCCATTAGCAACCAATCGACGGGAAATGGTTCTGGTCGAGATGGAATGATCTAGGGTGTCTTGCACATGTTGCAGGATGGCGGTACAAGTGGCTTGTGGGGCCGCCACTGCTTGTCGAAGGATACGCCGATCCACACGTGCTGACGTCACTCTGGTTGCACCGACATTCCTATAAATTGCCACATTTCCTTGTTCCAACCATCTTCTCCACAGTCGGTGCACCGTGGACGCACCAAGGTGTGTATCAGCTGCGATTTGACGTATGGACCAACCTGCCCTTTTCAGTCCGATCACCATGCCCCTCGTAAAAGCGTCTGTCTGCTTGAACTGCCTCCGTTTACGATGATCTGGCATTCTCTGTTATTACACGTGTCTTTTGACACAAGAACAAAATTTCTACAATGATTTTCCTTGAAGAAATAACGACACGAATACTGTCCTTTCTGCAAGTTCCTTCCCTTATATCTTACTCCATGTACGCACGAGAGCTGCGCATTTTACATCATTTGCATAACTCGGTTAGGCGCGTCTACCCTGAAATTTGCATAATTTTCTGGCCACTATTACTATTACTATTTAAGATTAGTACTTCTTATTATAGTCCTATAGTCTCAAACTCTACAAGCTTGATACCTTATTATCTTCTTCTTTCTTATCTCCACTCAATCACACTAAGGTATCAAGCTTGTAAAGCTTGAGACTCTTGATAGTGTCTGCTGGGGAAGAGTAGAGCTCATCAATGGATGAGTCAATACAGTCAATATATGTCTTGGGGTTGCAGGCTGAGAATTGCACTTAGTACATAGTGGGAAAACCTTGCAATACCTTATTATGATTGAGTGGAGATAAGAAAGAAGAAGACTTCCTATTATGACATATATAGTTAACACTCCCATTAACAAGGATGGAATGATGTCTGAAACCAATATATATTTAGTTGAACTTCTCGAATTGATTTTGTAACTTTTTTTTTTTTTGGTAAAAACCAAAGTTATGAGTTCAACCTTGAGACCACCACCCAGTAGGACACACAGATCTAACCCTAAACGCCGCCCTCGGCAGATAATCTCACCTCAATTTCTCAGAGCGCCACTCGAGCGGTTGGCACTTCCTTGTAAATATTGCCGCCGTGCAGGTTTACCTGCTACGTTGGTCAAATATTGAACCTGTGTGTGCTTGCCATATATACATATATACCTATATCTACATCATATATATATAGTTCAATATAATAATCCCTTGTTAATATATTTTTACAAATTTTATCGATATCACAATTGAATTTATAAATATAATGTACTAATACAGTATAACCTCCCTTTAGCGGACACCTCTCTATAAAGGACAGTTTTCATTTGCAAAATTACCATTTTTACTATTTAGAAACTCTCCGGTAAAAGGACACCTCTCCCTAAAGGACACTTTGGCTCTGTAATTAGGTGTCCTTTAAAGGGAGATTTTACTGTATATATTTGTTATGAAACCATATTTTCGGAAGACCTTTGCTCGATGCAGTACCTTGAAATTATAAAAAACTGTATAATTAAAATTATACAGACCTATACGCACATGTCCATAGGTTCACTAAACACCCATAAGCTGACTTCCATAGAAAATGCAGGGTATATCCCAAACCAATTCAATACAATAGTAGAGCAGTCTTGAGATTAATTTGGCGAAACTGCTGAGAGAGTTCATCACCGATGAACCAAACCCTCTCATTCAATAACTTATATCATTGCAGTAAGGTCTGTAGAGATAATATTTGATGCTATTATTGAAAAGAAACACAGTAAATTTATTTGTCACAAATAATCTACATATCTATATTTACATATCTATCTACATATTTACATAATATAATCCAATTAAACAATCCCTTGTTACAATATTAAGGTGAAAACATCAGGCTTCAAGGGATAATTATCTTTTTTTTGTTAATTATTTTTATTCATTAAACAAATTATTTATTTTTTCAGTAAACTAAATTAATTTAAATTAAACTAATTTAAACCACTGATGAGCTAAGCCCTCTCATTTAATAACTCCTATCATTGCACAGTAAGGAGTCTGTAGAGATAATATTTGATGATATTATTAAAAAGAAACATATTACCAGTAAATTACCCTACATTTCTACTAGGATAATCCGTATAAGATTGAAAGGTCTTAATAAAGATTTTTGTTGTTATATTACCAGTAAATTTAATCGTTACAAATTGTATTTATTTTCGATTTATACTTTTTTATATAATTATAAAAAGAAGCTTATCTCTGGAAGCCTGATGTGTGTTTCTCCTTAACAATGTTGTTGTTGTTGTGTCCAATGAAGAGCCTCAGATGTCTCCGTACATCTCTATCACAGCAGTCGCAATGTCCACTACCTTGGGTGTGTAAAGTTCTGGGTCCATGTCAAATATCTGTTGCTGTTGTTGTGTCCAATGAAGAGCCTCAGATGTCTCCGTACATCTCTATCACAGCAATGTTCTCTATCTTGGGTGTGTAAAGTTCTGGGTCCATGTCAAATATCTGTTGTTGTTGTTGTGTCCAATGAAGAGCCTCAGATGTCTCCGTACATCTCTATCACAGCAATGTTCTCTATCTTGGGTGTGTAAAGTTCTGGGTCCATGTCAAATATCTGTTGTTGTTGTTGTGTCCAATGAAGAGCCTCAGATGTCTCCGTACATCTCTATCACAGCAGTCGCAATGTCCACTACCTTGGGTGTGTAAAGTTCTGGGTCCATGTCAAATATCTGTTGTTGTTGTTGTGTCCAATGAAGAGCCTCAGATGTCTCCGTACATCTCTATCACAGCAATGTTCTCTATCTTGGGTGTGTAAAGTTCTGGGTCCATGTCAAATATCTGTTGTTGTTGTTGTGTCCAACGAAGAGCCTCAGATGTCTCCGTACATCTCTATCACAGCAATGTTCTCTATCTTGGGTGTGTAAAGTTCTGGGTCCATGTCAAATATCTGTTGTTGTTGTCGTGTCCAATGAAGAGCCTCAGATGTCTCCGTACATCTCTATCACAGCAATGTTCTCTATCTTGGGTGTGTAAAGTTCTGGGTCCATGTCAATTATCTGTTGTTGTTGTCGTGTCCAATGAAGAGCCTCAGATGTCTCCGTACATCTCTATCACAGCAATGTTCTCTATCTTGGGTGTGTAAAGTTCTGGGTCCATGTCAATTTTCTGTTGTTGTTGTCGTGTCCAATGAAGAGCCTCAGATGTCTCCGTACATCTCTATCACAGCAATGTTCTCTATCTTGGGTGTGTAAAGTTCTGGGTCCATGTCAATTTTCTGTTGTTGGTGTCATGCCCAATGAAGAGCCTCAGATGTCTCCGTACATCTTTATCACAGCAATGTTCTCTATCTTGGGTGTGTAAAGTTCTGGGTCCATGTCAATTTTCTGTTGTTGTTGTCGTGTCCAATGAAGAGCCTCAGATGTCTCCGTACATCTCTATCACAGCAATGTTCTCTATCTTGGGTGTGTAAAGTTCTGGGTCCATGTCAATTTTCTGTTGTTGTTCTCGTGTCCAATGAAGAGCCTCATATGTCTCCGTACATCTCTATCACAGCAATGTTCTCTATCTTGGGTGTGTAAAGTTCTGGGTCCATGTCAATTTTCTGTTGCTGTTGTCGTGTCCAATGAAGAGCCTCAGATGTTTCCATACATCTCTATCACAGCAATGTTCTCTATATTGGGTATGTAAAGTTCTGGGTCCATGTCAATTTTCTGTTATTGTTGTCGTGTACAATAAAGAGCCTCAGGTGTCTCCATACATCTCTATCACAGCAATGTTCTCTATCTTGGGTATGTAAAGTTCTGGGTCCATGTCAATTTTCTGCAAGGCTGCGGCCATTGCTGGGCTCCTTAACAATATAGTATGTAATAAAATATCCATACTATATCTACAGGAAAACTTAACGACAATTAGAGTCTCATTGATTATAAGACGCCATCTATACACAAGAAATGAAATCATTAAAGGACCGATGCTTAAAAAGAACGACAGTTCCTTGCCGAAACATCAAATGACAATGAACGTTTATAAAAAAGGTTAATGAAGTATCCAACTTGAATTTTTTAAGACCATTAGTCTTATATATATATATATTATTCTGAGAGATATAGCAAATGAGTGAAAAAAAAAAAGAGGGAGATGCGTGTAGATTATGCATAAAGCGAATGGTGCAACGCGGGAGAAATACATTCGAATATGCAAAGTTATATGGGAAATATGTACATAGGGGGCTGTAATTATTTTGATTATAATATTATGTAGCGATATCCAAATAAAACAGGAAAGAATTTTTCTGGAAAGTTGGGTCTCCACCGATAACAAGAACAGCATAAATAGAACAATTGGAAGCTCCCAAGACTACATTCAAGTCCTAATTGGATTCCACCAGGAGTCCACTTCATCACCAACAGCGGTGACTCATGAAAAATGCTTGAAAAAATGGAAATTTTCAGTTTCACGGAATACAGTGACTATTTTGAATGTAAAAAAAGCATGACTTGACAATATACACGAAGGACAGAGTTTGACTCACTTTTAGAGGCTCATGTCTAATGTATATAAATGGTGTAAATATATACTCTCTCAATATCTCTATATTCATCTTTACTTGCTAAACTGAAACTTTGCCTCATGTAAAACTGACTTTACTACATATATATAGCCATTGTTCTTATGTAAATACCACTATGTAAATAATGCTATGTAGTTAATGTCTGAATAATGAGTTTTAAAACGTAAAAGAAAGAAGGACAGACAATACAATGTACAAGAAGAACAGACCTACAATTCTAAGAACGCCCTATCACCACCGGAAGCCATGGGGTCAGATTGCAAAACTGGAAAAAGGAAATTCTTGTCACCCAACTGGTACTTCTGTAATGGGAGATTCCAAATGGAATTGTTAGAATAACTCCCTTCACTGTGAGTTCACTATATTCACATCTTAGTTAACTCTTGGAAATCTTAACCCAGACAGCTTCACATATCAAAACATCAAATAAAAAGGCATATATTGGATCAAAATATCATTTACTTTACCAATATTTCAGTTGGCTGAACGCCAACCTTTATCAAGATATTATAACATTTTAAGACACACCACTGAGCCAAACCCTCCTAATTTTTAAACATCTTCCATTTAGTGGTTTAGAAAAAATTTCCATTAACAACTCAAACATAATAGTTAACATATTTTTGATAATTAATTTACCTTTTTTTTCATTGTAAATCTACCACATTTAGAAGGAGTTCAACTTTACACTTATACTGAACATTTTTATATTTAAAATACAGCAGTCTCAATTAAAAAGTGTCCCAATTAACTGGAATCTTACAATTTGTCAATCAGAAGAATTGCAATAAGTTTTTTTTTTTTCCATTGTAAATCTACCACATTTAGAAGCAGTTCAACTCTACACTTATACTGAACATTTCTATACTTAAAATACAACAGTCTCAATTAAAAAGTGTCCCAATTAACTGAAATCTTACAATTTGTCAATCAGAAGAATTGCAATAAGTTTGTTTTCCATTGTAAATCTACCACATTTAGAAGGAGTTCAACTTTACACTTATACTGAACATTTCTATCCTTAAAATACAGTAGTCTCAATTAAAAAGTGTCCCAATTAACTGGAAACTCACAATTTGTAAATCAAGAGAATTTCACCGTTTCTTCATTAATTTAAAATAGTAAGCTTCAAGCATTAGCTCATTATCAGATCAATTGCCAATTGTTTGGCAAATACTTATAATATATGTCGTAATGAGATATAAAATATACTTTAAATATTTATCCTTTAAAAACTGATACCAAAGATATTATTCGTTCTAAGAACTAATAGAGAGAGAGATTGATAGAAAAAAATGTTGCAGACGACGACTACAACCTTGAAGTGTGGAGGAAGGAAGGTTTGGGGAGGAGGGTCAAGGTGAGGAAACTCCTGAAGGGGGACACACGATGGTATCGAGGCTATATAGGGAAACCAACCAATAAGGAGTTGCGAAGGACAATAGACACTGGGATCGAGGTTAAGCCGGTATCTTTTGATCTCTACTGGACATCTGCATTTAGATTATGACGCCCCCTATTGTCAACTTCCTTGATAATTGGTCGCAGATGGGTTCGCCTAGAGACAAAAACAAATTGCATTTTTTATTGGTCGTTTTTTAAAATAAATATACGCCGGGGAGGTGTGGTAACTGTCGATTTACAACAGCAACGATCTGTGATCGAATCCAGTATTGGATTCTTTTTTTTTTCTTTAAAAAATGGCTTCAATGGCCTTGCAAAAGTCCAACCCCATCAGTGAGTGCGAATAAACAAACAGAACTCTGACACACTTATAAATTCAAAAGACGAACTGTTTTTCTACATGTGTAGACATGTGGTGTACATACAGTAAAAGCAATCGTTAATTTTTCTTTCATAAAAACAATTGCCTTAGTTTTTCTCTTTTATTAGAAATATATTTAATTATTTGTTATAGTTTTCGAATACATCTCGTTATCTTTATCAAATAATTACATCGCTTTCAATATATATAGCATATATACACTCATGAACAAAGCTTAAGGAAGTGGAAAGTCTTTAATGTCGCCGGTCGTCTGTTTTTTTTTTTTTTTTAAGGAGATAGAGGCAATTTTGTTCACACTTTGTTATTTCGTGTGTCTTTAATAAAGGTCACTGTAATATCTTTCAGAGTTATTGTCTGAATCCCGATATACATGCTAAAAGGTACAACTTCCTTAAGTTTTGTCCATCAGTGTATCTTTCAGAGTTATTGTCTCAATCCCGATATACATGCTAAAAGGTACAACTTCCTTAAGTTTTGTCCATCAGTGTATATAAATAGAAACAATTATCTTGTTTGAAAAATATAAATTATACTATTAGTTTAATATATTGTCAGGTAGAAAAATGTGGGAAGATCAACGTGCGTTCTGAGAAAAGTTACAATTTATAATTATATCAAAACATCAATTGGGACTTAAATCTCCTGGTATTAATTAAATAATTAAAAAGGTTTCTGGAGATGAGTTTCTTTTATCAATGTAGTCTCAAGCTTTCAGGTATCTTTGCCCTTATACAAGAGAACATAACACAAGAGAACCCTTTCATACCTCATCCCAAAGGTTAGAAATAATCGTTATTTCTCCTTGAAATGAATTTTGATTTTTCGTTGAAAAGAAACACATGCGGGATGGTTTTCGGATGTCGTTTTACAATCACGGGCCGCATTATATTGTATTATATTTATTTATATATAGATGAAAATTTTGCCGGGAGGATATTGATCTAAAGAGACAAGGGTTAGCGTCTGGTTTTGACGTCCATTTTGACGGGAGAGGCGACCCTTGTCTCTTTAGATATTTATATATGTTCTCTGGCAATGCGTTTCTTTTAAATATCATCAAATATTATCTCTACAGACCTTACTGCAATGATATGAGTTACTCTCATTCAATAACTCATATCATTGCAGTAAGGTCTGTAGAGATAATATTTGATGATATTTAAAAGAAATGCATTGCCAGTAAATTTATTTGTGTAAAATTTTAACGATAGATGGCATTACATTTAATTTACTAATATATGTTCTCATGAATTCAATTGGCTCCACTGCTGTATCCTATTTATTATTAGAATTTGTAACAAATCCATTTGTAGGTATTATATTTAATGATATTATAGAAAATAAACACATTGCCAGTACATTTATTTGTTACACATTTTATCGATTGATGACAATTAAATTTATAAATTAAATTGTGAATAATTTTGATATCTTATCTGCATATATAACCAATGTTATCTTATTTATAAATAAACATTTTAATTATCTTAATTAAACGACTTCTCATCATCACTAAACTATAACAAATATAGTTCTGAAAGGATAGTACAAATGTGATATTGTACTGGGATAAGGTGCATAAATTAAGAAAAGGGCATCTCCTTATCGTGCAACTATTCAGCAACTTTCAGTTGCACGATAAGGAGATGCCTTTTTCTTTAAATATAGTTATATTAAAATTTTACACAAATAAATTTACTGGCAATGCGTTTCTTTTAAATATCACCAAATATTATCTCTACAGACCTTACTGCAATGATATGAGTTATTGAGTGAGAGGGCTTGGCTCATCAGTAGTGAACCCTCTATTAAAATATATTTTGAATTTCTCAAACTGCATCTATAATTAAGAGATGTTACTATAAATATCGTTTACTAATATACTGGCAACACGACCAGGAATAAAAAAATCGTCTGCTAAGATGAAACAAAGGGAGCCGCACCCTGACCGACCTGGATTAGGCCTAATGGCCTCTTGTTCGTCTGTTGCTATCAGTAATGTTCGTCTGTCAATTTAAAAATATTCTATACGTGCTCATTGATTTTTTTTTTAATACAACGTGACCTATTAACTTCTTAAGTTTCTTTGCTTTTCAGTAGATTCTAGTTAAACTATGCAAATCATTATTTAGTTCTGCTTTTCTTTATTTCGTGTCATGTGGCTTAGTAATGTAGATTATTATAAGCTATATAATCGCCTGGAGAAAATAATAAAAAGTAACGAAATGTATATATATAGAATGTGTTTCTCCTCTTTAGAAGGTCATATATAAATGCTCGAAAGCTCGGCTAAATAAAAATTAAAAATAAATAAATAAATAAAAACTTACAAGAAATTTTTCAGTTCACGATTTCGTACTTTTGATTAATGTAGATTATATCTACAGGAAAACCTAATTAAGATAATTATTCTTATAAACAGATTTGTATGATAAGTCTCCAAGGAGAAAACAACAAAAATTGTCTCGTTAAAAAATATATATATAAAAATAGACGAACGCGGCGACATCAAAGACTTTACACTTCCTTAAATATAGTCCATGAGTGTATGTGATCTTGAAAACGGCCAGTATAAACCAACCCACATAGTGTACTTAATTGTTACCGGATATCTTCAAATGGTATAACAATCTAGAAGAACCCTCAACACCCCACTTATCGGGTATTGTTCTTTTGTATTTTGAAGGAGGTATTGAAGGCCTAGTAGACGCACCCAATTTGTAAACAAACCGAAGAAACAAACCAAAATGGCGTCATATTACTAGCAATTGACAACTAGGGTTATGGATTGATCATCTTAAAGTAATCTGTTTGATGAGCCAAACTAGTCTTTATACTGATTGACCTTAAATAATGCGCGTGTACCATAAAGTACACCTCTCCCTTCAAAAATGCATTTAATTCATTTTGTTTATTATCCAAGAACAAAACGTAAAGGTGGAGATGAAGAATACAACAACAACAACAACAAAAGCCTTTATTGAGGACCTCTCGTCCTATAAAGGATTCGCCAGTTTACAGCGTAATTGAAGAGAAGAGAACTAAGAATACAGAGATATAAGTAGTAGGTATAGTATAGTATTTTCTACACTGTAACTATATACAACAGCAGCAACAAGCCTTTTACTGGAATCAAAGTCCCATACATGATTCGTCATTCTAGTCCTGACAAAGATTATTTACATATAATTATTTACATCAATTAGATTATGTATATAGCTTCCTTTTCTCTACAGCCGTCTTCCAGAATTTGAACAACGCAAACGCTCCAGCTCTGTTTCTCACCACCTCATTCAACAGGAGCTCCAAAGAGAGTCCCTCAAGGCCTATTTCATGGAGATGAAGAATAAGCCACAACAGTTTAGGCAAATTCGACCGATTTCCTAACTCCTCATGTAGGATATTAGGATATCGAAACCTATACTGATGAAGGCCATAACCCGAAAGCATGTCATACAGATTGGATTCTGGCTGAATTTTCAGAACTATTGTTGTGGTTCATTCTTTATCGACACTTTTACGTTTTTGTATTAGGGTGTTGAACAAAATGAATTGTTATATTGTAACATAGTATTTCTTAATTTTATTATTTTTTATTTAACAGAGTGGTCATTTTTATGTTTTATATCTTGCGACTCTGTAAATTTCCCTCGTGGCTTATCTTTTGTTTTACCTTTGGATAGTTTGTCCTTGCCTGAAATAAATTTTGTTTCCTCCTAAAGTTTTTGTCTTCCCTAATTTTCCACGTGGCAATATATTTATAATTATATGTAGTTTTCTATTGTTCTTAAAGCTTATGTCCATAGTTTATTTAAAATATATTTTCCAAGAGGCCACTTCAATATCAGTATAAAAGTAAAAAAAGTCAAATACAATATTAAAGCAGTATGGTAGATTAAACTGGCGAAACCGCTGGGAGGGTTCACCATTGATGAGCAAGGCCCTCCCATTAATTTATAATTGCAGTAAGGGTAGTATAAAATTGTTTTATTTTGAAAGGAATCATACGTGTAAGGAATGTTTGAATTTTCTAATGACGGATGACGCGCTTATGCATCATATTGTTATTGCTATGTATAATGTATTGTTTTAATGCATTGTTTTAAAGGAGAGGTGCCTTTTTTGGTACATAAACACCATTCTCCTACAACTTTATGTACTAAATAACTGTGTGACTTTACGTTTTAAAACTCTCTATTCAGACATTAACTACATAGCATTATTTACATAGTATTATTTACATAAGGAAATAACAACGGCTATATACACATAGTAAAGTCATGAGTCAAAGTTTCAGTTTAGCAAGTAAAGATGAATATAGAGATATTGAGATAGTATATATTCACAGCATTTTTATACATTAGACATGAGCCTCTAAAAGTGAGTCAAACTCGATGTTGTAGTCATAGGTAAAATCGATGCTTATCCAGAATTTGTACATCACAATTTATATTATTAAAAAAAAAAAAAAAAAGACCTATTCTGACCAGGCTCACATGAGCATTTCTAGATGGCAGAGCACCATTTAGTGGAACAAAAATAAATTAAACGTTTATTTAACTTGTTCCGTGATATTTGGCCAATCCAATTTTTTGATAAATCAAGAAAAGTCAATCACGAACGCGTTTCAGGCTGTTGGCCCTTGTCAGCATAGTGCAGACTGTACCTCTACGACCAAAATTTGGTCCTAGAGGCTTCCTGAGAAATCAAGAAATGGGTATTTAAGGCCAAATTTGGGTATATTATCTAGAGAACGTATTTAGGTAATAAGAAGTTGTGAGGTGGATTACTCAGACTGTCTATGTAAAAGCTGACAACACACTACCAGAGAGAGAGAGAAGTCTGTGTCAACGCCCCGACTTCCTTTCTGTAGTCTGAAGGTCGAGATCTTCCTGGCAACTTCCGGCACGTGCCTTGCTGGAGAATTCCGTCGTCTGCTACGCTTTGCTCAGCGGCCATCTTGGCTGGATTTTGTAGATTGGCTTTGTTCAACTTCCATCTTGTATAGATCTTGTAGACCGGCTTCTATCTTGTATAGATCTTGTAGATCGGCTTCTATCTTGTATACACCTTGTAGACCGGCTTCTATCTTGTATAGATCTTGTAGACCGGCTTCTATCTTGTATGGATCTTGTAGACCGGCTTCTATCTTGTATAGATCTTGTAGATCGGCTTCTATCTTGTATACACCTTGTAGACCGGCTTCTTGGAACAAAAATAAATTAAACGTTTATTTAACTTGTTCCGTGATATTTGGCCAATCCAATTTTTTGATAAATCAAGAAAAGTCAATCACGAACGCGTTTCAGGCTGTTGGCCCTTGTCAGCATAGTGCAGACTGTACCTTTACTATATCTTGTAGACCGGCTTCTATCTTGTATATATCTTGTAGACCGGCTTCTATCTTGTATAGATCTTGTAGACCGGCTTCTATCTTGTATAGATCACCGGCTTCTATCTTGTATAGATCTTGTAGACCGGCTTCTATCTTGTATAGATCACCGGCTTCTATCTTGTATAGACCTTGTAGACCGGCTTCTATCTTGTATAGACCTTGTTGAGAGCATTGGTTACTTTCGTTTATTCACACCGAATTTCTCTATACTCCCACAGATAGATCACCGTTTCCTGAGAAAGGAATGGCTTACATCTAGAAGATTTGCACTTTCCAAACCTGTCCATTCTAGTTGCTAGCATCTGTATCAAGACAGTCATGATTAGGTTGCTTGCTCTTTCTGTAACAAAAAAATCCTAATTCTTCAGCATTTAAAACCACTATTGTAAAAAAAAAAAAATCCCTGATTATAAAATACTTATTTTTATTGATGATTCATACATATGCAATTAAACTTCCCTCAGATAACCACATAATGTTCAAAGTTGATAAAGCACAATTTGTGGATTATAGATTATAAACTAACAAGACCAACCCATTAATTTATTTGTTCTTATTAAATTGTGTTTAAAACCACAAAGTATTCATTTTACACACTAATTACATAAACGTAAAATTATATTTATACCTAAACCCCTAAAATCATATTTGCATAAATGTGAAATTATATTTACATAAACGTAAGATCGTATTTGCATAAACGTAAAATCTTATTTACATAGATACACTCATGGGGACAAAACCTAAGGAAGTTTCATAATTTTAAACATAAACCACTCCCGATTTGCTTATATAACTGCGTATTTCCTAAACATGTAAATTTGAACGTTCTCCTTTAAACTATAAAAGTTTTGTCCATGAGTGTGTGTATATACAGGACTCATGAAACGGGGTATTTCCATTTTAGGGTCCAACAGGCGACAGAAGTTGGTCCTAAGTTGGTCAAAGTGGCTTAAAAAACTGCTGTCAGTGGCGTCACAAACAAATGTCAAGTGCAGTGTCGCAAGGATGAAATTCTGGAGCGACATCCGTTCTTTAGGATCACCTCTTGACCTCTTTGAAGTTATCCCTCTTCTTAAGACGTCCTTTATTTCAATCTCATTTCTACAAGAGGCATGAATATATTTTTAAAAAACATCTCCCTTCAAAATTGACGTTAAAAATAAGCGTCATCTATTAATCATCATTACAATATAGCAGAGTCATAACACCAGTTTTAGAAAATTTGATAAACCTATCTGAGAAGACCGTGGTTCTTATGGCAATTCATGGTCAGTTTCAATATTCTACAATATCTGACAAGACTTCTCACATTATCTGAATGTGTCAAAAATATATTTTTCTGGGATAGTTACTGTCAATTTTGTGGATGTGTTGAAAAGTATGAGTTTTTTAGATGCATGGAAGTTACAGGTCTGAGAGATGTTGCCATTATACTGAGGTATCTTGTAGAGTGATCTGTTTTATTTAGGCTGGTCCATAGGTGCATGACAACTCTTTACTTCAGATACGGGCGAATTTTCTGGAGCGTACTCTCAATAAGTATTCAACGATATCCGAGAAAAAATATATAGCGATAGAATTGTTTAACTTTCATAAAGCGTTAGAGAACAAGGTAATCTCTAAGAACTAAAATTACAGAACAAATTCCTTCCATAGTAAATTTGTATAGTTATGTTGAATACTTTGATTTCCTTTTCATTTTTCCTTCTCTCCTTTGTTTATGTTTTTTTCCCCCCTTTTCTCCATGGTGGTTGTTATATATCAAATAGAGAGATTATCGTTGTTTTAGTAAAGAGAGTGTTTGTGGATGCATCTATTCTCCTGAAGTTTCTTGTAATCAGTTGGGATGTGTAATCATCTAGTATATCTATATGGACAGCTGTAAGGACCAACCAACACCTGTTGTATGATAAACCATGATAAGTTTCTGCCCAATCCAGCTGTAAACTAATTAAATATGCAAATATGGGGTTAGGAATCTTGGCATTCTTTCTTTTTATATTATCATCCTATTTTACATATACATATCGTCAAAAGTTAAACAAGATTTTTTTAGTCTCTTTTAAAAAAATCAATGTAATCTGTAAAATTCATGCATTTGTTTTTGTTAGCTTCCATCAAGTCAAATTCAACTTTTGGTGACTATAACAACAACAACAAACAGCTTTTAGTCATATAAAGATTCTCTGAGCAGAAATGTAGGTGTCATGCAGGAAAAACAATAATAGTATCAATAATAAAAAAGAAAATTTATTATTATAATTTTTGAATTTAATCACATATAATTTTGCAATATGAAAGTTATATACAGGAAAACCTAATTAAGACAATCAAATTTCTACTGCCCTTACTGCAATGATAAAATAATGGAAGGGCCTGACTCATCAGTGGTGAACCCTTCCAGCGGTTTCGCCAGTTTAATCTACCAGACCGCCTCTTTAGAACGATAATAATGTATTGGATCATTCTGCTTTTATATGCAACTTTTAAGCAACCTATCGACATAAGCTTTTAGGACAGTAGAATTACATTTAAATATTTGCATCGAGCAATGCTCTTCCGCAAACAATTTGTGAAAAGAAACATTCGCGTTTAGGTGTTTTTATTTGTATTATGCACCATACCGTGGTGTAATATTGCATTTTTCAGTTTTCCTTTTATTATTGAAATTATATTTTTAAAAAATGATTGGGTGGCTAGCTAATCTTTTAGAGATAACTTTTGTTGTAATTTTTAACCCCATTAACAAATCCTCAAAGTAATTAGTTTAACATTAATTCTAACGTAACTAATTCATGATGGACTTAATTAGAATTAAACTATCTAGAGAGAAATTAAAACGAGAGGTTGCAATAGTTGCTTAAATTGACCTTGTCCCAATTAAGTGAGATACGTTGAGAAATGGTCTGGGAAAGATACGAAAGAACTCTCTCTCTCTCTATGCTATTTAGAGATCTTTTTTATTGCTTCAATTGGAGATAAGACACTTTAATGTACATGTTGATAAGTTGTTAGATTTCTGTGCCCACACATTTATCATTTTTTCATCGCAGTAAGGGCAGTAGAAGTTTGTATTATGTATAAAAGAAACATTCGTGCTTTTAAATCCTTTCATTTTATGTGTATAGATGGCGCGATATTGCTTTCTGTTAATTTATGCCTAAATGGCCTTGTCTTTATTGTTTGCGGAAGAGCATTGCTCGATGCAAATATTTGAATGTAATTCTACTGTCCTATAAGCTTATGTCCATAGTTTTCTTGAAAACCATTTCTGAGATTCCATCCTTCAGTGCTGTGTATATAAGCAGAATCGTCCAATACAGTATTAGAGCTCTGAGTAGCGGTCTGGCGGATTAAATTGGCGAAACCGCTGGGAGGGTTCACCACTGATGAGCCAAGCCCTCCCATTATATTTTTTCATCGCAGTAAGGGCAGTAGAAGTTTGTATTATGTATAAAAGAAACATTTGTGCTTTTAAAGCCTTTCATTTTATATGTATAATTTTAAGAAGCCAGTCGACTCTCATAGTAGTCCTTTTTCTTCTTTCTTATCTCCACTCAATCATATTAGGGTGTCAAGTTTGTAGAGCTTGAGACTATTCAACTCCGCCTTTGCCGGTCCCAGCCCGGATGAAAAAGGAGGAGGGGGAGCAGTAACAAGCTCACTAAAAAAACTGGGTTCAGCTGGCCCGGCTGATAGTACCCTGTAAGGGCTCCTAATCCAGGGATACAGGATGAGTCTGTACTCCATGTTAGGAGCGGCTGCACATGGTGTCTGTTCCTCATATCAGAGGCGGCCATTTATTTTGGATCTAAGTCAGTGGCCTGCCACTGAGTAGTGCTCCCAGTCTTAATGACAAAGGCAGACGCATTCTACTTCACCCAGTCATAGTAGTCCTACTTATTGTGAAATGAGTATTTGATACGATAATATAATAGTTTCCATACCAATGCATTTCTGGTAATTTCTTCACATTACAAAATATCTTGTAATAATTCTCTATCTCGAGGATATTCGAATAGAAATTGATAAGTTGTTAGAAAGAATGTGACTTTGACGTTATCAGACACCGTGTTTTTTACTTTTTTGGGGGGAGTTTCAGTTTGTTTTGGTTGTTAACTTCATGTTGTAGGAACAAAACAGTCCTTAAATGTAAATCTTTGCTTCATCTTCTTGTTTATCTCTATCTCTAAGAACTAAAATTACAGAACAATTTCCACACATCCATTATTAATTTGTATAGTGTGTGTGTGTGTGCGTGTTATGTCGAATACCTTGATTTCCTTTTCATTTTCCCTTCTCTCCTTTGTGTTTTTCCCCCTTTTCTCCATGGAAATGATGTACAGCGAGTCCTTACAGGACGGAAATGTCCTAATAAAGCAGTTGTTGTTGTTGTTGTTTATCTCTACCCAATTCTTATCAGGCTATCAAGTCTGTAGAGACTGACAGTCATCATGATTGGTTGAAGTAGAATGCCTTTGTCATTAAGACTGTGGTAGCACTACTCAGTAGCAGGACTTAGCTCCAATATGAAATGGCCACCTCTGACGTGAGGAACAGACACCATGTACAGCCGCTCCTAACATAGAGTACGGATCATAGAGTATGTATTCCTGGATACCTTACAGGGCGCTATCAGCCCAGGTTTTTTAGGTTAAAAATTTATAATACAACAACAACAGCAGCTTTATTAGGACATTTCCGTCCTGTAAGGACTCGCCATACATCATTTTCATGGAGAAAAGGAAAAAAGAAACATAAACAAAGGAGAGAAGGGAAAATGAAAAGGAAATCAAAGTATTGAACATTACAAATTAACTATGGAAGGAAATTGTTCTGTAATTTTAGTTCTTAGAGATTACCTTGTTCTCTAACGCTTTATGAAAGTTAAACAATTCTATCGCTATATATTTTTTCTCGGACATTATTCTGATTAACTGAACTGGGTTCACGTAGACTTGGATAATGTTCTTTAAGATCTTATTCCGTTCCTCGTTAACAGTAAATTTATAATACATATTTGTGTGTATATCCAAGTGTATATATATAAAAAGTACAACTTGTGCTTATGGTTTTTCCATTAGTTTATAATATATTTCTGTGTATATGATAAGTGTTATATTATTTATAAAATATAATCATTTATTTATCTAAATCATATTTTTAACTTTTCTACAAAATAATAAGGCACAATTTGGATTATAGATTATAAACAACAAGATAATAAGACCAAATACAAATAAATAAATAGTATGTGATGTTTCAGCGTTGTTACCATCTTCAGACGAAAGTACTGAATCTGATTCAGTAACAACGCTGTTACCGAAACATCACACACTATTTATTTATTTGGATTTGGTCTTATTACCTTGTGTTTTTTTTCTACAAAATAAATCATTTTAAATTCCCAATATCGATTTTATTAACAAAATTCTAAATGCTATATCAACCTATATAACTAATTTAATATTTCTTCAAGGTTCAAAATCACTTTATTAGGTACCGCTCAAAAAGAACTACCTAGTTTATGATAATTGAAACAGTGAATAATATATGAAGGTTATTCACATATTAAACAAAAGGTTAACGCGGGATTCAATCCCGGTTCATGACTGTTGGGTTTCGAGGGTGTTACCCACTCGTCCACCGACTTACGTTAATATTTCTTCATTCCACATATTTACAAACGTACTATATTAAAATAATTCAACAGGCTTCTGGAGATGAGTTCATTTTAAATACAAATGAAAACGCCAAAACGCGAATGTTTCTTTTTCACAAATAAATCAAACTTCTACTATCCTTACTGCGATGAAAAATATATTGGGAGGGTTTGGATCATCAGTGGTGAACCCTCCCAGCGGTTTCGTCAAATTTTTTTTTTAATCTACCAGACCGCTTCTTTAGAGCACTAATACAACAACAACAACAACAAAAGCCTTTATTGAGGACCTCTCGTCCTATAAAGGATTCGCCAGTTTACAGAGTAATTGAAGAGAAGAGAACTAAGAATACAGAGATAAACCTATAAGTAGTAGGTATAGTATAGTATTTTCTACACTGTGACTATATACAACAGCAGCACCAAGCCTTTTACTGGAATCAAAGTCCCATACAGGATTCGTCATTTTTAGAGCTCTAATACTGTATTGGATCATTCTGCTTTTATATGAAACTTTTAAGCAAACTATGGACATAAGCTTTTAGGACAGTAGAATTACATTTAAATATTTGCATCGAGTAATGCTCTTCCGCAAACAATTTGCGAAAAGAAACATTCGTTTGTATTATATAGATGGCACGTTATTGCTATGTATGAGTTTCTTTTTATTATCTCAAACTTTTGGGCATCCTTGCCCTTATACAGGAGTACATAAAACGAATAAAAAGTATTTATATACTCATGTAGAAGGGCACAGGGATGCCTTGAGATTACATTATGTCGTGTCGCTCTGGGAGACACGAAACTGTTGGAAACTGAATGCTACGACTACAGCTAGCGCCACACTGGCCTTATCATCATCACTACAGTTTGTTTACTTCTTCTCTATACTGTTAATGTGTTCGCTACTATAACTTTCTTTTACTAAATGGATAATAAAGTTTATTATTATATAATCATCAACGTCCTCATGCCTTCATACAAGCTGTAAGTACCTAAATCTTACAACAAAAACAACTATATAATACTTGAACAATTATCCTTTATTACCAAGTTAAAACTACAGTAGAAAAACACATCTAAAGTAACAAGACTACTCGACTCTGGACTGGACTCCTCAACTTTACGTCCTATTCATAGCACGTTAAACTATGCAAATTGTGCTACAGCACAGAACAAATATGCAAAGACACAAGACATTATAATAAAAATAAACATATCCAGAAAAAAAACCTGTTGTATTATTTTAATCTATATTTAGAAGTTTTTTTAATTAAGTAAAAACGTACTATTTCAAAAGAAGGGAAATCAAAATGGCGCCGTTCACAGCAGACGAGACCAAAGTTGGCGGGGCGTCTGGCCCGGTCAGCAGCCACTTAGCAGGTCATCAGAAGATAATGGTCCATTCTTCCCCCAGACAACCAGACGAGACGTGCACCAAGTTATCATATTTCTTCTTTGCAGCTACATCCCTTACAGTATCTTGTTTACCTAGCCTACAAGAATCGTTTGGTAAGATAAAACTTTCGATATATCCTACTTTTGATGATGATAACGTTAAAAAAGAACATATTTTTAAATGCAAGATCTCAAAAACACACAAAAGCCTTCATTAAGACAGTCTTACAAATGGATTTTTTACAGTCTCTGCAAATGAAAATAATAAAAAAGTAAAAGATAATCACATTTATTGGTATAATAACGAAATTTATATACAGGAAAAATCAGGCAAACACATCGAATGTTCCGGAATTCATAAAGGCCAATGAATGGCCCTCTGGAAGCGCTTGATTACAGTTTGTCGGCATATTTAGAGGAGAAGGTGTGCTCTAAAAGATATCATAATTTGGATCAATTGAAATCAGCATTGGTGAGAGCAATGAAAGAAATACCCTTAGAAAAGGTGCGTGCCGCCATAGATCAGTGGCCCGAACGTTTGAGATCCTGTGTCAAAAATAAGGGAGGACATTTTGAATGATTGTATATATTTAAAATCTATGTCCTATTGGCTAATAAAATATGTATTTATATTCAATTAGTTTTTGTTCTTAATCATTTAATTTATAAAATTGTTTGTAACAGAATGTATGGCTAGACTGTGTAGATTAGTCTGGATAAAAATCCGAGGAAAAACATTCTCTTATATGCAATTTTAATAAAGGAATTTGAATTTATAAATGCAAATCAAAATTTGCACAACGAATCACTTAAAAAATAAAAAATCCATCCAGGTATAAGTTTCTTTTAGTAATTTTTATTAACTCAAGCTTTTGCGGGATGGGATTATTAGCCCCCTTGAAAGGGAGCAATATAATAACTGATTTTTTTTTTTATAAATAGAAGAATAAACAAAAAAAAAAAGCATCTCCTTATCATGCAACTAAAAGTTGGTGATGGTTTGCGCCATCTATATCGGAATAAATATAAACTATTCGTTGATTTTTAATTATTCCAGAGAATTAACCAAATACCCATTCTTGATTAATCAAGAAAAAACTAACCACGTACGCATTTCGGGCTGTTGGCACTCGTCAGCGTGGTGCAAGCTGTACCTCAACGACCAAAAAGAAAAACTGGACATTCAAGGTATCCTGAAAAAATCATGAAATAGGTAGTTAAGGCCAGAATTGCATGAAAAAGAATAATAATAGTTTTTTTAAATAAGAAAAGAATAGAATAAAAGGTCAGGTTTTAACTAGATAAAAGAACTAAATAACTAAAGAAAAACTTTCTATTTATTCTTCTTAAAAACAAAAGACAACAACAAGTCTTACCACCAATTGACAACTATGGATTGATCATCTTGAAGGATTCTTATTTGAGGAGGGATTTCAGCCTTAGGATATTTTCTCCTGTAAATTCCATATAAACAAAAAGCTTATTCACTTAAAATAAGAACAGAAATTGCCACGATAAGAACAAGATATGCAGCCATTTGATGACAAAAATTGCATATAACTATAAAAGAAAAACTAGCAAAGATATTTTTATTTTGATAAAAGTAAAAATATATACTCGTATTAATATAGAAAAAAAAAACCTTTAATAACGAAATTCTATTAATACACGCAGAAGAAAAAATCAAACGAGAGATTTTAAAAATAATTTCTCTAGGTAAATTTTCTCTAACTAAACAAATAGAAATTAAAATAAACAAATTTAATGTCGAAAAAAGAATATTATAAATAAAATCAATACAAGCTAATACTTTTAAGAAAAAAAAAAAGAAAAGAAAAAAATTATATCTATTGAAAATGAAAAAAAAAAAAAGAGGGGGCACCCGGGGTTGAACCGGGGACCTCTCGATCTGCAGTCGAATGCTCTACCACTGAGCTATACCCCCGCGTTCAATCCTTCCTTAACCTGTCTACTACTATTTATAGTCATTGATTTTTTTTTTTGTTATCACTGGTAGTTTTTATATTATTTTATATATTTTTATAAATAATAATTTTTATAATATTCCATAATATATATTCTTTTTAAAGTATACTTTAAAATAAATCTCTTCACAACACAAGATTTAATATATTTTTTAATTATATATATATTCATTTATTATTATTTTTTAGTATAGAAATAAAAACGAGAATGTGATTCAGTTTTGGTTCCTTTTCTCTCTCTCTGGATAAATAATTATTTATTCAAAAGTCAATATTTCGGCGGGTCTCAACACCCTTTTTCCGGGAGAACTCTTCTTTCGTAATTTCCTATCCACCAAAGACAAGGTAAGACAATTTTAAAAAAAGGTAATTTGGTTTGAATAGATAATATTTTATAAAAATTTCTTTTGATTCTCTCCGACTCTCTATTGTTCAATATAGCATAAGTTATATTGTCTCACTATTATTTGATTTATTTTCATTTTATCTGTAGATATTATGGTTGTGTGTTAAATATAGTTTTCTATTTATGCCATTTTTTATTTCCCACTTTCATAGGTTTCTCCGTTTTGTAACCCCAAGGAGAATCCTCTGTAAGACCTGTGTGTCTTAATAAAGGCTTTTGTGTGTGTGTGTGTGTGTGTGTGTTTTCTATTTATGTGCTCTTTTTATCTTCGATATACACTCATGGACAAAACTTAATAAAGTGGAAAAGTCTTTAATGTTGCCGGTCGTCTATTTTTTTTTTTTTTAAGAGACAGAGATAATTTTGTTCACACTTGGTTATCTCGTGTGTCTTCAATAAAGGTCACTGTAATATCTTTCAGAGTTATTATCTGAATCCCGATATATATGCTAAAAGGTACAACTTCCTTAAGTTTTGTCCATGAGTGTAGGTGTATGCAACTATACAAACGAATTTTGCTTATCTTTATTGTTGATGAATTAGCTTTTTTTTTATCTCTAAAAACTGCTATATGCTTAATTACATGGTCATCAATAAGTGAGTTTGTAAATATATGTATATGCATATAGGTGTATGCAACTATACAAACGAATTTTGCTTATCTTTATTGTTGATGAATTAGCTTTTTTTTTATCTCTAAAAACTGCTATATGCTTAATTACATGGTCATCAAGAAGTGAGTTTGTAAATATGCAAAAACCCTTATATCTACCTCAATTTATAAATATTAGTTTAAACAAAAAAAAAAAATTGTACATTCTTATAGACACAACTCTGAACACTCGGATTTTCCTGGAAAATCTCATAAAAATTTCTTGAAAAAAGCCATGGTCCACCTGTGCTGTGTGAGCAGAAGAGCTTAAATTGACTTGTTCCATTATATGTATGTTCCATATGTAAATACCTGTTTTTTTTCCTCTTTTCGCTCTCCACTTCTTCCATCCATATTCTTATTTTCCATAGGATCATTCAAATAATAATCTGTATATATTTATCATGTGTATATAATCTTTCTCCATTTTTACCCCTTTGTATATTTCCCACTTTCATAGGCTTCTCCGTCTTGTAACCCCAAGGATAATCCTCTGTAAGACCTGTGTGTCTTAATAAAGGTTTGTGTGTGTGTATATTCTTATAGACATTATTTATTTATTTCAAAACACAAAACGCGATATCCCGGCTAGGGATAATATAGACACAATATAATTTTACACAAATAAATTTACTGCGTTTCTTTTAAATATCATCAAATATTATCTCTACAGACCTTACTGCAATGATATGAGTTATTGATTGAGAGGGCTTGGCGGATCATTGCAGTAAGGTTTGTAGAGATAATATTTGATGATATATTAAAAGAAACGCAGTAAATTTATTTGTGTAAAATTTTAACGATAGATGGCAATTAAATTTAATTTAATAATAGACACAATATGCAAATTAATTTAAGAATTTCTGAAATTTACGTTGAAATATTGTTGCATAACACATTTATTATCTTATCTATAGAATATTAATTACGATATTTTGTCACTCCTAAATCCTTTGCTTCTCTTTAATTTTTATGTAAATAAGGATGAGGTTATAGCTCAGTGGTTGAGCATTCGACTGAAGAACGGAAGGTCTACGGTTCAAACCCGGATGTCTCTACCCCCTTTTTTTTTTTTTTTCGCTGCTCGGCTTTCCTGAGACAAAGGATGCAAATAGCTATCGTGTTTAGACTGACCCACCCCAATCCTATATCTATGGTTAGCCTTCCAGACTTTTTATCTAAGCATGGAACTTCCTGGTCAACTGGTTCAACTCAGCAATCCACTCAAGACGTGATTAAAAGTACTTAGCACTAGTCCAGGTTGTATTTCTGTCCTAGTGTGGAACTAACACCTACCTACATATTCTTATGTCCAGCGATGGGGGAAGCCTTGCAGAAACATGGACCCAGAACTTTACACACCCAAGATAGTGGACATTGCGACTGCTGTGATAGAGATGCACGGGGACATCTGAGGCTCTTCATTGGACACCACAACAAAAACAATAGAAATTTTATATGGATTCAGAACTTTACACACCCAAGATAGAGAACATTGCTGTGATAGAGATGTACGGAGATATCTAAGGCTCTTCATTGGACACGACAACAACAACTTGTCCAGGGGTCTAGAGTTGGAAAAGAGTCAAAAATTACAATTTACAAAATTTCAAAGTTTTTAAAGAACCACAACATTTTTTTCTTGTCGACAATAAATAGTACTCGCCTAAATAATATTTATATATGGAACTATTTAAAGCTTCACATCCAAAGAGCCGCAGTTTACCAACCCCTGCACTAGTCCATACTGGTGAGCTAGACTTCCTGAGTATAGTTAGTGATCTCCAGGAATTTAAGTTCCAAAATAACTGTATTATATGTGCCGCTAAAAAAAAAAAAAAAAAAAAAGAGCAACCTAGATCATCATATTTACAATACTCTTCAGTAATCTAGGTTACACATATATATCTTTTTTTCTTGTCTGAAGATTTTTTTTTTTTGCCGAAACCGCTGAGAGGGTTCACCATTGATAAGCCAAACTCTCTCATTTAATAACTTTTTATCATTGTAGTAAAGTCTGTAAAGTGATAATAAATTTCATAAGAAAAATATATTGCTTTTTTTTTCTTATCCTATCACCAAGTCCAAGATTTGGGGAGTACCATAGGAGTTAGATACGTAGGTATGTTATGCACGACTCCATATAGGTTATATGCCAGTTACGTTAAAGCGCTGGTTTTATCCAGCATTTCCCCGAGGTCACCTACAGAGAGGTGTAACTTGGACTTTGACCTGGTATTAAATGGCCGCCTCTAACATGAGGAACCTTGTGCAGCCTCTCCTAACATGGAGAACTGCTGATTATCCTGTAACCCAAGGATAGGAGCCCTTACAGGCTACTATCAGTCAGGCCAACCCAGGTTTTTTAACGAGCTTGTTACTGCTTTTACATCCGGGCTTGGAACCGGCAATGGCGGAGTTAATATCTACTAAATATTAATAGTTACAAATTTTAACGATAGATGGCATTAAAATGATTTCTTTTTCTGTTTTGATAAAAAATGAATTGCTTTGATAACATGAAAAGTTGTTCTTTCTTAATATTCTATGTTACAACATTGTAGCGTAGAAAAATAAATAAGACAAAATTCAGAATGACACGGCAATTTATTTAAGACGCACAACAAACATAATCAATAATTATAAGATACAAGATAAAAGCAATGAGGGAAGATTCGGAAATATCTTTATTTACGGGGCTGCTAACCAAAATAAATGATTTTTGAGCCCCGATGGCCGCGTAAAGCGGAATATATAAAACCGCTATGACCAGGCTGGAGAGGCTAGGGACAGGATCTCTGTCAGGGAAGAGGTAGGTTAGGCCGGATTGACTGAGGGAAAATTCCAGAGTAGCAAAATATAAATAATATAAATATTAAAAAAAAAAAATAATCTGTACATGAAATATTCAATTCAATTCATTCAATTCCAAAATCACTTTATTAGGTACCGCTCAACAAGAACAACCTAGTTTATGATAATTGTAACAGTGAATAATATGTGAAGGTTATTCACTTATTAAACAAATGTTAACGCGGGATTCGATTCCGGATCATGACTGTCGGGAATCGAGGGTGTTACCTACTCGTCCACCGACTTTTATACATGGAATATAATAAAATACTTTGCTAAAATATAATAAAATAACAAGTATGCTTATTTTAAAAAAATCCTTTTTCATTACAGAGCGCGTATACCTAATCATGTATACGGAAATTACATTCTTTAATATTCAGCGAAAAATCTCAGAAAAAAATTAACCAAAAGGATAAAGAATATTTCTTGAAAATAAAGATACTTCGGCCAGTAAATCTTTTTAAAAAATATATTTATTTTCAAGAAATATGAATGCCGGCCAGGCAGCCTCTATCTTTACAATAAAGAACATATAATAACAGACGAATACTTGAACAAGGAAGTAAAAAAAGTCGGTGGACGAGTGGGGAACACCCTCGATTCCCGACAGTCATGAACTAGGATTGAATCCCGTGTTAAAATTTTGTTTAATATATGAATAACCTTCACATATTATTCACTGTTTCAATTATCATGAACTAGGTTA
>CP092863.1:148019076-148039036 GCA_030710605.1 Cordylochernes scorpioides | reverse complement strand
GTGAAATATCGCACACTATTTATTTAGATTTGGTCTTAATACCTTTTATTATATGTTCGCATGGAGAGTCTTTACTTACTATTAATTTTTTCTCCAGCCTTTCAGAAATTCTGAAAACCTTGCTAACCTTGCAAAAACATTTGAATCTGAAACAATCTGTTAGAAGGTGGAAAATAAAAAAAAACTTCCATCAGGTATTAAGACTTTTATTTGGAACCATCTTTTTTTTTTTTTTTTAAATCCATTTGATAAATCCTAAATGTCCAAAATTAACTTTTTTTCTTATATATATAAAAAAAAATTGATAACTGGCAGCTTTACAAAAAAAAAAATAAAATAAAGTGATAGGACATATAGGATTATAGGGCGAGGGTTTGGCAAGAAGTCCTGAAAGAGATTATATAAAATGGTTCGACGGCCATTTGCAATAAGCGCAAATGACTCATCACCTTTCTGTTGAGACGGAGGAAGGGAGGGGAAAAACTCCGAAAAAAAGTTCTTTTTCATAAAGAAATATAATAAAAACAAGGTAACAAAAAAAAAATTTTTTTTTTTTTATAGTTTACAAAATTATAAATTACAAAGACACACTTGACTAAGGAGGCAGTGCAGAATGAGTTTAGAAGCACTTGCGATGGACAATGCTGGGTCCGGACTCATCGTACTCCTGCTTGGAGATCCACATTTGCTGGAAGGTGGAGAGGGATGCCAGAATGGAGCCTCCAATCCAGACTGAGTACTTCCTCTCAGGAGGAGCAATGATCTTGATCTTCATGGTGCTGGGAGCCAGGGCAGTAATTTCCTTCTGCATGCGGTCGGCAATGCCTGGGTACATGGTGGTGCCACCAGACAGCACGGTGTTGGCATACAGGTCCTTCCTGATGTCCACATCGCACTTCATGATGGAGTTGTAGGTGGTCTCGTGGATACCGCAGGATTCCATTCCCAAGAAGGATGGCTGGAAGAGGGCCTCTGGGCAGCGGAACCGCTCATTGCCAATGGTGATGACCTGTCCATCGGGAAGTTCGTAGGACTTCTCAAGGGATGAGGAGGAGGCAGCGGTGGCCATCTCCTGTTCAAAGTCCAGGGCAACATAGCACAGCTTCTCCTTGATATCGCGCACAATTTCCCTCTCAGCTGCACAACATAACTTTTGTTAGATCACAAGTTTGAATCAAGTTATACTTTTTACTAAAACAAGTTATACTATTCCTAGTTATGTGTTCCTAAAGGATATCCCATTATCTTTTGGTTGTTAGTGTCCATCACAGTGCAGCTCTAGTAACTTTTGACCCATTTCAACCAGATCATTGAGATAATTCTTCTCTTCCTTCAGTTTTCCCCCCCAAGTATCTTGCCACAGTAAATTTCAAGATCCCACCTAACTTTAAGAGAAACTAGACAGGCTGGGTTACTGAGGCATCAAAAGCTAACAACTAGGATTCCCAACTATCAAGGCATTCTTCACAGAGCTTCTATCAAACTGGGGGAAGCTCTGCAAAGACAGAAGCTCTTGTTTGAACAACTGAGAATCAACTCACCAGTGGTTGTGAAAGAGTAACCGCGCTCCGTCAGGATCTTCATGAGGTAGTCTGTGAGGTCCCGTCCGGCCAGGTCCAACCTGAGGATTGCATGGGGCAGAGCGTAGCCCTCATAGATGGGCACAGTGTGGGAGACACCATCTCCAGAGTCCAGCACGATACCAGTGGTACGACCAGAGGCATACAGAGACAGGACAGCCTGGATGGCCACATACATGGCTGGGGTGTTGAAGGTCTCAAACATGATCTGAGTCATCTTCTCCCTGTTGGCCTTAGGGTTGAGGGGAGCCTCTGTCAGCAGAACGGGGTGTTCCTCGGGGGCAACTCTCAACTCATTGTAGAAGGTGTGGTGCCAGATCTTTTCCATGTCATCCCAGTTGGTGACAATACCATGCTCAATGGGGTACTTGAGGGTCAGGATACCTCTCTTGCTCTGGGCTTCGTCACCGACATAGCTGTCCTTCTGGCCCATGCCCACCATTACACCCTGCACAACACAACAGTTTTAACTTTCACAAGCCAGAGTCTGCAAATGAAAATAAGTAAAAGCTAATCATTATAAAATTAGGAAAAGCTTATAAATAGATATGGGGCAATTCTGAGGAAAAGAAATTTTTTTCTTATACATATAACCATTCAAGTTTCAAACCCCACAGAGTAGATGTTTAGATAATATGGGAGAAATGGTTATGAATATCATTGATTGTTGATCTAGACAATTTCAGGAAAAAAGTCTGACAGTATCTAGTAAAAGTGTACACAATAAAAGTTGGTAACCTTAAAAATGTACCATCATAATTTCTCTTATATGTAGCAAAAAATACATGAATGTTTTTCAAAAAGCATCAAAAGCCAATTACTACACCTCTAATTGTGATATGAATAAATATAATGAAGAGGCGTGGCTAATCAGTGGTAAACCCCCTATAGTTGAATCTATTTATATATAAATCTCTTGTTATCCTTTTCTAATTGTCCTTGTGAATATATACTCGCAAAGAAAAACAAATCATATGGGAGAGTTAACCTAATCAAACATAATAGTAAATATCAAATACAGTAGAACTTGGATAATTCGAACTTCTTTAATTCGAAAACCTCTTTAATTCGAATATTTATCTTGGTCCCTAGAATTTCCTATATAAATAATTTCCGTTTTTAATTCGAATTTTTTTATGGTCCCTTGGGGTTCGAATTATCCAAGTTCGACTGTATATAGCTTTGTTTGAATTCACATTTTTAGAAAGGCATCAATACATTATCAGCAACATTTACTAACTATAAAATCAATGACAAAAATACATTTTAAATTAATGCTATCTGTATTCAAAATTATAAACTATTTTTAGTATGTATGCTTTTAAAAATAATTTACAATTCAAAATAATTTGCCATTTTAATCTCCAATCTTGCATGATGTCAAAGTCTGCTATCCCCAAATGTTGATGTCTCAAGTCAAACATTCAAATATTTGCAAATGATAAGTCAGCCCCCTTTTGACCTGTTTTTAAAGATTAGCCTAGCTTTGACCAATGTCCACCCAACCTCCTAGATTATTTTTTCTTAAAAAGAAAATTTTTATAAATATTAGAGGCACTTTGAAAAATACTGGTAAAATAAGATAGCAAAATGATTAAAAATATACAGTGCGACTAGGAACAAAGTAAAATACAAGAATTTCTACTAATGTTCATAATTAATCGTATGCTTTATATACTAATCCTTGTTTATTACTAAATTGATTATTAATAATCCATAAGATATGATTTTAAAGGGATATAAAAATGTTCTAGACTTTTTCAAATTGCCCATTATTAAAAAATGTTTCTCTTTAAAAATATTATTTTTAGGTTATAAAAATTGACATTTAAAAAAAAAATCCTTTGGTCATTTATCTTAAGCAACTTCATGGTATTATCTAATCTTTAATACATCAGCATGATTTTAAAAAAATATATATATTAAGGATATTTATAAATACATTACCTCTAAAAGTATAAATTACTAAAAACAGGTGTCCAAAAATGTTTTTCTTTACAAAAACTTTATAAAATCGGCCTGCATTTTTAGGCATAAATGTTGATAAAGTTGCAAATTTAAAATATTCAACCATTTTGATAAATTAAATTGCAATTAGAATAAAATAAATATTTATGTGCAATTGATAAACTTTTTGCAAATAAAAATTTTAAAACTAGTAAATTTAGCAAATCATAACGATATTTTAAAATGTATTAGTTAAAATTGTAAAATGCATATAAACATAAGAATATTTGTTAATATCTGCTTATATGGTAAAAACAGAAGACTATTTCCTTATCGATCGACGTACGCTGACGTCAGCTACGCCTTTTTGACCAAATATGGACATCTCTTGCCAAGTGTAGATCACGTGGCGTCGCCATTTTTTTTTCTCCGGTGGGCGATGCCGGTATTTCTATATTTTACTAAAAGTACGTGTAGATAGTTAAATATATAATTTTATATGACTTACCTGATGCCTTGGGCGACCAACAATTGAGGGAAACACAGCCCTGGGTGCATCATCACCAGCAAAACCAGCTTTGCACATTCCGGATCCATTGTCAACAACAAGGGCGGCAACTTCGTCGTCACACATGATGCTTGTTTTTTAGTAGTTAATATAGGAACCTGAAACAATAAAATACGTAAGAATTACAGACGACAAAACACTAAAAATGATCACCTAAAAGAGAATATGGTTTTAGGGCTACTAACCAAAGTAGTAAATGATCAACAACGATCGCCTATATCAGAGTGAACTATAGTATAAAATAGTACTATATCAGTTTTTAAGAGCTCGGAAAATTATCATGACTTTCTATATGAAAATGTAAAAATACTTTTATATTCTTCTCTGTGTGAAAAGTAGAAATAAAAATTTTAAAACTTCTTTCTAAAATTAGCGAAAATATTATAAAGAAGTAAAAATGTTACGTTTTAAAACTTATACAAATATTATATTCTATTAGAAAATATTAATATGAATATATAAAACTATAATATAAATGCAAAAAATTTTACTAAATTTTTAAAATATATATTGTATATATTGTTTTTTTAAAAATTACTATATATAAAAACTGTTGTTTTTAAAATAATAAATCAATAATACAAAATGAGAGAGAGAAAAAATGTTTAAATCTTTTTCAAAGTTATAGGTGTAGGGTTGTACTCACGAGATACGTCTAAACTGCTCGAAGGCCCGCAATGGAATAGTCCAAAACCGAAAGACCGATGCTTTTATGGTAGCCTTGGAGAAGGGCAGGAAGTGCTCAAAACTTTACCATATATGGAAGAGCGCCGGAACGGAAGTGGGCATCGACTCGAACGTTGATTGGTCGGCATGGAGCCGGCTTCAACGAACGCCGGTTGGACTGGCCAATCAGCGTTGCTGCTCAAACACATGACCATATTTGGAAAACTAGTGACGTCGTGGCAAGGGGGGGATGAAATGGGGGGGATTGTTTGAAGTAGGGTCAGTGTTACGCCGCGCTGTCTAGCCCCTACCAGTTTCCATCTTTTTTTTTCTTCTCATCTCATCAACCACCTGTTTACAATTTTGAACCTTCAATTTATAACGATCCCCTTTTTTTTATTATTGATTAGTTTGTCTAATACAGATTTATGTAGCTTGTTATTATCCATTAGAGAAAGAGAGAGAGAAAAAAAGCTAATTGGAAGAAATGAACGTTTTTTTTAAAGCTTTTTCATTTAGCATTTATGTTTTTAATTTCGTTTGCTATCTTTTAGTAACACTTATTTTAAACAGATTCAACCTCTTTGTTTACAATATATAAGTAGGAATTGAAAACAATAGCTTTGCATTCGGACAGTTTTAAAAAAGTTTTGCGATATTTCCTTTGAAATAAGGTGATAATGGCAAAGACATATTACCTAAATTAAGAAATATAAGGGGGAAGAAGTCCGACCGTACTTCTCCGCAGTTTTCATTGGATTCTTGGAATATTTGACTAAATTTTGGTTCAAGATGACTAACGTGGCAACGGTAGCTATTTTCCAATGAAGATTAAAACAAGAAATATAAAGAGTTATTTTAGTGGTACGCTAACCTTGACGTATGCACGATGGAATCTGTGGCCACTGGACATGTATCGGACTTAAAGGTTGTTGTTGGGTTCTGTGCTGCCTGGAGTATAGGAGCTCTATCTATGCTTCCTTCTTCAGTGAATCTGTATAAGACCGGTGGTCTTAATAAAGCTGTGTGTGTGAAATATATAGAGTTAAGAAAGTATTCCCCTTTGATAATATCAATTTTTTAGACAGTACCACCATTTTCAAATATATATTTAGACTTACAATCTAGGCAATGTACTGAAGGTTAAGGTCGAATGTACTAAATGCATTTGAAAAGTCAATGTTTTAATTCTAAGAAAAATTACTTCATTAAAATCAGATAACCAATTAAGTGTGTGTTTTAACCTATCCATGGTATATACCTTTTTTTATTTATTTATTATTACAAACGGGAAAAATTACAAAAGAAAACATGTAAATAAGTAGTTTATTGACTGAACGTTTCAGTCGCGCATCTCTTGTTTCCCTCAAAATAACAGCAAAAGTAATGATTTCAAACAACAACAACAAAAGGCTTTATAAAGACCTTTTGGTCTTATACAGATTCTCCAAGTAGAAGAGGGTATATACAGAAATATAACAGTAATAGTAACAATAATCAGCAATGTTATTTACAATGTATCAAATAAGGGGGGAAGAAAGAAAGAAAGGGCTTGGCATAAACTTATATACAAACAATCGAGAACAAGAAGTTCCTTTTCTTAAAGAACAATAATTTGTAGTATAATGGTAACAAAGCCTATCAACACCAATTTTAAACTTTACAGTTGAGTCTCCAATAAAGAAGACCATAATCTAAAAAACATAGTTAAACACTGTCTCTTCTGGAGGTAGCCTCTCATCAGACACTTTGTCTTGTCAGGCCAAGTTATGAGGAGTCTTTCAACCCAAATATAATCTTTAATAAGAGACAACCTCCAGGAGAGTCGAAGTTTATCCGTGTTTTTAGACTGTGGTCTCTCAATTAGAGATTCTACTGTACCTTTAACTCTGCCATTACCGGTCCGAATAAAAAAAAAGAAGAAGAGAGGTAGCTGTAACAAGTTCGCTAAAAAAACCTAGGTTCAGTTGACTTGGCAAATAGTAAGGACTGTGAGGACTTCTTTAGAACACAGGATGACCTGTATTCCAAGAGCACGTGGCATCTGTTCCTCATGTCAGAGGCAGTTATTCAATATTGGAGCTAATTCAGTACGTTACTGAGAAATGCTTTAAATCTTAACAACTAAAACATACAAATTTATATATAGATATACCTTTTTTTTTAATATTTATAAAGAATTTCATACAGAAATTCAATAGAAAACATTCAATTAAATAAGGTATAGCTTAATAAATAAAAAAATACTATATAAAGGACTTCTCTAATAATGTTTTCGAAGCTCCATATATAATATAAAAGGGCTCTGCCACCTAATAAGTGCAAAATCGAACTGATTTTATACATTCGTTGGAACCTCATAGCAGTCTATTTTATAACAGTAACTTGGTTATAACATCATAATTCTAAAGTTCAGTTTTAAGCCAAAATTTGTTTTAAACTGTGTGGTTATGTCAACATGAAATCTTGGCTTCAAATGAGAGGTATATAAACGAGGTTTAATTTTAAGTGGGCATGTAATGCTCTTACAATATCATTTAATCAATTACTTTATTAACCTTTAGTCTTATATATATATATACAGATGCTCTTGAGAGATACAGCTTAAATTGAAAAATAGGAAGAAAGAATTTAAAATGACTTAAATTACCTGGAAAATATGTAAATATTTTATTTAAACACACAAAACGCGATATCCCGGCTAGGAATAATTGCGTCGATTTACATTTTTAAACAGAAGCAGTTATAAACACATTATACAAAAAAATAAATTATAAAAAAAAAAAAGAGAGAGAAAAAATAAGGTACATTAGGAACCTGAAAATATGTACATAAGGAATTATATTTATTTTAGTATAATATTATATACATAAAAGTTGTTTCTTTTAATAAAACAGATTCCCGTAAGCTATGCGAGAGGGTAACTACAATATAAAAAAGTTAAAGCTTATAACCTTTTGATTTTTACAGTCCTGCTCTAAGTTTTTTTGCGTGCGAAGTGTTGTCACGAAATATACTTTTTATAGTAAATTAAAATAAATATTTAATGTGCGCTTTGTTTTAATCTAGCAACGCTGAGAAATCAGACGACGCTTTTACTTTGCCTTATTTCCAGGTAAACAAGTAAAAATAAATGTTTAACTCAAATTTTTATAATATAATTGTATATTTTTGTATTTCCTTATTAAAATTAAAGCGTGTATATATATAATCTTTTAGATATTTTAAAATAAATATATATTATTATTAATTAAAATATAATAGCTGTTAATTATATATTAGGTAAAATTGTTAATGCAGGTAAACATTTAAGATTTCTTCTCATATCTTTGATAAATCAATAGAATAGGGTCTTTACACACACACACTTGAAAAATATTTTTTTACAATAACTAAAAATGTTGACTATCTTTCTAAAACTAGAAATAATTTATTTATATATTTTTTGAAACTATATACGTAAAATAGTTTAAACATTTATGCGCAAATATCCACATAGCCTGTGTTTTGTAATAAATAAATAAAAACTAAAAACTTTTAAAAATTTACAATTTGTTAAATTTTAAAATAATGTCTATATAAAATCTGTTTGTAAAAGAAGAGCATTATATTTTATTATTATTCTTTCCCTACCATTTTGGAGGCTAAAAATACCTCTTCGTCTTTCATATTTGACAATTTAAACAATTTAATTGACTTTTATTTCATCTTTTATTGCAAAGTATTCACAAGAAGCCAACCAAAATGGCGATATTAATATTGTATATAAAATATCAGTTGTATATGAGAAATGGTGAGTAAATTCCTATATCATGACACACTGGTAATTTAGGAAAGGTTGCGAAACGATGTGTGTGACTAGATTATATCGAGGGAACATATTTAGAGTGAAGTCACATCAGCAAGTGACGTGCGCAGGTTGTAAATATTGATAACGCCATGTCTGGCCTCTGACGCCAAATTGATAAGAATTTTTCTCTTATCATTTTAGTAGCTTCCATCATTTCTGCTCAACCTTTAGGCTGGTAGTATTCCTGTCCTCTTAGTGCTTCCTTTCTATGGCTAGTCTTTTGATGATATCGTAGGATCTATCTATTTCTCTTCTACCTATAGTTTGGTAGTATTCCTGTCCTCTCAGACCTTCCTTTCTATGTCTAGTCTTATGATGATATCGTAGGATCTATCTATTTCTCCTCTACCTATAGTTTGGTAGTATTCCTGTCCTCTCAGAGCTTCCTTTCTATGTCTAGTCTTTTGATGATATCGTAGGGTCTATCTATTTCTCCTCTACCTATAGTTTGGTGGCTGGTAGTATTCCTGTCCTCTCAGAGCTTCCTTTCTATGTCTAGTCTTTTGATGATATCGTAGGGTCTATCTATTTCTCCTCTACCTATAGTTTGGTGGCTGGTAGTATTCCTGTCCTCTCAGTGCTTCCTTTCTATGTCTAGTCTTTTGATGATATCGTAGGGTCTATCTATTTCTCCTCTACCTATAGTTTGGTGGCTGGTAGTATTCCTGTCCTCTCAGAGCTTCCTTTCTATGACTAGTCTTTTGATGGTATCGTAGGGTCTATCTATTTCTACCTATAGTTTGGTGGCTGGCAGTATTCCTGTCCTCTCAGAGCTTCCTTTCTATGGCTAGTATTTTGATGGTATCGTAGGGTCTATCTATTTCTACCTATAGTTTGGTGGCTGGCAGTATTCCTGTCCTCTCAGAGCTTCCTTTCTATGGCTAGTCTTTTGATGATATCGTAGGGTCTATCTATTTCTCCTCTACCTATAGTTTGGTGGCTGGCAGTATTCCTGTCCTCTCAGATCTTCCTTTCTATGGCTAGTCTTTTGATGGTATCGTAGGGTCTATCTATTTCTCCTCTACCTATAGGCTGATAGCTGGCAGTATTCCTGTCCTCTCAGAGCTTCCTTTCTATGACTAGTCTTTTGATGGTATCGTAGGGTCTATCTATTTCTACCTATATTTTGGTGGCTGGCAGTATTCCTGTCCTCTCAGAGCTTCCTTTCTATGGCTAGTCTTTTGATGATATCGTAGGGTCTATCTATTTCTCCTCTACCTATAGTTTGGTGGCTGGCAGTATTCCTGCCCTCTCAGGGCTTCCTTTCTATGGCTAGTCTTTTGATGATATCATAGGGTCTATCTATTTATCCTCTACCTATAGTTTAGTGGCTGGCAGTATTCCTGTCCTCTCAGAGCTTCCTTTCTATGGCTAGTCTTTTGAGTACATTATAGGGTCTTCTTCCCAGAAATTGTCCCTGAATTTATTCCATTCTCGGCTTTTCCAAGCTTTGTTCTTTTCTTACATTTCCAAGCTCCACCGGTGCACAGAAGAGGCCCTGGAGTGGATTCGTCACCTCGACATTCCACTCTAGAGAAACTTGCCAACATTGTTTTATTGTGCTGTAAAAAACAATATCATACGCAATATATATATTTCCAAGTCTTCCACAGAGTCGAACTAGACCTTCAAACATGCTGGCTTAGTAGCTTATCTGCTCGTAACATTCAGTATGATTTATTTTTTAATTTTTATAATAGTTAAATCCCTTTTTCGATACAAATTTATTATTGATCTTTTAAGCATAGGGTGAAAGAGTGCCATCTATATTTAAAATTATAAACTATTTAGCGAGCGATTTTTTCAATAAAACCAACACACATTGAATAGAAAAATACAAAGTGTTATACTCAGAAGTAACTGGAGGGAAATCATTAAACTTTGCATGAAAATACACTCATAGACAAAACTTGAAGACATACGACATAACCAAATGTGTATACACTCATGGACAAAACTTAAGGAAGTTGTATTTTTTAGCATGTATATCGAGATTCAGACAATAACTCTGAAAGATATTACAGTGACCTTTATTGAAGACACACACGAGATAACCAAGTGTGTGGACAAAATTGCCTCCGTCTCTCTCAAAAAATAAATAAATAAGCTGACGACCGGCGACATCAAACTCTTTCCACTTTCTTAAGTTTTGTCAATGAATGTATATCGGCTATTACATAGTTCAAATGATTGAAAAATGAAAATAAGCACCTATTTAACTATTTCTAAATGTTTTATATATAAAATAATTCAGTATACGCCACAAGAAATTAAGCCAAATTTCACATGTTTTTGTGTTTTTTATTTAGAACTTTCTGGGTGTAAAACATTCTATTTACACAGGTAAATATATATATACACACAACTCTGTATATATAGCTGGTTTTTAATGAAATCATCATGATACTGGACGTAAAAAAGAAAAGAAAATTTGTCTAAGAAAATGGAATGAGCTCCATCTCATGGAAGACGAAGACCAGTGCAATGAGAATATTCCATTTTTACAAAGCAGTAAAACACATTAACAAGACCTAACATGATTTTAATATTTCTCCTTTCATTACCTATCTCTTTCTTTATATGAATGCAAATACTATATACTAGTCCCATTTCGAATGTTTAAAGCTCCCGTTCTTTAAAAAATCAATATATATAGCATATGTAAATATTCGTATTTTTTTATTCTTTTATTTTTGCTTTCCTTGAACTTATCATACCAAGCCGTGTATGAGACCAATGGTCCTAAATAGGTTTTCCTGTCTATATAATCGACATTATTATCATTAGATGTAAAAATCGGTTTTACGTTTCAGAATTCTTTTCCTTTTTGCATAGTCCGTGACGAATCCGTGTATAATATGACTATATAGGTCTTAATAAAGACGTGTGTGTATGTTGGAGGCCATCTTGAAACACCATTTCTCCCCCCAAACATCTCCTTCTTGCAAAACTCCATTAGGTTTGCTGCTCCACTTAGATAACACCACAGACACTCATCTGAGGAGTCTCTTGATTATGCAAATCTACCTGCACGTTCTTTTGGTCTCCTAGATACTAGCGGGGAGGTTTTTATATATAGTTTTTTTCCTTGAGTTGGAAAATGGAATATATCGTAGGAGTTTCTCCTTTTTAAATGAGAGGAAAACTTTTTTTGTTTAAGTTCTCTATATTTTATTTCAATCAACACCTTCAATATCATATACATATTCTCTTGAGAGATGCAGAAAAGGAGTGCAATAAAACGGAGAAGAAAATTGGAATATATATACACACACAAAGTTATATATAGAAGATCTATAATTCAATTAATTAATTAATTATTTTATTAAGACCTTTAGTCTTATATATAGATTCTTCTAGTAGACACAGATAAAGAGTAGGGGGAAAAATAGGGAGGTTTAAATTAGAATTTACAAAGTAATATGGAAAAAATATGCACATTTGATATTATATATACTACTCATGGACAAAACTTAGGAAGTGGAAAGTCTTTAATGTCACCGGTCGTCTATTTATTATTATTTTTTTTTTTTGGAAGGAAACAGGAAATTTTGTTCACACTTGGTTATCTCGTGTGTCTTCAATAAAGGTCACTGTAATATCTATCAGATTTATTATCTGAATCCCGATATAAATGCTAAAAAGTACAACTTCCTTAGATTTTGTCTTCTTGAATGTATGTCTAAAAAAACTTTTAAAATAATATTTTATGGCAATAATTTCGAATACATTGCGTGTAGGATTGCGAGAGAATGATAATCAGGTGTAATTTTTAAAATTTGAAAAAATATACACTCATGAACAAAACTTAAGGAAGTTATACCTTTTAGCATATACACTGCGTGACATTGAAAATGGAACACCAAGAAATAGTGGCCAGAAAATTATGCAAATTTCAGGGTAGACGCGCCTAACCGAGTTATGCAAATGATGTAAAATGCGCAGCTCTCGTGCGCACATGGAGTAAGATATAAGGGAAGGAACTTGCAGAAAGGACAGTATTCGTGTCGTTATTTCTTCAAGGAAAATCATTGTAGAAATTTTGTTCTTGTGTCAAAAGACACGTGTAATAACAGAGAATGCCAGGTCATCGTAAACGGAGGCAGTTCAAGCAGACAGACGCTTTTACGAGGGGCATGGTGATCGGACTGAAAAGGGCAGGTTGGTCCATACGTCAAATCGCAGCTGATACACACCTTGGTGCGTCCACGGTGCACCGACTGTGGAGAAGATGGTTGGAACAAGGAAATGTGGCAATTTATAGGAATGTCGGTGCAACCAGAGTGACGTCAGCACGTGTGGATCGGCGTATCCTTCGACAAGCAGTGGCGGCCCCACAAGCCACTTGTACCGCCACCCTGCAACATGTGCAAGACACCCTAGATCATTCCATCTCGACCAGAACTATTTCCCGTCGATTGGTTGCTAATGGCTTGCACTCATACCGTCCGCTAAGAAGACTGCCATTGACCCCACCGAATAAGCGCCAACGTTTGGAATGGTGCCGGGCTAGATCGACGTGGATGACGGAATGGCACAGGGTCGTGTTCTCAGATGAGTCGCGTTTCTGCTTGTCCAGTGATAGTCGCCGTGTACGCGTGTGGCGTCGACGTGGAGAAAGGTCCAATCCGGCAGCAATTGTGGAACGCCCCACCGTGCGACAACGTGGAATCATGGTTTGGGGCGCAATCGCGTATGATTCCAGGTCACCTTTACTTCGTATTCAGGGCACTATGACGGCCCAACGATACGTTGATGATATGCTGCGACCGGTGACACTCCCCTACCTTCAGGGGGTACCCAATGCCCTTTATCAGCAGAATAACTCCCGACCGCACACTGCTCGCATTAGCAAACAAGCTCTGCAAGATTTACAGATGCTTCCCTGGCCACCGTACTCTCCTGATCTCTCACCAATCGAGCACGTCTGGGACATCATTGGACGCCGTTTGCATGCCTTGCCACAGCCGCGTTCAGAAGACGAACTGTGGCAAATGGTTGAGAGGGAATGGAGAGCCATCCCTCAGGACGCCATCCGTACTCTAATTGACTCTCTACCTAGACGTGTTGCTGCGTGCATCGCCGTCCGCGGTGGTCCTACTTGCTACTAAGCCGACGCCGTTCTCGCTCTGTATTATGACTATCATTTTGAAATAAAGATCACTTATTGTTCGTCCCTGTCTCTCTCTGTCTGCCGAGTTTCATCACTTTCTGGCCACTATTTCTTGGTGTTCCATTTTCAATGTCACGCAGTGTATATCGGTATTCAGACAATAACTCTGAAAGATATTACAGTAACCTTTATTGAAGACACACGAGATAACCAAGTGTGAACAAAATTTACTCTGTCCCCTTAAAAAAATAAATATATAAATAGACGACCGGCGAAATCAAAAACTTTCCACTTTCATAAGTCTTGTCCATGAGTGTATATGTAAAAGTTGGATAGGTTAAATTTCATCAATCACTAAAAGAAAGATGAAGCATGTTAAGTAGTCAGTGTCTTTGATGATGAGCCTTCCAAGCCATTTGACCATCTCAATCTCCAGAGAGCCACAACACCATTGCATTGTTAACATATAGCAAACATGAAAGGAGGTCGCCATGTTTGATGTTCTACTTAAGACTTAACTCCTTTTGCTATTTACTTCTCCAACAAAAAACAAATTTATGTTGAGAACTTTTTTTTTTCCATCACACTCTATTCTCTAACAATGGGTACAATCAGTAATTGGATAAAAATAAAACATTTAATTAATGGAAACCACTTTTTATATAGAGGACTTGTGTGGGCAGCAATAATTATTAGGCCTATACAATTGTCCTAGAGTATTACACAGTGAAGAAGAAAGAAGAACCCTTATGCTCAAAACTGGGCAACTCTGTGCTTCACTTCCATCAATAATTGACAATATGACCCAGAATAAGTATATTGCTACGGCGTTTTATGGTTTCCACAAGTCCATATCTCAGAAGAAGGCCAAGTGATACTCACTCCTCACTTTCTTACTGCTACTCTTTTTGTGTTGATTTCTTGCTTCCCTCTTTCTTATTATTATTATTTTTTTTTCCTTTTCTTGTTTTTTTTTTTTTTTTTCTTTCTCTTTTTACTCTGTATATATCGCTATTTCCGTTGTCTCACTGCTTTGTTCTTATGCATACCTCTGGTGAATCCTGTATAGGGTCAGTGACCCTAAATAAAGGCTTTTTTGTTGTTGTTGTTTTTGAGTATTACACAGTGGGTTGTACTTGCGACGGGATATTCTTTATTTTTAATTATTATTATCCCTAGTACACGTGGTACAGGCCATGATAATCATGGTGGGTAGAAGTTGACGACTGCTTTTACTGTAAGTGCACCACATATCTATACAAGTAGAAAGTGCAGTTCGACTTTTGCACTTGAAAGAAAGAAATTCGAATATGCAAAGTTATATGGGAAATATGTAGATAGAGAAAAATATAATTATTTTGATATGATATTATATATATATAGGTTGTATAGGTATATATATATTCTCCTGCTCTATTTTTACATATTTACATATCCACCTAAGTTATGAGAGAGGGTTGGAAGGAGGGTTTAAAAGAAGAGATGCCTATTTTGGTGCATGAATACAATCCTCCCGTAACATTATGTATGTTACAGTACTAACATTAATACAGTAGAACCTTCATCAGAGGACTCTCTCTCTCTCTAAAAAGAACAGTTTTTATCTCCAAAATTACTATTTTTACTATTTATCAACTCTTCAGTAAGAGGACACCTCTTCCTAAAGGACACTTTGGCACTATAACTAGGTGTTGTCCTTTACAGAGAGGTAGTTCTACTGTAGCAACTCTCCAGTAAGAGGACACCTCTCCCTAAAGGACACTTTGTCTCTGTAACTAGGTGTTGACCTTTACAGGGAGGTTGTTCTATTGTAGAAACTCTCCAGTAAGAGGACACCTCTCCCTAAAGGACACTCTGTAACTAGGTGTTGTCCTTTACAGAGAGGTAGTTCTACTGTAGCAACTCTCCAGTAAGAGAACACCTCTCCCTAAAGGATCTATGACTCTGTAACTAGGTGTTGTTCTTTACAGAGAGGTAGTTCTACTGTAGCAACTCTCCAGTAAGAGGACATCTCTCCCTAAAGGACACTTTGACTCTGTAACTAGGTGTTGTCCTTTACAGAGAGGTAGTTCTACTGTAGCAACTCTCCAGTAAAAGAACACCTCTCCCTAAAGGATCTATGACTCTGTAACTAGGTGTTGTTCTTTACAGAGAGGTAGTTCTACTGTAGCAACTCTCCAGTAAGAGGACACCTCTCTCTAAAGGATCTATGACTCTGTAACTAGGTGTTGTTCTTTACAGAGAGGTAGTTCTACTGTAGCAACTCTCCAGTAAGAGAACACCTCTCCCTAAAGGATCTATGACTCTGTAACTAGGTGTTGTTCTTTACAGAGAGGTAGTTCTACTGTAGCAACTCTCCAGTAAGAGGACACTTCTCCCTAAAGGACTTTCTGTAACTAGGTGTTGTCTTTTACAGAGAGGTAGTTCTACTGTAGCAACTCTCCAGTAAGAGGACACTTCTCCCTAAAGGACACTATGTAACTAGGTGTTGTCCTTTACAGAGAGGTAGTTCTACTGTAGCAACTCTCCAGTAAGAGGACATCTCTCTAAAGGACACTCTGTAACTAGGTGTTGTCAGAGAGGTAGTTCTACTGTAGCAACTCTCCAGTAAGAGGACACTTCTCCCTAAAGGACTTTCTGTAACTAGGTATTATCCTTTACAGAGAGGTAGTTCTACTGTAGCAACTCTCCAGTAAGAGGACATCTCTCTAAAGGACACTCTGTAACTAGGTGTTGACCTTTACATAGAGGTAGTTCTACTGTAGCAACTCTCTGATAAGAGAACAACTCTCTATCAAAGACATTTTAACTCTGCAGCTAGCTGTCGTATACAGAGAGGTAGTTCTACTGTACCAGATTTCAATGTCCACATAGTAAGAAGTTATCATTTTACATAAGTCAGACGTTTACGACTTGTATTATCAATTTAGGGTGGAATTATAGAGGTCACTAGGTGCTACTGAAGAAGAATTTTTATTATTATCCCAGACATGGCAACGCATATTAATTATAGAGGGGAGGGATTCAGAAAAAAATGGATTCAGTGAATATTGAAGAGCTTCAAAATTATGAGATTACTCTGTTTACATAATCAGAAATCTTGATGAAAATATTATTCAAGACATTTTCAAGCCAGTCGAAGAAACGAAAGATTTGAAAGTTCGTAAAACGATCGACTAATAAATAAACTTTGGGATTTTCCTTTTCTCATACACTTCATTGTTGAGATGCGAGAGATTTGTCTCTTTAAAATAATAAAATAATTATCATTGATGTATTTTTTAAAAATGTATTCATTACAAAACACGCACGCTATATCCTATGCGAATATTTGCGTGTAAAAGTTCAAAATACTTTATATACAGAGTTTCAAAATATATATATACAAATTACACTGATAGACAAAACTTAAGGAAGTTGTACCTTATAGCATATATATGTCGGGATTCAGAGGGTGGCTCTGAGAGATATTTGATGCACAGTGATATATATCACTGTGCATCAAATGTCTCTCAGAGTTGTTTTCTGAATCCCGATATATATATGCTATAGGGTACGGCTTCCTTAAGTTTTGTCTATCAGTGTAATTTATAGTTTTAGAGAGAGAGAGAGAGAGTGAATTTTTTTTTAAATTTACATTTTAGAGCACAATATTTATATATACACACATAAAGCTTTATTAAGACCACCGGTCTTATACAGATTCACCACAGTAAGAAAGGAATCATAGATGGAGCTCCTGTACTCCAGGCAGCGTAGCACAATATTTATACCGCTGGGAGAGTTCACCACTGATGAGCCAGGCCCTCCCATTAATTTTTCCATTGCAGTAAGGGCAGTAGAAATTGTTTAATTTTTAAAAAGAACCATACGCGTCTATAATAGTTTCCAAATAAAAAAAAAAAGAAATAAATAATAATGTTATTTTCATTTATAGATGCCATGTTTGGTGTTTTTGTAAATAACACACACACTGAACGGCCTCAAATTACAGGCAAAGTTAGACTTTCACCAAAGTGTGCCTGGATCATGGTGCCATGATCAACGAAAGCTGCACCCCTACATCCCATTCCATGAGATAATGGACCTTTGGGAGAGACAATTGACAATTAAAACAACTTTTATTGACATCTTGTCAATATTTACACTCAAAGAGAGTTATAATAGTAAAATAATATAATAATAAATTGGGAAATTAAAATATGTACAAAAAGTTATATAATAGAGGATGAGGGGAGGCATCCTCGGCGCGCGAGTGTTCTCCTCCAGGTGATGAGTGGGTCCTCCACGCCACCGAGCCCAACCTGAACAAAGTGGCGGTAGATCCGTAACTTTGCCGACGCGAGGATGGTCAGGGACCTTTGGGAGAGGCCACTGCTTATCATAAAACAGATTGAAGATCATGAACTCATGGAATTCGTGTAATCTTTACACAAGGGGATAAGAAACAACACACACACTCACGTTGTATATCCAATTCAGAACAAACACAACCACATCAACCAATGATATATTTAACTCCTGACGTTTCAGTGATTTGCTCTCACCTTCCTCAGGATCATCTTCCAATTAACAAATGATCTTCGGTAAGGCACAATTTGGATTATAGATTATAAACACAAGGTAATAACACCAAATCCAAATAAAATAAATTGTGTGTGACGGTAACAGCGTTGTTACCATCTTCAGACAAAAGTACTGAATGAGAAATTTTATCACGCTGTTACCGAAACGTCACACACTATTTATTTGGATTTGGTCTTATTACCTTGTTTTAAATGATCTTCGGGTTATATATACAAGGTGTCAGATTCCTGTTTGGTTACTTATACTCATTGGTGAGGTTGGACTTGTGCAATAGTAAAAGAGGAAGGACCTTAAAGTAAATTTTACTATGTCTTGGTTACCATGGTTTCCATGGTTGTGGTTATAGGCAGTTTGTCCCACCAGATAACCATAGTAATTCGTTATGTGGAGGAGTGGTAGAAATTGTCGTTTTTTGACAGTCACAACCCGGGATCGAATCCCCCATTGGACACTTTTTTTTCTAAAGCAAAATATTGCTTCAATGGCCCCCGATTCTTGTAAAAGTCCAACCCCACTAGTAAGTGCAAGTAACCAAACAGGGCTCTGACACACTTGTGAGTATAAAAGTCTAACTGCACTTTCTAGATGTGTAAACATGGGGTGTACTTACAGTAAAATCAGTAGCTAACTACCCACCATGATTATCATGACTTGTACTATAGATTCCCTCTAAACACCACTAAGCTGACTTCCATAGTAAATGCAGGATATATAAGAAAACTAATCCACACATACACACATATAGCTTTATTAAGACCACTGGTCTTATACAGATTCACCACAGGAAAGAAGCATAGATGGATATCCTATACTCCAGGCAGCACAGAACCCAAAAGAAAACTTTTTTTTTTGCTTATCCCTAGTACACGTGGTACAGGCCATGATAATCATGGTGGGTAGTTAGCGACTGCTTTTTACTGTAAGCGCACCACATGTCTACACATGTGAAAGCAGTTCGACTTTGCACTTACAAATGTGCCAGAGCCCCGTTTGGTTACTTGCACTCGCTGGTGGGGTTAGACTTTTGCAAGAATCGGGGGGCCATTGGAGCATTTTTTTTTAACAGAAAAAGTGTCCAATGCGGGGATCGAACCCGGGTCGTAGTGGTCGTAAACCAAACGGTTTAACCAGCCTTCCAGTAAAGCAGTCTGGAGTTCAATTTGGTGAAACTGCTGAGAGGGTTCTTTACTAATGAGCTAAGCCCTCTCAATCAACAAACTTTTAACATTGCAGTAAGGTTTGTATAGATAATATTTGATATATGAAAATAATCACAATGCCAAAAATAAGTATTACAAATTTTATCGATATATGGCAATTAAATTTTTAAATGTACTATGTATATATTTGGGATGATAAAAAAAAACAACATTTTGTTTTGTGAAGGTAAACAGAGATATACGGATCTAGACGGAGCGAGGACGCCAGCCAAAGATGGATACAACGCCAACCCCGCCAGATATGGAGTCCACCGCTCCGGATTTGGTGAGGAATGGGAAAGTCCTTGCGACACTGCCTGTCGTTTTTTTTTAGTGTCTCCCGGGCCTAAGTTGACATTCACGGGATTGACACGTGGGCTGTACGTTGATAAAATGTCCTATGCATCTTTAGGTCCATTCCTCCATTTTTACACGAAGAATAATCGAAAA
>CP092863.1:147979438-148018976 GCA_030710605.1 Cordylochernes scorpioides | reverse complement strand
AGTATTTCTTAAAATAAAGACAGGAGGTTATTGAAAGAAAGGAATCTCATTTTATTGATAAAAAAGGTGCATAAAGCTTTCGAGAAAGACATCTTTCTATAGGCTATAGAGATATAACGCTAACAAGACAGAGATGTATAGTACCTTATGCAAATAGATATGTAAATAGATCGTTGGGCGAAGCGTATATATTTTTATTGATGGAAAAGATGCAAGGTTTCGAGCATGACGCTCTTATACTGGATATAGAGATATAACGCTACCTCATGTTTATAAGACCTTATGCAAATAGACTGCTATTTGCATAACGTCTTATAAATCACAATCTTTTTAGCGTTATACCTCTATAGTCTGTAGAAGAGCATCGCGCTCGAAAGCTTGCATCTTTTATATCAATAAAAATATATACGCTTCGCTCTGCGACCTATTTGCATAAGGTATTATACATCTCAGTTTTGTTAGCGTTATATCACTATAGCTAGTAGAAGAGCGTTGTGCTATAGAAACCTTATATATTTTCTATCAATAAAAAGATATATCCTTCATTCAACCACCTATTTGCATATCTATTTGCATAAGGTATCATACATCTCTGTCTTTTTAACGTTATATCTCTATAGTCTGTAGAAAGGCTTCGTGATCGAAAGCTTTATGCTTATTTTATAATAATAAAAATATATATACTGCCTTTATTTTACATTCCTTAATGCCTCCTCCACATATGTAAATAGCGTTGAACACGCCACCATCTCACACTATATGTAAATAGGGCAATAGCACGCCATCTATATACATGAAATGAAACTATTATGTTCGAATTATCATTATTTTTTAATGAAACAAACTTCTTACTGTCGTTAAGTTCTTCGAAGTTTCCTCAATGCTTATTTGCATAATTTGATTAAATACCATAGCCAGGATTCCATCCTACAGTGTGGAAATATATAAGTAGAATCGTCCAATACAACAGTAGAGCTCTAAGATCTGGTATGGTAGATTAAATTGCCGAAACCACTGGGAAGGTTCACTACTGATGAGCCAAACCCTCCCAATATTTTTTTTTTACATCGCAGTAAGTTTTTTTTATTCGCAAAAGAAAAATGTATGCTTAATGGTTATACTACACTTGGGTTCCTTACTACACTCATAGACAAAACTTAAGGAAGTTGTACCTTTTAGCATGTATAACGGAACAACAACTCTGGAAGATATTACAGTGACCTTTATTGAGGACACACGAGATAACCAAGTGTGAACAAAATTTACTCTGTCTCCTTCAAAAAAATAGACGACCGCGGTGACATCAAAGACTTTCTACTTCCTTAAATTTTGTCTATGAGTATATGTCAACATAAGTTAAACCCACTTCTGCTTCCGAATTGGTTTATAGAATTCACTTATGATAAAGTTGGAAAACGGAATAACATCTAGTGGTCTTGTGGTGATATGGTATTTAACGAAACTCTATGGAAAGTATGTAAATGTAGAAATTTCAACGATATATATTTCAGCGCTTTGATATCTTATATCTACAAATACAGATTGTAAATATACACACATGGACAAAATTTAAGGAAGTGGAAAGTCTTTGATGTCGCCGGTCGTCTCTCTATATATTGAAATTTTGTTCACACTTGGTTATCTCGTGTGTCTTCAATAAAGGTCACTGTAATATCTTTCATAGTTATTGTCTGAATCCTGATATACATGCTAAAAGGTACAACTTCCTTAAGTTTTTTCCATGAGTGTAGGTTGGTTATGTCGTGTGTCTTCAATAAAGGTCACTGTAATATCTTTCATAGTTATTGTCTGAATCCTGATATACATGCTAAAAGGTACAACTTCCTTAAGTTTTTTCCATGAGTGTAGGTTGGTTATGTCGTGTGTCTTCAATAAAGGTCACAGTAATATCTTTCAGAGTTATTGTCTCAATCCCGATATGCATGCTGAAAGGTACAGCTTCCTTAAGTTTTGTCCATGAGTGTAGATATGTGATGTATACACGGTGTAAAATGGACTTTTCCAACCACGTACTCCAAGAGGCAACGAAACTTTGATTACTACAGCCTTCAGACGTCCTTGACACAGCGAGGTCGTGAGTCGACAACCTAGCAGTCAGCGGAATGTGCCAACTTCCGACACATGCTTTTTTTACAGAAGAACTATCTTACACCATGGTAGTGGTGGTGTCTTGTCCCTTCTCCATGGAAAGGGGGTGCCATTGCCCCATTAGTCAACCACATTTCAGAGTTCCGTTTTAAAACTCTCTATTCAGACATTAACTACATAGCATTATTTACATAGTAGTATTTACATAAGAACAATGGCTATATACATGTAGTAAAGTCAGTTTTACATGAGTCAAAGTTTCAGTTTAGCAAGTAATGATGTATATAGAGACATTGAGAGAGTATAGATTTACAGCATTTTTCAGAGTTCCCTGTTCACGGTTACCGTAGCGGCTCGGGGCTCACGACACCGTACTACAGGGCAGTCCCTTACTTGTGCTGCTTCTCCCGCCATGTAGAGGAGGACTTCTGGGCAGGATCTTACATCATATAAACACACATATGAGATAAATATACAACAAACAACAACAAAAGCCTTTATTGAGGACCTCTCGTCCTATATAGGATTCGCCAGTTTACAGAGTAATTGAAGAGAAGAGAACTAAGAATACAGAGAGAAACCTAAAAGTAGTAGGTATAGTGTAGTATTTTCTACACTGTGACTATATACAACAGCAGCAACAAGCCTTTTACTGGGATCAAAGTCCCTTACAGGATTCGTCATTCTAGTCCTGACAAAGATTATTTACATATAATTATTTACATCAATTAGTTTATGTATATAGCTTCCTTTTTTCTTCAGCCGTCTTCCAAAATTTGAACAACGCAAACGCTCCAGCTCTGTTTCTCACCACCTTATTCAACAGGAGCTCCAAAGAGAGTCCCTCAAGGCCTATTTCACTGAGGAGCACTTCTCGTTCATCTTTCAGCCCCATACATGAGAGTATATGGTGATGTAGCCCCGGCTCCATTCTTGTCCCGCAAATCTCGCATGTCCAACCGTCTGTTTTAAATATTCTGGAGCACCGATAGGATTCTCAGTCCGGCAATACACCGTTTGACCCGGTGCGGGAAATCGCTGGACAGATAGGGTTCCGGTAACGGAGTTAAGCAGATGTTTTTATAGCGGGGGTATAGTCTTGAATTTATTATTCTTGTGTGATCCTTTTGCATAGATTGATCTATTGCAGTCCTGATTATATGTAGGGAATTTCTCTTTGTAATGTTCTATAGTCTGTGCAGAAATTCAGCCATTGTAATCCGGTGGTGTTTAAAATATTAACTATACTTCCTGTGAAACCTATATATTTTTTCTTTGCGTTTGAGATTTCCCACAGCTGGGACAAGCAGAGCAGCGGCAATCTAGTTTCACCCATTCCCAGCATTCTCAACCAGAACTTTAAGGTAAGTTTCAAGACTGTAACGCTGAGTGACACTCTTCCCAATTCTATCCTGAGCATGTATCCGGGGGTGTATCTTGGTAGATTTAGATATCTTCGCATAAATGAGTCCTGAATTTGATCAACAATTAATGTATGCTCATTTGCCCAAACAGGTGCTGCGTATAGCAGGGTTGATAGAACCATCGCGTCAAGAAGTTTCATAGAGGATTTAAAAGAGTTCATCTTCGACCTGGTCAGAATAGACCAGACCGCACCACTGGCAGCGAGAGCTTTACCCTTATAGTATAATGCGGCTTGCTTAAAAGAGTTTGTTAAGGTGAGTGGATATCCTAGATACATGTATCTTTCCGTGACATTCAGTGTTTGTTGTCCCCAATACCAATTATCGGATTTTGACCGCTTCCCACCATTGCGAAATACCATTATTTTTGATTTGTTTTCGTTCAGCGTTAGCATATTTTCCTCAAAATATTTTCGTATCATATTAATCTTTAACTGCAAATTGTTCTTAGATTCGCCTATCAGTACAATATCATCTGCATATAGTAACAAATGGACATTGAGATAAATACACTGCGTGACATTGAAAATGGAACACCAAGAAATAGTGGCCAGAAAGTGATGAAACTCGGCAGACAGAGAGAGACAGGGACGAACAATAAGTGATCTTTATTTCAAAATGATAGTCATAATACAGAGCGATAACGGCGTCGGCTTAGTGGCAAGTAGGACCACCGCGGACGGCGATGCACGCAGCAACACGTCTAGGTAGAGAGTCAATCAGAGTACGGATGGCGTCCTGAGGGATGGCTCTCCATTCCCCCTCAACCATTTGCCACAGTTCGTCTTCTGAACGCGGCTGTGGCAAGGCATGCAAACGGCGTCCAATGATGTCCCAGACGTGCTCGATTGGTGAGAGATCAGGAGAGTACGGTGGCCAGGGAAGCATCTGTACATCTTGCAGAGCTTGTTGGCTAATGCGAGCAGTGTGCGGTCGGGCGTTATCCTGCTGATAAAGGGCATTGGGTACCCCCTGAAGGTAGGGGAGTGTCACCGGTCGCAGCACATCATCAACGTATCGTTGGGCCGTAATATTGCCCTGAATACGAAGTAAAGGTGACCTGGAATCATACGCGATTGCGCCCCAAACCATGATTCCACGTTGTCGCACGGTGGGGCGTTCCACAATTGCTGCCGGATTGGACCTTTCTCCACGTCGACGCCACACGCGTACACGGCGACTATCACTGGACAAGCAGAAACGCGACTCATCTGAGAACACGACCCTGTGCCATTCCGTCATCCACGTCTATCTAGCCCGGCACCATTCCAAACGTTGGCGCCTATTCGGTGGGGTCAATGGCAGTCTTCTTAGCGGACGGCATGAGTGCAAGCCATTAGCAACCAATCGACGGGAAATGGTTCTGGTCGAGATGGAATGATCTAGGGTGTCTTGCACATGTTGCAGGATGGCGGTACAAGTGGCTTGTGGGGCCGCCACTGCTTGTCGAAGGATACGCCGATCCACACGTGCTGACGTCACTCTGGTTGCACCGACATTCCTATAAATTGCCACATTTCCTTGTTCCAACCATCTTCTCCACAGTCGGTGCACCGTGGACGCACCAAGGTGTGTATCAGCTGCGATTTGACGTATGGACCAACCTGCCCTTTTCAGTCCGATCACCATGCCCCTCGTAAAAGCGTCTGTCTGCTTGAACTGCCTCCGTTTACGATGATCTGGCATTCTCTGTTATTACACGTGTCTTTTGACAAAAGAACAAAATTTCTACAATGATTTTCCTTGAAGAAATAACGACACGAATACTGTCCTTTCTGCAAGTTCCTTCCCTTATATCTTACTCCATGTACGCACGAGAGCTGCGCATTTTACATCATTTGCATAACTCGGTTAGGCGCGTCTACCCTGAAATTTGCATAATTTTCTGGCCACTATTTCTTGGTGTTCCATTTTCAATGTCACGCAGTGTATATTTACATATTGTCATATTACTATTTAAGATTAGTACTTCTTATTATAGTCCTATAGTCTCAAACTCTACAAGCTTGATACCTTATTATCTTCTTCTTTCTTATCTCCACTCAATCACACTAAGGTATCAAGCTTGTAAAGCTTGAGACTCTTGATAGTGTCTGCTGGGGAAGAGTAGAGCTCATCAATGGATGAGTCAATACAGTCAATAATATGTCTTGGGGTTGCAGGCTGAGAATTGCACTTAGTACATAGTGGGAAAACCTTGCAATACCTTATTATGATTGAGTGGAGATAAGAAAGAAGAAGACTTCCTATTACGACATATATAGTTAACACTCCCATTAACAAGGATGGAATGATGTCTGAAACCAATATATATTTAGTTGAACTTCTCGAATTGATTTTATAACTTTTTTTTTTTTGGTAAAAACCAAAGTTATGAGTTCAACCTTGAGACCACCACCCAGTAGGACACACAGATCTAACCCTAAACGCCGCCCTCGGCAGCTAATCTCACCTCAATTTCTCAGAGCGCCACTCGAGCGGTTGGCACTTCCTTGTAAATATTGCCGCCGTGCAGGTTTACCTGCTACGTTGGTCAAATATTGAACCTGTGTGTGCTTGCCATATATACATATATACCTATATCTACGTCATATATATATATATATATAGTTCAATATAATAATCCCTTGTTAATATATTTTTACAAATTTTATCGATATCACAATTGAATTTATAAATATAATGTACTAATACAGTATAACCTCCCTTTAGCGGACACCTCTCTATAAAGGACAGTTTTCATTTGCAAAATTACCATTTTTACTATTTAGAAACTCTCCGGTAAAAGGACACCTCTCCCTAAAGGACACTTTGGCTCTGTAATTAGGTGTCCTTTAAAGGGAGATTTTACTGTATATATTTGTTATGAAACCATATTTTCGGAAGACCTTTGCTCGATGCAGTACCTTGAAATTATAAAAAACTGTATAATTAAAATTATACAGACCTATACGCACATGTCCATAGGTTCACTAAACACCCATAAGCTGACTTCCATAGAAAATGCAGGGTACTATATCCCAAACCAATTCAATACAATAGTAGAGCAGTCTAGAGATTAATTTGGCGAAACTGCTGAGAGAGTTCATCACCGATGAACCAAACCCTCTCATTCAATAACTTATATCATTGCAGTAAGGTCTGTAGAGATAATATTTGATGCTATTATTGAAAAGAAACACAGTAAATTTATTTGTCACAAATAATCTACATATCTATATTTACATATCTATCTACATATTTACATAATATAATCCAATTAAACAATCCCTTGTTACAATATTAAGGTGAAAACATCAGGCTTCAAGGGATAATTATCTTTTTTTGTTAATTATTTTTATTCATTAAACAAATTATTTTTTTTTTTAGTAAACTAAATTAATTTAAACTAAACTAATTTAAACCACTGATGAGCTAAGCCCTCTCATTTAATAACTCCTATCATTGCACAGTAAGGAGTCTGTAGAGATAATATTTGATGATATTATTAAAAAGAAACATATTACCAGTAAATTACCCTACATTTCTACTAGGATAATCCGTATAAGATTGAAAGGTCTTAATAAAGATTTTTGTTGTTATATTACCAGTAAATTTAATCGTTACAAATTGTATTTATTTTTGATTTATACTTTTTTATATAATTATAAAAAGAAGCTTATCTCTGGAAGCCTGATGTGTTTTCTCCTTAACAATGTTGTTGTTGTTGTGTCCAATGAAGAGCCTCAGATGTCTCCGTACATCTCTATCACAGCAGTCGCAATGTCCACTACCTTGGGTGTGTAAAGTTCTGGGTCCATGTCAAATATCTGTTGTCGTGTCCAATGAAGAGCCTCAGATGTTTCCATACATCTCTATCACAGCAATGTTCTCTATCTTGGGTGTGTAAAGTTCTGGGTCCATGTCAATTTTCTGTTGTTGTTGTCGTGTACAATAAAGAGCCTCAGATGTTTCCATACATCTCTATCACAGCAATGTTCTCTATCTTGGGTGTGTAAAGTTCTGGGTCCATGTCAATTTTCTGTTATTGTTGTCGTGTCCAATGAAGAGCCTCAGATGTCTCCGTACATCTCTATCACAGCAATGTTCTCTATCTTGGGTATGTAAAGTTCTGGTTCCATGTCAATTTTCTGTTGTTGTTGTCGTGTCCAATGAAGAGCCTCAGATGTTTCCATACATCTCTATCACAGCAATGTTCTCTATCTTGGGTGTGTAAAGTTCTGGGTCCATGTCAATTTTCTGTTGTTGTTGTCGTGTACAATAAAGAGCCTCAGATGTTTCCATACATCTCTATCACAGCAATGTTCTCTATCTTGGGTGTGTAAAGTTCTGGGTCCATGTCAATTTTCTGTTGTTGTTGTCGTGTACAATAAAGAGCCTCAGGTGTCTCCATACATCTCTATCACAACAATGTTCTCTATCTTGGGTATGTAAAGTTCTGGGTCCATGTCAATTTTCTGCAAGGCTGCGGCCATTGCTGGGCTCCTTAACAATATAGTATGTAATAAAATATCCATACTACATCTACAGGAAAAACATAACGACAATTAGAGTTTCATTGATTATAAGACAATAACACGCCATCTATACACAAGAAATGAAATCATTAAAGTATGGATGCTTAAAAAGGACGACAGTTGCTTGCCGAAACATCATATGACAATAAACGTTTATAAAAAAGGGCCATGAAGTATTCAACTTGAATTTATTAAGACCATTAGTCTTATATGCAGATTGATTATCTTGAGAGATATATAGAAAATGAATGAAAAAAAAAAGAAAGAGAGAGAAAGGTGGCGTGTAGAGTTTGCATAAAGCGAATGGTGCAACGCGGGAGAAATACATTCGAATATGCAAAGTTATATGGGAAATATGTACATATGGAGCTGTAATTATTTTGATAATAATATTATGTAGCGATATCCAAATAAAACAGGAAAGAATTTTTCTGGAAAGTTGGGTCTCCACCGATAAAAAGAACAGCATAAATAGAACAAATGGAAGCTCCCAAGACTAAATGGATTCCTTCCACCAGGAGTCCTCTTCATCAGCAACAGCGGTGACTCATGAAAAATGCTTGAAAAAATGGAAATGTTCAGTTTCACGAAATACAGTTGCTATTTTGAAAGTAAAAAAAAGCTTAACCTGACAATATACATGAAGGACAGAGTTTGACTCACTTTTAGAGACTCATGTCTAATGTATAAAAATGGTGTAAATATATACTCTCGCAATTACTTGCTAAACTGAAACTTTGCCTCATGACTTTACTACATGTATATAGCCATTGTTATTTTCTTATGTAAATACTACTATGTAAATAATGCTATGTAGTTAATGTCTGAATAGAGAGTTTTAAAACGTAAAAGAAAGAAGGACAGACAATACAATGTACAAGAAGAACAGACCTACAATTCTAAGAACGCCCTATCACCACCGGAAGCCATGGGGTCAGATTGCAAAACTGGAAAAAGGAAATTCTTGTCACCCAACTGGTACTTCTGTAATGGGAGATTCCAAATGGAATTGTTAGAATAACTCCCTTCACTGTGAGTTCACTATATTCACATCTTAGTTAACTCTTGGAAATCTTAACCCAGACAGCTTCACATATCAAAACATCAAATAAAAAGGCATATATTGGATCAAAATATCATTTACTTTACCAATATTTCAGTTGGCTGAATGCCAACCTTTATCAAGATATTATAACATTTTAAGACACACCACTGAGACAAACCCTCCTAATTTTTAAACATCTTCCATTTACTGGTTTAGAAAAAATTTCCATTAACAACTCAAACATAATAGTTAACATATTTATGATAATAAATTTACCTTTTTTTTTTCCATTGTAAGTCTACCACATTTAGAAGCAGTTCAACTATACACTTATACTGAACATTTCTATATTTAAAATACAGCAGTCTCAATTAAAAAGTGTCCCAATTAACTGGAATCTCACAATTTATCAATCAGAAGAATTGTAATAAGTTTTTTTTTTTCCATTGTAAATCTACCACATTTAGAAGCAGTTCAACTTTACACTTATACTGAACATTTCTATATTTAAAATACAGCAGTCTCAATCAAAAAGTGTCCCAATTAACTGGAATCTCAAATTTATCAATCAGAAGAATTGTAATAAGTTTATTTACATTGTAAAGTCTACCACATTTAGAAGCAGTTTAACTCTACACTTATACTGAACATTTCTATATTTAAAATACAACAGTCTCAATTAAAAAGTGTCCCAATTAACTGGAATCTCACAATTTGTCAATCATGATAATTGTAATAAGTTTTTTTCCATTGTAAATCTACCACATTTAGAAGCAGTTCAACTCTACACTTACCTATATTGTACATTTTCTCTCTCTCCATCCCTAAAATACATTAGCAATTAAAAAGTGTCCCAATTAACTGGAAACCCATAATTTATCTATCAGGAGAATTGCACCAAGTTTCTTTATTAATCTAAAATGGCAAGCTTTCAAGCATTAGCTCATTATCAGATCAATTGTTACCTACTTGTACAATATATGTATATAGAGGTGTCGAAGGAATTTACATATTTAAATAGTTTAACTAAAATCTCTCCCCCTCTCTCTAAAATACAATGGTTCTTTCTGAGCCTTGAGATGAAGGGAGAACGTGACTTGCTGTCTGGAGGAGGACTCTCTGTCGTTGGGGGAATCTCCTGGACTGTACATAACTGTATATATTTTACTCTTTTACTTTATCCTGTATACTACTACCATTGACTTGTGTATGAGGTCAATAAAATAGTTTTAAATCTCAAAATCTCTCTAAAATATAAAGAGAGAAAAAATATAATTTAAATATTTATCTTTAAAAACTGATACCAAATATAACGATACCTTTTACTTTTGAGAAGAACATCTATCTATCTTCGTTAATACGAGTATACTGTACGAGTATATTCGTATACTACAGGTGTAGTACTGTAGTACACCTGTAGTACTCAGTTATAATGAGATATAAAATATACTTTAAATATTTATCCTTTAAAAACTGATACCACAAAGATATTATTTATGTGAGCAATAGTTACCCAAAAATTATTTGAAAAAGTAATAATCAATGTCTCAGGTAAAAAGTTTCTTTTTAATTTAAATTTGCAAGCTTTCGAGCAAATATACTGTTCTTCAACGGTCTGAATATAAACCCAATACAACAATATCCCTGACAAATAATCTAAATATTAATAATTATTGGAATGTATATATATTTAATCCCAGTATAATATCTATTACTTTAGCTGGTAACAGTCTGATGCATGCCCACACATGCTAATAACAAAAGTTTCCAATTATTCTGTATATAGAGATTGTACATAGAATATCAGCCCGTTGAAGAGCAGTATATTTGATCGAAAGCTTGCAAATTTAAATTAAAAAGAAACTTTTTACCTGATATTGATTCAAAAGATATTATTTGTTCTAAGAACTAAGAGAGAAAGATTGATAGAAAAAAATGTTGCAGACGACGACTACAACCTTGAAGTGTGGAGGAAGGAAGGTTTGGGGAGGAGGGTCAAGGTGAGGAAACTCCTGAAGGGGGACACACGATGGTATCGAGGCTATATAGGGAAACCAACCAATAAGGAGTTGCGAAGGACAATAGACACTGGGATCGAGGTTAAGCCGGTATCTTTTGATCTCTACTGGACATCTGCATTTAGATTATGACGCCCCCTATTGTCAACTTCCTTGATAATTGGTTGCAGATGGGTTCGCCTCGAGACAAAAACAAATCGAATTTTTTATTGGTCGTTTTTTAAATAAATACACGCCGGGGAGGTGTGGTAACTGTCGATTTACAACAGCTACGATCTGTGATCGAATCCAGTATTGGATTCTTTTTTTTTTTTCTTTAAAAAATGGCTTCAATGGCCTTGCAAAAGTCCAACCCCATCAGTGAGTGCGAGTAAACAAACAGAACTCTGATACACTTATAAATTCAAAAGACGAACCTCTTTCTACATGTGTAGACATGTGGTGTACATACAGTAAAAGCAATCGCTAATTTTTATTCCATAAAAACAATTGTCTTAGTTTTTCTCTTTTATTAGAAAGATATTTAATTATTTGTTATAGTTTTTGAATACATCTCGTTATCTTTATCAAATAATTACATCGCTTTCAATATATATTTATATATACACTCATGAACAAAGCTTAAGGAAGTGGAAAGTCTTTGATATTGGTCGTTTATTTATTTATTATTATTATTATTTTTTAAGGAGATAGAGGCAATTTTGTTCACACTTTGTTATTTCGTGTGTCTTTAATAAAGGTCATTGTAATGTTTCAGAGTTTTAATCCTGATATATACATGCTGAAAGGTACAACTTCCTTAAGTTTTGTCCATGAGTGTATATTGGTTATCTCGTGTGTCTTCAATAAAGGTCACTGTAATATCTTTCAGAGTTATTGTCAGAATCCCGATTTACATGCTTAAAGGTACAACTTCCTTAAGTTTTGTCCATGAGTGTATATTGGTTATCTCGTGTGTCTTCAATAAAGGTCACTGTAATATCTTTCAGAGTTATTGTCAGAATACCGATATACATGCTAAAAGGTACAACTTCCTTAAGTTTTGTCCATGAGTGTATATAAATAGAAACAATTTTCTTATTTGAGAGAAAATATATAAATTATACTATTATATATAGTGTAACACATTGTCACGTAGAAAAATGTGGGAAGATCAACGTGTGTTCTGAGAAAAGTTACAATTTATAATTATCAAAACATCAATTGTTGACTTAAACCTCCTGGATATTAATTAAATAATTTAAAATGTGTCTGGAGATGAGTTTCTTTTATCAACGTAGTCTCAAGCTTTCGGGCATCTTTTCCCTTCTACAAGAGAACATATTTATATAGATGAAAATTTTGTCGGGAGGATATTGATCTAAAGAGACAAGGGTTGGCGTCTGGTTTTGACGTCTATTTTGACGGGAGAGGCGACCCTTGTCTCTTTAGATATTTATATATGTTCTCGTGAATTCAATTGGCTCCACTGCTGTTTCATGTATCCTATATTGATTACATATAATTATAAATATATAATTATATATATTATTAGAATTTGTAACAAATCCATTTGTAGGTATTATATTTAATGATATTATAGAAAAGAAACACATTGCCAGTAAATTTATTTGTTACAAATTTTAACGATAGATGACAATTAAATTTATAAATTAAATTGTGAATGATTTTGATATCTTATCTGCATATATAAAACCAATTTTATCGTATTTATATAAATAAAAAAATTAATTATCTTAATTAAATGACTTCTCATAATCACTAAACTATAACAAATATAGTCATGAATAGTACAAATGTGATATTGTACTGGGATAAGGTGCATAAATTAAGAAAAGGGCATCTCCTTATCGTGCAACTATTCAGCAACTTTCAGTTGCACGATAAGGAGATGCCTTTTTCTTTAAATATAGTTATATTAAAATTTTACACAAATAAATTTACTGGCAATGCGTTTCTTTTAAATATCACCAAATATTATCTCTACAGACCTTACTGCAATGATATGAGTTATTGAGTGAGAGGGCTTGGCTCATCAGTAGTGAACCCTCTATTAAAATATATTTTGAATTTCTCAAACTGCATCTATAATTAAGAGATGTTACTATAAATATCGTTTACTAATATACTGGCAACACGACCAGGAATAAAAAAATCGTCTGCTAAGATGAAACAAAGGGAGCCGCACCCTGACCGACCTGGATTAGGCCTAATGGCCTCTTGTTCGTCTGTTGCTATCAGTAATGTTCGTCTGTCAATTTAAAAATATTCTATACGTGCTCATTGATTTTTTTTTAATACAACGTGACCTATTAACTTCTTAAGTTTCTTTGCTTTTCAGTAGATTCTAGTTAAACTATGCAAATCATTATTTAGTTCTGCTTTTCTTTATTTCGTGTCATGTGGCTTAGTAATGTAGATTATTATAAGCTATATAATCGCCTGGAGAAAATAATAAAAAGTAACGAAATGTATATATATAGAATGTGTTTCTCCTCTGTAGAAGGTCATATATAAATGCTCGAAAGCTTGGCTAAATAAAAATTAAAAATAAATAAATAAATAAAAACTTACAAGAAATTTTTCAGTTCACGATTTCGTACTTTTGATTAATGTAGATTATATCTACAGGAAAACCTAATTAAGATAATTATTCTTATAAACAGATTTGTATGATAAGTCTCCAAGGAGAAAACAACAAAAATTGTCTCGTTAAAAAATATATATATATAAATAGACGAACGCGGCGACATCAAAGACTTTCCACTTCCTTAAATATAGTCCATGAGTGTATGTGATCTTGAAAACGGCCAGTATAAACCATCCCACATAGTGTACTTAATTGTTACCGGATATCTTCAAATGGTATAACAATCTAGAAGAACCCTCAACACCCCACTTATCGGGTATTGTTCTTTTGTATTTTGAAGGAGGTATTGAAGGCCTAGTAGACGCACCCAATTTGTAAACAAACCGAAGAAACAAACCAAAATGGCGTCATATTACTAGCAATTGACAACTAGGGTTATGGATTGATCATCTTAAAGTAATCTGTTTGATGAGCCAAACTAGTCTTTATACTGATTGACCTTAAATAATGCGCGTGTACCATAAAGTACACCTCTCCCTTCAAAAATGCATTTAATTCATTTTGTTTATTATCCAAGAACAAAACGTAAAGGTGGAGATGAAGAATACAACAACAACAACAACAAAAGCCTTTATTGAGGACCTCTCGTCCTATAAAGGATTCGCCAGTTTACAGCGTAATTGAAGAGAAGAGAACTAAGAATACAGAGAGAAACCTATAAGTAGTAGGTATAGTGTAGTATTTTCTACACTGTAACTATATACAACAGCAGCAACAAGCCTTTTACTGGAATCAAAGTCCCATACATGATTCGTCATTCTAGTCCTGACAAAGATTATTTACATATAATTATTTACATCAATTAGATTATGTATATAGCTTCCTTTTCTCTACAGCCGTCTTCCAGAATTTGAACAACGCAAACGCTCCAGCTCTGTTTCTCACCACCTCATTCAACAGGAGCTCCAAAGAGAGTCCCTCAAGGCCTATTTCATGGAGATGAAGAATAAGCCACAACAGTTTAGGCAAATTCGACCGATTTCCTAACTCCTCATGTAGGATATTAGGATATCGAAACCTATACTGATGAAGGCCATAACCCGAAAGCATGTCATACAGATTGGATTCTGGCTGAATTTTCAGAACTATTGTTGTGGTTCATTCTTTATCGACACTTTTACGTTTTTGTATTAGGGTGTTGAACAAAATGAATTGTTATATTGTAACATTGTATTTCTTAATTTTATTATTTTTTATTTAACAGAGTGGTCATTTTTATGTTTTATATCTTGCAACTCTGTAAATTTCCCTCGTGGCTTATCTTTTGTTTTATTGTTATATTTTGTCTCCTCTCTAATTGTAAAGATGTTGCTGTATCACCTCATAAGCATAAATAAATAAATTTTGTTTTACCTTTGGATAGTTTGTCCTTGCCTGAAATAAATTTTGTTTCCTCCTAAAGTTTTTGTCTTCCCTAATTTTCCACGTGGCATTTTGGTGGAGATGCTGGGTAAGTTAGGGAAGACAAACTGAAGATCGCCGAGTAGACCTTGAAGCCATGGGTGTTGTAATCCACATTTTTATAGACTGACTCCAGGATTCCGCCGCCGTGCTAAAGCCAAGACTTCCCTCGAAGATGACGATATCCCTATAGACGAAACGACGACAAAGCCGCTCTTCACGCCGAAAGAAAATGGACGCAAAGGTACTAGGGACAAAGTTCAAAGACTTCGATGGAATCCTTGGCAGAAGCACGTCAAATCCACGTCAGTATCTACAATAATTGCTAGCTGTGGGTCGCAGCTCCCATAGGGAAGAAGTTATGTAACATAGTATTTATTAATTTTATTTATGTAACATAGTATTTCTTAATTTTATTATTTTTTATTTAACAGAGTGGTCATTTTTATGTTTTATATCTTGCGACTCTGTAAATTTCCCTCGTGGCTTATCTTTTGTTTTACCTTTGGATAGTTTGTCCTTGCCTGAAATAAATTTTGTTTCCTCCTAAAGTTTTTGTCTTCCCTAATTTTCCACGTGGCAATATATTTATAATTATATGTATTTTTCTATTGTTCTTAAAGCTTATGTCCATAGTTTATTTAAAATATATTTTCCAAGAGGCCACTTCAATATCAGTATAAAAGTAAAAAAAGTCAAATACAATATAACAGCGGTATGGTAGATTAAACTGGCGAAACCGCTGGGAGGGTTCACCATTGATGAGCAAGGCCCTCCCATTAATTTATAATTGCAGTAAGGGTAGTATAAAATTGTTTTATTTTGAAAGGAATCATACGTGTAAGGAATGTTTGAATTTTCTAATGACGGATGACGCGCTTATGCATCATATTGTTATTGTTATGTATAATGTATTGTTTTAATGCATTGTTTTAAAGGAGAGGTGCCTTTTTTGGTACATAAACACCATTCTCCTACAACTTTATGTACTAAATAACTGTGTGACTTTACGTTTTAAAACTCTCTATTCAGACATTAACTACATAGCATTATTTACATAGTATTATTTACATAAGGAAATAACAACGGCTATATACACATAGTAAAGTCATGAGTCAAAGTTTCAGTTTAGCAAGTAAAGATGAATATAGAGATATTGAGATAGTATATATTCACAGCATTTTTATACATTAGACATGAGCCTCTAAAAGTGAGTCAAACTCGATGTTGTAGTCATAGGTAAAATCGATGCTTATCCAGAATTTGTACATTACAATTTATATTATAAAAAAAAAAAAAAAAAAGACATATCCTGACCAGGCTCACATGAGCATTTCTAGATGGCAGAGCACCATTTAGTGGAACAAAAATAAATTAAACGTTTATTTAACTTGTTCCGTGATATTTGGCCAATCCAATTTTTTGATAAATCAAGAAAAGTCAATCACGAACGCGTTTCAGGCTGTTGGCCCTTGTCAGCATAGTGCAGACTGTACCTCTACGACCAAAATTTGGTCCTAGAGGCTTCCTGAGAAATCAAGAAATGGGTATTTAAGGCCAAATTTGGGTATATTATCTAGAGAACGTATTTAGGTAATAAGAAGTTGTGAGGTGGATTACTCAGACTGTCTATGTAAAAGCTGACAACACACTACCAGAGAGAGAGAGAAGTCTGTGTCAACGCCCCGACTTCCTTTCTGTAGTCTGAAGGTCGAGATCTTCCTGGCAACTTCCGGCACGTGCCTTGCTGGAGAATTCCGTCGTCTGCTACGCTTTGCTCAGCGGCCATCTTGGCTGGATTTTGTAGATTGGCTTTGTTCAACTTCCATCTTGTATGGATCTTGTAGACCGGCTTCTATCTTGTATAGATCTTGTAGATCGGCTTCTATCTTGTATACACCTTGTAGACCGGCTTCTATCTTGTATGGATCTTGTAGACCGGCTTCTATCTTGTATACACCTTGTAGACAGGCTTCTATCTTGTATATATCTTGTAGACCGGCTTCTATCTTGTATATATATTGTAGACCGGCTTCTATCTTGTATATATCTTGTAGACCGGCTTCTATCTTGTATACACCTTGTAGACCGGCTTCTATCTTGTATACACCTTGTAGACCGGCTTCTATCTTGTATACACCTTGTAGACCGGCTTCTATCTTGTATATATCTTGTAGACCGGCTTCTATCTTGTATAGATCTTGTAGACCGGCTTCTATCTTGTATACACCTTGTAGACCGGCTTCTATCTTGTATAGATCACCGGCTTCTATCTTATATACACCTTGTAGACCGGCTTCTATCTTGTATAGATCACCGGCTTCTATCTTGTATAGACCTTGTAGACCGGCTTCTATCTTGTATAGACCTTGTTGAGAGCATTGGTTACTTTCGTTTATTCACACCGAATTTCTCTATACTCCCACAGATAGATCACCGTTTCCTGAGAAAGGAATGACTTACATCTAGAAGATTTGCACTTTCCAAACCTGTCCATTCTAGTTGCTAGCATCTGTATCAAGACAGTCATGATTAGGTTGCTTGCTCTTTCTGTAACAAAAAAATTCTAATTCTTCAGCATTTAAAACCACTATTGTAAAAAAAAAAATCCCTGATTATAAAATACTTATTTCTATTGATGATTCATACATATGCAATTAAACTTCCCTCAGATAACCACATAATGTTCAAAGTTGATAAAGCACAATTTGTGGATTATAGATTATAAACTAACAAGACCAACCCATTAATTTATTTGTTCTTATTAAATTGTGTTTAAAACCACAAAGTATTCATTTTACACACTAATTACATAAACGTAAAATTATATTTATACCTAAACCCCTAAAATCATATTTGCATAAATGTGAAATTATATTTACATAAACGTAAGATCGTATTTGCATAAACGTAAAATCTTATTTACATAGATACACTCATGGGGACAAAACCTAAGGAAGTTTCATAATTGTAAACATAAACCACTCCCGATTTGCTTATATAACTGCGTATTTCCTAAACATGTAAATTTGAACGTTCTCCTTTAAACTATAAAAGTTTTGTCCATGAGTGTATGTACATACAGGACTCATGAAACGGGGTATTTCCATTTTAGGGTCCAACAGGCGACGGAAGTTGGTCCTAAGTTGGTCAAAGTGGCTTAAAAAACTGCTGTCAGTGGCGTCACAAACAAATGTCAAGTGCAGTGTCGCAAGGATGAAATTCTGGAGCGACTTCCGTTCTTTAGGATCACCTCTTGACCTCTTTGAAGTTATCCCTCTTCTTAAGACGTCCTTTATTTCAATCTCATTTCTACAAGAGGCATGAATATATTTTTAAAAAACATCTCCCTTCAAAATTGACGTTAAAAATAAGCGTCATCTATTAATCATCATTACTATATAGCAGAGTCATAACACCAGTTTTAGAAAATTTGATAAACCTATCTGAGAAGACCGTGGTTCTTATGGCAATTCATGGTCAGTTTCAATATTCTACAATATCTGACAAGACTTCTCACATTATCTGAATGTGTCAAAAATATATTTTTCTGGGATAGTTACTGTCAATTTTGTGGATATGTTGAAAAGTATGAGTTTTTTAGATGCATGGAAGTTACAGGTCTGAGAGATGTTGCCATTATACTGAGGTATCTTGTAGAGTGATCTGTTTTATTTAGGCTGGTCCATAGGTGCATGACAACTCTTTACTTCAGATACGGGTGAATTTTCTGGAGCGTACTCTCAATAAGTATTCAACGATATCCGAGAAAAAAAATATAGCGATAGAATTGTTTAACTTTCATAAAGCGTTAGAGAACAAGGTAATATTCTAAGAACTAAAATCACAGAACAATTTCCTTCCATTGTTAATTTGTATAGTTATGTTGAATACTTTGATTTCCTTTTCATTTTTCCTTCTCTCCTTTGTTTATGTTTTTTTTCCCTTTCTTTATGAAAATGATGTATGGCGAGTCCTTACAGGACGGAAATGTCCTGATAAAGCTGTGGTTGTTGCATTCAACAATATGTTGTACTTTATTGATATAACCCAGGATTCCTGGAGCATCACGTACTAAAGTCATCAACTATCCGGGTTGTCTAATGGTAGACATCCAGTTTATCAGATGTACTGTACTTGGTTCTGTACAGGGGTAAATATACCTAGGAGGATGGCTGGTTTGGAACCTATGAAGGTGGTAGACAGGACATTTTAAGAGAAGATGGTCGACAGTTGGTCTTCCTCGTGGCAATGTGAACAGGTGGGATCGTCTTTTGATATTGCCACGTGGAGGGAAGACCAACTTTGGGAGAGAAAATATCTTTATTTACGGGGCTGCTAACCAAAATAAATGATTTTTGAGCCCCGATGGCCGCGTAAAGCGGAATATATACAACCACTATGACCAGGCTGGGGAGGCAAGGGACAGGATCTCCGTTAGGGAAGAGGCAGGTTAGGCCGGATTGGGTCCGCGGAGGTCAGGAGGCAGGAAGAAGGCGGGAGGACTAGAAAAAACTTTGGGATGAGACAACAATTTATTTCAAGCAAGAACAAACTACGAATGATAAAACAAAAAAAAAAGCAAAGAGGGAATTTACAAAGTAGCAAAATATAACCATTAAAAAATGACATTTTGATAATAAAATAATAAATACTTTTTGTTATATAGTTCCTTCCCTATGGGAACTGTGACCCACAGTTAGCAATTATTGTAGTTACTGACATGGATCTGACGTGCTTCTGCTAAGGATTCCATCAAAGTCTTGGAACTTTGTCCCTAGTACTTCTGTTTGGTCTTCCTGGTGACAATGTGAACAGGTGGGATCGTCTTTTGATATTTTTACAGAATCTTCTTTAAAAAAGCTGTATCCTGTGAGGATTGTAGAGGCGGTGCCACAACAGCTCTTCTCCCCGACTCGTGCTTCTTATTCAATAGCGAATAGAAAGTTTATATCATTGTCTTAATAATGAAAGTGTTAGGGGGTCGGTGGAAGGATGGTCTAAACCGTTGGTTTTCGACCTCTACGACCCGGGTTCGATTCCCGCATTGATCACTTTTTTATAATTAGAAAATGCTCCAATGGCCCCCGATTCTTGCAAAAGTCCAACCCAACCAGCGAGTGCAAGTAACCAAACGGGGCTCTGGCATATTTGTAAGTGCAAAGTCGAACTGCTTTTCACATGTGTAGACATGTGGTGCACTTACAGTAAAAGCATTCGCTTACTTATACCCACCATGATTATCATGGCCTGTACCACGTGTACTAGGGATAAACAACAACAACAAAAAAGAGTGTTTGTGGATGCATATATTCTCCTAAGGTTTCTTGTAATCAGTTGCATAGTTGTGATGTGATATCATCTAGTATATCTATATGGACAGCTGAAACCTACACCTGTTGTAAGATAAACCATGATAAGTTTCTGCCCAATCCAGCTGTAAACTAATTAAATATGCAAATATGGGGTTAGGAATCTTGGCATTCTTTCTTTTTATATTATTGCCCTATTTTACATATAAATATCAGAAAAAGTTAAACAAGATTTTTAGTCTCTTTTAAAAAAATCAATGTAATCTGTAAAATTCATGCATTTGTTTTTGTTAGTTTCCATCAAATAAAATTCAACTTTTGGTGACTATAACAACAACAACAAAAAGCTTTTAGTCATATACAGATTCTCTGAGCAGAAATGTAGGTGTCATGCAGGAAAAACAGTAATAGTATCAATAATAAAAAAACAAATTTATTATTATAATTTTTAAATCTAATCACATATAATGGCAATATGAAAGTTATATACATGAAAACCTAATTAAGACAATCAAGTTAATAAATAGATTAATCTGAGTAAATTGGTTTTTAGTGACTATATGGACAGATATTCTTTAATTTGATCTGTTAGTGTCCATCCCTTGTAGCTCAATCAAGTAACCTTAAAAATAAATCAAATTTCTACTGCCCTTACTGCAATGATAAAATAATGGGAGGACCTGGCTCATCAGTGGTGAACCCTCCCAGCAGTTTCACCAGTTTTTAATCTACCAGACCGCCTCTTTAGAACTCTAATAATATATTGGATCATTCTGATTTTATATGCAACTTTTAAGCAACCTATGGACATAAGCTTTTAGGACAGTAGAATTACATTTAAATATTTGCATCGAGCAATGCTCTTCCGCAAACAATTAGGTGTTTTCATTTGTATTATGCACCATACCGTGGTGTAATATTGCATATTTCAGTTTTCCTTTTATTATTGAAATTATATATTTTTAAAATGATTGGGTGGCTAGCTAATCTTTTAAAGATAACTTTTGTTGTAATTTTTAACCCCATTAACAAATCCTCAAAGTAATTAGTTGAACATTAATTCTAACATAACTAATTCATGATGGACTTAATTAGAATTAAACTATCTAGAGACAAATTAAAACAAGAGGTTGCAATAGTTGCTTAAATTGACCTTGTCCCAATTAAGTGAGATACGTTGAGAAATGGTCTGGGAAAGATACGAAAGAACTCTCTCTCTCTCTATGCTATTTAGAGATCTTTTTTATTGCTTCAGTTGGAGATAAGACACTTTAATGTACATGTTGATAAGTTGTTAGATTTCTGTGCCCACACACTTATCATTTTTTCATCGCAGTAAGGGCAGTAGAAGTTTGTATTATGTATAAAAGAAACATTCGTGCTTTTAAATCCTTTCATTTTATGTGTATAGATGGCGCGTTATTGCTTTGTGTTAATTTATGCCTAAATGGCCTTGTCTTTATTGTTTGCGGAAGAGCATTACTCGATGCAAATATTTGAATGTAATTCTACTGTCCTATAAGCTTATGTCCATAGTTTTCTTGAAAACCATTTCTGAGATTCCATCCTTCAGTGCTGTGTATATAAGCAGAATCGTCCAATACAGTATGTAGAAGGCGGAATAATTGTTACTACGTCCAATACAGTATTAGAGCTCTGAGTAGCGGTCTGGCGGATTAAATTGGCGAAACCGCTGGGAGGGTTCACCACTGATGAGCCAAGCCCTCCCATTATATTTTTTCATCGCAGTAAGAGCAGTAGAAGTTTGTATTATGTATAAAAGAAACATTCGTGCTTTTAAATCCTTTCATTTTATATGTATACTTTTAAGAAGCCAGTCGACTCTCATAGTAGTCCTTCTTCTTCTTTCTTATCTCCACTCAATCATATTAGGGTGTCAAGTTTGTAGAGCTTGAGACTATTCAACTCCGCCTTTGCCGGTCCCAGTCCGGATGAAAAAGGAGAAGGGGGAGCAGTAACAAGCTCACTAAAAACCCTGGGCTCAGCTGGCCTGGCTGATAGTACCCTGTAAGGGCTCCTAATCCAGGGATACAGGATGAGCAGCGTTTGTACTCCATGTTAGGAGCGGCTGCACATGACATCTGTTCCTCATGTCAGAGGTGGCCATTTCTTTTGGAGCTAGGTCGGCCTGCCACTGAGTAATGCTCCCAGTCTTAATGACAAAGGCAGACGCATTCAACTTCACCCAGTCATAGTAGTCCTACTTATTGTGAAAGGAGTATTTGCTTTGATAATATAATAGTTTTCATACCAATGCATTTCTGGTAATTTCTTCACATTGCAAAATATCTTGTAATAATTATCTCTCTCGAGGATATTCGAATAGAAATTGATAAGTTGTTAGAAAGAATGTGACTTTGACGTTATCAGACACCGTGTTTTTTACTTTTTTGGGAAATTTTCAATTTGTTTTGATTGTTAACTTCATGTCGTTGGAACAAAACAGTTCTTAAATGTAAATCTTTGCTTCATCTTCTTGTTTATCTCTATCTCTAAGAACTAAAATTACAGAACAATTTCCATCCATAGTTAATTTGTATAGTTATGTTGGATACCTTGATTTCCTTTTCATTTTCCCTTCTCTCCTTTGTTTATGTGTGGTTTCCCCCCCCCCCCCCCATTTTCTCCATGAAAATGATGTATGGCGAGTCCTTACAGGACGGAAATGTCCTAATAAGGTTGTTGTTGTTTATCTCTACCCAATTCTTATCAGGGTATCAAGTCTGTAGAGACTGACAATCATCATGACTGGGTGAAGTAGAATGACTCTGTCATTAAGACTGTGAGAGCACTACTCAGTAGCAGGTCACTGACTTAGCTCCAATATGAAATAGCCACCTCTGACATGAGGAACAGACGCCATGTACAGCTGCACCTAACATAGAGTACAGACTCATCCTGTATCCCTGGATCAGAAGTCCTTACAGGGCACTATCAGCCTGGCCAGCTGAGCCCATGTTTTTTAGGTTAAAAATATATAATACATATTTATATTATATTTGTTAACGTAATAATACTGTTGAAGGACTGACAAGTCCGGGAGATTGAAAATAAAAAAAGATATACAAGAAACTTAGCTCTGGAAGCTTTATTTACCTGGTTCAAAATCACATCACATTAATAGGTACCGCTCAGCAAGAGCAACCTAGTTCATGATAATTGAAACAATGAATAATAAGTGAAGGTTATTCACATATTAAACAAAATGTTAACGTGGGATTCAATCCCGGTTCATGACTGTCGAGAATCGAGGGTGTTACCCACTCATCCACCGACTTATTCTTTATTTATTATATAATATTTGTTTTTTTTTTCATATCATAGCAGTCCTTATCGAACCACGGCTTAGATTTCCTGGGGCCGCCCTTAATTGAGTAGGTTATTTTTGAAAGGTACAACTTGTGCTTATGTTTATTTTTCATTAGTTTATAATATATTTCTGTGTATATGATAAATGTTATCTATAAAATATAATCATTTATTTATCTAAATCATATTTTAAACTTTTCTACAAAATGATAAGGCACAATTTGGATTATCTATCTTATCTATATATACAAAAATGAATGTATGTGTGTGTGTGTGTGGTCTGTTTGTCCTTTATGCCTGACCAAACCACTCATTGGAACGCCATGAAACTTTGGGAAGTTATTTAGTATAGTACTGGGAAGGTTTCTAGCAAATAAAATTTTTGAAATAACTTTTCGCTTTAAAATAATCAAGATAAATATTCTAATTTATCTGTTATAATTCAACAATCTGCTCTAAATATTATCATGATGATACGATGATTTTGTAATGTAAAAAACCAATTAATATTTATTTTATTCAACTTATCGAGTATTTTTCAAGGGACCGGGAAAAAATGTTCACTTTATTGAGAGATTCGTTAGACAAACCTTTACTCGGGTAAAACCCGGGCGAAGCCGGGTACGTCCATACAAGAATAATGATACAATTCCAAGGCAAGATACTATTCCTTTAACTTCCAATTACCGAGGGAACCAATTAATATTGATTTTATTCAACTTATCGAGTATTTTTCAAGGGACCGGGAAAAATGTTCACTTTATCGAGAGATTCGTTAGACAAACCTTTACTCGGGTAAAACCCAGGCGAAGCCGGGTACGTCCGCTAGTATATATATATATAAATCAATGTTTGTATGTTTGTATGTTTTGGATTTGGTCTTATTACCCTGTGTTTTTTTTTCTCTACAAAATAAATCATTTTAAATTCCCAATATCGATTTTATTAATAAAATTCTAAATGCTAGATCAACCTATATAACAAATTTAATATTTCTTCATTCCACATATTTACAAACGAAATAATATAACAGGCTTCTGGAGTTGAGTTTATTTTTTAATACAAATGAAAACAACAAAACGCGAATGTTTATTCTCACAAATAAATCAAACTTCTACTATCCTTACTGCGATGAAAAATATATTAGGAGGGCTTGGCTCATCAGTGGTGAACCCTCCCAGCGGTTTCGCCAATTTAATCTACCAGACCGCCTCTTTAGAGCTCTAATACTGTATTGGATCATTCTGCTTTTATATGCAACTTTTAAGCAAACTATGGACATAAGCTTTTAGGACAGTAGAATTATATTTAAATAATTGTATCGAGTAATGCTCTTCCGCAAACAATTTGTGAAAAGAAACATTCGCGCGTTTTGGTGTTTTCATTTGTATTATATAGATGACGCGTTTGTAAGTGCAAAGTCGAACTGCTTTTCACATGTGTAGACATGTGGTGCACTTACAGTAAAAGCAGTCGCCTACTTCTACCTACCATGGTTATCATGGCCTGTACCACGTGTACTAGAGATAAGCAAAAAAAAAAAAAGATGGCACGTTATTGCTAGGTATGTGTTTCCTTTTATTTATATACTCTTGTAGAAGAACACAGGGATTCCCGAAAGCTTGAGATTACATTATGTCGTGTCACGCTCAGCCACGAAACAACTCTATAATACTTGAACAATTATCCTTTATTGCCAATTTAACACTACAGCAGAACACACCTAAAGTAACAAGACTACTCGACTCCTAACCCTGGACTGGACTCCTCAACTTTACGTCCTATTTATAGCACGTTAAACTATGCAAATTGTGATACAACACAGTACAAATATGCAAAGACACAACATATTAATAAAAATAAACTCATCTCCAGAAACCTGTTGTATTATTTTAATCTATATTTAAGAGTTTTAAATCAAGTAAAAACGTACTATATCAAAAGAAGGGAAATCAAAATGGCGCCGTTCACAGCAGACGAGACCAAAGTTGGCGGGGCGTCTGGCCCGGTCAGCAGCCACTTAGCAGGTCATCAGAAGATAATGGTCCATTCTTCCCCCAGACAACCAGACGAGACGTGCACCAAGTTATCATATTTCTTCTTTGCAGCTACATCTCTTTTACAGTATCTTGTTTACCTAGCCTACAAGAATCGTTTGGTAAGATAAAACTTTCGATATATCCTACTTTTGATGATGATAACGTTAAAAAAGAACATATTTTTAAAATGCAAGATCTCAAAAACACACAAAAGCCTTCATTAAGACAGTCTTACAAATGGATTTTTTACAGTCTCTTTAAATGAAAATAATAAAAAAAGTTGTGTGTGTGTGTGTTGTGTGTGTGTGTGTAAAATCTAATCACATTTATTGGTATAATAACGAAATTTATATACAGGTAAAATTAGGCAATCACATCGAATGTTCCGGAGTTCATAAAGGCCAATGAATGGCCCTCTGGAAGCTCTGTTTTAAACCCCTTGATTACAGTTTGTGGGCATATTTAGAGGAGAAGGTGTGCTCTAAAAGATATTATAATTTGGATCAATTGAAATCAGCATTGGTGAGAGCAATGAAAGAAATACCCTTAGAAAAGGTGCGTGCCGCCATAGATCAGTGGCCCGAACGTTTGAGATCCTGTGTCAAAAATAAGGGAGGACATTTTGAATGATTGTATATATTTAAAATCTATGTCCTATTGGCTAATAAAATATGTATTTATATTCCATTAGTTTTTGTTCTTGATCATTTAATTTATAAAATTGTTTGTAACAGAATTTATGGCTAGACTGTGTAGATTAGTCTGGATAAAAATCCGAGGAAAAACATTCTCTTATATGCAATTTTAATAGAGGAATTTGAATTTAGAAATGCAAATGAAAATTTGCACAACGAATCACTTAAAAAATAAAAAATCCATCCAGGTATAAGTTTCTTTAGTAAGTTTTATTAACTCAAGCTTTTGCGGGATGGGATTATTAGCCCCCTTGAAAGGGAGTAATATAATAACTGAATATTTTTTTTTATAAATAGAAGAATAAACAAGAAAAAGGCATCTCCTTATCATGCAACTAAAAGTTGGTGATGGTTTGCGCCATCTATCGGAATAAATATAAACTATTCGTTGATTTTTAATTATTCCAGAATTGGCCAAATACCCATTCTTGATTAATCAAGAAAAAGCTAACCACGTACGCGTTTCGGGCTGTTGTCCCTCGTCAGCGTGGTGCAAGCTGTACCTTAACAACCAAAAAGAAAAACTGGACATTCAAGGCATCCTGAAAAAATCATGAAATAGGTAGTTAAGACCAGAATTGCGTGAAAAAGAATAATAATATATTTTTTTTAATAAGAAAAGAATAGAAAAAAAGGTCAGGTTTTAACTAGATAAAAGAACTAAATAACTAAAGAAAAACAAAAGACAACAACAAGTCTTACCACCAGTTGACAACTATGGCTATGGATTGATCATCTTGAAGGATTCTTATTTGAGGAGGGACTTCAGCCTTAGGATTGATTCTCCTGTAAATTCCATATAAACAAAAGCTTATTCACTTAAAATAAAAACAGATATTGCCACGATAAAAACAAGCTCTGCAGCCATTTATAGCAAAAATTGCATATAACTACAAAAAAAAAAAAACTAGTAAAGATATTTTTTTATTTTGATAAAAGTAAAAATATATATATACTCGCATTAATATATAAAAAATTGCTTTTAATATAAAAATTCTATTAATACACGCAGAAGAAAAAAATCTAACGAGAGAATTTAAAAAATAATTTCTTTAGATCATTTTTTTGACTAAACAACTATAAAGAAATTAAAATTTTCAAATTCAATGTCGAAAAAACAAGATTCTAAATAAAATCAATACAAGTTAATACTTTTAAGAAAAAAAAAATAGAAAAGAAAAAATTATATATATTGAAAAAAAAAAAAAGAGGGGGCACCCGGGTTTGAACCGGGGACCTCTCGATCTGCAGTCGAATGCTCTACCACTGAGCTATACCCCCGCGTTCAATCCTTTCTTAACCTGTCTACTACTATTTATAGACATTGATTTTTTTTTTTTTTTGTTATCACTGGTAGTTTTTATATTATTTTATATATTTTTATAAATAATAATTATATAATATTCACATATAATATATATTCTTTTTAAAGTATACTTTAAAATAAATCTCTTCACAACACAAGATTTAATATATTATTTAATTATATATATATATATATACTTTTTATTATTTTTTTTTTAGTATAGAAATAAAAACGAGAATGTGATTCAATTTTGGTTCCTTTTTTCTCTCTTTGGTTAAATAATTATTTATTCAAAAGTCAATATTTCGGCGGGTCTCAACACCCTTTTTCCAGGAGAACTCCTCTTTCGTAATTTCCTATCCACCAAAGACAAGGTAAGACAATTTTTAAAAAAAGGTAATTTGGTTTGAATAGATAATATTTTATAAAAATTTCTTTTGATTCTCTCCGACTCTCTATTGTTCAATATAGCATAAGTTATATTGTCTCACTATTATTTGATTTATTTTCATTTTATCTGTAGATATTATGGTTATGTGTTAAATATAGTTTTCTATTTATGTGCTCTTTTTATTTTCGATATACACTCATGGACAAAACTTAAGAAAGTGGAAAAGTCTTTAATGTCGCCGGTCGTCTATTTTTTTATTTTTTATTTTTGTTTTTTAAGAGACAGAGGTAATTTTGTTCACACTTGGTTTTCTGGTGTGTCTTCACAATAAAGGTCACTGTAATATATTTCAGAGTTATTGTCACAATCCCGATATACATGCTGAAAGGTACAACTTCCTTAAGTTTTGTCTATGAGTGTATATTGGTTATCTCGTGTGTCTTCAATAAAGGTCACTGTAATATCTTTCAGAGTTATTGTCTGAATCCCGATATACATGGTAAAAGGTACAACTTCCTTAAGTTTTGTCCATGAGTGTATATTGGTTATCTCGTGTGTCTTCAATAAAGGTCACTGTAATATCTTTCAGAGTTATTGTCTGAATCCCGATATACATGCTGAAAGGTACAACTTCCTTAAGTTTTGTCCATGAGTGTAGGTGTATGCAACTATACAAACGAATTTTGCTTATCTTTATTGTTGATGAATTAGCTTTTTTTTATCTCTAAAAACGGCTATATGCTTAATTACATGGTCATCAAAAAGTGAGTTTGTAAATATGCAAAAACCCTTATATCTACCTAAATTTAAATATTAGTTTAAACAAAAAAAAAAATTGTACATTCTTATAGACACAACTCTGAACACTCGGATTTTCCTGGAAAATCTCTTAAAGATTTCTTGAAAAAAGCCATGGTCCACCTGTGCTGTGTGAGCAGAAGAGCTTAAATTGACTGTTCCATTATATGTATGTTCCATATGTAAATACCTGTTTTCTTTCCTCTTTTCGCTCTCCACTTCTTCCATCCATATTCTTATTTTCCATAGGATCATTCAAATAATAATCTGTATTTGCCTTATTCTGTCTGTGTGAAGTTCACGGATAGATTTTGGTCAGAATGGATAAAATAAAAAAGTGTCAAGGGATGGGAATCGAACCCACGACCTTCCGCTTACCGGGCAGATGCCATGACCACTAGGCTACCCTGGACATATTTTTCCGTTCATAAAGTTAATATATAAAACGTTTTAAAAATATATACGCACTCGGGTAAAACCCGGGCGTTGCCCGGGCCATTCGTCTAGTGTGTATATAATCTTTCTCCATTTTTACCCCTTTGTATATTTCCCACTTTCATAGGTTTCTCCGTCTTGTAACCCCAAGGAGAATCCTCTGTAAGACCTGTGTGTCTTAATAAAGGTTTTTGTGTCTGTGTGTACATTCTTATATACACAATATTTATTTATTTCAACACACATAACGCGATATCCCGGCTAGGGATAATACAGACACAATATAATTTTACACAAATAAATTTACTAACAATGCGTTTCTTTTAAATATCATCAAATATTATCTCTACAGACCTTACTGCAATGATATGAGTTATTGAATGAGGGGGCTTGGCGGATCATTGCAGTAAGGTCTGTAGAGATAATATTTGATTATATTTAAAAGGAACGCAGTAAATTTATTTGTGTAAACTTTTAACGATAGATGGCAATTAAATTTAATTTACTAATAGACACAATATGCAAATTAATTTAAGAATTTCAGAAATTTATGTTGAAATATTGTTGCATAACACATTTATTATCTTATCTATAGAATATTAATTACGATATTTTGTCACTCAGAAATATTTTCTTTTGCTTCTCTTTAATTTCTATGTAAATAAGGATGAGGTTATAGCTCAGTGGTTGAGCATTCGACTGAAGAACGGAAGGTCTACGGTTCAAACCCGGATGTCTCTACCTTTTTTTTTTTTTTTTTTGCTGCTCGGCTTTCCAGAGACAAAGGATGCAAATAGCTATCGTGTTTAGACTGACCCACCCCAATCCTGAGCCTTCCAGACTTTTTATCTAAGCATGGAACTTCCTGGTCAACTGGTTCAGCTCAGCAATCCACTCAAGACGTGATTAAAAGTACTTAGCACTAGTCCAGGTTGTATTTCTGTCCTAGTGTGGAACTAACACCTACCTACATATTCTTATGTCCAGCGATGGGGGAAGCCTTGCAGAAACATGGACCCAGAACTTTACACACCCAAGATAGTGGACATTGCGACTGCTGTGATAGAGATGTATGGAGACATCTGAGGATCTTCATTTGACACGACAACAACAACAATAGAAAATTGACATGGACCCAGAACTTTACACACCCAAGATAGAGAACATTGCTGTGCTAGAGATGTACGAAGACATCTGAGGCTCTTCGTTGGACACGACAACAACAACATTATAAAATTGACATGGACCCAGAACTTTACACACCCAAGATAGAGAACATTGCGACTGCTGTGATAGAGATGAACGGGGACATCTGAGGCTCTTCATTGGACACAACAACAACAAATAGTCCAGGGGTCAGCAAACTTTTGAATCAGAAGAGTCAAAAATTACAATTTACAAATTTTCAAAGTTTTTAAAGAACCATAACATTTTTTTCTTGTCAACAATAAATAGTACTCACATAAATAATATTTACGTATGGAACTATATAAAGAGCCGCAGCTTCACTTCCAAAGAGTCGCATGTGGCTCACGAACCGCAGTTTACCAACCACTGCTCTAGTCCATACTGGTGAGAAGGTCTTCCTGAGTATAGTCAGTGATCTATTCTCCAGGAATTCAAGTTCCAAATAACTTTATTATATGTGCGCCGCTAAAAAAAGAGCAACCTAGATCATCATATTTGCAATACTCTTCAGTAATCTAGGTTACACATATATATCTTTTTTCTTGTCTGAAGATTTTTTTTTTGCCGAAACCGCTGAGAGGGTTCACCATTGATAAGCCAAACTCTCTCATTTAATAACTTTTTTTCCATTGTAGTAAAGTCTGTAAAGAATATTAGATAATAAATTTCATAAGAAAAATATATATTGCTTTTTTTTTCTTATCCTATCACCAAGTCCATAGGTTTGGGGAGTACCATAGGAGTTAGATACGTAGGTAGGTTATGCACGACTCCATATAAGTTATATGCCAGTTACGTTAAAGCGCTGGTTTTATTCAACATTTCCCCGAGGTCACCTACAGAGAGGTGTAACTTGGACTTTGACCTGGTATTAAATGGCCGCCTCTAACATGAGGAACAGACGCTGCTGATTATCCTGTAACCCAAGATAGGAGCCCTAACAGGGTGCTATCAGTCGGACCAACTGAACCCAGGTTTTTTAACGAGCTTGTTACTGCTTTTACATCCGGGCTTGGGACCGGCAGAGTTAATATATTGCTAAATATTAATAGTTACAAATTTTAACGATAGATGGCATTGAAATTATATATTTTTCTGTTTTGATAAAAAATGAATTGCTTTGATAACATAAAAAGTTGTTCTTTCTTAATATTCAATGTTACAACATTGTAGCGTAGAGAATTAAATAAGACAAAATTCCGAATGACACGGCAATTTATTTAAGATGCACAACAAACTCAATCAACAATTATAAGATACAAGATAAACAATGAGGGAAAATTCGGAAATATCTTTATTTACGGGGTTGCTAACCAAAATAAGATTATTTTTGAGCCCCAATGGCCGCGTAAAGCGGAATATAAACAAAGCACTATGACCTGGCTAGGGACAGGATCTCCGTCAGGGAAGAAGCAGGTTAGGCTGGATTGACTGAGGGAAGATTCCAGAGTAGCAAAATATAAATAATATAAATATTAAAAAATAATAATAATCTGTACATGAAATATTCAATTCAATTCATTCAATTCCAAAATCACATTATTAGGTACCGCTCAACAAGAGCAACCTAGTTTATGATAATTACAACAATGAATAATATATGAAGGTTATTCACATATTAAACAAAATGTTAACGTGGGATTCAATCCCGGATCATGACTGTCGGGAATCGAGGGTGTTACCTACTTGTCCATCGACTCTTATGCATGAAATATAATAAATACTTTGCTAAAATATAATTAAATAACAAGTATGCTTATTTAAAAAAAAATCCTTTTTCATTACAGAGCACGTACCTAATCGTGTATGGAAATTACATTCTTTCTTATCTAGCGAAAAATCTCAGAAAAAAAAAATTTAACCAAAAGGATAAAGAACATTTCTTGAAAATATACTTCGGCCAGTAAAGGCCGAAGTATCTTTATTTTCAAGAAATATGAATGCCGGCCAGGCAGCCTCTATCTTTACAATAAAGAACATATGATAACAGACGAATACTTGGACAAGGAAGTAAAAAAAGTCGGTGGACGAGTGGGGAACACCCTCGATTCCCGACAGTCATGAACTAGGATTGAATCCCGTGTTAAAATTTTGTTTAATATGTGAATAACCTTCACATATTATTGACGGTTTAAATTATCATGAACTAGGTTGCTCTTATTGAGCAATACCTAATAAAGTGATTTTGAACCGGACAAGGAAGTATTTAAGGAAAATCCTACAAACAATGATGTCAGAGCTTCATAATAATCGTTTGGCACTAATTCAAATTCATCATCTGTTTTTGTTTTTCGTCGTCTGACGTCATATTCACTTTGAGGAGAAGGTGAAAGGGACAATTACTAAACTTTGTTGGCATTTTGTCTATGTTATCATACCATAATCAATAATAATATAAACACAATCATATTCCTCTATAATAGATATTAATAGTTTACAAACATATTAACCTTATACGATTTCGTTTTTTATCTAAACTTAATTGAGATAGTAATACACGATTGCCCAGCATTTCAAGATTATAGAATGAAGAATGAACTAGTTGTTTGTGAACTTAACGATTTGATTTCCGATAAAAAATCATATTTGAAGTTCAATTCATTTTGTAAATACATTCTAAACTTTCTACAAAATCTGGATCTCTAATGTTTTCATGTGTTGAATAATGTAAATAACTTATGTAAATAAACTTTTCTCCTTGTCTGGCGCAAGTATCCCTTGCGGGTTATAGAGCTTTGGAAATAAAAATAATTGGTAAATGGAGATTGTGATATATTCAAAAGTATTTGACTATTACTACCCCCCTCCTCCTACATTGAACAATACAATACATTTATAATACAATATAATGCGGCTTATGATTGTAGAACGACATTTGAAAATTATCCCACATGTATTTTTTTTTTTTGAACGAAAAAACCGAAATTTTATTTTAAGGAGAAATAACGATTATTTCTAACCTTAAGGATGAAGTATGAAAGGATAAATTGTGAAGAGTAATGATAAAACGGAAAAATAAAAGTGTCCAGGGATGGGAATACAATAAATACCAATAAATTTAAATGTACAACAATATACAGTATGGGATAGAAGAAAAGATGAGTTTTCATAAAAATAGAAAATCTTTGTCAATCTTAGTTACATATTAACCTACCATATCAGTATACATAGGGAAACATGAAGAAAGCTACTAAATATGCCTATGTAAATTGGTGTAGAAAATTACTATACAGAACAAACATCTTGTAGTGGAGAAAGTTCATATGGGGATATAGCTCAGTGGTAGAGCATTCGACTGCAGATCGAGAGGTCCCCGGTTCAAACCCGGGTGTCCCCTCTTTTTTTTTTTTTTTTTTTTATTCAAATAAAAATTCGAGTACAATTTTAGCGATTTAAGAATATACAAATTAGTAATATACATATCGATAATCTTTAATGAGTTTATACCTTTTATGTTAATCTATTTTTTAAAATTGTTTTTAATGTATATTTTCTTTTATAGATATTTTTAGTGTTAGAAAAAAAAAGGTATTTAAATAATTATACATTTAAAAACACGATATATTAAAAATTATATTTATTTATTTCAACACACAAAACGCAATATCCCGGCTAGGAATAATTGCGTCGATTTACATTTTTTTAAACATAAACAGTTATAAGCATATTATACAATAAAAAGTAATTGAAATAAAAAGAGAAACAATAATATATATTAGGAACCTGAACCTTTCAGGTTAGAAAGATAATCATAAATATATTTACAAAAATAGTTAAATCTATGATAATTCTCTCTGCTATTTACAAATTGATATAGATCTACAACATTATTTATTGTCTGTTGTCTAGCGGTGAAGAAGAGTGGGCATTCCAGCAGTAGGTGTCTTATTATTGTTACGCAGAAAAATAGTAAAAAACAAACTTCAGGATGACAGGTTAATTTATTTAAGGTAAGTACAAATTAGAATTTTTATAAAATAAAAGAAAAGTTTACAAAGTAACACACAAAACATCAAAATTAATACAGTTAAACCTGTCGTCCCCTCTTGGGACTCACCAAAATAGGGTGCTATAGAGATGGGGTGCTATAGACAGGTCACTTTTAATGTAAAATGTTTACATTTTAATGTTTAAAATCGGGCGTTATAGAGAGGAAGGCGCTATTTAGAGGGGGAGCTATAGACAGGTTTAACTGTATAATATCTTCATAAAATAATAAATGCTTTGCTACAATATTTTTTAACATTAAGGCCAAAAAGTATCAGGCATATATGGATGATTTTCTTTAAAAATATTTTATAAGGCTCTCTAGCTTTCGGTCGTGAAAACCCTTCTTCATGAGAACATGATAAAATATAACATAATAATTTTCTTTTCCTCCAATTTACCCAGACTAATCTATTAGCTTGATTGTCTTTATATCATTTTTCCTGTATATAAATATCATATTACCATTAAGGTACTAATACTGTTATTCCTGTATGTATCCTACATTTCTGCTTGGAGAATCTGTATAAGACTAAAAGGTTTCAATAAAGCTTTTTGTTGTAGTTGAAAAAATATAACAATAATAAAATATTTTGGCCAATTCTGGAATAATTAAAAATCAACGAGAATAGTTGATATTTATTCCGATAGATGGCGCAAGCCATCAGCAACTTTCAGTTGCACGATAAGGAGATGTCTTTTTTCATAATAATAAAATAGTTTATTATTAAGTTATATATTAATTTATAGAATATTTAATCAATACACTTATGTTGTGATATATATATTGTAAAGTAATCAATTAGGGGAAAGTAAAACTTATCGATAAGATAAAATATTTTATTTACGAATATTCAGATAAATCTAAAAAAAAAAGGATATCAAATTAATTTGCATAAACAAAGAGGCGACGTTAGTTGTTTCTGAATCATCACTTACAGAGCAACAGATAATTAAAAACAAATAAATAATTCAGTTGTTGTTGTTGTTGTTGTTGTCGTGTCCAAAGAAGAGCTTCAGATGTCTCCATGCATCTTTATCACAGCAGCAGCAATGTTCATTATAAAAAAAATAATAATAAAATAATTCAGTGATACATAAATGTTACAATAAATAGTATTAAAACATGTAAAATAAATAGCTCAATACACTGTTTATATAAACAGTTTGAAAGGGGAATATACAACGGAAAGTTAAAGTATCGAAATACACAGAAAAGTTGAGCAAACGAAATATTTGGATAGTGAGACCATTTGCATCAATACGAGGGTGCAAATAGGGAGCGCAGAGGATGCTGGGAGTGACGTCACCAGACTGAGTCATCGACTGACCCCTGAGTCATCGCGCGCGCATGCCAACTCTCCCTTCCCCCGTCTCGTCTGGTATTATAAACCTCGACGTCTGTGATTGGAATATTCATTGGTGATGATAATGTTGTGGTATATTTCTGACGTATTTTCGAATGTTTTTCAAAAATGCATCTATGATAAATTTACTCTCTGTTGTGTTTTGTTGTGTATACGTAGCTTGCTATATGAATGCTTGCTTAATAATCGTCTGTATGGATTTATTTTGGCGGAATTTTGAAAATTCTTTTGTGATAATCATAGAATACGCTCCAGGAGCATGGATTACCTATATGTTATTACGTTCATTTGAATAGTTATTTATCTATGATACATTTACTCTGTTGTGTTTTGTGGTGTATATATAGCTTGCTATATGAATGCTTGCTTAATAATCGTCTGCATGGATTTATTTTGGCGGGATTTTGAAAATTCTTTTGTGATAATCATAGAATACGCTCCAGGAGCATGGATTGCCTATATGTTAATAGGTTCATTTGAATAGTTATTTATTTATGATAGATTTACTCTGTTGTGCTTTGTGGTGTATCCGTCTGCACGGATTTATTTTGGCGGGATTTTGAAAATTCTTTTGTGATATCATACGATACAATCCAGGAGCATGGGTTACCTACATGTTACTACGTTCATTTGAATAGTTATTTATTTATGATAGGTTTATTCTGTTGTTTTGTAGTGTATATGTAACTTATTATTTGAATGCCTGCTATGTGAATCATCTGCACGGATTTATTTTGGCGGGATTTTGAAAATTCTTTTCGATACGCTATTTTTATAAATACATAATTTTCGTTGTTTTTTTTTTTTAATATCAAGGAAATATATTCACATAGTAAGTATTTAGATAATAAAAAGGCATATATTGGATTGATTAAAAAGATTTATGAAAACTTCACAGGCACGAAATTAATTCATAAAAACAAATGTTACCTCTCTCATCAAAATATATGCGGAAACTATGTTATTTCTACAAACTAGAGGACTCGGGTCAGTGCCAAACATCAATTTTGACAAATTCAGGAAGTTAAGTATTGTGGTTTAAGTTATTGTGATTGAGGCTATGTGTGAAAGAGAGAGAGAGAGAGTGTGTCGTCTGCTAGGAATATTGCTGACTCAAGTTTCTTTTGATAATTCCACACGTGTTGAACATTTCTGGCGATGGTCAACTATGAAGTCATCATGATGAGTCATAGTATTCAACCACTCTTCCTTCCTATTATGGTGAATTAACGGATCACTTTTCTTATCTGGCCAACTGATAGGTTTCAAGAAATGTTGGTAACCAGGGCTCAAACACGAGTGTAATCAACATCTACACTCATGGACAAAACTTAAGGAAGTTTTACCTTTTAGCACGTATATCGGGATTCAGAAGATAACTCTGAAAGTTATTGCAGTGACCTTTATTGTAGCCATACGAGATAACCAAGTGTGAACTAAATTGCCTCTGTCTCCTTAAAAGAAAAAAAAAAAATATATATATATATATATATAGACCACCGACGACATCAAAAACTTTCCACTTCCTTAAGTATTTTTCTACGAGTGTATTGTTTTTAAAAAAAAAAGAAACATACGAGATCTATGATATAGTTTAGATAATTCAATAATAAGTTGTCTTTCGTTTTTTTCCCCTCTAATATGAAACCGTTCCCTAAAATGGTGGGTGTGTAGAAATTTGAAAAAAAAAAAAAAAAAAGAGTTAATGTGAGGCGAATGGATGTCAAGGAACATTACCAAGTAGAATCCTAGAGCAATTTGTCCTTGTTAGACACTTCCATTAAGGCTTAACGAAGTTAATTGGGTTGACAGTTATCTCGACAGATTTGGAGAAGGTCTCCTTACTCGAAAGCTTTATCGCTCTTTATCTGGAGAGATTGGTGTGGCCACTTGTCCAACTGATAATGTCGTCGATGTATATACTGGATGACACATTTCTTCACGTCTTTTCTCTTTTAGGTAAAATACACATACACTCATGGACAAAACTTAAGGAAGTTGTACCTTTTAGAATGTATATTGGGATTCAGACAATAACTCTGAAATATACACTCATGGACAAAACTTAAGGAAGTTGTACCTTTTACCATGTATATCGGGATTGAGACAATAACTCTGAAAGATATTACAGTGGCCTTTATTGAAGACATACGAGATAACCAAGTGTGTATACACTCATGGACAAAACTTAAGGAAGTTGTATCTTTTAGAATGTATATCGGGATTCAGACAATAACTCTGAAAGATATTACAGTAACCTTTTATGTGAGCATTAGTTTACCCAGAAATTATTTGAAAAAGGAAAAATAAAAAATAAGGTAAAAAGTTTCTTTTAATTATGGTTTTGCAAGCTTTCGAGCAAATATATTTCTCTTCAACGGGGTAGCACAATGAAGACACAAGTGTGAACAAATGATCAAGTGTGTACAAAATTGGCTCCGTCTCCTTAAAAAAAAAAAAAATAGACGAGACCGGCGACATCCAAGATTTTTCACTTCCTTAAGTTTTGTCTACTAGACTACTGGTACTCTCCTGGTGCAGGAGAGGAATGCACGTAGAAAATTAGAAAAAACAAACCACAGATAGACAGAGAAATTTATTTAATGTAAAACCAAATTAAAATTGATAAAATAGCAGTGAAGCAATGAGAAAATTTTACAGTTTACTAAAATACACACAAATATCGAAATTTAAAATCTTTCCTCGCAGTAAGGACAGTAGAAGTTTAATTTATTTGTGAAAAGAAATATTCTCGTTTTGGTGTTTTCATTTGTATTGTATAGATGGCGTGTTATTGCTGTGTATTAAAATATTTTCATTGAATAATAATACGGGGAAGACTCCGCTAACAATGGATTGCAAGAATTCTTTGCCACAGAGTGGGCAGGTCGCGGAGAGAGAGCGAGAGAAAAAAAGATGTTTCCACAAAACATCAAATTCTCTTGGAAATATTCAAGGTCACAAGATAAGAAGGTATCACGTGATTAGATACTGGTTCCTATCATGTGAAGTTTACTTGTTCCTGTCATTTGATTTCCACTTGTTTTTTAACACGTGTTTTTTTATCAATATTATTTTATATATTTATATCTTTAAATACAAAGACATATATTGGATCAAAATATCATTTATTTTACCAATATTTCAGTTGGCTGAACGCCAACCTTTATCAAGGTATTATAACATTTTTTTAATGTGTGTCAACAACAAACTCAACGCCACATAACGTCAACAGAATTAAGTTTAAAAAAAAATTGTTATATTCAAAAAAACTTTTAATTAGACCTTTTTTTTTCCACACCTTTTATTTAAAAAATATATTTATATCTATTTATTTTGTATTTAACCTTATATAAACTTATATGGACATTGTAATAAAGAATTTTCAACATCAATCTCTTATATCACGAGACTAAACTAAATGTCTGTATAAGGAAAAAAACCCTCTTTATTGGTCAAATGTTAGCTAGCGCCATCTATCGGAATAAATTTGAATTAAACTTCGATTAATGATAGTTGAGCATAT
>CP092863.1:147892731-147979338 GCA_030710605.1 Cordylochernes scorpioides | reverse complement strand
GGGATGTATCTTTGTAGAATATTGAAGTCTGTACATCCAACAAGCCATGAGAAGCCAGTGTTATTAAGTAGCTCTGTTATACTTTTACCTGTCCGATATTCTGTTTTGAAGAAATTGAAATGTCCCACAAATGTGCCAAACATATTGAAGGTAGCCTGCTGCCGTCCATTTTCAGAATTCTAGTCCAGAATTTTAAAGTTAGTTTTTTCACTGTGATATCAAGAGAGTTTCTTCCTGTTTCAGCCCTCAAAATATAGCCCGGAGTATAGCTTGGAAGGCACAGAAAACGTCTGAGGAAGGTATCCTGGATTCTATCTAAGATTAAGACTTGATCATGTGCCCAGATTGGAGCCGCATAGAGTAGGACTGTCAAGATCATAGAATCCAACAATCTCATACTTGCATGAAAGGATTTGAGCTTGGACTTCAAAATAATCTCCCCCACAGCACCCATCGCGGCCATGGTCCTGCCTCTATAATTAAAGGCAACTTGAGTGAAAGAAATCGAAGGGGTTAGCGGGTAGCCCAGGTACGTATATTTTGAAGTAACACTTAAAGGACTTTGACCCCAATACCATCTTTCTGAACGCGCCACCTTTCCTCCATTACGGAAAATCATTATTCTTGACTTGTTTTCGTTCAGAGTTAGTAAGTTAGTTTCTAGATAAGTTTTCAGTATATTGATTTTCAATTGAAGGTTTATTTTAGAATCACCTATCAAAACAATATCGTCGGCATATAGGAGGAGGTGTATGTTTCCGAAATTGGATAAGTATATTCCTGACAACCCCGAGTCATCAAATATTTTAATCAAATCATTAATAAAGAGTAGGAATAGGCATGGGGATAGTGGGATAGTGGATCACCTTGGAGCCCCCCCCCCCCCTGGAGCTTATCCATAGATCGCCAATTACCCCCTATTTACATAGTAGTAACATATAGGTTACCCAGGCTCCTGGAGCGTATCCATAGACCACCAACTACCCTCTATTTACATAGTAGTAGCATATAGGTAACCCAGGCTCCTGGAGCGTATGCATAGATCACCAACTACCCTCTATTTACATAGTAGTAACATATAGGTAACCCAGGCTCCTGGAGCGTATCCATAGATCGCCAGCTACCCCTATTTACATAGTAGTAACATATAGGTAACCCAGGCTCCTGGAGCGTATCCATAGATCACCAACTACCCTCTATTTACATAGTAGTAACATATAGGTAACCCAGGCTCCTGGAGCGTATCCATAGATCACCAACTACCCTCTATTTACATAGTAGTAGCATATAGGTAACCCAGGCTCCTGGAGCGTATCCATAGATCACCAACTACCCTCTATTTACATAGTAGTAACATATAGGTAACCCAGGCTCCTGGAGCGTATCCATAGATCGCCAACTACCCTCTATTTACATAGTAGTAACATATAGGTAACCCAGGCTCCTGGAGCTTATCCATAGATCACCAACTACCCTCTATTTACATAGTAGTAACATATAGGTAACCCAGGCTTCTAGAGCGTATCCATAGATCACCAACTACCCTCTATTTACATAGTAGTAACATATAGGTAACCCAGGCTCCTGGAGCGTATCCATAGATCGCCAACTACCCTCTATTTACATAGTAGTAACATATAGGTAACCCAGGCTCCTGGAGCGTATCCATAGATCACCAACTACCCTCTATTTACATAGTAGTAACATATAGGTAACCCAGGCTTCTAGAGCGTATGCATAGATCACCAACTACCCTCTATTTACATAGTAGTAAAATATAGGTAACCCAGGCTCCTGGAGCGTATCCATAGATCGCCAGCTACTCCTATTTACATAGAAGTAACATATAGGTAACCCTGGCTCCTGGAGCGTATCCATAGATCACCAACTACCCTCTATTTACATAGTAGTAACATATAGGTAACCCAGGCTCCTGGAGCGTATCCATAGATCGCCAACTACCCTCTATTTACATAGTAGTAACATATAGGTAACCCAGGCTCCTGGAGCGTATCCATAGATCACCAACTACCCTCTATTTACATAGTAGTAACATATAGGTAACCCAGGCTTCTAGAGCGTATCCATAGATCACCAACTACCCTCTATTTACATAGTAGTAACATATAGGTAACCCAGGCTCCTGGAGCGTATCCATAGATCGCCAACTACCCTCTATTTACATAGTAGTAACATATAGGTAACCCAGGCTCCTGGAGCGTATCCATAGATCACCAACTACCCTCTATTTACATAGTAGTAACATATAGGTAACCCAGGCTTCTAGAGCGTCTGCATAGATCACCAACTACCCTCTATTTACATAGTAGTAACATATAGGTAACCCAGGCTCCTGGAGCGTATCCATAGATCGCCAACTACCCTCTATTTACATAGTAGTAACATATAGGTAACCCAGGCTCCTGGAGCGTATCCATAGATCACCAACTACCCTCTATTTACATAGTAGTAACATATAGGTAACCCTGGCTCCTGGAGCGTATCCATAGATCACCAACTACCCTCTATTTACATAGTAGTAACATATAGGTAACCCAGGCTCCTGGAGCGTATCCATAGATCGCCAACTACCCTCTATTTACATAGTAGTAACATATAGGTAACCCAGGCTCCTGGAGCGTATCCATAGATCACCAACTACCCTCTATTTACATAGTAGTAGCATATAGGTAACCCAGGGTTCCTGGAGCGTATCCATAGATCACCAACTACCCTCTATTTACATAGTAGTAACATATAGGTAACCCAGGCTCCTGGAGCGTATCCATAGATCGCCAACTACCCTCTATTTACATAGTAGTAACATATAGGTAACCCAGGCTCCTGGAGCTTATCCATAGATCACCAACTACCCTCTATTTACATAGTAGTAACATATAGGTAACCCAGGCTTCTAGAGCGTATCCATAGATCACCAACTACCCTCTATTTACATAGTAGTAACATATAGGTAACCCAGGCTCCTGGAGCTTATCCATAGATCACCAACTACCCTCTATTTACATAGTAGTAACATATAGGTAACCCAGGCTCCTGGAGCGTATCCATAGATCACCAACTACCCTCTATTTACATAGTAGTAACATATAGGTAACCCAGGCTCCTGGAGCGTATCCATAGATCGCCAACTACCCTCTATTTACATAGTAGTAACATATAGGTAACCCAGGCTCCTGGAGCGTATCCATAGATCACCAACTACCCTCTATTTACATAGTAGTAACATATAGGTAACCCAGGCTCCTGGAGCGTATCCATAGATCGCCAACTACCCTCTATTTACATAGTAGTAACATATAGGTAACCCAGGCTCCTGGAGCTTATCCATAGATCGCCAATTACCCCCTATTTACATAGTAGTAACATATAGGTAACCCAGGCTCCTGGAGCGTATCCATAGACCACCAACTACCCTCTATTTACATAGTTGTAGCATATAGGTAACCCAGGCTCCTGGAGCGTATGCATAGATCACCAACTACCCTCTATTTACATAGTAGTAGCATATAGGTAACCCAGGCTCCTGGAGCGTATGCATAGATCACCAACTACCCTCTATTTACATAGTAGTAACATATAGGTAACCCAGGCTCCTGGAGCGTATCCATAGATCGCCAGCTACCCCTATTTACATAGTAGTAACATATAGGTAACCCAGGCTCCTGGAGCGTATCCATAGATCACCAACTACCCTATATTTACATAGTAGTAACATATAGGTAACCCAGGCTCCTGGAGCGTATCCATAGATCACCAACTACCCTCTATTTACATAGTAGTAACCTATAGGTAACCCAGGCTCCTGGAGCGTATCCATAGATCGCCAACTACCCTCTATTTACATAGTAGTAACATATAGGTAACCCAGGCTCCTGGAGCTTATCCATAGATCACCAACTACCCTCTATTTACATAGTAGTAACATATAGGTAACCCAGGCTCCTGGAGCGTATCCATAGATCGCCAACTACCCTCTATTTACATAGTAGTAACATATAGGTAACCCAGGCTTCTAGAGCGTATCCATAGATCACCAACTACCCTCTATTTACATAGTAGTAACATATAGGTAACCCAGGCTCCTGGAGCGTATCCATAGATCGCCAACTACCCTCTATTTACATAGTAGTAACATATAGGTAACCCAGGCTTCTAGAGCGTATCCATAGATCACCAACTACCCCTATTTACATAGTAGTAACATATAGGTAACCCAGGCTCCTGGAGCGTATCCATAGATCGCCAACTACCCTCAATTTACATAGTAGTAACATATAGGTAACCCAGGCTCCTGGAGCGTATCCATAGATCACCAACTACCCTCTATTTACATAGTAGTGGCATATAGGTAACCCAGGCTCCTGGAGCGTATCCATAGATCACCAACTACCCTCTATTTACATAGTAGTAACATATAGGTAACCCAGGCTCCTGGAGCGTATCCATAGATCGCCAACTACCCTCTATTTACATAGTAGTAACATATAGGTAACCCAGGCTCCTGGAGCGTATCCATAGATCACCAACTACCCTCTATTTACATAGTAGTAACATATAGGTAACCCAGGCTCCTGGAGCTTATCCATAGATCACCAACTGCCCTCTATTTACATAGTAGTAACATATAGGTAACCCAGGCTTCTAGAGCGTATCCATAGATCGCCAACTAAGGGCTGTCCTGCAGTTGACAAGTGGCTATGAAACTAATACAGTATATATTATTTTATGAACCGCTTGTTAATATTTATATTTTTCTACACTTCCTTCTTTGTATATCTGAAAAAAAAAAATTTTGTTTTGAATTAAGAAGTTTTATCTTTCTTAAATTTATATATGTAACAATAGAAATAATAATAATAAAAATAAACAAATCAGACTATATATGGTAGTGTAATAATAATACTTAGAATCAAAAAAAGAAAAAAAAGTTTTAATATAGTCGTTATAGAAATTAATTCATTTTTCCATCACTAGATGGCGCCATAACACCGATGTTCCTATATGTGTGTGTTTTTTAAATTCAGTATTTAATCAATATCTACGTTTATTTTACCTTATATATGAATTTTTTTTTATATTATTCATGAGAATATATTAAAATTGTTAGTGTGTTTTTAACGAGAGGGCTCCTAGAACTACCGTTAGATTTTTTTTTTTTTTTTGCAAACGAACTCCACGTGGTGGATAGTGAGTGGGTGGCTAGAATCTTATGACGTCATAGCCCCGTTTTGATTGGTTGGTGACGAATGGTACGTTGTCGTAAAGTGTTTGTTGATGATTCATCAAGAAATGGCGGAATTTGTCTTCTTTTTTCCCACTATTCTTTTGGTTTTATTTATATTTATTTCAAGTACACGTAGTATAGGCCATGATAATCATGGTGAGTAGTTAGCGACTGCTTTTACTGTAAATGAACCACATGTCTACACATGTGAAAAGCAGTTTGACTTTTGAACTTGTAAGTTTCCCAGAGCGTCGTTTGGGTAATAGCACTCACTGGTGGGGTTGTACTTTTACAAGAATCGGGGGCCATTGGAGCATTTTTTTAATTAGAAAAAAGTGCCCAATGCGGGATTCGATCCCGGGTCGTAGCGGTCGAAAACCAACGGTTTAAACCACCACCAACCCTCTTCTTTTGGTATAAAACATTAGAATGGAAGATCAGCAATAAAAAAACCTTTATTAAGGACACTTATCCCATACAGGATTCTCCCAGATGGATAAATCCATATACTTATATAAAAATAAAGATCACCTCTCCTAACTATCGCCGCAAACTAGCGGCCTCGGGTCGGTGACAAAGCCACAACACCACCTTTTGCAAACTGAGAAACGTCTACCTGGGAACTTTCGGGCTAATGTCCCTCGTCAGTCTAGGGCGGACTTTATTCCATCAGATCCACAAGGGATAAATTAAAATCCTCACAATCTTGTTTAGCTTGTAAAGTGGCTAAATCAATTACCAAAATATAGATGCAAATTTTTATTTATTTATTTTTTTTTTTGCCGGGAGAATATTGATTAATAAAAATAAGAGCCACCTCTCCTGTCAAAATAGACGTTTGAACTAGCGCCATCTATTGACCGTCTATAAAAATAAAGGTCGCCTCTCCCTATCTATATATGTAATAATGCCAACAAGTATGTAAATATAGGTAAATATTGAGTAAGGCGCTTAAAATTGGCTGTTGTTCTACACCCGTACGAAGAGCGGGCTAATGTTCTAGTTATACCTTTTATTTCCCATAATCCAACATTTTTTTAGCTCTGTGTATATATATACACGTATATATGTAAATATGTAAATATATTTGTAAATTAATAAGTTTATGAATAAATAAAAGCGATAATTGATCGGCGATAGTCAAACGTCGTGGGTGGAAACAATCCAAGCAGCCGAGACCAATTTCACGGCAGACGTAAGACGAAAACTGCACCCAGACGAACAATTGGAATTTATAGTCAGAAGATAGCGCGGGAAGATGCGTCCAGTAATGGTTGGAGGAAAGCCGCCAAAAGAAACCTTCTAGGGTGGCCAGACTGGGGGAAAAATGTTAGAAAAATCTTTTGACGCTGTAATCATCGTTGAAGTTATCTTCATCCTTGAATTTGTCTTTTGGTGAATATTAGAATTACAATAATTAGTTGTACAGAACAACCCAGTTGTAATTTCGCCTGTTGAAGGGCGAGAGCTCGAAAGCTCGGAGTATTTTGTAAAAAAAAAAAAGAAACTTATTACGAAAAAGGTTTTTTTTAGATAAATTTATACTAAAAAATTGGAACGCTACAGATATATTATTATGAATCCTGAGCAAAGAGGATATGCAAAGTGTTTAAAACAACGAATCATTTACCAAATGGATATTTTCAGAGATTTTTGTCACCATTTTACATATCCCTGGACAGTATGTAACTATACCAGCGATCCGATCTGACTGTGTCCCACATGGTGTAGAGGTCAGAGAACAAAGGAAGCCGATAGCCAATCAGATTCGAGTTAACGCCCCGTTCAAGAAGAGCATATAAATAGCTTAGCGGTACGTGAAGTAGGTCAGTGACCTGTAAAGGAAGATTCTCTTCTACTAACCTTGAACCTTGTAAAAACCAATATGGCATTCCATTGGTTGCTTGCACCTATTTCTTGTTCCAAAATGACTTTATTAGATATCGCTTAAAAAAGAACAACCTAGTTTATGATATTTCTATGAAAAATAGACACTTCGGCCAGTTAGAGTTTTTTTATTTTCTCAACATTTCGACAAAAATCTTTTGTCAGGAGAAGTAAATAAAAATAGAGCATTTGGCAAGGCATAGAACAATTTTTAACGCCGTTGAGAAAAAAAAAAAAACTCTAATTGGCCGAAGTGTCTATTTTTCATAGAAATGAAATATGAATGCTGGCCAGGCAGCCTTCAGGATAGTTTATGATGATTGCAACAATGAATAATATGTGAAGGTTATTTACATATTAAAATATATTATGTTAACGCGGGATTCAATCCCGGTTCATGGCTGTCGGGAATGGAGGTTTATACCGCAGTCTTTTTATAAAAGGTAAATGACCTACAGTACCACCTCAAGTTACATCCAGATAGCACAAGAACCTATAGGACATGCAACAACTGTCCTGGTGCGGAACTAACACCTACCCACATATTCTTATGTCCAGCAATGGCCGCAGCCTTGCAGAAAATTGACATAGACCCAGAGCAGAAGCTTTACACACCCAAGATAGTAAACTTTGCTGCTGCTGTGATAGAGATGTATGGAGAGATCTGAGGCTCTTCTTTCGACACGACGACAACAACAACAACCACCTCAACTGGTCACCCTCCCAAATACTGACCAGGCCCAACATTGCTTAACTTCAGTGAGAACCTGTGTTTTCAATGTTGCCGCAGACAGTATCAATGTTCTTGTTCCAAAATCACTTTATTAGGTACCGCTCAAAAAAAGAGCAATCTATTTTATGATAATTGCAACAAATGAATAATATGTGAAGGTTTATTCACATATTAAACAAAATGTTAATTCGGGATATGATCCCGGTTCATGACTGCCGGGAATCGAGGGTGTTACCTACTTGTCTACCGACTCTTTTCTTGTCCCTATAAGATGGGTGTAAATATAAACTCAATATTGTGGATAGAGAGAAGATGGCCTATAGGGCTATACCAAAAAGAAGTTATAACTCCCATTTAGAAATACATTAAAACAACAAAAATACTTTATAAAGTACACACGTCCCATACAGGATTCTCCCAGATACAGAAGTAAACAGTTATCTACAGAAAGTGGAGATTAACATTGACCTTTCTTCAAGTTGGATCCATCATCTGTGTTGTGTCTACGTATATATGGGTCTGAAAATATAGATTTAAAAACAACAACAAACCTTCATTAAGGACAACCGTCCCATACAGAATTCTCCCAGATACAGAAGTAAACAGTTATCTACAGAAAGTGGAGATTAACATTGACCTTTCTTCAAGTTGGATCCATCATCTGTGTTGTGTCTACGTATATATGGGTCTGAAAATATAGATTTAAAAACAACAACAAACCTTCATTAAGGACAACCGTCCCATACAGAATTCTCCCAGATACAGAAGAAAACATTATCTACAGAAAGTGGAGATTAACATTGACCTTTCTTCAAGTTGGATCCATCATCTGTGTTGTGTCTACGTATATATGGGTCTGAAAATATAGATTTAAAAACAACAACAAACCTTCATTAAGGACAACCGTCCCATACAGAATTCTCCCAGATACAGAAGAAAACATTATCTACAGAAAGTGGAGATTAACATTGACCTTTCTTCAAGTTGGATCCATCATCTGTGTTGTGTCTACGTATATATGGGTCTGAAAATATAGATTTAAAAACAACAACAAACCTTCATTAAGGACAACCGTCCCATACAGAATTCTCCCAGATACAGAAGAAAACATTATCTACAGAAAGTGGAGATTAACATTGACCTTTCTTCAAGTTGGATCCATCATCTGTGTTGTGTCTACGTATATATGGGTCTGAAAATATAGATTTAAAAACAACAACAAACCTTCATTAAGGACAACCGTCCCATACAGAATACTCCCAGATACAGAAGAAAACATTATCTACAGAAAGTGGAGATTAACATTGACCTTTCTTCAAGTTGGATCCATCATCTGTGTTGTGTCTACGTATATATGGGTCTGAAAATATAGATTTAAAAACAACAACAAACCTTCATTAAGGACAACCGTCCCATACAGAATACTCCCAGATACAGAAGAAAACATTATCTACAGAAAGTGGAGATTAACATTGACCTTTCTTCAAGTTAGCTCCATCATCTGTGTTGTATCTATTGTCTGTGCTGTTTTCCAGAATGTATGAAAAGCTAATGTATTGGGTTTGTTTTTTTACTACTTTTTCCATTAAAACATATGGGGCGACTTGTTTTTATAACCAGAATTAAAACAATACATCATTTTTCTTAATGGTCTCTATATAAAATTCTGTGTGTGGTTAACCTTTTTAATGACTATTTAAAAAAAAATTTCTACAACTTTTTAAAAGTTTATACATAAAATGTATGTGGTAGGTTATGTAATATTATATTTACATAGTTTAAAGACCAATGACCTTCTTTTTCAATTATTAAAAAAAAAACGATTTCACTCTTAGCATTTACTACAATCCCCCCCCCCCCCCCTAAGAAGACTTGTCACAGGATTAGGGGCCCTCCCCTGTCAATCTTGACTTCTCTTCAAGACAAGGAAGGACATTCACGTGTACAAATCGAATTAAGAGGACCATTGTCTTAAGTTAATATTGTCTTAAGCGAACTCTATCTTAAGCGACCCCTGTCTTAAGCAGATCAATGTCTTAATTTGGCCATTTGTCTTAAGTTAATATTGTCTTAAGCGAACCCTGTCTTAAGCAGACCAATCTCTTAATTTGGCCATTTGTCTTAAGTTAATATTGTCTTAAGCGACCCTGTCTTAAGCAGACCAATGTCAATTTGACTATTTGTCTTAAGCGAACTCTATCTTAAGCGAAACCTCTCTCTGTCTTAATCAAACCAATGTCTTAAGCTGACCATTTGTCTTAAGTTAATCCTATTGTCTTAAGCAGATCAATGTCTTAAGCGAACCCTGTCTTTAGCAGACACTAATGTATTAATTTGACTGTATTGTCTTAAGCGAACTCTATCTTAAGCGAGCCCTCTTTCTGTCTTAGTCAGACCAATGTCTTTAGTTGACCATTTGTCTTAAGTTAACATTATCTTAAGCGGACTCTATATCTTAAACGAACTTTGTCTTAAGCAGACCAATGTCTTAAGCGAACCCTGTTATAAGCGGACCCTGTTTTAATATTACCATTGTAGAAAGAAGACCCATATTTTAAGGGAACTCTGTTCTAAGCGGCACATGTCATAATCGAACTAACTCTTAACGAGACCAATGTCTTAAGCGAACCAGAGTCTTAAGCGGACCAATGTCTTAAGCGAACCATTGTCTTAACCCTAAATCTATTTGTCCCATGATAACCTCATTTGAATCTGTCATAAGTGTCAACCTCATTTATCCGAACATTTGATCCCTTGTTCCTTTTAGTATTTGATGAAGGTAGAGTTGCTGTAAATACATCAGTTGTAATCCACCCAGTCTTAATTGTGTTGGCGCTCATTGTGTGACGTTCTTCTCTTTATTACTACGCATGCGCGGTTCATTTTTTTCCTTGGCGAGCGGACAAGATGTAGTCCTACCAGACAGTGAAGTCGCCGGCCAAGCAGTCGTAAATATCTTTATAGGAAGCATAAGTGGTACAATTAAAGAGAGTATATTTTGTTGTTATTTTCTATCATCAATGTCTTGAGATGGCCTGTTCTAAATCTTGTTAGTGTTGTTTGATGCTGTCTGAGGTTCAGAGCTCCTCCTGGGTCCACTCCACTGTACCAACTGTGCTTAGGTGGGATCCTCCAGTTCTTGTATCAAAAATAGTTTTTTTTTACCAATATGTAAATATTTCTCATAATAAAATTTTATTTATTTTTTTCCTTCTCTTTTCCAATGATTACTGTGGGGGGAGGGTAATCTTAATATAAGGCTAAAGGTCTTAATAACCAATATACACTCATAGACATAACTTAAGGAAGTTGTTCCTTTCAGCATATATATTGGGATTCAGACAATAATTCTGAAAGATATTACAGTGACCTTTATTGAAGATACACGAGATAACCAAGTATGAACAAAATTGCCTCTGTCTCCTTCAAAAAATTTAGATGACCGGCGACATTAAAGACTTTCTACTTCCTCAAGTTTTATCCATGAGTGTATTTGTTACAATATATGCAATTAAGTTAAATTTACTGTTATCAATATCAAGTTAAATATATAAAACAATATAAAGTTATAACGGCGCTATATATATATAGCAAATGAAAATATTAAGACACGAATGTTTCTTTCACACAATAATCAAACTTCTACTGTTCTTACTGCAATGAAAAATATTGGGAAGGCTTGGTTCATCAGTGGTAAACCCTCTGATGAGGAAGGCTCCACCATCTTGAAATGGTCCTCCTCCAGACCAGGAGAGAGTCCTCTTGGACTCCCCGCCACTCCAGGGCCAGGAAGTATTTGTAAATGCGGGTCTTGGCAGATGCCATGATGGCCAAGGCGTTGTCCTCCAGGTCATGCCCGAAGATCCAGCTCTGCAGGTCAGGGGGGATGATGGTGAAGGCAAACCCTCTAATGAGAAATTGACGAAATCGTTTAAAAGGTTCACTACTGATGAGCCAAGCCTTCCCATTATACAACTATACTCCCAATATACTTGTATTTTTTCATCGCAGTAAGAAAAGTAGAAGTTTGATTGATGTGTTAATGTATTAATGTTTCCATTTACTGTATTTAACAATGTTATAGTGGTTTGGTTTAGACATACAGTATGTAGTCTCCCAAAAGAGACCAAATCCTAAAAACATGGCTAAAACCGGTCTCTCTCATAGAGGTGGTCGCTCATCAGAGATTGTTTCAGTTGAAAGCCTCCTCAGGACTTGGCCTGACATGACAAGAATCTCTGATAAGACCACCTACACGAGATACCAGATTTCTCTATATGGTTTCTCATGGGAGATTCAGCTGTATACTTGAATTTATCCATCACATAGAGAGATATCTTCTATATATATAAAAATGAATGTTTGTATGTTTGTTGGTCTGTTGGTATGTCCGGTATACAAATTCGCAGTAGTTCACTAATTCAAACCTAAATTTCCATACATAGGTAAAAAATAACGGGGATGACGATAGGCTATTTTAAAAAATATATAAATTAATTATTAAAACTATATATTCAAATTATTCTACTTAGCTCACGAGCAGCGCCCTCTAGAACGCGTGGCGGACTGACGGCGGGGGGCGCCCATTGGCTGCCGGCGAGCACGTGACTTCCCTGTCCCCGCCCCCCCCCCCCCCTCCCCTTCCGAGAAAATGGAATCGTCCGGCTGCCGGCCGGTTGGCCAGTTCACGTTCCCACCGAGCGCGGTCCTGGTGTTGGTGACACAGCTGTGCCAAGTGCCAAAAAAGCCACGCGGGTGACCTCCGGGAACTACGTCCATCTTCCATATGTAAAATACATTTAATCGTGTAAACCCGGGCGTTGCCCGGGTCATTCGTCTAGTTTAAAATAAAAAAAGCATATCCTGATCATGTTAACGCGAAATTTTTAGATGGAAGAGCGCCATCTAGTGGAATAGAAATAAATTAAACCTTGATTTAGTCTGTTCCCTGATATTTGGTCAACCCATTTGCTTGATAAATCAAGAAAAGCTAACCACGTACTCGTTTCGGGTTGTTGGCCCTCGTCAGCGTGGTGCAGGCTGTACCTCTATGACTAAAAAGTGTTTTAGTCCCAGAGGCTTCTTGAGATATCAAGAAATGGGTATTTAAAGCCAATATTGCGTGAATACGTTAAACATGTGAAAAAATAATTTTTATAAGAGAGCTATTTATAACCCTCGGGTTCTCATTGAGTACAGAACACCAACTACCAAGGAAGTCCAGCTCACTTGTATGGACTAGTTGCTAAGCGCTTTTATTCACGTCCTGTTTTGATTGCTGAGTTGAACCAGTTGACCAGGAAGTTCCATGCTGAGTCTGGCAATAGATGTAGGATTGAGGTGGGTCAGTCCAAGCAGGATAGCTGTCTGCATTCTGTCTCAGGAATGTTGGACCTCTGAAGAGATGATGATCAACTGTCTGTGACTCTTCCGAACAATTAGGACAGGTAGGGTCTGTTTGGGGATGTACATTCATCGTTTATATGCAAATAATACGATTTTAAATATTATAGGGAATTTCTAAATACAGTTAAACCTGTCTATAGCGCCCCCTCTAAATAGCGCCTCCCTCTCTATATCGCCCGATTTTAAATACGTAGTACGGTGCGATTTACATTAAAAGTGACCTGTCTATAGCACCCTATTTTGGTGAGTCCCAAGAGGGGGCGCTATAGACAGGTTTAACTGTAATATAAAAGGACCAAACCAGGAAAAGTCGGCTCATTTACGTGAATTTCTCTCGGATTATCTTGAGCGCTCCAGTATGAAGGGGCTAGGCCGAATGACAATGAAGATCCGTTTCAGATGGCATCTCTTTGTCCACGAGTTCCACCCCACTTATCTCATCTGTGCTACCGCGGTCTACCAGATAATTACGCCTTTATGCAAATTTTTGTTCTGCATACCTGGGACACCGAGATTCCATATGTAAATATGGTTTCTGGTGGTATAAAACATCGTCTGCTACCCAGATACTATGTCAGGTTAACAATCATTTTGTATAAAAAGTTAGGACTCATTAATTTAAAAGATTGTCCTAAATTAGAACTATTTTTAACTCTACTTTTCTCTCTTAAAAAAATAATATATATATTTGAAAGCTGTTTCTCTTGCAGATTTTATACTGCAATGAATAAAATTTGAAAGAAAGAAGACATGGCTTAATTGTAATAGGAGCTGGTCTAGTGTTTATAAATTGGTCTACCATTGCCGGGATTGTCTGAATTGCAATAGGAGCTGATCTAGTGTTTATATATTGGTCTAACATTGCCGGGATTTTCTGAATTGTAATAGGAGCTGGTCTAGTGTTTATACATTGGTCTACCATTGCCGGGATTGTCTGAATTGTAATAGATGGTCTAGTGTTTATATATTGGTCTACCATTGCCGGGATTGTCTGAATTGTAACAGGAGCTGGTCTAGTGTTTATAAATTGGTCTACTATTGCCGGGATTGTCTGAATTGCAATAGGAGCTGGTCTAGTGTTTATATATTGGTCTAACATTGCCGGGATTGTCTGAATTGTAATAGGAGCTGGTCTAGTGTTTATACATTGGTCTACCATTGCCGGGATTGTCTGAATTGTAATAGGAGCTGGTCTAGTGTTTATAAATTGGTCTACCATTGCCGGGATTGTCTGAATTGCAATAGGAGCTGGTCTAGTGTTTATATATTGGTCTAACATTGCCGGGATTGTCTGAATTGTAATAGGAGCTGGTCTAGTGTTTATACATTGGTCTACCATTGCCGGGATTGTCTGAATTGTAATAGGAACTGGTCTAGTGTTTATACATTGGTCTACCATTGCCGGGATCGTCTGAATTGTAACAGGAGCTGGTCTAGTGTTTATACATTGGTCTACCATTGCCGGGATTGTCTGAATTGTAATAGGAGCTGGTCTAGTGTTTATACATTGGTCTACCATTGCCGGGATTGTCTGAATTGTAATAGGAGCTGGTCTAGTGTTTATACATTGGTCTACCATTGCCGGGATTGTCTGAATTGTAATAGGAGCTGGTCTAGTGTTTATACATTGGTCTACCATTGTCGGGATTGTCTGAATTGTAATAGGAGCTGGTCTAGTGTTTATACATTGGTCTACCATTGCCGGGATTGCCTGAATTGTAATAGGAGCTGGTCTAGTGTTTATACATTGGTCTACCATTGCCGGGATTGTCTGAATTGTAACAGGAGCTGGTCTAGTGTTTATACATTGGTCTACCATTGCCGGGATTGTCTGAATTATAACAGGAGCTGGTCTAGTGTTTATACATTGGTCTACCATTGCCGGGATTGTCTGAATTGTAATAGGAGCTGGTCTAGTGTTTATACATTGGTCTACCATTGCCGGGATTGTCTGAATTGTAATAGGAGCTGGTCTAGTGTTTATACATTGGTCTACCATTGCCGGGATTGTCTGAATTGTAATAGGAGCTGCTCTAGTGTTTATACATTGGTCTACCATTGCCGGGATTGTCTGAATTGTAACAGGACTTGGTCTAGTGTTTATACATTGGTCTACCATTGCCGGGATTGTCTGAATTGTAATAGGAGATGGTCTAGTGTTTATATATTGGTCTACCATTGCCGGGATTGTCTGAATTGTAACAGGAGCTGGTCTAGTGTTTATACATTGGTCTACCATTGCCGGGATTTTCTGAATTGTAATAGGAGCTAGTCTAGTGTTTATACATTGGTCTACCATTGCCGGGATTGTCTGAATTGTAATAGATGGTCTAGTGTTTATATATTGGTCTACCATTGCCGGGATTGTCTGAATTGTAACAGGAGCTGGTCTAGTGTTTATAAATTGGTCTACTATTGCCGGGATTGTCTGAATTGCAATAGGAGCTGGTCTAGTGTTTATATATTGGTCTAACATTGCCGGGATTGTCTGAATTGTAATAGGAGCTGGTCTAGTGTTTATACATTGGTCTACCATTGCCGGGATTGTCTGAATTGTAATAGGAGCTGGTCTAGTGTTTATAAATTGGTCTACCATTGCCGGGATTGTCTGAATTGCAATAGGAGCTGATCTAGTGTTTATATATTGGTCTAACATTGCCGGGATTGTCTGAATTGTAATAGGAGCTGGTCTAGTGTTTATACATTGGTCTATCATTGCCGGGATTGTCTGAATTGTAATAGGAACTGGTCTAGTGTTTATACATTGGTCTACCATTGCCGGGATCGTCTGAATTGTAACAGGAGCTGGTCTAGTGTTTATACATTGGTCTACCATTGCCGGGATTGCCTGAATTGTAATAGGAGCTGGTCTAGTGTTTATACATTGGTCTACTATTGCCGGGATTGTCTGAATTGTAATAGGAGCTGGTCTAGTGTTTATACATTGGTCTACCATTGCCGGGATTGTCTGAATTGTAACAGGAGCTGGTCTACAAATGACCAAGAGTTCTTTAAACTCAAGATGGCCGATTTCCGGATTAAATACGACACTTTCTAATGAAATGATGATGATGATGATAAAAAGAAAGAGCAGGGGGTAGATTACGTCATTGATACATGACTCACATCCCCACATGTGTCAAGTATGTTTAGAGATGCCAATTAAAAAGAAAGCTCACCAAGACATTTTTGCATACGTCCAATTACAGAAAATGTTCCACGCCAATCCATTCTCAAAACTATGTAAATTTAAAGTTACATTGTTTCGTACATATGTAAATATGTGAAAAAATAATTCCATTTGATGGCGATTTGCCATCTAAAAAGCTCATGTTAGCGATCAGGATATGCCTCTTTTATTTTTAATATGTAAATATGGTATAATGTTGAAATCATTTTTAGTCATTTTCTTTAGAACTTTGTTTATCACAAGTGTGTGTTTATGCAATTATATTAAAGACAAAATACTAAATAAAAATACTTTAAAGCCCGTTGAAGATCGATTATCGCTTGAAAGCTTAGCAATTTAAAATTTAAAAAAACTCATTGTGAGGAAATATTTTGTAATTTTAAAAGTTTTTCACAACTTCATTATGAACATAAATAAGAACAAAAATTACTATAGTATAAAGAAAGAATAAATTTATTCTTTTCAAATGGGGTTTAGGACCTCAAAACAGATTGGTTATTAAAGCATCTTAGAAATGTGAGATGATTGGAAGTTACAGCTGAACGTCACTTAGCATCCCAGATAATCCAGGAGTTCCCATATACGTGTAATAACGTAATCTTCCGTATTAATCATGTCGTTAACACGAGCCACAGCTTCTGTTCTGAACTCCAGTTCGTCGTTAACTTTCTTGAGTAGTTTGTTAAGGAAGCAAAGCCTAGTAATGACTATCTTTTCTTCGGCATTGAGAGCTTCACAGACTGGAGGAGTCCAAGTGGGACATAGGGATTTGTAATCTGTACTCTCTAGTTCTTCACTTTTTTCGGATACGCAAGGATTTGGAATGTTGAAAGCGGTTTTACATTTCCCCATAAGGGGAACATAAACGCTGACTTGGCAGCGTTCCTTTGGCATAACATTTTCACATATCATACAATTGTGCATCATTTTTTTTTTTTATTTTTGGATAAATTTTATGCAAAAAAAGAAAAAAAAAAGGTTATTGAGGACCTTTCCCCCTTTTTGGTGGAATTAAGGAATGGAATAATGGATTCATGGTATCCATGGTAAATTTGATAAGTGATGATTAATTAATGTCTTGGTTTGTGAAGGTATATGGACGATATCTGTTTCCTTTCAAGACTTCTTGTACGAATCCGAAAGTCTCTTAGACGTCTGGAGTCTTATTCAGTAGAGCATTAGCGTATATAGTCACAAATATAATGGAACATTTGAATAAGAAAGAAAAAAAAAATACATCTCCTTATCGTGTAACTGGAAGTTGTTGATGAATTGCGCCATCTATCGGAATAAATAATCGGAATAATTACACCAGGCGACCGATAACATCAGAGACTTTCCACTTCCTTAGTTTGTCAATGAATATAAAAATTATGTTAATTGTCAATTGTCCACACAGGGTGAGACTATGCTTTGTAGTTAAGAATATATGTAAAAAGGGGGTTTAAGCGATTATATGCAAATCACTGTTCCAATTAAAATAAGTAGTGTGTAACATTACGAAAAGAGATACATGTAAACCAAATAGTATATACTAAAAACAGATGTGTATTATATAGAGATAAATAATATAGAAGAAAGGATTACAAGATAATTTGCATAATTTACAGGGCGTGTGTTAATGAATCCATTACAAGAACGGGAGCGCATAAACAGACGGATAAAAAAAAAAGAGGAACCGTCTATAAATATGGCGGCGGGTCAGTGACAAAAACATCATCAGCGACTATTGTATGGTCCATTTCACCAAGCCCTATTCCACCAAATGGCTGTTTTTCTACGGCGACCTTTAAGGCCGCTACTTAAAGGCCTCAGCCAATCAGGAGACGTGTACGCCATCTTGCTGGATTGCCGGGTGTTTACACATCTTTATTATATATACAGTTAAACCTGTCTATAGCGCCCCCTCTAAATAACGCCTTCCTCTCTATAGCGCCCGATTTTAAATACGTAGTACGATGCGATTTACATTAAAAGTGACCTGTCTATAGCAACCCCTCTCTATAGTACCCTATTTTGGTGAGTCCCAAGAGGGGGCGCTATAGACAGGTTTAACTGTATATATATATATATATATTATATTAAAATATTATTTCACTTAAAAAATATATTTCATAGATTCAAATATTCTGTCTAAATCGACCGCCAGAGGTCACATTTCCCCTAAAAAAACTCGTTGTTGTTATTTCCCGATGGCCGGCTCAAAACTTTTGTACATTATGTAAATAATCTTTTGTTTTTCCTTGTTCTACTCGCCTTAAGCCAGGCAGTACTTTTATCAAATTGTTTTTTATATATATTCCATAAGTTCAATTAAAGCAATATCTGATCAAAAATACAACAGAAAATCTCATTTTTATTTATCCCTATATACAGTCACGACCTTCTTTCCTCATCGGCCTCTGTCACGGATGCGCGCGCACAGGGAGGTCACGTGCTCGCCGGCAGCCAATAAAAATAAAAAATAAAAAAACTCCCTCGAGCCGGATTTGAACCAGCGACCTAAGGATCACCGTTGTAACATCTACAGTCGGGTAAAACACGGGCGTTGCCCGGGTCATTCGGCTAGTATATATATATACGTATATATATATATCTCTGAATTTTGGATCTTAACAACAAAAATCCTTTATTAAGGATGCTTTTTCCATATAGGATTCTCCAAGATGGGTAAACAGTGGTAGATATTTGAACAAAATCAATAATCAATCCAGTACAGGGTATCTTTTTTAACTATTATAGTTATTATATAATAGTTAATAGAGATCTGAACCTGGTTTACTTATTGATTTTGTTGAATTGTAAAGGCAGGGATGAATATATATTGCCACGTGGAAAATTAGGGAAGACCAACTTCAGAAATATCTTTATTTACGGGGCTATACTAGCCAGAATGAATGATTTTTGAGCCCCAAAGACCAACTTCCTCAAAGCTTCTTGAATTTCCGGGCTAATTGGCCTATCAAATAAGGTCTTCTAGCCCTACTATGGCTGCAGAACGCGAACTGGTGGCAAGGGATCCTAAGATCTGGCAGTAGAGGTGTCATCGCAGGGATGGAGGAAGCTGGAGAGGTCAGGGAAACAGCGCCTTGATGCAGTGAGAAGCAGGGATGTAGTTCAGTTGAGGAGGAAGGAGGTCCTGGAAGCCTAGAACTTGAGGGCTCTAGACTTCAAGATGGGGCAGCTTGAATACCCGAAGACCAACTTCGGGATAAGACAGCATTTTATTTCAGGCAAGAACAAACTATGAGTGATAAACAAAAGATAAGCAAAAGAGGGAAGAAGTGTACAGAGTATAGCAAAATATAAAAATAAGACTCTGCTAATAAAATAATAAATACTTTGTTACAATATTATAAATCAGAAGTAAACATAACAGTTATCTATAGAAAGTGAGATTAACATCGATCTTTCTTCAAATTGGATCCATCATCTGTGTTGTGTCTATTGTCTGTGCTATTTTCCAGAATTTGTGAAAAGGTGAGGTATTGGGTTTGCTTTTAACTACTTTTGCCATTATAACATATCCAATTTTGGATCTCAAAAAGTTGCTAAAATGAATGTGTTGCAACAAATGGGCAAGAATATACAGTAGAAGCTACTCCACGAGAGGGCTCTATAGCTATAGGACACTGGTTCAAATCACATTAATAGGTACCGCTCAGCAAGAGCAACCTAGTTCATGATAATTGAAACAGTGAATAACATGTGAAGGTTTATTCACATATTAAAGAAAAATTTTAACGCGGGATTCAATCCCGGTTCATGACTGTCAGGAATCGAGCGTGTTACCCTCTCATCCACCGACTTGTTATCCACTCTCTACAAAAAAAAAAAAAAAAAAAACAGTTTTCTCCTCATCAAAATTATATTTTCATTACAATAGAACCTCTATGAGAGAGGATACACCCGCTAGAGGACATCTCTCTACAAAAGAGTTTGAAACTTGAAGTCTTGAAGTTTGAAACTTGACCATGAAGTTTTAAACTTGCCCTTGAAATTTGAAACTTTCCCTCGAAGTTTGAAATTTGCCCTTGAAGTTTGAAACTTACCCTTGAAGGATATAGGAGAGATGGAACACGTATCATGATGAATACTGGAACACGTATCATGATGAATACTGGAACACGTATCATGATGAACACGACTTGTGCTAATCTCTGTCAGATTTCTCGGCCAGACGAAGAGGCGGCCATTGTTAGAGAATGTGGGACAATATCTTCAGAAGACCCTTAGCATACCAAACATCCCCTAATGAAGTGTTCCACGGGGTTCATCAGAGCGTGCAGGGGACCCGCATTACGTTGTGATCTTCATCTATTACAACCTGGTTTAGAAGGAAGGTTCCCTTAATGGGGTTCTTCTTTATTTGTTCTTTTGTTTAGGGAACGTCTTGGTGGGATGTAGACGTGTTGGTATGTGGCTGGCTTGACTTTTATCTTGGATATAACAAGCATCTTTTTTTTTTTCAGAGTTTTTTTTTTTTATCTCGCAGGGTAATATATGTTACTACATTCTCTAAATTGTAAAATTATCTTTGAAGTTGCGTGTATATATGTATATTTGATCCTTATTTTTTATATATTATGTAATTAGCTGTAATATATATAGTCTGATGTGCACGCGCGGGCGTGCACCCATCAATGACATTTTTATCTTTAAAGGATCATTTTTCAATTTATTTATTTTTTAAAATCTATATTGACTATTAACGCGTATGTAGTTCGCTGTGTAGTTCGCGTGTATATATGCTGTTGTGATGGGTGTAGCTTGGCGAAGTGCTAGAGTGGTATTCGAAATGTTGGATTCTATGCAAATATGAATGGTACTTTTTTATTTACATATTGGGCTGTGATGTCGAACCTGAGTTTGCTGCCTTTATCTTTAACTGGTGGATTGGATTAGATTGAATGGGTTTTTTTTTGTGCCAGTTGGGTGACGAAGTGTCTGTACAAGTTAGGTGACAGGATGCGTGTACAAATTTAATCACGGGATTTCTATACAAGTTAGGAGACATTGTTTCTCTACAAGTTAGCTGGCAGGGTTTCTGTACAAGTTAGGTGACAGGGTTTCTGAACAAGTTGAATGACGTGGTTTCTGTACAATAGTTAGGTGACAGGGTTTCTGTGCAAATTGAATGATGTGGTTTCTGTACAAGTTAGCTGGCAGGGTTTCTGTACAAGTTAGGTGACAGGGTTTCTGAACAAGTTGAATGACGTGGATTCTGTACAAGTTGAATGACGTGGTTTCTGTACAAGTTGAATGACGTTGTTTTTCTACAAGTTAGGTGACAGGGTTTCTGTACAAGTTGGGTAACGGGGTTGTTCCCTATAATCCAAACCGGACGGAAGCCAAGATGCAGGAAGGAAGCGAGATACCAGCCGTGAAAGAAAGATGTCGGTTTGCTTAGAATCTCGCCGTGGAGCTGTGGTTCTCTCCCTGTAATAGCCCTACAGATCTGGTGACCGCAGGTAATACCTAGGTAGATAACAGGGATAAGATAGATGGGAAAGAGAGATGTGACCGACGTCAGTGGAAGTGGGACACATCCATATTTTAGGTCCATGGATGAGGGATTCACCCAGGTCACGGAGTCCATGGTCCCAATTCCAGAAAATCAATATGGGTGGGTCCTCCGACCTGGACTCCTTCTTGCAACGGGATCAAAGCCCTTCATTGGACAACATTCCCCAAGGCTCTTCTTCTTGCAACAGAAGGTCCTGTGACGGAATGCCATTCTTCCGTTGTTCTTTAACACACATAAACACACACAAAGCTTTATTAATACCACCGGTCTTATACAGATTCACCACAGGAAGAAAGGAAGCATAGATGGAGCTCCTGTACTCCAGGCAGCGTAGCACCCAACAACAGCCTCCAGGTCCGACGCATGTCCAGTGGCCACACGTTCCTTCGTGCATACGTCAAGGTTAGCGTATCACTGAACAGACGAGTGTGGAATCAGCTGCGTTCTAGTCTTCACTTTCCTCGTCCAAATGGACCACGACATTCAGCGATTCTATTAATCTCCTCCGAACTGCGGCCTTGTATTTTCTCTTTAAAAAAATTCCAGTGACGGGTAGCTCACCCACAGATACTGGAGTTGCCGACCCCTGCTCCGGAAGGTGTTCACTTCCCGTGATTTGCCCCTGGATCTGCAGGCCTGGCTCTTCGGTGTCGGCCTCCATCTCAAGAGAATGATAAGTGTGGCTACCATCTACAAGTACCATCTTGGTCTTGAGGTCGATAACGCCAGCCATCACATCGACCTGCCCACTCTGTGGAAAATAACTCTTTTATTCCATCGGTGGTGGATCTTTTCCGGGGTGGGCGACACCAAAGAAGACCTTGTATATATTTCAATTAACAAGGGAAGTTGAATAGCATGGCAATTATGTCACAAGAAACATAGTATGTATCAAAAATGAGTAAATACTAAAAAAAAAAAGTAATGTATTTTTTTACTTATTTGGAAAGAAGTTGACCATTGACCATTTTTTTAATGATTCATTAACCCCCGATTATTGCAGAAATCCAACCTCCCCAGTGAGTCTAAGTAACACTCAACGGGTCAAAAGTACAACTACTGTATCATAGATAATGTAGTACATTTACAGTAAAAGACAGTCGCTAACTACCCACCATGATTATAATAGATATTGTATACCACGTTTATATAGGAAAATTAAAAAAAAAAACTATAATGTGTTTTTAATAAATAAACTGTATTAAAAAAATTAAAACAAAAGAAAAAATTATTTATTAAAAAAAAAAGCAGGCCCAGCAGGGGATCGAACCCTGGATCTTTGGTTTACAAGACCAACGCCTTACCACTTGGCCACTGAGCCGATGGCATTTTTCCCTCTATTTTATTTGCAAATAGAAAGGAGAAATTTTCAAAATTTTAAGTTAAAATTTTTAAAACATCCACTTTATCTTCTTATATATCTTATATATAAAAGTCAATGTCTGTTGTCTGTTTCGCGATAAACTCAAAACCCACTGAACCAATTGGTACCAAATTTTGCATGTCGCTTTTTATAAACCTGAGGGAAATTTTAGGCTACATTTTTATAAGTATTTTTGGCTATTTATTTTTTCATTTGAAGAACTTTTTTTTTTAAGCGGAGTAAATACAAAGCGAAGTAACAACACCAAGCCAATTAAGCGACCAATGAGCGTTCTGCATTTTTTCCTTTCAAGTGTATGTTCTCTCCATAAAATACATATAGACAAGAATAAACTTTGCTTAACACTTTTCAGTTTAAAAAGGTCGTCAGTGTGTCACCGAAACATCAAACGATACAATTTTTTTAGATTTGATGAGTCAGCATCTTGAATAAAATCTAATCATAAAATATCCGAACTGGAACACTATATATTTGAATGTACGTCTCTCACTATGGAAAGATAAACTTTTTGCGGTAGAGCTGCTCATCCACACTTTTCGCTATATTCCTTTCTTTCAGACTTGATGGATAATGGGTCAACTATTTTAAAGTTCTTTAATTTTTCCAAGATTGCAAGGAGGAAAAAAAGACCTAACAAAGTAACTGAACTGTGTGGAAATAGTTCCTTCTTCACAAGATGCAACCATTTACTCAATAATCTACACTGTGTTCTATGCACCAAAAACGAAATATATAGTCTCAACTTTTGTACATAGATATTCTTTCCTTTTCTTCTTTTTCTCATATTTGAGCGTGGTTTCAGTTTATTCCTCTGCTTTTCATTTCTTTTTAGATTCATTTATAACAGGAGAATCGTCTGTATAAGACGGAATGTCTTAATAAAGGCTTCTGTGTGTGAATAAACCTAATCTAACCTTTATTATTATCTGGTCTTAATAAAGGTATTGATTGATTGAAGCAACGTGGAAAAGAGGACACGGGAGAATAGAAAAACCAAGAAGGGATATCTAGTAATTGTCTGACATAAATTAAAGCAAAATAAACTTCTTTTGCTTCCTTATCTCCACTCAATCATATTAAGGTATCATGCCTGTAGAGCTTGTTGACGGTGTCTGCTGGGGATGAATAGAGATCATCAATGGATGAGTCAATAGAGTAAATATTGTCTTTTTCTTCTTTCTTATCTCCACTCAATCATATCAGGGTATCAAGTTTGTAGAGCTTGTTGATGGTGTCTGCTGGGGATGAGTAGAGCTTATCAATGGATGACTCAATACAGTCAATAATTTATTCTTCTTCTTTCTTATCTCCACTCAATCATATCAGGGTATCAAGTTTGTAGAGCTTGTTGATGATGTCTGCTGGGGATGAGTAGAGCTCATCAATGGATGAGTCGATACAGTCAATAATGTATTCTTCTTATTTCTTATCTCCACTCAATCATAGCAGGGTATCAAGCTTGTAGATGGTGTCTGCTGGGGATGAGTAGAGCTCATCAATGGATGATTAAATACAGTCAATAATGTATTCTTCTTCTTTCTTATCTCCACTCAACCGTATTAGGGTATCAAGCCTGTAGAGCTTGTTGATGGTGTCTGCTGGGGATGAGTAGAGCTCATCAATGGATGAGTCAATACAGTCAATAATGTCTTCCTCTTCTTTCTTATCTCTACTCAATCATATTAAGGTATCAAGCCTGTAGAGCTTGTTGATGGTGTCTGCTGGGGATGAGTAGAGCTCATCAATGGATGAGTCAATACAGTCAATAATGTCTTCTTCTTATTTATTATCTCCACTCAATCATATCAGGGTATCAGGCTTGTAGAGCTTGTTAATGGTGTCTGTGCTGGGATGAGTAGAGCTCATCAATGGATGAGTTAATTTGACAACCATTAACTAGAGTATAATAATAATAAAACAGGAATTTACTTCAATCGTTACGTTCTCTTATGGACTTAGTCTTCTTCTTTCTTACCTCCACTCAATCATATCAGGGTATCAGGCTTGTAGAGCTTGTTAATGGTGTCTGTGCTGGGATGAGTAGAGCTCATCAATGGATGAGTTAATTTGACAACCATTAACTAGAGTATAATAATAATAAAACAGGAATTTACTTCAATCGTTACGTTCTCTTATGGACTTAGTCTTCTTCTTTCTTATCTCCACTCAATCATATCAGGGTATCAGGCTTGTAGAGCTTGTTAATGGTGTCTGTGCTGGGATGAGTAGAGCTCATCAATGGATGAGTTAATTTGACAACCATTAACTAGAGTATAATAATAATAAAACAGGAATTTACTTCAATCGTTACGTTCTCTTATGGACTTAGTCTTCTTCTTTCTTACCTCCACTCAATCATATCAGGGTATTAAGCCTGTAGAGCTTGTTAATGGTGTCTGTGCTGGGATGAGTAGAGCTCATCAATGGATGAGTTAATTTGACAACCATGAACTAGAGTATAATAATAATAAAACAGGAATTTACTTCAATCGTTACGTTCTCTTATGGACTTAGTCTTCTTCTTTCTTATCTCCACTCAATCATATCAGGGTATCAGGCTTGTAGAGCTTGTTAATGGTGTCTGTGCTGGGATGAGTAGAGCTCATCAATGGATGAGTTAATTTGACAACCATTAACTAGAGTATAATAATAATAAAACAGGAATTTACTTCAATCGTTACGTTCTCTTATGGACTTAGTCTTCTTCTTTCTTACCTCCACTCAATCATATCAGGGTATCAAGCTTGTAGAGCAAGTAGCATAATGAAATGCGCCTATGATAAGGGATAAACATTTTCAGAGAAAATCATTTAGTTTTCTCATTATATGTTTATTGAATGAACCTTCTTTTAAAATTATTATTATCCTATTGTATAATTCTACAAGAGCATGGAGACTATTCATAGATCAAATTTACAATCTTGGTAGGGGTTGGAATATAGGTCCTGTCTTGAGGCTTCCATACATTCCAAGAGATGGTCTGGTGAGGTCTCTTTGGTCCTGTAGATGGTACATTGTGTCTTTACACCATCATGGAAGAAGAGGTCTTGTATGGCTGCCAGTTTTGAGCCTGGAAATACAGGTTGCTGCCTGTATCCCACATTCCAGGATAGCTTCAGGCTTTTGGTTCAGGTACCAATGATTGGATGTTGACTCATGTATTTTTGTTTGGATATTTCATTGAATGAACGTTATTTGGAGAAACAAAGTGAATATATGCATCTCACATATTACACTGGTGTCCAAAAAATAAGAAACTTAACCAATATTGAAATTTCTCAAAAGCTAATTTATTAACAAATTAAAATTTAGTATACAAATAGTTTAAACTATGGAGAATTTGACTAGCTATATGAAAATAAAAAAAATATTTGAAATTATGAAATATGCAAATTATTACCAACATACCCAAAGCTAAGGTTCCAGATCTTAAAGAAATAAGATATCAATAGGGAGTATGATCACCTCTAACAGCTATCAAGGTCTCACAGCGAGCCCTCATACTGTTTACCAGGCTTTGGAGGAGATCCAGGGGTAGTAAACCCCACTCCTCCAATAGAGCAGTTCTTAGCTCAACGAGGGTTCTGGGAGAGGGGTGACGAGCTCCAATACGCCTCCCTAGAGCATCCCACACATGCTCTATTGGATTCAGGTCTGGAGATCTGGCTGGCCAATCCATCCTTCGAATATTCTCACTCTGGAGATATTCATTGACTAGCCTAGCCCTATGCGGACGAGCATTATCGTCCATAAAATTAAATTGTGACCAATTTGATCTCTATAAGGTCTTAGATAGGGCTCAAGGATCTCGTCCCTGTACCTCTGGGCAGTTAAAGTGCCCCCAGAAAAAATGTGGAGGGGTGTGCGTCTGCTAGAACTGATGCCAGCCCAGACTAAGAGACTCCCCCTCTAAAACTGTCTATTTCCCTGATGTTACTGGGATGATAGCGGGTTCCAGGCTCCCTCCAGATGAAAACTCGTCGAGAATCTGTGTTTAAACTAAATCTTGACTCGTCACTGAAGAGAACATTGGCCCAATGATCATGAGTCCAGGCGTGATGTTCCAAGCACCAATTCAAGCGGGCTCTCGTAGCGGCCATTCGTCTAGTATAATTATAATTGGACAATTCTTAGATGGGGTAAACGACACGCCAAATAGCACACTTATAAAGACAAGCAAAAATTTGCATAATTTCAATTTTACCGAATCGAATGGTTGCGATAAATAAATTCTACGACTTAAAATACCTAATTAAATTACTTTTTAGCTTTTAGCGTTGTATATTTTAAAACATATCATTAAAAAAACAAAAGTTTCTTATTTTTTTGACACCAGTGTATTATCGCATATTTTTGCTGTTGTATTTTAAATGACAAATTTCCACAGCGACTAGACGTAAGTATGAAAATATATACACTAATGGACAAAACTTAAGCAGGGGAAAGTTTTTGACGTCGCCGGTCGTCTTTTAAAAAAAAAATATTTTAAAAGTAGACAGAGGTAATTTTGTTCACACTTGGTTATCTAATGTGTCTTCAATAAAGATCACTGTAATATCTTTCAGAGTTATTGTCTGAATACCGATATAAATGCTAAAAGGTACAACTTCCGTAAGTGTTGTATATGAGTGTAAGTATTGGGAGGGCTTGGCTAATCAATAGTGAACTCTCCCTGCGGTTTCGCCATTTTTCAAAGAATGTGAAGATAGTTATAGGTGAAGATCTTTACATAGAGAGGAAACTATGTAGATAAGTGATCAGGGTGCTCCCACTTACTTCCGCCTACGTCAAATTCCCAAGGTCCCTCGTGTAAACATCCCAATAAATTCTTTCTTATTTCTTGCTCATATCTTCCCCATCATTTTCTCTCTGATCCCCATTTCTAATAATCTACTTATATATTTGCCTTATTCTGTCTGTTTGTCTGAAGCTTTGTCTGTTTGTCTGAAGCTCACGGATAGAATGCGCGCTCATTGGCTGTAGATACGATGTACTAGAGCGCCATCTGTTATCAAATTATAAAACTATTTTAGAGGCGTAATATTCTTTTTATTTTTTTTATTTATTTATTGTTTTTTATTATTTTTTATTTATTTATTTATTATTTTTTTTTTTATTATTATTTTTTTATTATTTTTTATTTTTTTTTTATTTTTTTATTTTTTTTTATTTTTTATTTTATTTTTTTTTATTTTATTTTTATTTTATTTTTATTTTTTTATTTTTTTTATTTATTTATTTTTAATTTTATTTTATTATTTTTTTATTTTTTTATTTTTTTTGTGTAAGTTTGCCTCTCTCATAAACCTGTCTATACAGACCACCCTGACTATAGCGACCACTCTAGACAACCCTGTTATCAGCTGCCTGTCTATACAGACCACCCTGTCTATAGCGGTCACCTTAGGCAACCCTGTTATCAGCAGTGTGATACATCCACCTGTCTATACAGACCACCCTGTCTATAGCGACCACTCTAGACAACCCTGTTATCAGCTGTGTGATACATCCACCTGTCTATACAGACCACCCTGTTAATAGCGACCACCCAAGTCAACGTTTTTAAAATATATTCGCACTCGGGTAAACCCCGGGCGTTGCCCGGGCCATTCGTCTAGTTATAAATATAAAGACAATTTGATAAACTCTTCAAATTATTCTAAATCCATTATGTTCCATATAAGTTAGGTTATAATCTCACAAAGTTGATGAATAAAATTTAAAAACGGGAATTTTTGTCTATTGTTTAAAATGATCTGCTATCTGCGGATCAGCAGTATGGATTTAGCAGGTTCCCTTGTAGTTTGTAATATACAGGTGTACAGGAAGGTACCCGGTCTACAAGGCAGTACATTCCATGGAGTCTACAGGAAAGTACCCGGTCTACAAGGCAGTACATTCCATGGGGTCTACAGGAAAGTACCCGGTCTACAAGGCAGTACATTCCATGGGGTCTACAGGAAGGTACCCTGTCTACAATAGAGTACATTCCATGGAGTCTACAGGAAGGTACCCGGTCTACAAGACAGTACATTCCATGAAGTCTACAGAAAGGTACCCGGTCTACAAGACAGTACATTCCATGGAGTCTACAGGAAGGTACCCGGTCTACAAGACAGTACATTCCATGAAGTCTACAGAAAGGTACCCGGTCTACAAGACGGTACATTCCATGGAGTCTACAGGAAGGTACCTAGTTTATAAGACAGTACATTCCATGGAGTCTACAGGAAGGTACCTGGTCTACAAGACGATACATTCAATGGAGTCTACAGGAAGGTACCCGGTCTACAAGACAGTACATTCCATGGAGTCTACAGGAAGGTACCCTGTCTACAATAGAGTACATTCCATGGAGTCTACAGGAAGGTACCCGGTCTACAAGACAGTACATTCCATGAAGTCTACAGAAAGGTACCCGGTCTACAAGACAGTACATTCCATGGAGTCTACAGGAAGGTACCCGGTCTACAAGACAGTACATTCCATGAAGTCTACAGAAAGGTACCCGGTCTACAAGACGGTACATTCCATGGAGTCTACAGGAAGGTACCTAGTTTATAAGACAGTACATTCCATGGAGTCTACAGGAAGGTACCTGGTCGACAAGACGATACATTCAATGGAGTCTACAGGAAGGTACCCGGTCTACAAGACAGTACATTCCATGGAGTCTACAGGAAGGTACCCGGTCTACAAGACGGTACATTCCATGGAGTCTACAAGAAGGTACCCGGTCTACAAGGCAGTACATTCCATGGAGTTTAAAGGAAGGTACCCGGTCTACAAGACAGTACATTCCATGAAGTCTACAGAAAGGTACCCGGTCTACAAGACGGTACATTCCATGGAGTCTACAAGAAGGTACCCGGTCTACAAGGCAGTACATTCCATGGAGTTTAAAGGAAGGTACCCGGTCTACAAGACAGTACATTCCATGAAGTCTACAGAAAGGTACCCGGTCTACAAGACGGTACATTCCATGGAGTCTACAGGAAGGTACCTAGTTTATAAGACAGTACATTCCATGGAGTCTACAGGAAGGTACCTGGTCTACAAGACGATACATTCAATGGAGTCTACAGAAAGGTACCCGGTCTACAAGACAGTACATTCCATGGAGTCTACAGGAAGGTACCTGGTCTACAAGACGATACATTCAATGGGGTCTACAGGAAGGTACCCGGTCTTCAAGACAGTACATTCCATGGAGTCTACAGGAAGGTACCTGGTCTACAAGACGATACATTCAATGGAGTCTACAGGAAGGTACCCGGTCTACAAGACAGTACATTCCATGAAGTCTACAGGAAGGTATCTGGTCTACAAGACAATACATTCCATGGAGTCTACAGGAAGGTATCTGGTCTACAAGACAGTACATTCCATGAAGTCTACAGGAAGGTATCTGGTCTACAAGACAATACATTCCATGGAGTCTACAGGAAGGCAGCTGGTCTATAAGACAGTACATTCCATGGAGTCTACAGGAAGGTAGCTGGTCTATAAGACAGTACATTCCATGGAGTATACAGGAAGGTATCTGATCTACAAGACAGTACATTCCATGGAGTCTACAGGAAGGTATCTGGTCTACAAGACAATACATTCCATGGAGTCTACAGGAAGGCAGCTGGTCTATGAGACATAACATTCCATGGAGTCTACAGGAAGGTAGCTGGTCTACAAGACAGTACATTCCATGGAGTCTACAGGAAGGTATCTGGTCTACAAGACAGTACATTCCATGGAGTCTACAGGAAGGTATCTGGTCTATAAGACAGTTCATTCCATGGAGTATACAGGAAGGTATCTGGTCTACAAGACAGTACATTCCATGAAGTCTACAGGAAGGTACCCGGTCTACAAGACAGTACATTCCATGGAGTCTACAGGAAGGTACCCGGTCTACAAGACGATACATTCAATGGAGTCTACAGGAAGGTACCCGGTCTACAAGACAGTACATTCCATGGAGTCTACAGGAAGGTACCCGGTCTACAAGACAGTACATTCCATGAAGTCTACAGGAAGGTATCTGGTCTACAAGACAATACATTCCATGGAGTCTACAGGAAGGCAGCTGGTCTATAAGACAGTACATTCCATGGAGTCTACAGGAAGGTAGCTGGTCTATAAGACAGTACATTCCATGGAGTATACAGGAAGGTATCTGGTCTACAAGACAGTACATTCCATGGAGTCTACAGGAAGGTATCTGGTCTACAAGACAATACATTCCATGGAGTCTACAGGAAGGCAGCTGGTCTATAAGACAGTACATTCCATGGAGTATACAGGAAGGTATCTGGTCTACAAGACAGTACATTCCATGGAGTATACAGGAAGGTATCCGGTCTACAAGACAGTACATTCCATGGAGTCTACAGGAAGGTAGCTGGTCTATAAGACAGTACATTCCATGGAGTATACAGGAAGGTATCTGGTCTCAAGACAGTACATTCCATGGAGTATACAGGAAGGTATCTGGTCTACAAGACAATACATTCCATGGAGTCTACAGGAAGGCAGCTGGTCTATAAGACAGTACATTCCATGGAGTCTACAGGAAGGTATCTGGTCTACAAGACAATACATTCCATGGAGTCTACAGGAAGGCAGCTGGTCTATAAGACAGTACATTCCATGGAGTCTACAGGAAGGTAGCTGGTCTATAAGACAGTACATTCCATGGAGTATACAGGAAGGTATCTGGTCTACAAGACAGTACATTCCATGGAGTCTACAGGAAGGTATCTGGTCTACAAGACAATACATTCCATGGAGTCTACAGGAAGGTACCTGGTCTACAAGACAATACTTTCAATGGAGTCTACAGGAAGGCAGCTGGTCTATAAGACGATACATTCAATGGAGTCTACAGGAAGGTACCTGGTCTACAAGACGATACATTCAATGGAGTCTACAGGAAGGTACCTGGTCTACAAGACGATACATTCAATGGAGTCTACAGGAAGGTACCTGGTCTACAAGGCAGTACATTCCATGAAGTCTACAGGAAGGTACCTGGTCTACAAGACGATGCATTCAATGGAGTCTACAGGAAGGTACCTGGTCTACAAGACGATACATTCAATGGAGTCTACAGGAAGGTACCTGGTCTACAAGGCAGTACATTCCATGAAGTCTACAGGAAGGTACCTGGTCTACAAGACGATACATTCAATGGAGTCTATAGGAAGGTACCTGGTCTACAAGACAGTACTAAGGGATGGTTCCTACAAAGAAGTCTACAGGAGGGAATCTACAAAATGGATCTACAGCCAGGATATGACCATCCCCAATATGGCCAGGAGAGTCACGCGAAGGTTTTAATTGGATCCTAATTGGAGGCGGCGGGGAAGGTCAGTGCCATGACCTACTTGTCTGTCTCACATCTCCACATCACCTCCCCTGTTCTACACCTCCCCTCTTCTACACATCACCTCCCCTGTTCTACACCTCCCCTGTTCTACACATCACCTCCCCTGTTCTACACCTCCCCTCTTCTCCACATCACCTCCCCTGTTCTCTACATCACCTCCCCTGTTCTACACATTACCTCCCCTGTTCTACACATCACCTGTTCTACACATCACCTCCCCTGTTCTCTACATCACCTGTTCTACACATCACCTCCCCTGTTCTACACATCACCTGTTCTACACATCACCTCCCCTGTTCTCCACATCACCTCCCCTGTTCTACACCTCCCCTGTTCTACACCTCCCCTGTTCTACACATCACCTGTTCTACACATCACCTCCCCTGTTCTACACATCACCTGTTCTACACATCACCTCCCCTGTTCTACACATCACCTGTTCTACACATCACCTCCCCTGTTCTCTACATCACCTGTTCTACACATCACCTCCCCTGTTCTACACATCACCTGTTCTACACATCACCTCCCCTGTTCTACACATCACCTCCCCTGTTCTACACCTCCCCTGTTCTACACCTCCCCTGTTCTACACATCACCTGTTCTACACATCACCTCCCCTGTTCTCTACATCACCTGTTCTACACATCACCTCCCCTGTTCTACACATCACCTGTTCTACACATCACCTCCCCTGTTCTCCACATCACCTCCCCTGTTCTACACCTCCCCTGTTCTACACCTCCCCTGTTCTACACATCACCTGTTCTACACATCACCTCCCCTGTTCTACACATCACCTGTTCTACACATCACCTCCCCTGTTCTACACATCACCTGTTCTACACATCACCTCCCCTGTTCTCTACATCACCTGTTCTACACATCACCTCCCCTGTTCTACACATCACCTGTTCTACACATCACCTCCCCTGTTCTACACATCACCTCCCCTGTTCTACACCTCCCCTGTTCTACACCTCCCCTGTTCTACACATCACCTGTTCTACACATCACCTCCCCTGTTCTCTACATCACCTGTTCTACACATCACCTCCCCTGTTCTACACATCACCTGTTCTACACATCACCTCCCCTGTTCTCCACATCACCTCCCCTGTTCTACACCTCCCCTGTTCTACACCTCCCCTGTTCTACACATCACCTGTTCTACACATCACCTCCCCTGTTCTACACATCACCTGTTCTACACATCACCTCCCCTGTTCTACACATCACCTGTTCTACACATCACCTCCCCTGTTCTCTACATCACCTGTTCTACACATCACCTCCCCTGTTCTACACATCACCTGTTCTACACATCACCTCCCCTGTTCTCTACATCACCTGTTCTACACATCACCTCCCCTGTTCTACACATCACCTGTTCTACACATCACCTCCCCTGTTCTACACATCACCTCCCCTGTTCTACACCTCCCCTGTTCTACACCTCCCCTGTTCTACACATCACCTGTTCTACACATCACCTCCCCTGTTCTCTACATCACCTGTTCTACACATCACCTCCCCTGTTCTACACATCACCTGTTCTACACATCACCTCCCCTGTTCTCCACATCACCTCCCCTGTTCTACACATTACCTCCCCTGTTCTACACATCACCTGTTCTACACATCACCTCCCCTGTTCTCTACATCACCTGTTCTACACATCACCTCCCCTGTTCTACACATCACCTGTTCTACACATCACCTCCCCTGTTCTCCACATCACCTCCCCTGTTCTACACCTCCCCTGTTCTACACCTCCCCTGTTCTACACATCACCTGTTCTACACATCACCTCCCCTGTTCTACACATCACCTGTTCTACACATCACCTCCCCTGTTCTACACATCACCTGTTCTACACATCACCTCCCCTGTTCTCTACATCACCTGTTCTACACATCACCTCCCCTGTTCTACACATCACCTGTTCTACACATCACCTCCCCTGTTCTACACATCACCTGTTCTACACATCACCTCCCCTGTTCTCCACATCACCTCCCCTGTTCTACACCTCCCCTGTTCTACACCTCCCCTGTTCTACACATCACCTGTTCTACACATCACCTCCCCTGTTCTACACATCACCTGTTCTACACATCACCTCCCCTGTTCTCCACATCACCTCCCCTGTTCTACACCTCCCCTGTTCTACACATCACCTCCCCTGTTCTACACCTCCCCTGTTCTACACATCACCTCCCCTGTTCTCCACATCACCTCCCCTGTTCTACACATCACCTCCCCTGTTCTCCACATCACCTCGCCTGTTCTACACATCACCTCCCCTGTTCTCCACATCACCTCCCCTGTTCTACACCTCCCCTGTTCTACACATCACCTCCCCTGTTCTACACATCACCTCCCCTGTTCTCCACATCACCTCCCCTGTTCTACACCTCCCCTGTTCTACACATCACCTCCCCTGTTCTACACATCACCTCCCCTGTTCTCCACATCACCTCCCCTGTTCTACACCTCCCCTGTTCTACACATCACCTCCCCTGTTCTACACATCACCTCCCCTGTTCTACACATCACCTGTTCTACACATCACCTCCCCTGTTCTCCACATCACCTCCCCTGTTCTACACCTCCCCTGTTCTACACCTCCCCTGTTCTACACATCACCTGTTCTACACATCACCTCCCCTGTTCTACACATCACCTCCCCTGTTCTCCACATCACCTCGCCTGTTCTACATATCACCTCCCCTGTTCTCCACATCACCTCCCCTGTTCTCCACATCACCTCCCCTGTTCTACACCTCCCCTGTTCTACACATCACCTCCCCTGTTCTACACATCACCTCCCCTGTTCTCCACATCACCTCCCCTGTTCTACACATCACCTCCCCTGTTCTACACATCACCTCCCCTGTTCTACACATCACCTCCCCTGTTCTACACATCACCTCCCCTGTTCTCCACATCACCTCCCCTGTTCTACACCTCCCCTGTTCTACACATCACCTCCCCTGTTCTACACATCACCTCCCCTGTTCTCCACATCACCTCCCCTGTTCTACACATCACCTCCCCTGTTCTACACATCACCTCCCCTGTTCTCCACATCACCTCCCCTGTTCTACACCTCCCCTGTTCTACACATCACCTCCCCTGTTCTACACATCACCTCCCCTGTTCTCCACATCACCTCCCCTGTTCTACACATCACCTCCCCTGTTCTACACATCACCTCCCCTGTTCTACACATCACCTCCCCTGTTCTCCACATCACCTCGCCTGTTCTACATATCACCTCCCCTGTTCTCCACATCACCTCCCCTGTTCTCCACATCACCTCCCCTGTTCTACACCTCCCCTGTTCTACACATCACCTCCCCTGTTCTACACATCACCTCCCCTGTTCTCCACATCACCTCCCCTGTTCTACACATCACCTCCCCTGTTCTACACATCACCTCCCCTGTTCTACACATCACCTCCCCTGTTCTACACATCACCTCCCCTGTTCTCCACATCACCTCCCCTGTTCTACACCTCCCCTGTTCTACACATCACCTCCCCTGTTCTACACATCACCTCCCCTGTTCTCCACATCACCTCCCCTGTTCTACACCTCCCCTGTTCTACACATCACCTCCCCTGTTCTACACATCACCTCCCCTGTTCTCCACATCACCTCCCCTGTTCTACACCTCCCCTGTTCTACACATCACCTCCCCTGTTCTACACATCACCTCCCCTGTTCTACACATCACCTGTTCTACACATCACCTCCCCTGTTCTCCACATCACCTCCCCTGTTCTACACCTCCCCTGTTCTACACCTCCCCTGTTCTACACATCACCTGTTCTACACATCACCTCCCCTGTTCTACACATCACCTCCCCTGTTCTCCACATCACCTCGCCTGTTCTACATATCACCTCCCCTGTTCTCCACATCACCTCCCCTGTTCTCCACATCACCTCCCCTGTTCTACACCTCCCCTGTTCTACACATCACCTCCCCTGTTCTACACATCACCTCCCCTGTTCTCCACATCACCTCCCCTGTTCTACACATCACCTCCCCTGTTCTACACATCACCTCCCCTGTTCTACACATCACCTCCCCTGTTCTACACATCACCTCCCCTGTTCTCCACATCACCTCCCCTGTTCTACACCTCCCCTGTTCTACACATCACCTCCCCTGTTCTACACATCACCTCCCCTGTTCTCCACATCACCTCCCCTGTTCTACACATCACCTCCCCTGTTCTCCACATCACCTCGCCTGTTCTACACATCACCTCCCCTGTTCTACACATCACCTCCCCTGTTCTACACATCACCTGTTCTACAGATCACTAGAAATTTGATTTATGTGTAAAAAAAAAAACATTTGTGCTTAAATGTCTTATTTTCTTATATTATATAGATGTCGCGTTATTGTCTTAATTCTTCCATAGCTGATAGGTAGAGAACCAGTCTTGGTGTAACTTCCAACAAAAGAGGAAGGAAGAGGCCGGGTTGGCCAAACGAGGAAAGTTTTTTGCTCATTACACAGACGGAAGTTGCATAAGTTCTCCGATCATTCAATTACTGGACCTATTGGTTAACTCACTAAAACTTGAAGAAGTTGACCTTGCCTTTTCACTTCCTTTTTTTTTTTTTTTTTTGAAAGACACGTAGCCCCAAGTAAAGCATATAATATATATATATATATTAAGATAAAGGCATCTCCTTATTGTGCAACTGAAAGTTGATGATGGCTTACGCCATCTATCGGAATAAATATCATTGATTTTTAATTATTCCGGAATAATCTTTTGGCTTCGTCAGGAGAAACAGAATACACAGAAATATGAATGCCAGCCAGACAACCTATATCTTCAGAATAACTTTGTTGATGTTGTTCCATGTCATCTATAAGAATTTGTGAATTATTTTTGAAGTTTAAATTGTGAAATGAATTGATAAAAGGGGGGGAGTAATATCTCGAAATATTTAAAAAAAAAATTCTTCCACAGACCCAAATACGCCTTTTAAAAAAAATATTTTTTTTTATTTATTGAGGCCAGGCTCCTTTAGAGCACCTACAGATGTGGCCATTACAAGGTCTGTCTTTCAGACTTAAGAATTATTTTTGTTTTATTTAGAATACAAGTGGAGGTTTAATTCTTAAGGTGACGTTCAAGCAGATATATTTCTTGGAAGATTTTCCAAGGGGGATACTATTCAAATGTCGGGGGTAGCCTAGTGGACATGGCATCTGCCTGGTAAGCGGAACATTGTGGGTTCGATTCTCATCCCTGGACACTTTTATTTTCCGTTTATTATTACTCTTCATAATTCATTCTTTCATACTTCATCCCTAAAGATAGAAATAGTCGTTATTTCTCCTTAAAATAAATTAAAATTTTTCTTTCAAAAGAAACATTTGCGGTAAAATTGTCAAACGTCGTTCTACATTATTCAATACATGTCTTATGGTGTAATAGTATTAAAAAATAAACCTAAAAAAGCTTTCATCCTATTACATTGTAAATAAGATTGCTAATTTTCTTTACTATTACTGCTATTGCTGTATATATCCTCTTCTACTCGGAGAAGCTATATAAGACCAAAATGTCTTAATGAAGCTTTTTGTTGTTGTCGTATAAACTTATTATGTAGATGTATTTTTATAAATATTTTTGAAGAATATATACCTGGAAGCTCAAAAAATATACAATCAATTTCATATATTAAAAATCGTAGTTAATTTGTATAGTTATGTTGAATACTTTGATTTCCTTTTCATTTTCCCTTCTCTCCTTTGTTTATGTTTTTTTTTTTTTTTTCCTTTTCTCCATGAAAATGATGTATGGCGAGTCCTTACAGGACGGAAATGTCCTAATAAAGTTGTTGTTGTTGTATATTAAAAATCGATTATAAAATCACTGGGGTCACATAGAACCTATGGTACCTCACATGTGGGTTAAAAATTGAGATAACTCTGTATACACAAAAAGCTATAAATCCATAAAAAAAAAAAAAGGAAAGTCATGGAGAAATGGGAAAGTTACCACAGTGGCGGAAAGAACTTCAAAGAATCCTCCAACACCCAGGGGGGGCCTCTGACTCTAAAGACATCTCAGTGGGGTTCCTCAGACAACATGGACAGTGGGCCGGCTGGTATTTGGCCACCTTTCTTCTCACGCTCCTCTTCTTCTAGTTATTCTTTTTTTAGGTTTGTCTTCTTTCGTATAAAAAAAAAAAATTCTCCCTGCGTCTTATTTTTGATGATCTTTCTTTTTCTTTCTTCTAATCGTTGCCTCTCTTTAGACAGTAGAATCTCCATGAGAGGACACTCCCGCTAGAGGACACCTCTCTTATAAAGGACAGTTTCCATTTTCAAAAATACCATTTTTCTATTTAGAAACTCTCCGGTAAGAAGACACCTCTCCCTAAAGACAGTTTGGCTCTGGAATTAGGTGTTGTCCTTTACAGGAAAGTTTTACTGTATTAAGAAATCTACTTGGATTTTCAGGCATCTTTTTTTTTTTTGTTGTCAAATTATTTTTTTCTTATTATCAAAATTTTTAATAAATTCTTATTATATACTTTATAGAATACTAGCCGAATGACCCGGGCAACGCCCGTGTTTTACCCGATTGAATGTTTTGATTCAAATACTATTTGTTACAATTATAAATTGTGGTCATGTGGCCTAGTGGTCATGGCATCTGCCCGGTAAGCGGAAGGTCGTGGGTTCGATTCCCATCCCTTGACACTTTTTTTATTTTATCCATTCTGACCAAAATCTATCCGTGAACTTCACACAGTGAACTTCACACAGACAGAATAAGGCTATTATATAAGTAGATGTAAAAATGTAAATAAGATTGATCTACTTGATACATATGGAGAGCAAATGGATTATGAAGATATTGGGAAAAATTGATGGAAGAAGAAAGAGACCTCCAATGAACTGGCAAGATGGAGTCAAGAATGCTACTGGAATATTACTGAAAAAGCTGCGAGTGATAGTCATTAATGGATCAATTTGGAGAATATTTGTCCATATAGTGTCACAAGTTGACTTGGTGGATACTTACAACAGCAATTTTATCTATAGACAACGCCATTTTACATTTTCTATAGATGAACACGATGTCTGTGTTTGTGATAAATTATAATTATTTTACTCGGAAACACTATTGGGCAATTTTGTTTACCCTTGGTTATCTCGTGTGTCTTCAATAAAGGTCACTGTAATATCTTTCAAGAGTTATTGTCTGAATCCTGATATACATGCTAAATGGTACAACTTCCTTAAGTTTTGTCCATGAGTATAATAATTGAATGCATACATAGTGGATAAAATATTTGAAATAAATTTAATACTATTTGAATGAGAGTTGATTTGAACATTTTCATAAAAAGCGAGAACTAATCAATGGAAAAATACATTTACATATCTCACAATATTATATATACATATATGTGAAAAAATAGTACAAAAGTTAATTTATCCACCTGATCCAAGTACAAATTCACTTTTGTACTATTTATCACTAATTTTTAGTTGCACGATCAGAAAAAAGCTTTTTCTTAATATACATACATATAGAGCATTGCTCGATACAAATATTTGAATGTAATTCTACTGTCCTATAAGCTCATGTCCTTAGTTTTCTTGAAAAACATTTCTGAGATTCCATCCTTCAGAGCTGTGTATATAAGCAGAATCGTCCAATACAGTATTAGAGCTCTTAGAAGCGGTCTGGTGGATTAAATTGGCGAAACCGCTGGTTCACCACTGATGAGCCAAGCCCTCCCAATATATTTTTCATCACAGTAAGGACAGTAGAAGTTTGTATTATGTATAAAATAAACATTCGTGCTTTTAAATCCTTTTATTTTATACATACATATAGGTTTATAGATATTTTCTCTCCTGTACTTCTTTTTATATACAAATATATTATTTGAATAATACAGAAGGGTTCTCTGAAGATGAGTTTCATTTTAATCATGTAATCTCAAGTTTCCAGGCATCCCTGTCCCTTTCCATAGGAATATATAAAACGTATAGTAATAAAGCGTTTATTGTTATTCCTTTTATGTACTCCTGTAGATGGGCTCAGGGATGCCTGAAAGCTTCGTTTCCAAGGTGACTGACGTGGCAACGGCACCCATTTTCCAAGATAGTGGACATTGCTGCTGCTGTGATGGAGATGTATGGATACATCTGAGGCTCTTCTTTGGACACGACAACAACAACAACGGATGTCCGAAAGCTTGAGATTGCAGGAATAAAACAAAAAGAAAATAATCTCCAGAAACCTTTTGTATTATTTAATTTATATCCAGGATAATTAAATCAATTGATATAAAATATATTATTTTAAAAATATAATAATATTTTTAGAGAGAATTTCATGGTAAATAATTGATAATATTACACAACATATAGACTCACAAAAAAATGTATAACTTATATTAAAAACCTGAAAAAACATGAGTGATCTTTTGGAACCTTTTATAAAGGCTCTTCGACTGAATTTTTAGCGTTAAAAAAAGAGACAAAAATTGTCATATCAGAAGAGGAATGTCTGAAAAAAACCCATCATTGAGTGGGTGGGGGAAATTCAGAAGACCCAGTACATTGGTTGACAAATCATTGGAATGGCCCTGAACGAAAGCTGACAGAAGAGATTATTCTCTGAGGTCATCCACTTACAGTAATGAAACATCGAATATACTATGTCCATACCACAAATCAGAAGTCGAACAAACTTTCTACATGTCTTTGTCAATTAATTCTTGTCGATTAATACATGTAAATATTTAATTAAAAAGGTATATATTGGATCAAAATATAATTTATTTTACCAATATTTCAATTGGCTGAACGCCAACCTTTTGATCCAATATATGCCTTTTTAATTAAAGATTTATTTATGGATTGCTCTATTTTCAAAACATGGAAATATGTAAATACAGTAGAGAACTTGGATAATTCGAAAGTCTTCAATTCCAATATTTATCTTGGTCCCTAGAATTTCCTATAAATAGAATTTTCATTTTCAATTCGAATTTTTGGATAATTCGATTTTTTTTTTGTCCTTTGGGCTACGAATCATCTAAGTTTGACTGTATTTAATCCTAAATTTCAGTTTTTTTGTTAATTTCCTCTGTAATAGGTGGAAATATTTCAATATCACGCCTTGTGTCGATTAATAAATACAGTCGAACTTGGATAATTCGAACCCCAAGGGACCATAAAAAAATTCGAATTATCCAAAAATTCGAATTAAAAACGGAAATTCTATTTATAGGAAATTCTAGGGACCAAGATAAATATTCGAATTAAAGAGGTTTTCGAATTAAAGAAGTTCGAATTATCCAAGTTCTACTGTAATAATAATAATAAAATAAAGTACTTGCCCAAAATGTAGCTTGATGCCCGCAGCTCCAGAACACATTTTGACATGCGTTAGATGCACTAAACAGGATCTTTGGGAGAGGCTGCTGCTTATCATCAAACAGCTTGAGGAGCATGAACTCATGGAATTTGTTCAGAAAACAAGAGGGCTTTGTTTTATTTTATCCTCGGGTAAAAATACACTAGGGGAGGTCTCACCATTGCTCTCGTCATTTGTTCAGTGATAATATAATTTAATTTTAATGAGAATTTGTGAATTTTGACTTTGATAAAGACAAAAACCCTCTACATTTAGTATATATGTTGGAGAGAATAAATTATTTTTGGATAAAAGAGGCGATGTGTAATGTTGAAATCAAAGTTGACAAATTAGGTCAACAAAATATTGATTAATGATCTTATGCAAACTTTCGTCAGGTGCCTCGTTTTCTAAACAATGTGATATTTATATTTCGGGCAGACGATTGCTGAAACTTTTATGCAACTTGGGGGAGAATGGTTCTGAAAACTACAAGAATCGTCTGTTATGAAAAAAGAAATTCTTGAAGTGTGTTTTGAAGAATATTAATTTTTCATGTGACTTTTATGTGTGATTTATGTTTTTTTCACATGTATGTTGTGTTTTATATGTAACTTTACATGTTATTTTTAACAGGTGACGTGTGTTATAGATGATTGGAAAATTTGCAAGGAGAATATTGGTGTATAAAAATAAATATCCTCTCCCAATACTTCTCATATAACTTCGTATATTCTAAATTCTTTCTCCCTCTTTTTTCCCACGCCTTTGTCTGTATCCCTTAGGAGAATCTGCATATATGACTAAAGCTCTTAATAACGGTATTGATTGATTGAATTATAGCTCTCTGTATATTTACATATTTCCCATATATCACGTTGTAAACTCGAATTTCTTTCTCCCTTTTTTCCACTTTTCTTTTCTGTATCTCTCAGGAGAATTTGTATATATGACTAAAGGTTTTAATATAGGTATTGTCGCTCCAGGGAGAGAGCCCGGGTTATCTCTATTTTCTCTCTATAGGTATTGATTGATTGAATTAGAGCTCTCTATTTACATATTTCCCATATAATACATTGTAAATTAGAATTTCTCCTTCTCTTTTCCACTTATTGCCATATCGCTCACAGGAATATTTGTATATAAGACTAAAAGTCTAAATAACGGTTGTATTGATTGATTAAATTTTAGAGCTCTCTATTTACATATTTCTCTCTCTCTCTCAATTATTTTTATCTATTTATTCATATATTTATCATTATATAATCATATTTATTTATATTTATTCTGTATTTAACCTTATATAATCTTATATGGACATTGAAATAAAGTAGTTTCAATCTCAATCTCAATCTCCTATATAACTTTTTAAATTAGAAATACTTTCTCCCTCTTTTGTCCCACTCCTTTTTTATAACTTTCAGGATAATCTGTATATATGACTAAAGTCTATTAATTGATTGAATTATAGCTCTATATATACATATTTCCCATGTAACTTTGTAAATTTGACTTTCTTTCTCTTTCCTTTCCCACTTCTTTGCTGTATCTCTAAGGAGAATATGTATATAAGACTGAAGGTCTCTTAATAAAGGTATTGATTGATTAAAGTGAGCTGTGTGTCCCCTTATTGCATATGAGTATTATCCTATCACAAAATAGCAACAAATCTAAACTATGTAAATATGGTCACAAAGTTAGAGCTCGTTAACCAGACAATGATTTACATATTTAGAGAACCGGAAGAAATCCTGAGCACAAATCTACAATTCGGACAAGTTTGTCCAGTTGCCACTTGAGACAAGAACCAATTAATTACGTCACAAGCTGGCGCTGGTGACAATTACCTTATATGGTCATGGTAAGAAATAAATACTTGGACTATAATTGTATATTGGACTGCCAGTTATGTACGAGGTCTAGGTTAGCTGGTCATAGTACTGTGGAAGACCTTCGCCTTAATTTCAACCGATTAACTGAACGCTGTTGACGGCTATCGGTATAAATATATTAATATGGATAGACATTTTGATGGGTGGTCTCTTTGTCAGCTTCTGGAGATTTGACTTGTGCCATCTGTCGGAATGAATGATTAATCAATATAGTAAAGGTAGATACACTGTAAATAACATTGCTGATTATCTTTACTATTACTGTTATTTCGGTATATACCCTCTGTTCTACTCGGAGAATCTGTATAAGACAAAAAGTCTTAATAAAGCTTTTTGTTGTCGTTGTCGTGTCCAATAAAGAGCCTCAGATGTATCCGTACATCTCTATCACAGCATCGCAATGTTCTCTATCTTGGGTTTGTAAAGTTCTGGGACCATGTTAATTTTCTGCAAGGCTGCGGCCATTGCTGGGCATGAGAATATGTGGGTAGGTGTTACAATGAAGAGCAAAATCTTTTTGTTGTTGTTTGTATATTTATTTCTGTCTATACTCTCTTCTACTCGGAAAATCTGTATAAGACTAAAAGGTCTTAATAAAGCTTTTTGTTGTCGTGTCCAATGAAGAGCCTCAGATGTCTCCGTACATCTCTATCACAGCATCGCAATTTTTTCTATCTTGGGTGTGTAAAGTTCTGAGTCCATGTCAATTTTCTGCAAGGTTGCGGCCCATTGTTGGGCTTGAGAATATGTGGGTAGGTGTTACAATGAAGAGAAAAAGCTTTTTGTTGTTGTTTGTATATTTCATTCTGTCTATAGTCTCTTCAACTCAAATAATCTATATAAGACCAAAGGTTTTAAAAATATATTTCTACGAAACGTAACTTTTGTTTAGTTGTTATTGTTTTTTTTTTTAAGGGGGGTATTTTGGTTGATTGTAAATTCATGTAATTGAGAAGTTAGTTTTTGGATAATTGGGGGTGTACTTTGGGATTAGAACAGTTGGCCAAAGAAGGTCAAGGGGACTTGTTTCCTCTACATTTTCCTCCAGGGTGGCCAATCGTGTTGAATAAACCGGCGTGCTCCTTTTTTTTCCTCTCAGAGCTCTTTCAGATGCAGGACGCGGCAGCGTGACCAGTCGCGCGGGGAGAAATAATCAAAGGGCGGTAGACTGAATGAGAGCGTGCAAGTTACGATCAATAACCACAGCTTCAGTGAACTTGGTGGAGGAAATATTGAATTTATTCCTCGTTTTACACCTACTTAAGCCTTTTTTTTATATAGACATATTCCACGTGATAACTATACAGTAGAATCTACCTTTAGCTGACATCCCGCTAGCGGACACCTCTCTACAAAGGACAGTTTTCATTTGCTAAATTACCATTTTTACTATTTAGCAACTCTCCCTAAAGGATACTTTGGCTTTGCAATTAGGTGTCCTTTACAGGGAGGTAATTCTACTGTAGCAACTCTCCAGTAAGAGGACATCTCTCCCTAAAGGACACTTTGGCTCTATAACTAGGTGTTGTCCTTTACAGGGAGGTAGTTCTACTGTAGAAACTCTCCAGTAAGAGAACACCTCTCTCTAAAAGACACTTTGGCTCTGTAACTAGGTGTTGTCCTTTACAGGGAGGTAGTTCTACTGTAGAAACTCTCCAGTAAGAGAACACCTCTCTCTAAAAGACACTTTGGCTCTGTAACTAGGTGTTGTCCTTTACAGGGAGGTAGTTCTACTGTAGAAAATCTCCAGTAAGAGAACACCTCTCCCTAAAGGACACTCTGGCTCTGCAATTAGGTGTTGTCCTTTACAGGTAGGTAGTTCTACTGTAGCAACTCTCCAGTAAGAGAACACCTCTCCCTAAAGGACACTTTGGCTCTGTAACTAGGTGTTGCCCTTTACAGAGAGGTAGTTCTACTGTGCGCAACGCGATAACAAACATCGATTTTGGATTTCATTTTTATAGATATAATAAGGGATATAAAGGATATATATTTTAAAATTGAGATAAGTTATTTATTAAATTTAGTGTCAACATAGTATATAGTATCCCGAAATTTCAAATCTGTATATATACACCTTTCTAGAAATCAATTAATTACAAACTGCCCAACTTTACCTTCACATTTGCATATCTGATTGGTTAATCAATACAGTATCTTTATTTCCTTTTGATATGTAAATACGTAGTCACTTATATCACACTTCCAATAATTCCCTCTATTCTTGATTTTTATTGATTTTATTGGAATTTTTCATAGATAGTTTTAGTTAGTTTTGTCGATTTTTTTTTTAATGGAAGTACTTAAAGTTTGATTTGGAAGCGATTTTATAGCTTTTAAATTACACTCATGGACAAAACTTAAGGAAGTTGCACCTTTCAGCATGTATATCGGGATTGAGACAATAACTCTGAAAGATATTACAGTGACCTTTATTGAAGACACACGAGATAACCAACATACACTAATGGACAAAACTTAAGGAAGTTGTACCTTTTAGCATGTATATCGGGATTCAGACAATAACTCTGAAAGATATGACAGTGACCTTTATTGAAAACACACGAGATAACCAATATACACTCATGGACAAAACTTAAGGAAGTTGTACCTTTCAGCATGTATATCGGGATTATAAGAAAACAACTCTGAAAGATATTACAATGACCTTTATTGAACACGACCAAGTGTAAACAAAATTGCTTCTGTCTCCTTAAAAAAAAAAAAAAAAAAAAAAAAGACTACCGGCGATATCTAAGAATTTCCACTTCCTTAAGTTTTGTCCATGAGTGTGTACTACTCGTCCACCAACCTCCGAACCAAAAAAGTAATTAGACTAAATATATGTAATTGACTATAAATTTGTTGTAGTTGTGTCACTTAGCAGAAATCTCGATTGTACAAAGACGGATAATAGACGGCGCTTTTGCGTCTATTTTTGAAGGGAGAGGTGATTCACAAATAAACTTCCACTCTACGAAAATGTGATAATGTTATTAATTTGTGAAAGATATGGGAGTTTTGTAATAAAGGAGAAAAACACATCAAGGTCACATATATACAGAGTGTGGATTGTCTTAGTTCAGGGGTCGGTAAAGTTTTGAGTCGAAAGAGTCAAAAATTACAATTTACAAAATTTTAAAGTTTTTAAAAAGCCACGAAATATTTTCTTGCCAACAATAAATAGTACTCGCATAAATAATATTTACATATGGAACTATATAAAGAGCCGCATGTGGCTCGCAGGCCGCAGTGCTGACCCCTGTCCTAGTTGATTAGCAAAGGAACTGTCACGTGATCAATGTCTTACTGAGGTTGGAGACACTTAACGTCAACGTTAGTGACAACTGCTCCATTTCTGATATGTCGGCGACTGAGTCACCAGCGCTTTGTCATCTCCTTGAATACTGTCGCTTTGTCACCATTTCAGTATCGTCTTGCATGCCAGCTCAGTTTATCATCTTACTTCCTTCTGTCATCGCTGAATGTGTGTCTTCTCGTGAGAATGGTTTCATACCAATTGAGATAAACGGAAATATATGAAATGTCTTTCTTGATGTATTCACATAAGTTCCCCACCAGCGAGTGCAAGTAACCAAACGGGTCTCTGTCACATTTGTAAGTGTAAAGTAGAACTGCTTTTCACATGTGTAAACATGTGGTGCACTTACACATTTACTTGGGGTTAGGCAAAAAAAAAAAAAACATAAATGTTGATATTTACAAGGTTGTTCCAAAAGTTCGTAAACACTTGCAAAAAAATTAAAATACCAATATTATTCTCCGTTATGTATAATGTCTTTGTATTATGTATAATTGTATTATGTATTATTATGTATTCGCAGTAATAATATTGTCACTGAATAATTATTTTAAATATTCTGTTGTATATCAACATCATAAATATTTGCATAGTCATCACCCCTTACCCCCATGCTTGTATATTATTACTTGTAAATATTTTTTTAGAAATAGTTTGCATTCTATAAATAAATTATTTTTACTTAAACTTTTGTTATACTCGTTATCACTACCGTGACAATATTATTTGCCAAGTAAAAAGAAAAACAATGTTTTAAGAAAAACACGAACTGTTGGGACAACCTTATAATATAATATAGATTATTCCTTGTTTTTACACTTGGATTTCATCAATAAGGAATCATGGATTTCTTTTATAGTACAGTGGACCCTCGGTTTGCGAGCATAATCCGTTCCAAAGCCATGCTCGTACTCCAAAACGCTCGTAGTGCGAAACTAATTTCTTATTTTTAATAATTGAAACTCGGGCAATTCTTCTTGTTACGAACAATTGCACAGTTTCCCACATTTTACATATTTCCCGAATCTGATCTGAAGGGAGGGATCCCAGTGAATTTTCATCCATCACGATTACGGGCAACCATCACGAGTTGCTCGTAATGCGAAATTTCACTCGTAATCCGAGGTAAAATTTTTCAAAAAATTTTGCTCGTACTGCGAAAAGCTCGTACTCCAAGGTGCTCGTAAACCGAGGGTCCACTGTACATCTATTTATAGTAGAAGCTACTTCATGAGAGGACACTCTCGCTAGTAGACACCTCTCTACAAAGGATAGTTTTTATCGCCAAAATTACCATTTTTACATATTAGCAACTCTCCGGTAAGAGGACACCTCTCTACAAAGGATAGTCTTCATCTCAGCACAAAATTATAATTTTTACTACTTAAATTATCTAGTTTTAGCGATTTTACCTCATTGAAAAATAACTTTGTAGGCTTAAAAATAGTTAAAATTATCCCATTTCATTTTAATTATGAAAAAAATAATTCAAACACTAATTAGTTTTTTTTTTTTTTTCAACTTAATATGTACACTGTGTGACAAGGAAATTACTGAAGAACTCCCCCATTACCTGCTTAATTGTACAGCCCTTGATGCAGAGAGGAAGGCCCTATATCAACAAATTAAATGTACCAACATTTCACCCTACGTATTGCTTTCAAAATTATCAGCAAACATATCTAAGGCAATAGCTTACTATAAATATTTTAGATCATCATTATGTAAGGACCAGTCAACAATTGAATGACTTTGAGACGAAGAGTAAAGCCACAGTTCTATCTTACTACCTATGTAAATAACACAAGATGATTGTTACCTTACCCAATTGGGAGAATCTGTATGGGGCAAGTCCCTAATAAAGGCTTTTGTGTGTGTGTGGGTATTATACTTTTCTTTTTTTTTTTCATTGGTAAAAAGAGAGGGTTATAGCCGGGTTCCTGAGGGTTTTTTGGGGGCTAAAAAATGAATATATAAAATAATTTATATAAAAAAACAAAGAATTAAAAAGGTATCTAACCAGAAATAAAAACAGGATGGGCATCTATTTCCACGAGTTCGATAAGAGGTTTTACCAAGAAAAACGGTCTCCGCAAATTTCTATCAAATGATTTAAGTGTCTCTTTATAGCTTTATATATCTCTTTCTTGAGAAATTCCATGAAATTCTTCCAGATAAATTGGAAATAAATAAATTGGAAACTTTTGATTATATCCACAAGAAGAAGAATAAAATCAATAAAAAAGGAAAAAGAAAGAAAACTATAAATAATTTAACCCAAGCTAAACTTATAACAAAACTACCTGGAAAATTTGCTTCCATCCCTAATTAAAAATCAATAGGAAATCCTCTCTAGCTCTCTACTATTGGAATTCCTGGTTGCTATGGTAACGGGAGAGATATCTTCTGAGAAATTTTTCCTCTGTGTGTGAAACTCTTCCAAATATCGTCTGCTTTCTTACGTCTGCTCTCTTTGAGATTTCTTGAAAACACGTGGGACCAAACGGGGCTCTGGTATAGTGGAAGTTGGGCTTGGTGAAGGAGTTCTCAAAGCACACACACACAGCCTTTATTAAGACGTTAGTCTTATACAGATTCTCCGTACAAGGTGCAATAATAGGAAAAGAGCAGCACAGGAAACCAGTAGTTCCGCAACTATATACAATTATTAGTAATAAGGAAAAGTAAGATTTAATATGAGAAAGGTCGACGCCATCGCCTCTAGTCTTCAATTCCATAAGCGCGGAGCAGAAATAGGGACTAAGTTATTTAGTTCGCCATAAATATAGCATCCAGACACAAAAAGGAGGTGAGTTTTCAAAGCTTATATTCATAGTTCATTTAATATACAGCGGGGTATGTTAGATTAAACTGGCGAAACCGCTGGGAGGGTTTACCACTGATGAGCTAGGCCCTCCCATTATTTTTTTATCATTGCAGTAAAGGCAGGAGAAATTTGATTTATTTAAAAAAGAATCATGCGCGTCTAAAATAGGTTCAATTTTCTATAGAAGTGGTAAAAACTGGATTTTCTCGATATGACATATGGTGAACTTACTGTATAAAATCAGTTGCTAACTACACATTATGCTTATCATAGGGTACTTTGGATTATTACTTTAAATTTCTTATGACAAATGGAACGCTAATGCATTATACACCTATCCCCCGATTTACACGGTAGATACGTTCCTGAGAAAAACGTGTAAATCGGGGGATAGGTGTACACAGAAATAAAAATAAAATGCATTGACAGGTTAAAATATGTAGTCAGCACATAAGCTCGGGATTCCTCGTGAGATGTGTACACAGCGCATGTGTTCAATCACAGTAGTATTTAGTATAGTGCGATAAAAACAAAAAATATATATTATTTGGAAAACCGTGTAAAAGCGAAAACATGTAAAACAAGTACAGTGTAAATCGGGGGATAGGTGTATTAATATTGTGTTTTTAAAATACTTTTACTAGAAATTTACGGAAGAGCAATGCTTGAAGCATATTATATGTTTATCATTGTATGTATTTCTACTGTTCTCAAAGCTTATGTTCATATTTCATTTAAATTACACTTTCCAATCCATCTTCAGTATCAGTATAAAAGGTAAACAGCAAAATGCAATATTACAACGGTATGGTAGATTAAACTGGCGAAACCGCTGGGAGAGATAATATGGTTTTACGGGATACTAACAAAGTGTATGATTTCCAAACCCAAAAATGAATGTAGAAAGAAAACAAACCGCAATGTACTCTAGCAAAGTACCAAGGTGCTGCACGCCACGAAGTTTGTTCAAAAAAGGTTAGATTCCTCAGACCAGTGTTAATTAGATAATAAGAGTAAATAAAACGGGAATAATTCAACAGGTGCTGGGAAAAGATAAATTTTATTTTTATAAAAATAAAAAAAAACTTTTGGGTAAGATAATAATCACAGGTCTACAAAAAAAACTTTTTTTTTTGCACAAGAGAACCTGATGGTGTTTCTAGTGTAACTTTTCATGCTGAACTCAAAAATCTAATCAGAAATTTCCCATCACCCATGGTTTTTGCCTGACGGTCTTTTTTTAGTATTGGGATAAATACATGCATCCAACATGAAAGAGACTTACGAAAACATGAAAATGCTTTTGAAAAAGATAGAATATGAAAGATACGGTTGGAAAATATGCAGCGATTTGAAAGTCGTTGCTCTCTTGCGTGGATTACAGCTAGGATATACAAAATTTTGTTGTTTTCTGTGTGAGTGGGATAGCAGAGATAGGGAAAGGCATTACATTAAAAAAAATCTGGCCAAACCGTAAAATCTTTACTCCAGGATATAAAAATATTGCAAATCTACCCCTGATCGATTCAGAAAATATTTACTTACCACCATTACATATTAAACTGGGATTAATGAAGAACTTTGTCAAGGCAATGGATCGAAATGCCAGTGGATTTGCCTACCTAAAACAAAAATTTTCTAGTATAAGTGAAGCTAAGATTAAAGAAGGCATTTTCGTTGGACCTCAGATTCGAGAATTGCAGCAGGATGGAAATTTTCAAAATAGTCTGAATGAAGTTGAAGCAGCAGCATGGAATTCCTTTAGAAACGTTTACAAAAACTTCTGAGGAAGTGTCAAGGTTGAAAATTACCGAGACATAGTTAATGATCTGTTGCTTTCCTACAAGGCACTGGGATGTAACATGTCCCTCAAGATCCATTTCCTGCATTCACATCTAGATTTCTTTCCAGACAATCTTGGCGCAGTTAGCGATGAGCATGGTGAGAGGTTTCATCAAGATATATCAAGCATGGAGAAGCGGTACCAAGGTAAATGGAGTCCCGCTATGCTTGCCGACGACTGCTGGGCACTCAAGAGGGATCTACCACAAGCAAAGTATAGAAGAAAATCCACTGTCACTGCTTTTCAATAAATAAATATGTTTCGTTCATATATGCCTATATATTAACAATATATCCAAATTTCAAGTAGGTGTATCTCAGAAATATTGCGTAATAGAAAAAAACTAATGGTATATTTGGATTCAGGACATGTAGATAAGATGCTATTTCTTTGTGGACAAAGAAAAATATTTTTTGATAAACCAGTTACGTGACATTGTTTGCATTTTTTACTGTATTTATCGCAATACTAAAAAAAGACCGTCACGCAAAAACCATAGGCGATGGGAAATTTCTGATTAGATTTTTGAGTTCAGCATGAAAAGTTACACTAGAAACATAATCAGGTTCTCTTGTGCAAAAATGTTGTTGACCAAAATGTTGGCTATATATTTTTTTAAATGTTTGCTATTGAGGTATTTTATCAAGGATTACTAGTGAGGGTACCAGTACTAAGACAACCAACCACAAAGGTACACCAGATATTGTATAGCGCGTTCAAATGGGTCGTTGCATAAGTCGATTTCTTGATCAGCCCGCGCCGTCGAATCGCCAAACCATTTTCCCTCTGTCCTAGGGTTACAGAGACAGGGGCGATCACATACGCAGGGCAGGTCGCGAAACCGATCTTAAACAGCGGCACATGCCAGAGTTGCGTCTACGAGCGACCGCTAATGACCGGTGTTAACCATGAAGTGAGGAGTCCGAGTCACTCTGGTGATTGGAAAGCTCTCTGTAGTGACTACCCTCCCTAAAGCGACCGACCTCTCTTTAGTGACCACACACCCTCTCTAAAGCGACCAACCTCTCCGTAGTGACCACCCTCCCTAAAATGACCTGCCTCTCCGTAGTGACACCATTCCTAAAGCGACCAACCTCTCTGAAGAGAACACCCTCCCTAAAACGACCAACCTCTCTAAAGTGACCACCTTCCCTAAAGCGGCCAAACTCCCTAAAGCGACCGACCTCTCTTTAGTGACCACACACCTTCTCTAAAGTGACCAACCTCTATGTAGTGACCACCCTTCCTAAAGCGACCAACCTCTCTGAAGAGAACACCCTCCCTAAAACGACCAACCTCTCTAAAGTGACCAGCCTCCCTAAAGCAACCAACCTCTCTGTAGTGACCACCGTCCCTAAAGCGACCAACCTCCCTAAAGCGACCACCCTCCATAAAGCGACCCATATGTTGGCGCGTAACAAACAGTCTGTGCACAAGGATGTGCCGAGACATAAAAATAAGAGAAAGACAACAAGAAAAACAAGAAGAACCTATAATTACTCTTAAATACTGGAGTCCGAACTATCAACCATGACGAACTCCATTATTGGAATTTGGTGGGTTTTTTATGTTTTAATTGTTAGCCATTGTCTTTCTGGACAATGGTCATAGGGCGTCGGTACCTTCTTTGGTGACTCTTTACCAGACGGTACCATGTTTCTATTTTTAGAAACATTCTCTTTCCAAATTCCATTTTGATGATTTGGAGTAGAAATTTCTCTCATTGTGATTAGCAAAGTCTAGTGAAATTATAAGAAATAAAAACATTAAGAAGCACGAGTTTCACAAATAAAACGAACTTTCCACAGTACTGTAATGAAAAATATTGGGAGAACTTAGCTCATCAATGGTGAACCCTCTCAGTGGTTTCGCTTTAGGGAGAGGTGTCCTCTTATCGGAGAGTTGCTACAGTATAACCACCTCTCTGTAAAGGACAACACCTAGTTACAGACTGTCCTTTAAGGAGAGATGTCCTCTTACTGGAGAGTTGCTACAGTACAAATACCTCTCTGTAAAATACAACACCTAGTTACAGACTGTCCTTTAAGGAGAGATGTCCTCTTACTGGAGAGTTGCTACAGTAGAACTACCTTTCTGTAAAGGACAACACCTAGTTGCGGAGTCAAAGTGTCTTTTAAGGAGAGATGTCCTCTTACTGGAGAGTTGCTACAGTAGAACTACCTTTCTGTAAAGGACAACACCTAGTTACAGAGTCAAAGTGTCTTTTAAGGAGAGATGTCCTTTTACAGGAGAGTTGCTAAATAGTAAAACTGGTAATTTAGATGATGTAAACTGTCCTTTTTAGAGAGGTGTCTTCTAGCGAGAGTGTCTTTTAATGGAGTAGGTTTTCTAATAGAAAACACCAGTAGAAGAGTAAATTTAATTCGAAAGCCTCTGCGGGCTATAAAAAAAAATATTAAAGAAACTATTGTAGAGAACTTAATTGATTTTTTCTTTATATTTCCCTCGTGAATGTTCTGTATCTCTAGTTTAAGATGTAAAGAAATGAAAGATATTCGCTGGTTTATAAGGAACAGGTGATCTGGCAACACTGGGATGGACGAAACTGATTGGATGCCAGGCGGGCGGGCAGACGACGCCGGAAGTGACTCATCGTATTGCCAGATGTGCAGCCGACAGGTGTCTGCGGGCGGGAGCCCTCTATTTAGGGTTCCAGGGAACCCGGGTTAGCCAGAATTGACAGCATATGGCAGTTGACATCTCACTTCCAAGTTGCATACTATGGTGACACTACTTTACATATTGCCACAATTAGTTACTTTTAATCATACCCCGATAAATATATGCGCATATACAAACTCGAGGTTTTGATACTTTGTGAATTCAAAATTATTATAAAATTGTGTTGATTTTGATAAAATTGAAGAAAGGAAGTTACATTTTATTCGCATTATATAAAAATCTACTCCTTTCTAAAACAGCAGAACAATACTTGATCATAGAGATCTTCTATTACCAATCAAAAGATATATCGCAAAAATAAGAAAACTCTTTTCACTGTTTAAAGAAAACCACGCTAAAAGATTTAGCTCAACTGACCGAATATTTCCATTATGTAATTAAAAAACCGACTCGGAACTGGAGCACCACATGTGTTTTTCTGTTTGAAGTTAATAAGTGAAAGGAAACTTCTTTTACATAAAAGGTGATAAAATCATCTTGTTCTGGAGGCTCTGTTGTCTAGGACCACAAAGAATAAATCCAATACATTGTCCCTGTAAAAGTTTTACAGGGCTGCGCAAGAGAAGCCGAGAAAAGAAAGCCGTATGTAAATAGATATGTAAATGAACGATGTATGTAAATAACTAACTCATCTTTTCTATGCAATTATACAACTGGGTGAATCCTGTGTAGGGCATAGGTCCCCAATAAAAGGCTTGTTGTTGACTTTCAATAAACTTACTGGAAGGGGTAGAGAAAGCTACTGGAAGTTCAATAGATGAGCTACGAGTGATGCTCAAATTGGAGAAAATATTTGTCCATAGTCAGCCGGAAGTCGACTTAATGGACACTAACAACAACAAAGTGCAAAAATCGAGCTGATTTTGCATACTTCATAAATATTGAATGGGATAATATGATACACAACAACAACATTAGTGCGCCATCTGTTATGTAAATTTAAACTCTTTTGATACGTATGTTTCTTTTTGAAATAGAACAATTTTTTTATTTCCTTACTGCAATGAGAAATTAATGAGAGGGTTCACCATTGATGAGCCAAGCCCTCTCATTAATTTATCATTGCGTTTAAGGATAGTATAAAATTGTTTTATTTTAAAAAGAATTACATACGCGTCAAAAATGGTTTAAATTTTTTATTGCTTGTGGAATAAAATTTAATTTTAATTATAGTTGACAGAAAAAACTGTGAGCGCTCATTTCTAAAGATTATTCACTCATGGACAAAACTTAAGGAAGTGTAAAGTATTTGATGTCGTCAGTCGTCTTTTTTTTTTTTTTTTTTTTTTAAGAGACGGGGCAATTTTGTTTATACTTGGTTATCTCGAGTGTCTTCACAATAAAGGTCACTGTAATATCTTTCAGAGTTATTGTTTGAATCCCGATATACATGCTGAAAGGTACAACTTCCTTAAGTTTTGTCCATGAGTCTATACACACTTGGTTATCTCGTATGTCTTCAATAAAGGTCACTGTAATATCTTTCAGAGTTATTGTCTGAATCCCGATATACATGCTAAAAGGTACAACTTCCTTAAGTTTTGTCCATGAGTCTATACACACTTGGTTAGCTCGTATGTCTTCAATAAAGGTCACTGTAATATCTTTCAGAGTTTTTGCCTAAATCCCGATATACATGCTTAAAGGTACAACTTCCTTAAGTTTTTGTCCATGAGTGTAGTTGTATGTATATGAAGACCAGTCTATCTTTTTTGTCAAATAGAGAGAGAGAGTTTTAACTAGAATATATATTCGACAATGGAAAAAAAATCTTGTATTCGAATTGGTGAAATCCTGTATATAATACCAATTAAAATAAATAATGATTAGATGTGAAAATGACACCCACATAACTTTCAATAATCTATGTATTTTATTGGTTAATCAAAAATAAAATAAATATCTTATGTTAAAATATATTTTCATTTTAAATGTAAAAGAAGAAAATAAAATAAGTTTAAAAAAAAAAAAGCGTCCCCGGGTGGGCTCGAACCACCAACCTTTCGGTTAACAGCCGAACGCGCTAGCCGATTGCGCCACGGAGACATGCTTTCACTGATCGCTATTATACTATTTTTGATAACATTCTTTTAAAATTTCTTTGTTCCATTCCTGTGATTTTTGTGCGTTTATATAATAATATAATTACGTAATCAGCACATAATTTAAAATTATAAATAATCAAAATAAATTACGCTAATGTTTACTTATTAATATCGTTTGGTAATTATATTGTTAGTGTTACCAGCCTCTATTTTATCTTTTAGAGAGATTATTCTCTGAAGTTTTTAATATAGAGATTATAATACACACTGTAAACCTATCTTTAATGATTTTTCTTATAATTATATATTTTTCTGTAAGTTTTTGTTTTTCTTTTAGTCTTTAATCATTAATCTCTATGAAATTAATTTTTCATAAAAATTGATTGATCAAGAAAATGGGTCGACCAAATATCATGGAATAAGTTATATCAACGTTTAGTTGATTTTTGGTCAACTTGATGGCACTAATGATCATGTGAGTGGTCAAGTTATACATCAATACCTCGCTTTGCGTCGTTTCGTTTTGCGTTTTTTTTGGAAGTTGCGTCGCTGCTTAATTTTTACTGATTTTCACTGTGCGTCGTTAGATTTTCGAAGTTGCGTTGCTTTGGATTCGAGTCTTTAATTTTTTTTTTTTTTCCCTAAAATATGGCAATACCTTTGTTTTTGATTGCGCCATGCCATCAAAATTTTATTTTCACTTTGCGTCGTTTCAATTTGCGTCGTGTTTTTTTTTTTTTTGGAACGTAACCCCGACACAAAACGAGATATGGGTGTACCTTTTTTATTTTAAAATATCAGCACCTGACGCTTTAAATATTTTTTCTTATTTTTCACACAAATATATCGTTCTATTATTATTATCCATAGTACACTTGGTTCAGACCATGAGAAAGATAATCATGGCAGATAGTTAGCGACTGCTTTTACTGTAAGTGCAGCACAATGTATTTTCACGGAGAAAATTGAGCTGTGTGGTGACAGAAAATGTTAGCAAGACTCAGATGAGGGTCTCCACCAGTTCCACGTACTTGGCCATGGAGTCCTCAGCCCTTTTCTGTCATCCCAGGAATTCCATTTGGCTTTTCCTTTAAGGTCTAGCATTCCTGGCTTAGATGTATTGTTGTCACCAACTGTAGCTTGCTTGTACAAGCCATACAACTCCAGCATCTCTGAATCACCAGGCTTGAACTTCAGATTCTTAACATCTTCTGCAGACTTGTTGAATTGTTCGAGAGACATGATGAAATACTTTGAGTAGGAAACACACCTAAGGGAGATAAGAAAAAGCGCAGTTTGTAATCACACCTCCTTTTTCTACAAATGTAGAAGAAAGCAATTCTGCTTCTGCATTTATAAGTTTGTCAGAGCCTCGTTTGGTTATTTATACTCATTGGTGGGTTGGCTCTTTTAAAAGAACCTAGAGCCAAATTGTATAGCAAATTTTTTCTTCAAAAAAAAAGGTGTCAATACGGGATTCGATCCCAGGTCATACCTGTCAAAATCTACGGTTTATAACACTCCTCCACCAGTTCCCATATATGGCTTGTTAGCATTGAAAACCAATATGTAAATATAATCTACGATAAGCCTACAAATCAATCCTACAGTTTTCTCCGGGTCTATTTCAATTGTCCATATAAATGTGTAGCAGTTTTTCTTCAGAAAAAAAAAGTGTCTCCAAAGCGGTATTCGACCCCGGTTTATATCATTCTTCCATCAGTTCCCATATATGGCTTGTTAGCATTGGAAACCAATATGTAAATATAATCTACGCTAAGCCTACAAATCAATCGTACAGTTTCCTCCGGGTCTATTTTAAGTGCCCATTAGCTCAATCACTAAAAATAAAGAGGAAGTCCTAACAAGCCATAATTAGCTGGGTGATCAATTAACTCATTAATGAGCTTGTTATCCTCATTGTACTGACCTAGCATTGATTGTTTCTTACATGGAGTGCCATCAGCTACCTATCTTCTGATTATACCTTGTAGATATCTTTTGGTATAGATGTCAAACAAATCTTTATTAAGACCATCGGTCTTATACATATTCACCACAAGAAGAAAGGAAGCATAGATAGAGCCATAATAACAAGGTCGGTGGACGAGTGAGTAACACCCTCGATTCCTGACAGTCATGAAGGAGTGGCTTTTTAAGCCTTTTTTGTGTGATTGGAATTGGACAAAAAAAAAATGTTGGTATTGAAATTGGACATAAATAGGTGGAAAGGTTGGATTTTATCATATAAATGCCAAGTTTGCCACAGGTTTTGTGTTGAGCCTATAGTAGATGGATATCTTTTTATAACCAGGTTTTGCTTTCATTGATTTTGGTGATCAAAGCCAAATTCATTTAACTTAATGGTTGTTCTGGATTTATGCAGTGGTCTAGTTTAATAAAGTGTAATATTGCATAGATAGTAGTAGATTAGTATTTTTCAGTGGGGACGGTGGAAGGCTGGTTGAACCGTTTGGTTTTCGACCACTATGACCTGGGCTTGATCCCCGGATTGGACACTTTTTTCTGTTTAAAAAAAAAAATGCTCCAATGGCCCCCAATTCTTGCAAAAGTCCAACCCCACCAGCGAGTGTAAGTAACCAAACGGGGCTCTGGCACATTTGTAAGTGCAAAGTCGAACTGCTTTTCACATGTATAGACATGTGGTGCGCTTACAGTAAAAGCAGTCGCTAATTACCCACCATGATTATCATGGCCTCTACCACGTGTACTAGGGATAAGCAAAAAAAAAAAAAATGAACTGGGATTGAATCCCGCGTTAAAATTTTGTTTAATATGTGAATAACCTTCACATATTATTCACTGTTTCAATTATCATGAACTAGGTTGCTCTTGCTGAACGGTACCTATTAATGTGATGTGATTTTGAACCGATAGATAGAGCTCCTGTAATGTCAAACAATACATGTTAACGCCCCAAACTACTTTTTTTGATGCACAAAAAAATCAATTTAAAAACAAAATTGTCATTTTATGACCGTTCACGTGAGCATTTTAGATGGTAGAGCGCCATCTAATGGAACAAAAATCAACTAAACGTTGATTTAGCTTGTTACAAAGATATTTGGACAACTCAATTTTTTGATAAATAAAGAAAAGTCAACCCCGTCCGCGTTTCGGGCTGTTGGCCCTCGTCAGCGTGGTGTAGACCATGAGAATTCATGGGAGAGATATTTTTTCTTTAAAAACAAATAAAAGAAAAGTAAAGAAAGCAGCATCTCTTGATCGTACAATTGAAAATTTCTGATGGCTTTCACCATCTATCGGAATAAATATAAAAATGGTAAATGATAATTTTATGTCATGTCATATATTGAATCAAAATATCATTTATTTTACCAATATTTCAGTTGGTTGAACGTCAACCTTTATCAAGGTATTATAACATATTTAATGTGTGTCAACAACAAACTCAGCGCCACATAACGTCAATATTCGGATAGATGGCGAGAATCATCAGCAATTATCATTTGTACAATCAGGAGATGCTTTTTGTCTTCATTTATGCCACCTCTAATTCCAGATGACTATTCAATTCACGGCCTAAAATTATTATATATATGTATAGACAAATGTAAAAGCATACATGTTTGACAGCGCAAGTGTCCCTAGGGGTACATAGCGCTTTAAATCGAAATAAAATTGATAAGGCACAATTTGGATTATAGATTATAAACACAAAGTAATAAGGTAATTATTTATTTGGATTTTGTCGTATTACCTTGTTTTGAAATAAAATAAAATAAAATTAAAAAATCCCAGTACAATTTTATTTTCGTATTCTTGTTTCAAGTAAAAAGGAAAGGTTTTATCAGACAAGGAAATGGTGAGCAATTTGTATTTTTTTAAAAGTGTTGCTTCTGGGGAGATCTGATAATTGGAAATTTCTCCTTATAGCAGGGAATGGTAAAAAAAAACTATTTGGGTCAACTTGTACCGAAGTTCATAAAAAATCACAGGTTAAGCTTGAATTTCCTTTCCAAATTTGATTTATTAATAGATCAGTGAAAATTTATTAGGCTAATGTATGTAAATACGATCAATTTATATATTTTTAATTAATTAATTAGGTACTTTCTGGTTTATCTACTAATTTACTAGTATTCGCAAGCTTTCGTGTTAAAAAAACTCTTTTTTTTTTTTCACAGGCGTTTTATCTAAGTATCAACATTTCAAAATACACCTATCCCCCGATTTACACGGTACTTGTTTTACACGTTTTCGCTTTTACACGGTTTTCCAAATAAGTTTTTTTTGTTTTTGTTTTTATCGCACTATACTAAATGCTACTGTGATTGAACACATGCGCTGTGTACACATCTCACGAGGAATCCCGAGCTTATGTGCTGACTACATATTTTAACCTGTCAATGCATTTTATTTTTATTTCTGTGTACACCTATTCCCCTATTTACACGTTTTTCTTAGGAACGTATCTACCGTGTAAATCGGGGGATAGATGTAGATATTTGTAAAAATCTAGTTTAAAAACCCTTTATTTAAAATTGCTTTCTACAATTTACAAAGCGATATAATATAATGAAACATTTATATACACTCATGGACAAAATTTAAGGAAGTTGTACCTTATACCATGTATATCGGGATTGAGACAATAACTCTGAAATATATTACAGTGACCTTTATTGAAGACATACGAGATAACCAATATACATTCATGGACAAAACTTAAGGAAGTTGTACCTTTTACCATGTATATCGGGATTGAGACAATAACTCTGAAATATATTACAGTGACCTTTATTGAAGACATACGAGATAACCAATATACACTCATGGACAAAACTTAAGGAAGTTGTACCTTTTACCATGTATATCGGGATTGAGACAATAACTCTGAAATATATTACAGTGACCTTTATTGAAGACATACGAGATAACCAATATACACTCATGGACAAAACTTAAGGAAGTTGTACCTTTTACCATGTATATCGGGATTGAGACAATAACTCTGAAAGATATTACAGTGACCTTTATTGAAGACATACGAGATAACCAATATACACTCATGGACAAAACTTAAGGAAGTTGTACCTTATACCATGTATATCGGGATTGAGACAATAACTCTGAAATATATTACAGTGACCTTTATTGAAGACATACGAGATAACCAATATACACTCATGGACAAAACTTAAGGAAGTTGTACCTTTTACCATGTATATCGGGATTGAGACAATAACTCTGAAATATATTACAGTGACCTTTATTGAAGACATACGAGATAACCAATATACACTCATGGACAAAACTTAAGGAAGTTGTACCTTTTACCATGTATATCGGGATTGAGACAATAACTCTGAAAGATATTACAGTGACCTTTATTGAAGACATACGAGATAACCAATATACACTCATGGACAAAACTTAAGGAAGTTGTACCTTATACCATGTATATCGGATTTAGACAATAACTCTGAAATATATTACAGTGACCTTTATTGAAGACATACGAGATAACCAATATACACTCATGGACAAAACTTAAGGAAGTTGTATCTTTTACCATGTATATCGGGATTGAGACAATAACTCTGAAAGATATTACAGTTTAAGAATGAAATACTTTATGAGGAAAGAGTTTCTTTATTACACAAAATTAAATCACAAGCTTTCGGGCATAATCACCCTTCTACTGGTGTAAAACGAGACAAAATATTAGTGGCATTCAGCTATATATATATATACAAAAGGTAAGAAAATAAGACAGATATGTAAAATTGTGCCAGAGAAAATTAACATAATATTGGAGGATCATTCACAAAAGTTAAGCAAGGCAAGTAAATAAACGCATAATACATTCAATACATGGCCACCACAGAAACTAAGTACGAACAACGACTGTTAAACGAAATAAAACAAAATAAAATATAAATAAAATAAAATAAAATAACCAAAACTGTCATTGACGTGTAAAAGTATAAGTATGTTATGAAACCTAATCTTTCAGGTAGGAGGTTCCAGTACTAAATTATCATATATTTCAGGAAGGTCTATTGCTCTATTGATGCTTTTAAATTTTTTGGTGAGTATAGCTTCCAGGACCAATCGCTGGTGTTTGTTCTTAATCTCATGATAATGGGCCGAGGGGTTATAGATATTGAATGTGTGGCCTGTGTCCCGTATGTGTTGGTAAACTAGAGAGCGGGGATCTTTCCTTTTTACCGATCTATCATGCTCCACCATTCTGGTCTTCACCATTCTCCCAGTCTCTCCGACATACTTGGCATCACATTGCTCACATGATATGGAGTAAATGGCATTGTGGGTGTTAAGGGAATCAATGGTTACACTACTTCTTGCTATTGTCTGTTTTAGTTTGGTTGCCAGACTGAGTGTGTTGGAGAAATATGTGTTTACACCATTTCTATTCAGAATTCGTGCTATGGCCGCCGATTTGTAAGAGTATGGAATAAAACAGGTGGACCGGTATTGAGCAGTATTTCTTATTCCTGGGAAAACATAAAAATGTTTGCAAACAAAGGATGTCGGATAGCCTGCAGAGTTGAGATTCTTGATTATGTTCTGTTTCTCTATTGCCTGGAAAGATGGAAGGGAACAATGGGTGTGTATACGCTTAGATAAAGTTTTTATAATACTGATTTTTTGGGAATTGGGACAACAGGAAGTGTAATGCGTGTAGTTGGGGAGGAAATCTTTTTTGTAATATACGGTAGTGTGGTAAGAGTTTGGAGTTTGAATTATTAGAACATCAAGGAATGGTATTCAAACTCCAAACTCTTACCACACTACCGTATATTACAAAAAAGATTTCCTCCCCAACTACACGCATTACACTTCCTGTTGTCTCAATTCCCAAAAAATCAGTATTATAAAAACTTTATCTAAGCGTATACACACCCATTGTTCCCTTCCATCTTTCCAGGCAATAGAGAAACAGAACATAATCAAGAATCTCAACTCTGCAGGCTATCCGACATCCTTTGTTTGCAAACATTTTTATGTTTTCCCAGGAATAAGAAATACTGCTCAATACCGGTCCACCTGTTTTATTCCATACTCTTACAAATCGGCGGCCATAGCACGAATTCTGAATAGAAATGGTGTAAACACATATTTCTCCAACACACTCAGTCTGGCAACCAAACTAAAACAGACAATAGCAAGAAGTAGTGTAACCATTGATTCCCTTAACACCCACAATGCCATTTACTCCATATCATGTGAGCAATGTGATGCCAAGTATGTCGGAGAGACTGGGAGAATGGTGAAGACCAGAATGGTGGAGCATGATAGATCGGTAAAAAGGAAAGATCCCCGCTCTCTAGTTTACCAACACATACGGGACACAGGCCACACATTCAATATCTATAACCCCTCGGCCCATTATCATGAGATTAAGAACAAACACCAGCGATTGGTCCTGGAAGCTATACTCACCAAAAAATTTAAAAGCATCAATAGAGCAATAGACCTTCCTGAAATATATGATAATTTAGTACTGGAACCTCCTACCTGAAAGATTAGGTTTCATAACATACTTATACTTTTACACGTCAATGACAGTTTTGGTTATTTTATTTTATTTTATTTATATTTTATTTTGTTTTATTTCGTTTAACAGTCGTTGTTCGTACTTAGTTTCTGTGGTGGCCATGTATTGAATGTATTATGCGTTTATTTACTTGCCTTGCTTAACTTTTGTGAATGATCCTCCAATATTATGTTAATTTTCTCTGGCACAATTTTACATATCTGTCTTATTTTCTTACCTTTTGTATATATATATATAGCTGAATGCCACTAATATTTTGTCTCGTTTTACACCAGTAGAAGGGTGATTATGCCCGAAAGCTTGTGATTTAATTTTGTGTAATAAAGAAACTCTTTCCTCATAAAGTATTTCATTCTTAAAGTTTGGTGAAGATATTACAGTGAACTTTATTGAAGACATACGAGATAACCAATATACACTCATAGACAAACCTTAAGGAAGTTGTATCTTTTACCATGTATATCGGGATTGAGACAATAACTCTGAAAGATATTACAGTGAGCTTTATTGAAGACACACGAGATAACCAATATACACTCATAGATAAAACTTAAGGAAGTTGTATCTTTTACCATGTATATCGGGATTGAGACAATAACTCTGAAAGATATTACAGTGAACTTTATTGAAGACATACGAGATAACCAATATACACTCATAGACAAACCTTAAGGAAGTTGTATCTTTTACCATGTATATCGGGATTGAGACAATAACTCTGAAAGATATTACAGTGACCTTTATTGAAGACATACGAGATAACCAATATACACTCATGGACAAAACTTAAGGAAGTTGTACCTTTTACCATGTATATCGGGATTGAGACAATAACTCTGAAAGATATTACAGTGACCTTTATTGAAGACATACGAGATAACCAATATACATTCATGGACAAAACTTAAGGAAGTTGTACCTTATACCATGTATATCGGGATTGAGACAAAATCTCTGAAATATATTACAGTGACCTTTATTGAAGACATACGAGATAACCAATATACACTCATGGACAAAACTTAAGGAAGTTGTATCTTTTACCATGTATATCGGGATTGAGACAATAACTCTGAAAGATATTACAGTGAACTTTATTGAAGACATACGAGATAACCAATATACACTCATAGACAAACCTTAAGGAAGTTGTATCTTTTACCATGTATATCGGGATTGAGACAATAACTCTGAAAGATATTACAGTGAGCTTTATTGAAGACACACGAGATAACCAATATACACTCATAGATAAAACTTAAGGAAGTTGTATCTTTTACCATGTATATCGGGATTGAGACAATAACTCTGAAAGATATTACAGTGAACTTTATTGAAGACATACGAGATAACCAATATACACTCATAGACAAACCTTAAGGAAGTTGTATCTTTTACCATGTATATCGGGATTGAGACAATAACTCTGAAAGATATTACAGTGAGCTTTATTGAAGACATACGAGATAACCAATATACACTCATAGACAAACCTTAAGGAAGTTGTATCTTTTAACATGTATATCGGGATTGAGACAATAACTCTGAAAGATATTACAGTGACCTTTATTGAAGACATACGAGATAACCAATATACACTCATGGACAAAACTTAAGAAAGTTGTATCTTTTACCATGTATATCGGGATTGAGACAATAACTGTGAAAGATATTACAGTGACCTTTATTGAAGACACACGAGATAACCAATATACACTCATAGACAAAACTTAAGGAAGTTGTACCTTTTACCATGTATATCGGGATTGAGACAATAACTCTGAAAGATATTACAGTGACCTTTATTGAAGACATACGAGATAACCAAGTGTAAACAAAATTGCCTTTGTCTCCTTCAAAAAAAAAAAAATAAAAATAAAATAGACGACCGGCGACATTAAATACTTTCCATTTCCTTAACCCTTGCAATTAGCGTATATCAAAGTAATACAAATATTTGCAATATATTTATTAATATATGGGGGTTGATGGAATAGTGGTGAAAAGTCAATTTTCGACAGACACGAACCGGGATCGAATCCCGCACTGGAGATACTTTTTACTGAAAAAAATTGCTTCAATTCTTCAAAAGGTCACACAAACACACAAAAACCTTTATTAAGACACACAGGTCTTACAGAGGATTATCCTTGGGGTTACAAGACGGAGAAACCCATGAAAGTAGGAAATATACAAAGGGGTAAAATGGAGAAAGATTATATACACATGGTAAATATATACAGATTATTATTTGAATAATCCTATGGAAAATAAGAATATGGATTTGAAAAATATATATATATATTTTTTGGAAATATGGGTGGGAGAAGTGGAATTCTTGAAAAAGTCCAACACCCCCCAGTGAGTGAAAATATCTAATCGGGGCTCTGGTATACTTGTGAATTCCAAAGTCGAACTGCTTTCTACATTTGTGGCATGTGGTGGGTGTACTTAGAGTATAAACATTCGCCCTCTGCCCACCATGATTATCATGGCCTGTACCATGTATAGATATGTAGTGTACCTACAGTAAAAACAGTCGCTATTTCCCTACCAAGACCTGTACCATGTGTAGGCATGTGGTGTACTACAGTAAAAGCAGTTACTATCTACCTACCATGATTATCATAACCTGTACCACGTGTAGACATGGTGTGCTTATAGTAAAAACAGTCGCTACCATGATTATCATGGCCTGTACCATGTGTAGACATGTAGTGCACTTACAGTAAAAACAGTCGCTATTTCCCTACCATGACCTGTACTATGTGTAGACATGTGGTGTACTTACAGTAAAAGCAGTCGCTATCTATCTCATGATTATCATGGCCTGTACCACGTGTAGACATGTGGTGTAGTTACAGTAAAAGCAGTCGCTATCATGATTATCATGGCCTGTACCACGTGTAGATATGTGGTGCATACAGTAAAAGCAGTCGCTCTCTACCTACCATGATTATCATGGCCTGAACCACGAGTAGGCATGTGACGTACTTACAGTAAAAGCAGTCGTTATCATGGTCTGTACCATGTGTAGACATGTGGTGTACTTACAGTAAAAGCAGTCGCTCTCTACCTACCATGATTATTATGGCCCGTACAACGTGTAGACATGTGACGTACTTACAGTAAAAGCAGTCGCTCTCTACCCACCATGATTATCATGGCCTGAACCACGAGTAGACATGTGGTGCACTTACAGTAAAAACAGTCGCTATCTACCCATCATGATTATCATGGCCTTTACCACGTGTAGACATGTGGTTAACTTACAGTAAAAGCAGTCGCTATCAACCTACCATTGTCATCATGGCTTATTTGTGATAAGGGATAAGAACCACTACTATATGATTCTGCATCATCACTGTGACGTGTAGATAAAGCAGTAGATGAAAGCTGCCAGATGGTGACTCTATGTAGAGGATTGTCACACGTCTGACTGCAGGTGTCCCCTATGTTGACAACCATACATATGGCAGCCAACTGGGGTTAGTCATGGTGTTGCATTGTCCAGTCGTCCTAGAAAAGGTTTAAACTATCATTTCACAGTACCCCGGGGTTTAAAAACCATCATTGGAACTGTGTTATTAAATCTATCTAATGTATGAATGACATCTTCCATTTCTATATGGTTGTAATGTTCATGTACAGATTGGAGAGAAGACAAAATTCCACATATTCTCTAGATAATACCACAGAACTAACTATAGATGTCTTCTTCTTTCTTATCTCCACTCAATCATTAGAGTATCAAGTTGTGACACTTGATGGTATTTGACAACCATCATGACTGGGTGAAGTAGAATGCGTCTGCCTTTGTCATTAAGACTGGGAGCACTACTCAGTGGCAGGCCGACTTAGCTCCAAAAGAAATGGCTGCCTCTGACATGAGGAACAGACGCCATGTGCAGCCGCTTCTAACATCGAGTACAAACGCTGCTCATCCTGTATTCCTAGATTAGGAGCCCTTACAGGGTACTATCAGCCGGGCCAGCTGAACCCAGGTTTTTTAGCGAGCTTGTTACTGCTCCCCCTCCTCCTTTTTCATCCGGGCTTGGGACCGGCAAAGGCGGAGATACTATAGATGTAATAAAATAAAGCTTCCAGGACTAAGTTTCTTGTGAAAACCTTTTATTTGCAAGTTTTCGGACTTGTCAGTCCTTCAACAGAAGTATTACATTAAAGAATTATTAATAAATACTATTTTTATACAAATTATTATTTGCATATATTGCATAAATACTTATGATATATGTCTCGTTTCTTTGGGCTTCCAATTAATTCTTTGCATGAATATCCTTTTAAACACTCAATTATCCCATGTATACGTATATTAAACTTTTTATTAAATTTTGAATAACTTTTTAATCTGTTTTATTATATCGCTGCAAAACTCAAAATCAAACACACCTGATGCAGCCCTCGTCCTTTCATTAGATACTATAGTATTATTGCAATAGTCCAACCTCGTTATACAGAGCTCTAGTCGGACCCTTACCACAGTCTCGACTACAGCTTGAAAATAAATATAACGATTTGCTCTCTTGGAGGTGGTCTCTCATTGGAGGTTGTATTTGTTTAGTTCATTTCTGATTTTATAAAGGTGGTTGTTCCGGGAGATGGGCGCTCAAGGAGGTTATCACTCAGGAATGTGGTTTCTCCGGGACGTGTTCACAAAGTGAGAGGATCACTCAGGGAGGTGTTCATTAAGTGAGATGATCATTCAGGGAGTTGGCCTCTCCGAGAGATGGGCGCTCAAGGAGGTTATCACTCAGGAATGTGGTTTCTCCGGGACGTGTTCACAAAGTGAGAGGGTCACTCAGGGAGGTGTTCATTAAGTGAGATGATCATTCAGGGAGTTGGCCTCTCCGAGAGATGGGCGCTCAAGGAGGTTATCATTCAGAAATGTGGTTTCTCCGGGACGTGTTCACAAAGTGAGAGGGTCACTCAGGGAGGTGTTCATTAAGTGAGATGATCATTCAGGGAGTTGGCCTCTCCGAGAGATGGGCGCTCAAGGAGGTTATCACTCAGGAATGTGGTTTCTCCGGGACGTGTTCACAAAGTGAGAGGATCACTCAGGGAGGTGTTCATTAAGTGAGATGATCATTCATGGAGTTGGCCTCTCCGAGAGATGGGCGCTCAAGGAGGTTATCATTCAGAAATGTGGTTTCTCCGGGACGTGTTCACAAAGTGAGAGGGTCACTCAGGGAGGTGTTCATTAAGTGAGATGATCATTCAGGGAGTTGGCCTCTCCGAGAGATGGGCGCTCAAGGAGGTTATCATTCAGAAATGTGGTTTCTCCGGGACGTGTTCACAAAGTGAGAGGGTCACTCAGGGAGGTGTTCATTAAGTGAGATGATCATTCATGGAGTTGGCCTCTCCGAGAGATGGGCGCTCAAGGAGGTTATCATTCAGAAATGTGGTTTCTCCGGGACGTGTTCACAAAGTGAGAGGATCACTCAGGGAGGTGTTCATTAAGTGAGATGATCATTCAGGGAGTTGGCCTCTCCGAGAGATGGGCGCTCAAGGAGGTTATCATTCAGAAATGTGGTTTCTCCGGGACGTGTTCACAAAGTGAGAGGATCACTCAGGGAGGTGTTCATTAAGTGAGATGATCACTCAGGGAGTTGGTCTTTCCGAGAGGTGGACGCTCAAGGAGGTTATCATTCAGAAATGTGGTTTCTCCGGGACGTGTTCACTAAGTGAGAGGGTCACTCAGGGAGGTGTTCATTAAGTGAGATGATCATTCATGGAGTTGGCCTCTCCGAGAGATGGGCGCTCAAGGAGGTTATCATTCAGAAATGTGGTTTCTCCGGGACGTGTTCACTAAGTGAGAGGATCACTCAGGGAGGTGTTCATTAAGTGAGATGATCACTCAGGGAGTTGGCCTCTCCGAGAGGTGGGCGCTCAAGGAGGTTATCATTCAGAAATGTGGTTTCTCCGGGAGGTCTTACTAAGTGAGAGGGTCACTCAGGGAGGTGTTCATTAAGTGAGATGATCACTCAGGGAGTTGGCCTCTCCGAGAGGTGGGCGCTCAAGGAGGTTATCACGCAGAAATGTGGTTTCTTCGGGAGGTGTTCACTAAGTGAGAATGTCACGCAGGGAGATGGTCTCTCCGGGAAGTGGGCGCTTAAGAAAGTGTTATCTTTAGTCCACCAAACCAAGCCGCATATGTCGAGGTGTGAGGCAAGTTATTCATGAATAAAGACGACACCGTCTCAGAACATAGATGTCGGCCTTCAACCAACACGACCTACCTACTTACTCAGTTGAAGTTGTGGCTGATTAAAGCTTACGTCCTTTCTCACAGCGTGGGACATGCTTCTTCCTTTCTCTATCCTCCGTGAAATTATTTAGACATTCTTAGAGAAACACTTCTTGAATATTGTAATTTATAATACAATATAATGCGGCTGATGATTGTAGAACGATGTTTGACAATTATACCGCAAATGTTTCTTTTGAACGAAATATCGAAATTTATTTTAAGGAGAAATAACGATTATTTATCAACCATAGGGATGAAGTATGATATAAACGTTCTTACCTGATTTATATTATTATAAAATAAATAAAGTTTCCAGGGTTAAGTTTCTTGTTCAATTTTTTTTTCAAGCTTTCGGACTTGTCAGTCCTTCAACAGGAGTATCACGATAATAAATTGATGATATAAGCTTGAAGAGAAAAAAATGAACAAGAAACTTAGCCCTGGAAGCTTTATTTATTTTATAATGAAAAATGACATGATAAATTGTGAAGAGTAATGATAACTGTGGGTTTGATTTCCATCCCTGGATACTTTATTTTTCCGTTTATCATTACTCTTCACAATTCATCCTTTCATACTTCAACCCTATGGTTAAAAATAATCGTTATTTCTCCTTAAAAATAAATTTCGATTTTTCGTTCAAAAGAAACATTTGCGGTAAAATTTTCAAACATCGCTCTACAATTATACATTGTTCATTCACATTAGTTGAACATTGATTATCCGCCATCATATTAATATGATAGTAGATTAAACTGGTGAAACCGCTGGGAGGGTTCACCACTGATGAGCCAGGCCCTTCCATTATTTTTTTATCATTGAAACAATACCAACCTTTCAGTTTTAATTTTGTTTTAAGCCTTGTTTATTGAATAGTATATAACCTGCTGTATTTAGACACAAGTGTCCCAAGCTGGGATATCGCGTCCGATATGTAAAATAAAAAAAGGACAGCAGAAAATTGATTTATTTAAAAAAGAATCATACACGTGTCAAAATAATTCCAATTTCTTAATATCAATAATAAAGAAAATACACCTGTTTGTATTATTCTTTAGTTTATTTTTTGTTTTTTTTTTTCTTCAAACTTATCAATCCGAGAGTATGATACTAATTACTTTAAGTTTTCCTCTTTATTACATATACATTATTATCGTTATATATATATGTAAATAACCATCACATTATTCATTTTGTTAAAATCCGTGATCTATCTTTGTATAAGGCAATGTCCTAATAAAGTTCTTTGTGTGTATGTACACTCATGGTCAACACTTAAGGAAGTTGTACCTTTTAGCATATCGGGATTCAGTCAATAACCCTGAAAGATATTACAGTGACCTTTATTGAAGATACACGAGATAACCAAGTGTGTATACACTCATGGACAAAACTTAAGGAAGTTGTACCTTTTAGCATGTATATTGGGATTCAAACAATAACTCTGCAAGATACTACAGTGACCTTTATTGAAGACACGCGAGATAACCAAGTGTGTATACACTCAAAACTATTTGCCAAATTTAATTGCCTGTGTCTCCTTTGAAAAAGCAGACGACCGGCGACATCAAAGACCAACCACTTCCTTAAGTTTTTTTTTCCCATGAGTGTAATATCATCTACAGTACACGTTCTTCGCGATTTAATGATATATATTTTTGTGGCCACTTAAACAATAAATAAACCAAATGTTTACATATGTAGAGAAAGTAGTTTTACTTATACTTAAAGGTGCCAGAGTCCCATTTGGTTATTTTCACTCACTGGTGGGGTTGGACTTGTGCAAAGAAGCAGAGGACCGTTAAAGAAGTTTGTTTTAACTGCAAAAATTTTCGTTTCAAACCTCTATAAGTAGATCCACATACTAAACTATAACATATAGTTGGGGAAGGATGATATTCATGTACGAAAAGAGGCACCTCTCCCTTTAAAAATGAATTAAAATTTAATTTTGTTTATCACCCCAGCTAGTGTCGGAATTTGTCAAAACTAGTGTTGTGACTCATCCTTCATCACTACCATTACGTTTTGTACTTTGGCGCCAAACAAAATGCATTGTTTTAATGCATTTTTAAAGGGAGAGGTGCCTCTTTTAATACATACTAAGCTTACTAAATGTATAAATAAGCTATAACAATCTAGCTGGGTTTGGGAAGACGCAAATATATTTTTGGATTTAAATATAATAGGAAAAGTACACTCATGGACAAAACTTATAGATGTGGAAAGTCTTTGATATCGCCGATCGTCTATTTTATTTTATTTTTAAGGAGACAGAGGCAATTTATTAACACTTTGGTTATCTCGTGTGTCTTAAATAAAGGTCACTGTTATATCTTTCAGAGTTATTGTCTGTATCCCGATATATATATATGCTAAAAGTTACAATTTCCTTAAATTTTGTCTATGAGTGAATATATATAATCACAATCACTAAGATTATTTGCATATAGTTTCTTTTAAAATTTAAAACTTTCGAGCGTATTATCTTCGTGACCTGATAAATAACTACCGATTGAAAGCTTGTTATTCAAACCAATAACCGAAAGATATATTGAACAAGGAAAATTTTTTACTTTCCTTCTAATTTGTTTTCCTACAAGAAAATAAATTACTCCTCATTCCCTTAATGAAGACATGATTAAGTAACTAGGTTTACCCTAGAAAATATTCTAGATACAAGTTCAGTAGGTATTTATAGACTTTTGGGGGGAATAGGTATTTTACAATGGCCGCTTGACCCGGTCAAAGGTCTGCATATTCCCTTTCACGAAGGGCGCTCAACCCCATTTTTAGCATTCAGTGAGATACACACACACACACACACATACACAAAACATTAGAAAAAAACTTTTCTGTTTTTTTTTTCTAGATTTTTATTATTACTCATGCGGGGAACTAAAACTTAAGGAAGTTGTACCTTTTAGCATGTATATCGGATTCAGACAATAACTCTGAAAGATATTACAGTGACCTTTATTGAAGACATACGAGATAACCAAGTGTGAACAAAATTGCCTCTGTTTCCTCAAAAAAAAAAAAAATCAGACGATGGGCGACAGTAAAGACTTTCCAATTCCTTAAGTTTTGTCCGTGAGTGTATTATAGGCACCAAAATTTATTACTGTACATTTCATTTTATAATTTTTGTATCATTATATTTAAAATTAAGACTAAATAATCATAGTAAATAAAAAAGGGCACAAAGGTGGTTGAACATCTATGTATTGTGCCAGACATTTCATCTACCAGGAGCTTCAAAGCAATTATTAAAATTTGTACTAATTAATTTTAGTAATGTGTTTCTTTTTCTTTAAATATACATATCATCAAATGTATTATATCTACCGACCTTAGTGCAATGATAAAAGTTATTAAATGAAAGGGATTTGCTCATCATTTGTGAACCCTCTTAGCAGTTTGGTTAAATTAATCTCCAGACTTTAGATGATAAATGTAAAAAAGAAGAACCACATTTGGCAAAAAATGTATTTTTATATATTTTATAGATGGTAATTAAGTACACCTATCCCCCGATTTACACGGTACTTGTTTTACACGTTTTCGCTTTTACACGGTTTTCCAAATAAGTTTTTTTTTGTTTTGTTTTTATCGCACTATACTAAATGCTACTATGATTGAACACATGCGCTGTGTACACATCTCACGAGGAATCCCGAGCTTATGTGCTGACTACATATTTTAACCTGTCAATGCATTTTATTTTTTATTTCTGTGTACACCTATCCCCCGATTTACACGTTTTTCTCAGGAACGTATCTACCGTGTAAATAGAGGGATAGGTGTATTTTAAATGTTAAAAGTAATCTTTAGAAGATTTTTTTTATTTAAAGAATTTAACTTTGTTGTGTGCGCGCTTGTGTGCACTTGTGTGTGTGAGTGGTTTAACTTGTGTGTGTAATTCAAATAAAGTCTATATGTGAAATCCACCTGTTCCAAAATAACATTACTAGATACCGCTCAAAAAGAGAAACCTAGCTTATGTTATTCACAATGATTAATATGAAAAGGTTCTTCACAGAAAAAACAAAGTATACAATACGGGATTCTATCCTGGTTCATGGCTGTCAGGAATCGAGGGTTTTAACTACTCCTCCACAAACTTCTATGTGTATCAAATCTTGACTCTATTTATCAATGTGGAAAAATAGTACAGAGTGTATTCATTGGACAATGATATACTAAAGTCGCTCACTCAACAAAAAATTACGAACTTCTTTTTAAAATGAACATTTGTGAATAATTGTGCAAATACACCTATCCCCCGATTTACACGGGACTTGTTTTACACGTTTTCGCTTTTACACGGTTTCCAAATAACTTTTGTTTTTGTTTTTTATCGCACTATACTAAAATGCGATATTCTACTCTATACTACCTATGTTGAAAAGAATATTGGGAGGCTCTGATTCATGAGGGGGGCGAACACCTATTCAGATTTGACAGTTTAATATACACCTATCCTTCGATTTACACGTTTTTCTCAGGAACGTATCTACCGTGTAAATCGGGGGATAGGTGTATTTAAAATAATAAATCACGGTTTTTTTTAATCAAACTATTGTTTGAGAAAGGGCAAGACCAGTGCTGTAGTGGAGGGTATACGGGGGTATACGCCGTATACCCTATGCTTTTAAAATTTAGATAGCGTATACCTAGTGGTTTTACTTAAAAATAGCGTATACCCTATGATTTTGTTCAAATTTTTTATTAAAAATTTATTATTTTCTTTCTTTGTAATAGTAAAAAAAAAATGATGATAAAAATTGTACTGAAAAATTGCAAAAAATTTTCAAATTAACAATTCACACAAAATATTTCATTCATTTAGTAAAAATTTCTTGGGAAAAATATATCAACTATATTCAAATTAATAATCAAACAAGCCTCCTTTAACGAAAAACGGAAAACGAATATAACCGAACCTTTAATTTTTGAAAATGGTAATTTTGTTTAAAACCACAATGAAATGAAAACTTTATAAACTTCCTAATATTTAAAAGTTATTATGTTTGCTTAATAGAAAATATGTTAAAAAATTAAAGTTTAAATAAAAATAAAGTTATATTTTCTGATGTTAAAATCATTTACAAAAAAAAGTAAAAACGACTTCTTCAAGATAGATGTTCTCTTATTACCAATGCTGTATTTATCCAGCAGTGATGTAAACTAATACATAAACAATTTGGTTTTCGATTTAAAACGATTTCTTCTAATTCTATACAATTGAAAATATATTTGAATTTTATCAAATACTCTTCTTTAACTAAAGTTGCTATGGTAACCATGCTAAACTACGTTATTGTGGACGTTAATTTTGCATATTCTTTAGTTTATTTGAAGTTAGCAAAAGCTGTTGACAAAATAACATTGATTTTCAAAAATATATAATTTTGAAAACTTCTTTAAGTAAGTTTATTGATACTGGCTTAAAAGCTTATTTAAATTGTTTTTAATTGTTGATGAAAAGTTGGTGTTTGTTTTTTTAAAAAATAAATAAAATAAAGATTTTATTCAAAACAAATCGATTAAGTAAGTATCTAAATTTTGTTAATGTTAAAATAAGTGAAATTTAAATTTTCTGTACTTATACTAGCTTTCGAAAATAACTCTTCTGTTTAATTATGGACCGCTGGTTGAAGACAGGAAATTTATGTACTAAAAGAAGTTTGGAGGTAGAAGAAGATGCAGAAAAGAATGAACTAGAAGAAGCTGTTAAAAGAAATAAAAACACTGTTGGTACATCAAATGCAAGTACTATCTCAAAAAGAGCTGATATATTGATCAATAGTTCACCAGAGAAAATGAATGACCAGGATTCCAAATTTGAAGTTTGGAATGATTCCCAATATATTCAATTTAAGGAAAAGTATCCATGGCTTTCAATTTCCAAAGGTAGACTCGGATGTAACATTTGCGCAAGTGTTAAAACTTTAGGGGCTGCAAAAAGTGAAAGAATTCATATTTCACCAGAATGGAGTAACTACCTAATAGAAGCAGCAGGAAAAGATCGGGCAAGCAAATTATCAAACATTCGAATGAAAATTAAAAAGCATTGTGAGTCTGAAGCTCATAAAATAGCTGAGAATATTAAGAAAGACAGAAAAAAAAATAAATTAGAAGAATATGCAAACAATATGAACATTGAAGTAGAAAATGAAAATATTAAGCTTTTTAGAACTGCTTATAATATCGCTAAAACAAATAGACCATATTCTGATTATGAAAATCATATCACGTTACAAACATTAAATGGCATTAAATTAGGATCGACTCTTCACTCCAGATATTCTGCTACACAAATAATAAACCATATAGCCTGCGAAATGCGGAAAATGCTTGTTGCGAAGATTTTGTCAACAAATTCAAAAATTACTATACTAATTGATGAATCAACAACCTTAAGTAATAAATCAACTTTGGTCATTTTCTTGAAAGCATATTTAGGAGGAGAAAGTATTGATTATATTTTCTTTGGTTTGTGTGAATTACAATGCCAAGACTCAGAAAATATTGAAAAAGAGCTTTTGAATACTTTGTATAAACATGGGTTGAACGAAGAATATTTAAAAGAAAATTGGATAGCAATTGCGACTGATGGGGCAAGTGTCATGGTAGGAAGACATTCGGGAGTCGTAACTCGACTTAAGCAAAAGTTTCCAAAACTTTTTGCATGGCACTGCCTCAACCATAGATTAGAGCTTTCTGTTGGCGATACTATCAAAGAAGTCCGCGGAATCAACCATTTTAAAGCTTTTATGGGCAAACTGTATTCATTATATAGCCAATCTCCCAAAAATTGTCGTGCTCTGGAGGAAGCTTGCCATGAATTATGAACAAGATTTGCTAAAGTGGGTCGAATTTTAGGAGTACGATGGATTTCAAGTAGTTTTAGAACAATAAAAACCGTCTGGGAGTCATACGAGTCATTGCACCATCATTTCAAATCATCAACATATCTCGATTCCACATATCAAGGGTTATTAAGAAGATTGGAGAGTCCAGAATTTATATTAGATTTAGGTTTAATGTACGACACGCTTCAGGAAATGTCAATGTTGTCTTTAGAGCTGCAGTCTAGAACAACTACTTTACAAAAGGCGGAACATATAATAAAGAGAACAATTAGAGTCATAGAAAGCTTCAAAACATCACCAGGAGAAAAAAGCTTGCTAGCTCTTGAAGCGGCAGAAAACTTAGTTTTTAGGAGCGTAACATTAGTTCCCAATGCCAAAATTATTCCGATTGATAGAAAAAAATTTCTTCTAAGTATAATAGAAAAGTTAAAATTAAGGTTGTGTACAGAATCAAATGAAGATAATGAGCAATTAATTAAGGATATGTAGGCGCCATCCCGACCAGAGAGCCACAGATAAACAGATTATAAACGCACAGAATATAGAATCCGAGCTCCCCAGTAGAAGGAATACCCGGAAGACGACGGTACTCTCTGTTATATGTGTTGTTCACTATTATGATTTTGTTCTAATAAACACTACTAAATTATTTTATTGGATCCTCTCTTTCTTTTTCCCAGTAAGAAACGCCTACGGAAGCCAACAGAAATTCAGAAGTGGGATAGTCCTGAAGAAAATTGAAGATTCACTGGAATAATTTGGAAACGAGAAGGACGTGGCGCGGTGACCGATCAACGTAAGAGGAGTTGCATGGTATGTACGAAATTTAATTACCTATTCCTAAAAGTATTATTACAAGTCACCTCGGTAAAATATTATTGCAAAATCATCTCGATAAGAAAGTATTTTAAAGTAAAGTGAAGTATTTTAAAGAAAGTATTTTAAAGTAAAGTGAAGTATTTTAAAGAAAGTATTTTAAAGTAAAGTGAAGTATTTTAAAGAAAGTATTTTAAAGTAAAGTGAAGTATTTTAAAGAAAGTATTTTAAAGTAAAGTGAAGTATTTTAAAGAAAGTATTTTAAAGTAAAGTGAAGTATTTTAAAGAAAGTATTTTAAAGTAAAGTGAAGTATTTTAAAGAAAGTATTTTAAAGTAAAGTGAAGTATTTTAAAGAAAGTATTTTAAAGTAAAGTGAAGTATTTTAAAGAAAGTATTTTAAAGTAAAGTACAGTACTCTAAAGAAAGTATTTTAAAGTAAAGTAAAGTATTCTAAAGAAAGTATTTTTAAAGTAAATTGAAGAAACAAATAAAAAGTATTATCGCAAAGTATCGCGGTAAAAAGAAAAAAAAAGTATTGTCTCAAAATTACCAAAGAAAAGTTGATTTCGTTTAAAGAAATAATTGAAACAGTACGTATCTGGTTTAGTCAGTTTTATTTGTTTATTTTAAAAATTTTTGCCTTGTTTATTTTTCCTTTTGAAAAACATGACTTATTTAGCGAAAGTAAGGAAATGCGATTTGAGCAAGTTGGCGTATGAACTCGGCGAGGTAGTACCGCCAGAGAGCAGGATCGTCGACTTAAAACACCTTATTTTGAATAGCCAATCCTACGAAGAAGAATTCGCAAAACAACTGTTGGAGACTCTGATCAAGGATCGGGAACGAATCGAGGAGCGGGAACGAATCGAGGATCGGAAACGAATCGAGGATCGGGAACGAAAAGAACAAATGGTAATGGAATTCGAGCTTGAGAAGCTGCGCATCCAGACTACACGCGGAAACAACGATACGTCTCGAAGTACCAGCAATGACGCACATTACGAGATACGTAAACTGATGCCCAAGTACGAGTCGAAGGACAATGATTTGAGTTTTTACCTAATTCTTTTCGAAAGACAGGCAAAGCGACTAGGATTGGATGAAGACCAATGGGCGTTCAGCCTCCTAGGATTGCTACCTTACGAAATGACTCAATTAATCGCTCGGGAAACAGAAGAACAAAGCGGCGATTATAGGTTCGTGAAAAGGTTGCTCCTAAAACGGTACAAGTTGAGCCCCGAACAATTCAGACAAAAATTCGAGAAGCACGAGAGATCTCAAAAGGGTTCCTGGAGAGACTTCGCTTTCGAATTGCGAGGATATTTCAACGAATGGATCGAAGGAATGAACGTGGAAAATTTCGACGCCCTAAAGGATTTGTCCGTCACTAACCAGCTAAAGAAAAAAGTTCCAAATGTGCTGCGTAATCATCTCATTGACGATTGGACCAAGTTAAACAACCCAGATGAGTTGGCGGATAAACTGGACGAGTACGAAAATGTTCGCACCGAGATGGGACCTCCGCATTGGAATGCGAAACACCTCATACCACCGTCGTTTCAGCAGAAATCTGCGAGATTCCCCAACCAAAGCGAAGTTAAAGAGACTAAACAAGGAACGAATGTTTCGGGTCAAGACGCTGCAAGGAACGAAATCAGTGAAACGTACCCTAACACCTTGAGGAGAATGGTCAACCGTACGATCAGAAACGACAAGGGAGAACCGAAGTGCTTCAACTGCAATCAGTTTGGACACATTGCCAGAGACTGCCCAGCACCCAGGACTACGTTGACATGCCGAGGATGCGGTCAAACGGGACACAAGGAAAGGAATTGCACAAGACCCAAAGAAGGACTAAAAGTAGCCAACCTGGAAGTCGAAGGACTGGAGACTGTCCCGCCAGATGTATATTTGAAGGATGTCAAGATCGACAACAAGGAAACCGTGAAGGCAATGATAGACACCGGGAGCAGCAGTTGTCTAATGAGAGAATCGGTCGCAAGGAGGATCAGCGTCGACATCGAACCAGACTCGACTAGTCTGTACGGCATCGGTAACCAGACTGCACCAGCTGCCAGGACCGTTGGGAAGACGACAGTCGACCTGGAGATTGATGGCATCGTCGGAAGGGAAATCACTGTATTCATTGTCAACGATGATGCCCAACCCTATGACCTATTAATTGGAAGAACATGGACAGATCTGCCCTACGTATCCTTCGCCAGAATTGGTAAAAACTTGCATATTGGCTATTCATCCGAATTTCCGTTTACTAATCTGCAAGAGGAAATCAAGTCGCGTCGCATCGAACTGAGAGCAACCGAAACTGTTCAGTTGGAGAGCGACTCCATTAACTTTACAAGTGCAATCACAGACGAGGTAAAGGACGGATATGTATTGTTCACAGGAGTAGATGACGCCTGTGTCGATTCCCTATTGGAAGTGGTCGACGGAAAGACGACCGTACCCATCATCTCAGCTGGCAAGGGCAAGTTGAGAGTAAGGAAGAACCAATGTGTAGGGCGGGTTGAACTACTGAACCTTGATGATATTGTTGTTAACCTGGACGTCGCAGAGGATTCGTTTCAGACTAAAAATGAAGAGAAGAGGGAAGGACAAGACCAAATGAAACGTAAGCGCCCCATACTGCCTGAGGACATCAACGTCAATCATTCTCTGACTTCGAAAGAGAGACAAGAAATCCTAGATGTAGTAAACGAGTATAGAGACTGTTTCGCTCTTGGCATGGAGGAATTAGGGTGCACCGATGTCACCAAGATGGACATTAAGGAGGTTGATGGAAGCAAGCCAGTCTGTCTGAGACCGTATAAGACGACTGCAAGTGAACGCGAAGCAATCAGGGAGATTGTCAGAGAGTGGAAGGACAATGGAATAGTCACGGAAACTAGATCACCCTACGCTAGTCCCGTCCTACTTGTGAGGAAGAAAACTGGAGATCATCGTCTGGTGGTAGATTATAGGAGACTCAACATTCAAACAGTTAAGGACAAGTTCCCATTACCAAGGATAGACGACCTTCTGGAAGGCCTAAGGAATGCGAAATTCTTCACCACTCTGGATCTGGCGCATGGATATCTGCAGATACCACTGACCGATAAGGCAAAATTAAAGACAGCATTCATCACCCCAGATGATACAGGTCAATTCGAAAGGATGATTTTTGGACTCGCCAACGCACCAGCTGAATTCCAAAGACTGATGCACACTGTCCTAGGTCCACTGCTGAACAAGAAGGCATTCTGCTATCTCGACGACGTGATTATCCCGGCAAAGGATTGGCGGGAGATGATCGAAAGGTTGAGGGAAGTCCTCGAAAGAATAAGATCAGCGAAGTTGACACTGAAACCCTCCAAATGTGAGTTCGGAAGGAGGGAAGTTGAGTTCTTAGGGTATGTCATCAGTACAGGCGGACTTAAGCCAGGCCCAAGAAAGATCAAAGCGATAGAAGAATTTCCAGAACCCAAGAATGTCCACGACATACGACGCTTTCTGGGACTGACGAACTTCTTCAGACGATTTGTAAAGGACTTCGCGAGGAAAGCAGAACCGCTAAGCAGACTTACGAAGAAAGGTTCACAATTTGAATGGAAGGAAGAACAGCGAAGGTCATTTGGAGGACTACGAAAGGATCTGGTCGAATATCCGGTACTAGCTCATTACAACCCTGAACTCAAGACAGAAGTACATTGCGACGCGAGTGCTGAGGGATTAGCAGGAATGGTGCTACAGATGGACGAAGACGGCAAATGGCGCTTGGTCTACTGTGTGAGCAAGAAGACAACAGAGGCCGAGAAGATGTACCACTCAAGCAAATTGAAGCTGATGGCGATAGTGTGGACCTTGGATCGACTACGTCAGTTCCTCGTAGGAATCAAGTTTACAGTGGTTACAGATTGCCAAGCACTGGTCTACATGAACGCGAAGAAGACTACAAATCCTCAGATAGCGCGATGGTACAATCTGATTCAGGAATACGATTTCGAAATTCGACATAAACCAGGGGAGAAGATGGCCCACGTAGACGGAATGAGTAGAGCTCCAGTCGACGACCCTAGAGACACGATGGAGGAAATCGTGGAGAAAAACCTTGAAGTGTGCCTCACAATCACACTGGAAGAACAAATCTTGATGATTCAGCATTCCGACCCTGAATTGAGAGACCTGATCCAGATCTTTCGAAAGGACCCGTGTGATAGGACAGTAGGAGAACAAAATAGAATTAACGACTACAGCTACAAAGGAGGCAGACTTTTCCGCATGGTGAAAAATGGAGAAGAGGAACGAGCCCTGTATGTTATACCCAAAAGTATGAGGAAAAGCTTAGTTGTCAAATTCCATGATCTAATGGGACATTTTGCGACTGATAGGACTGTCAACAAAATTAAGGAATTGTACTGGTTTCCTTCAATGAAGAGGTACGTTCGACGCCATGTGGCTATGTGTCTCGAGTGTCTATTTAACAAAGTTCCCGGTGGAAAACAACAAGGCTTCCTACATCCCATTAAGTCAGGCAAGAGACCGTTTTCCATCGTACACATGGACCACGTAGGCCCCTTCGTGAGAAGTACAAAAGGTAACCAGGAACTTTTAGTGATTGTCGATAATCTGACAAGATTTGTCAGATTAAGCCCTGTAAGGAATACATCGACGCAGAACGTCCTGAAGGTAATGAAAAGTTTTGTGAATGATTTCGGACTACCCGACAAGATCATCAGCGACAGAGGGTCATGTTTTACCTCAAGGCAATTTGAAGAATTCTGTCGAGGAAATGGAATACATCATACTCTGAACTCTACGAAACATCCGCAAGGGAACGGGATGGTCGAAAGAGTGAACCGAACAGTATTGTCCACTATAGCAACCAGTATCGAGGATCCGCGACGGAAGGATTGGGACCTGAAGATCAAGGAGGTAGAGCGAGACCTGAACAATGCGGTGAACAAGACGACGAATAAAACACCGTTCGAAACACTCCACGGCTATTCCCCTCGATTCCACGATGGGATACTTAGAAGATTAGCCGACGAAGACGTGGACCCATGGACCGAGCCGGATAGAATTCAAGAGAGTGTGAGATCCCAAATTGAGAACAAACAAGAAATTATGAAGACCTACTACGATAAGAAGAGGTGCCGTACAATCCAATTCGAAGTAGGAGAAATTGTAGTGATGAGGCATGTACCCAAAATGACGGGTGAACCAACCAAGGCACAACCCAAATATCGAGGACCTTTGATAATTACCGAGGTTCTGCCAAGCGACACGTATAGAGTGACTCAGTTAAGCGAAAGAACCAGTGGACGGTTCTACACGACAACGGCCCATATCAGTCAACTGAAGTCTTGGCACAGTGAAGAAGATGACTCAGCTACAGAAGAAAGTCCGGACGAGGAGCCAGAAGTAGAAGATACCCCCCGACGCAACCCACGACGTTCCTGCAACGCAAGGTTCAATCGAGGACGACTGAAATCCAGGAATGGCCGAATGTAGGCGCCATCCCGACCAGAGAGCCACAGATAAACAGATTATAAACGCACAGAATATAGAATCCGAGCTCCCCAGTAGAAGGAATACCCGGAAGACGACGGTACTCTCTGTTATATGTGTTGTTCACTATTATGATTTTGTTCTAATAAACACTACTAAATTATTTTATTGGATCCTCTCTTTCTTTTTCCCAGTAAGAAACGCCTACGGAAGCCAACAGATATTTCAGCTCTAGAACCAAACAATTTTGACGCAGAAAATGTTCGATATGGAGAGGTCGAAATGAGACGTATTTGTCGAAGGTTTAACTTAGATGAAATGAAATGCATTAACGGCTTGAGAGATTTTGTTGATGATAAAAACAATGTTCCCGAAACACTTCAACCATTTTTCAGGGCAATTTCAACATTGCCCTGTTCAACAGCTGAATGTGAGCGAGGTTTCAGTCTGATGAATGATATAATAACAAACTTGCGGACTTCTTTGCTAATATCAAATGTTTCGAACTTAATGTTCATAAATTCAAATGGACCACCAATCGAAATGTTTCAGCCGAAAAAATACGTTCAATCATGACTTTTACATCATAGATCATCTACTGACACTAGATCAAGAGTTTGTGCCAGAAAAAATACAGATGCATCTCGGCAGTCATTATGGGACATTTTTATGTAAAAGTTGTATGTAATATTTTACGTCTTTTTTTCAAATAAAAATATAATTAAAAATAACCTTGTTTATTTTTACCAAAAATTTATATTCTCAAGCGTATACCCTATGCTAATTTTACGACTACAGCACTGGGCAAGACCCAAAGCTCCCAATAAATATACCACTTTAAAAACTAAAACTGGTACAAAGAGTGAAATTGTACTTTAATCAAGAATAGATAAATTAAGAAAAAGGCATCTCCTGATCTCGTGTAACTAAAACTTGCTGATGGCTTGCGCCTTCTATCGGAATAAATATCAACCAATCGTTGATTTTTTTAATTAACCATTTCTGAAATAATTGAAAAATCAACGTGTCACGAGTCATCAGTCAAAAAAATTGAACTTTTCATCATCACAAAAAAAAAAGTAGAAGAAAAGAAAACAACAAAGAAAAGAAGCAATAGGAAAGAAGGACTTTTTGTTATGTAAAAAATATAGATATTTGTTTGTAAAAATAGTAATAACCTTGTGTTAATAAGCTATATTTAAATAAAAAATATGTTGATTAAGTTGAGTAAGTAAGTTTTGATGTTTTAAATACACCAATAGTAATTTCAAATACCGCGTGAGAACGCCCTTGCAGCCTTAGAATAATTTCTAACGCTTTGCCAAATGTTTTAATTTTTGTTTGCTCCTGAAGAGGACAAAAGATTTTTGTCGAAAGGTCGAAACAACAACAAAAAAAAAAGATTTACTGGCCGAAGTGTCTTTTATTTGAAGAAAAGTAATTTTGGTAAAATAATACAATGCAAATATATGACAAACGATTAGTTGATATTTATTCCGATAGATGGCGGAAGCAACTTTTAGTTACACGATGTGGAGAGATGCCTTTGTTTCTATTTTGTCAAATTTCAAGTTAAATGAAATTCTTAATCATCCTGTAGACTCAGTTTTCTAAACATTCTTTAAGTATAAATAATGGCGGTTATCAGGGATTTTTTTTTTTGTCTTTGAAGGCGTTGCCGAGTTATCAGAAGATAAGAGAAAAACAATTGAGTTAGTGACATTGTCAGAACAATACATTGATTGGACATTGTTTTATTCAATGGCGCGACCAAGTCTAAAATCCATTTTAAATATTTTATAATCTGTCATAGAGTTTTAACTTTAAAATTACTTTTGTAAAAAATAATAATAATAAAACGTCGGTGAACGAGTGGGTAACACCCTCGATTCCCGACAGCCATGAACCGGGATTGAATCCTGCGTTAACATTTTGTTTAATATGCGAATAACCTTCATATATTATTCATTGTTGTAATTATCATAAACTAGGTTGTTCTTGTTGAGCGGTACCTAATAAAGTGATTTTGAAACCGAATTATTTTTGTTGATATCGTGGAAGAATGAAGCAAAGATATTATTCGATTTTTTAAAGAACAAGAGCACAAAGCATCATGACCTAACATTATTTTAAATTTTTCGGTCCGGTTCCAAAACCACTTTATTAGGTATCGCTCAAAAAGAACAACCTATTTTATGATAATTGTAACAATGAATAATATGTGAAGGTTATTCACTTATTAAACAAAATGTTAACGCAGGATTCAATCCCGGTTCATGATTGCCGGGAATCGAGGGTGTTACCTACTTGTCTACGATTTTTTTTTTTATTTGATATTAATATTCTGGTTCAAATCACATAAATAGGTACCGCTCAACAAGAGCAACCTGGTTTATGATAATTGAAGCAATGAATAATATATGTGAAGGTTATTCACATATTAAACAAAATGTTAACGTGGGATTCAATCCTGGTTCATGGCTGTCAGGAATCGAGGGTGTTACCCATTTTATTATTAATATGTTTTACTTTCATTGTTTTTATTTTCTTTTATAAAGCAATAACGTGTTGTCATCTATAAAAGAAATGAAATCAATAAAGCACGAGTATTATATTTACATATAAACCAAACTTCTACTGTTCTTACTGAATTTGGGCTCGAAAATCATAAACTTTGGTTAGTATCCCGTAAGCTACATTCTCTCTCTGTCCTGACTGTAATGAAACAAAATATTGGGGGGGCTTGGCTTATCAGTA
>CP092863.1:147869607-147892631 GCA_030710605.1 Cordylochernes scorpioides | reverse complement strand
CTCTGACATTGTGTTGGATACGAAAATGAATTCTTTCTGTTTTCAGTGATATGGAGGCTACACCTAAATATGTTGAGATCACCATTCTACAACATTGAACCATTGCCATACCAAGTGATGATGAAGCAATTAGACCTCATCTGCTAGACACTGACACTGATAAACTCCCAGGTAGGAAGGGACAATCTCTGCAGCAAAGACTGTACGATTGTCTTAACAGTAGCTTTTAGGAACATCCAATACAACTCCACATCATACATAAGAATTCATATTTGAAAGTTGTCACTTTATGTGGAAAAAGATGACAATAAAGAATTCGCAGTTTTTGAGAATATTAGCAGTTTCATCACCTCAAATATCTTTTAAGATATAAACCACTTAATATGAGCTTTACAAAAATTACTGAACAAGGTTTAATCTAGCCACTTTTATACCCTGATGTTTGGGGAAATGAAACCTTTGAATCTTTCACTATAAACATCTTACAGACTATGAAAAAATAACATTACCTTTATATATGGTGACAAAACACATTGATCTTTAATAACAACTTACACACAGCAGGATATAAACAATACCCTTTTATCCGGTGACAAAACACAGTAATATATCAGAATCATAGCCATCATGAAAATATAAATATCACCCTTTATATTATGTGTCATGAACACATGAATCTTTCAGTACTATAGTACAAACCATGAGAATTAAGCAATTCACCCTGATGTATTGGGGATATACATATGGCCTTTCAGTACCATATTACACACCATAAAAATATAATAAACCACCCTAATAAGAGGTGACATGAACACATGAAATCTCAGTACCATATTACTATGGTATATAAATATATGTGTGTACCTAGCACACTGAAATCCTATAGATGTTTTATTACCTCTATTGATGACTGATACATTGTAAAATGTTATCATGTAGAGAGTTGTTTCAAGCAGCTAAATTACATTGTCAAATCTGGGATGTTTCCCTCTCTAAAAACAGGATTTATCTGTAGATACATCGATGGAAATATTCGTCAGTCATCCTGAGACACTCCCACATTTGTTGAACGCAAAGATGAATTTTCTCTTTTCTCAAATTGGGGATTTTCATGAGATTATCATTCAACAAAATTCAACCATTGCCAACTAAGTGAATGGGAAATATTTTTTATCCGGAAAGACTGACATAATGTGTTGAACAGAAAGATGAATTCTTTCCCTTTTTAGGATATGTACGGCTAGACCTAAATATATTGAGATTTTCATTCTGAAACATTGAACCATTGCCACTCTAAGTTATGAAGGCAATTAGACCTCATCTGTTAGACACTGACACTGTAGACTCACAGGTAGGAATGGGACAATTCTCTGCAAGCAAAGACTGTACGGAATTTCTCAACAGTAGCTCTCAGGAACCTTAATATATAATCTGTGTGACCTCAGTGGGAAGGTTCATACTGAAAGATTGTCATCTTTGTGTGGAAAAAGATGACAATAAAGAATTCACAGTTATTGAGAAATATTTACATAGTTTCATCACTCAGAATGTTTTAAAAGATATTAACAACTTTTGGTATAAGCTTTACAAAAATTAAATGCACAAAGGTTTATCTAGCCAAATTTAAACCTTATATTTTTTATAAATCTGAACACATGAATCTTTCAGTACTAATACACACCTGAAAATTTAATAATGCACTCTGATATTGGGTGATATTCACCCGCGATTCTTTCAGTACTATATTACTATGATAATACATACCAAGCACACTGAAATTTAACAAAATATATCCTTTAGAAATGATAAAGTCTTGTTTTAAATATATTTCTACCATCAGGAATTATTTGTAATACATGAAACACAATTAATTGATACTAAACCCATCTCTATATTTTGACTTTGGAGCTTTGTGAGGTTCCATATTAACATCTTTATATTTGCCATAGAAGTAAAACCCTGAATTTGCAGAGATTTCCATCCTAAAATATTAAATCATTGCTGCCCTGAGTGACGATGAAGAAATATTAGTATAATTGAAGGAATTATAACAGTTGTGTTGAATGCAATTATGAATTCTTTCCTTTTTCGGGTGAAATGTACGGCTAGGCCTAAAATTTGTTGAGAATATCATTATGCAACATTGAACCGATTCTGTATTAAGTGACGATGATGGAAATATTAGTATAATTAAGGATTATAACAGTTGTGTTGAATGCATTTAGAATTCTTTCCTTTTTGGGTGAAATGTACGGCTAGGCCTAAATATGTTGAGAATATCATTATGCAACATTGAACCGATTCTGTATTAAGTGACGATGATGGAAATATTAGTATAATTGAAGGAATTATAACAGTTGTGTTGAATGCATTTAGGAATTCTTTCTTTTTTTGGGTGAAATGTACGGCTAGCTAGGCCTAAATTTGTTGAGATTATCATTATGCAACATTGAACTGATGCTGTACTAAGTGACGATGATGGAAATATTGCTATAATTGAAGGAATTATAACAGTTGTGTTGAATGCATTTATGAATTCTTTCCTTTTTTGGGTGAAATGTACGACTAGGCTTAAATTTGTTGAGATTGTCATTATGCAACATTGAACCGATTCTGTACTAAGTGACAATGATGGAAATATTCAGCATCCAGAAAGACTTCGACATACTGTGTTGAATGCTAAGATGAATTCTTGCCTTTTTAGGGGATATGTACGGATTGGCTTAAATATGTTGTGATTACAATTCTGCATCATTGACCCATTGCCACACTAAGTGATGATGAAGGCAATTAGACCTCATCTGCTAGACACTGACACTGTAGACTCACAGGTAGGAATGGGACAATTCTCTGAAAGCAAATACTGCACAGATTGTGTTCAACAGTAGCTTTATGTACCTTAATATAGTCCTCCATGCCTACACAGTGTGAGAGTTCATACTTGAAAGATTGTCATCTTGTGTGGAAAAGGATGGCAATTATGAATTTAGAGATGTCAGGGAATGTTTTCATTGTTTCTTATCTCTTATCAAGATACAAACTTTTAAATCATCTTTACAATAATTACTACACAATGTTTAATCAAGCCACTTTATGCCCTGATGTTTGGGGATATGATTACTGAATATATTTCATAATATCTTACACAACATGAAATATAATGATGTACCTGATATATGGTGACTTGAAAACATTAATCTTAAGGTTCCATAGTATACACCATATAAATATAACAGATATATGGTGATATTAACACATGAATCTCTCAGTAATATATTACTATGATAATATAATATTGTAACTACACACCGAAATCTATAAATTACTCCACAAAGGTTTATCTAGCCACTTTTTACCTGATGTTTGGGGATAAGAACCTTTGGAACTTTAACTACAATATTACAAACCATTAAAAACCTGATTGAGGTGACATGCAAACATCAATTTTTAGTACCATATTACACACCATGAAAATATTGCAATGCTCCCTGAAATATAGTGACATGAACAGATTGATATTTCACTACCATCTTACACGGTATAAAATAATAACACTGCACCCTGATATGAGGTGACAAACACAGGAATCTTTCAGTATACTATAATACACACCATGAAAATATAATAATACACTCCTATATGTTGTAATATGAAAACATGAATCTTTCACCTATGATATTACACACCATGATAATTAGAAATTTACCCTGATGTTTGGGGTTATGGACATATTAAACTCTCAGTACCATCTTACATACCATCAAAATATAACAATGCACTCTATTATGTGGGGATATGAACACATGAATCTCTTAGTACCATATTACTATTATAATATAGTATTGTGTGTACCTAGCACACTGAAACCCTATTAGATGTTTCATTACTTCTATTGATGATCTGATACATTGTAATGATGTTATCATGTAGAGAGTTGTGCAAGCATCTCAACAAATTTTTCAATCTGGATGTTTCCATCTCTAAAAACAGGATTTATCTGTAGATACATGGTAGATATTTGTTAATATCTAAACCCCGAGTTACGACTCAAACATAACTTTTTCGACTTGGCACCTTTGAATGGTTCTTCAGACAAAAATTTGTTGAGATTTCCATTCTCCAACATTGAACCATTGCTGCATTAAATGACGATGATGGAAATATTTTGTACGGAAAAGCTCCAACATATGGTGTTGAACACGAAGATGAATTCTTTTCTTTCTGTTGAGAAGTAGGCTAGATTTAAATATATTGAGAATATCCTTCTTCAACATTGAACCATTTCCGCACTATGTGATGATGAAGGCAATTAGACCTCATAGCTAGACACTGACACTGTAGACTCACAGTAGGAATGAGACAATTCTCTGCAGGCTAACATTGTATGAATTGGTTTCAACAGTAGCTTTTAGGCACCTTAATATATTCCTCCATGCTTACACAGTGGAAAAGGTTCATATTCAATAATGTCATCTTTGTGTGAAAAAGAAGGCAATAAAGAATTTACAGCTATTAGTAAATTTCACATTGTTTTTTAACTCTGGATTTCCTCAAAGATATAAACCAACTAATAAATCAAAAGTTTAAATTAACCACCTTGTACCCTGATGTTTGGGGATATGAACAAATGGATCTTTCAGTACCATATTACACACCATGAAACTATTATAATGCAACCCAGTTATGTGGTGATTTTAACAAATGAATGTTTCCGTACTATATTACAATGATGGTATAGTATTATACCTAGCACAATGAAACCATATATTTCATTACAACTATTGATGATCTGATATATTGTAATGGCATTATCAATCTGGGATGTTTCCTTCTCTAGAAACAGGATTTATTTGTAGATACATGGTTAATATTTTTCGATATCTAAACCCATATTTATCACTCAAACGTAATTTTCCTTGACTTTTATTATTTGAATGGATGGTCAGACCAGATTATGTTGAGAATTCCATCCTACAACATTGTACCTTTGCCGAAACTAAGTGACGATGATGGAAAAATTCGATTGGAAAGACTCTGATATACACGAAGATGAATTATTTCCTTTTTAGGGGATATGTACGGCTAGACCTAAATAAGTTGAGATTTGAATACTGCAACCATGAACCATTGCCACACTAATAGATGAAGGCAATTAGACCTCAACTGCTAGACAATGACACTGTAGAATCACAGGTAGGAATGGGACAATTCTCTGCAGGCAAATACTGTAAACATTGTGTTCAACAGTAGCTTTTAGGAACCTTAATATAGTCACCCCATGCCTACAGTAGGATGGTTCATACTTTAATGATTGTCATCTTTATGTGTAAAAAGATGTGATAATGAAGAATTCACTATTATTGAGAATATTTACATAGTTTCACCACTCTGAATATCCAATAGATGTAAACAACTTTGGTATAAGCTTTACAAAAATTACTGCACAAAGGTTTAATCTAGCCACTTTATACCCTGATGTTTGGGGATATGAACACATGGATCTTTCAGTAACTTCTTGCACCATATGTAAATATCTTCCATTTATATGGTTACATGAACACACATCTCTCAGTATCATATTTACACCGTAAAAATAAAATTTACACCTTTTTTATGTGGTTACATGAACATCTGAATCTTATCGGCTTTAATGTCAATAATTGAATGTTGATACATACAAAATTTGAAATAATTGACTAGGTGACGATGATGAATATATTTGTCATCCGGAAAGACTCCGATATATTGTGTTGAATTTGAAGATGAAAAAATTTCCTTTTTAGGGATATGTACGGATTGACTTAAATATGTTGTGATTGCCATTCTGCAACATTGAAGCATTGCCACCTTAAGTGATGATGATGGTAATTAGACCTCATCTGCTAGACACTGACACTGTAGACTCACAGGTAGGAATGGGACAATTCTCTGCAGGTTAACACTGTACAGATTGTCTCAACAGTAGCTCTTAGGAACCTTAATATAAATCTCTGTGTGACCTCAGTGGGAAGGTCTTATTGAAGATTGTCATCTTTGTGTGGAAAAAGATGACAATAAAGAATTGAGTATATATTCAGAATATTTACATAGTTTCATCACTTTGATTATCTTTAAAGATATAAACAATTTGGTATAAGCTTTACAAAAATTACTGCACAAAGGTTTAATCTAGCCAATTTATACCCTGATGTTTGGGGATATGAACACATGGATCTTTCAGTAACTTCTTGCACAGTATGGAAATATCTTCCATTTCTATGGTTACATGAACATATATCTCTCAGTATCATATTCACACCATATAAATACAATATTCTACTTTTATATGTGGTTACATGAGCAACTGAATATAATCGGCTTTCATTTTAATAGTTAAATGAAGATACAAACAAAGATTTGTAATAAATGTTAAATAGCATGATCAAATGTGGATTATTTCCTAGATCTAATATATCAGATGATATCTGTAGATACATCTTTTTGTCAAGAAGGATTTTTTCCATATCTAAACCCACCTCAAAGTTCTATCTTTGGGACTCTATATTATAACCTGTTAATAGAAGTTTTATAACTACTTTTATTTAAATTCTAACATCAAAATAGGATTTAAAATTCAATTGAATACCATATTAAAAAACATGGAAATGTAACAATGAACCCTGACATTTGGTGACATAAACACATGAATCTTTCAATACTACATTACTATGATAATATAATATTGTACCAAGCACAGTGAAATATAACAAATATATCCTTTAAAATGTTATAAAATTTTGTTTTAAATCTATTTCTACCATCAGGAATTATTTTTAGATACATGGGAACACCATTTTTGATATCTAAACCTATCTCTATATTTGAATTTGAGATTTGAGGTTCCATCTTATCTTTATATTTGCCATAGAAATAACATAATCAGAATTTGCTGAGATTACAATTCTGTAACATTGAACCATCGCTGAACTAAGTAACGATGATAGAAAAATTTTCTCATCAATAAAGTCCGTGCTGAATGCAAAGATTAATTCTTTATGATTTGGGGGATATGTAGGCTACACACCTAAATATGTTGAGATCACCATTCTACAACATTAAGGCCATTGCCACACTAAGTGATGATGATGGAAATATTGCTATAATTGAAGGAATTATAACAGTTGTGTTGAATGCATTTAGGAATTCTTTCTTTTTTTGGGTGAAAATGTACGGCTAGGCCTAAATTTGTTGAGATTATCATTATGCAACATTGAACCGATGCTGTACTAAGTGACGATGATGGAAATATTGGTATAATTGAGGAATTATAACAGTTGTGTTGAATGCATTTATGAATTCTTTCCTTTTTTGGGTGAATGTACGGCTAGGCCTAAATTTGTTGAGGATTATCATTATGCAACATTGAACCGATTCTGTACTAAGTGACGATGATGGAAATATTCAGCATCCGGAAAGACTTCGACATACTGTGTTGAATGCTAAGATGAATTCTTTCCTTTTTAGGGGGATATTACGGATTGGCTTAAATATGTTGTGATTACAATTCTGCATCATTGAGCCATTGCCACACTAAGTGATGATGAAGGCATTTAGACCTCATCTGCTAGACACTGACACTGTAGACTCACAGGTAGGAATGGGACAATTCTCTGGAAGCAAATACTTCACAGATTGTGTTCAACAGTAGCTTTTATGTACCTTAATATAGTCCTCCATGCCTACACAGTGTGAGAGTTCATACTTGAAAGATTGTCATCCTTGTGTGGAAAAGGATGGCAATTATGAATCAACAGATGTCAGGGAATGTTTTCATTGTTTCTTATCTCTTATCAAGATACAAACTTTTAAATCATCTTTACAATAATTACTACACAATGTTTAATCAAGCCACTTTATGCCCTGATGTTTGGGGATATGATATACTGAATATATTTCAATGATATCTTACACAACATGAAATATAATGATGTACCTGATATATGGTGACTTGAAAACATTAATCTTAAGGTTCCATAGTATACACCATATAAATATAACAATGGATATATGGTGATATTAACACATGAATCTCTCAGTAATATATTACTATGATAATATAATATTGTAACTCTACACACCGAAATCTTATAAATTACTCCACAAAGGTTTATCTAGCCAATTATTTACCTGATGTTTGGGGATAAGAACCTTTGGAACTTTAAGTACAATATTACAAACCATTAAAAACCTGATTGAGTGACATGCAAACATCAATTCTTAGTACCATATTACACACGATGAAAATATTGTAATTTGTCCCTGGAATATATTGACATGAACACATTGATATGTCACTACCATCTTACACAGTATAAAATAATAACAATGGACCCTGAAATGAGGTGACAAACACATGAATCTTTCAGTATACTATAATACATACCATGAAAATTTAATAATACACTCCTATATGTGGTAATATGAAAACATGAATATTTCACTATCATATCACACACAATGTTTAATTTAGAAATTTACCCTGATGTTTGGGGTTATGAACATATTGAACTCTCAGTACCATCTCACACACCATCAAAATATAACATTTCATCCTGATTTGTGGTGACATGAACATAATAATTCCTTAGTACCATATTACTATTATAATATAGTATTATGTGTACCTAGCTCATTGAAACCCTATTAGATGTTTCATTACTTCTATTGATGATCTGATACATTGTAATGTTATCATGTAGAAAGTTGTGCAAGCAGCTCCATAACATTATCAAATCTGGGATGTTTCACTTTCTAAAAAACAGGATTTATCTGTAGATACATGATAGGTATTTTTTTGAGATATCTATAAACTCTTAGTTATTACTCAAATTTAACTTTCTTGACTTTTCTCCTTTGAATGGCTGGTCAGACCACAAAATGTTGGAATTACACCATTGCTGGACTTTAGTAACTATGATGAAAATATTTGTCATCCGGATAGACTCCGACATTTGGTGGCTGAACAAGAAGACGAAAATCTTTTATTTCAAATGAGTGAGTTTAAAGAGAGAACTAAATATGGTGAGATTATCATTCTTCAACATTGAACCATTGCCACACTAAGAGATGATGAAGTCAATTAGACCTCATCTGCTAGACACTGACACTGTATACCCCCAAGTAGGAAATGAGACAATTCTCTGCAGGCAAGGACTGTACAGGTTATCTCAAGAGTAGTTTTAGGTACCTTAATATGGTCTTCATGCCTACACAGTGGAAAGGTTTATACTTGAATGATTGTCATCTTTGTGTGGAAAAAGATGGCAATTAAGAATTAACAGATGTCAGGGAATGTTTTCATAGTTTCCTATCAAAATACAAACATGTAAATCATCTTTACAATGATTACAACACAATGTTTAATCAAGCCATTTTAAATCTGATGTTTGGGGATATGATGAATTGAATCTTTCAATAATATCTTACACAGCATGAAAATATAATAATATGTCCCTGTATTATAGGGTGATATGAAAATATGAATGTCTAAATACTATATTACACCATTGGAAATATAGGAATTTACCCATTATATGTAGGGACATGAACACATGAATCTTTCAGTACTATAATAAACACCATGAAAATATAATAATACCCTCCTATATGTGGTAATATGGAAACATGAATCTTTCACTATGATATTACACACCATGATAATTTAGCAATTTACCCTGATGTTTGGGGATATGGACATATTAAACTCTCAGTACCATCTTACACACCATCAAAATATAACAATTCACACTGATATGTGTTGACACATGAACACATGAATTCCTTAGTAACCATATTACTATTATAATATAGTATTGTGTGTACCTAGCTCATTGAAACCCTATTAGATGTTTCATACTTCTATTGATGAAATTATACATTGTAATGATGTTATCATGTAGAAAGTTGTGAAACAGCTCAATAACATTATCAAATCTGGGATGTTTCCCTCTCTAAAAACAGGATTCATCTGTAGATACATGATAGGTATTTATTGATATCTATAAACAATAGTTATGACTCAAACGTAACTCTTTCGACTTTTCTCTTTTGAATGGGTGGTCAGACCACAATATGTTAAGATTAAACCATTGCTGCACTTAAATGACAATGATGGAAATATTTGTCATCCTGAGACCACTCCCACATTTTGTGTTGAACGCGAAGATGAATTTTCTCTTTTCTCATATTGGAGTTTCTCATTAGATTTCATTCAACAAAATTCAAACCATTGTCGAACTAAGTGAAGATGTGAAAATATTTTTTATCAGGAAAGACTGACATAATGTGGTTGAACAGAAAGATGAATTCTTTCCCTTTTTAGGGATATGTACGGCTAGACCTTAATATGTTGAGATTATCATTCTGTAACATTGAACCATTGCCACACTAAGTTATGAAGGCAATTAGACCTCATCTGTTAGACACTGACACTGTAGACTCACAGGTAGGAATGGGACAATTCTCTGCAAGCAAAGACTGTACAGAATTTCTCAACAGTAGCTCTTAGGAACCTTAATATAAATCTGTGTGACCTCAGTGGGAAGGTTCATACTTGAAAAATTTTCATCTTTGTGTGGAAAAAGATGACAATAAAGAATTCACAGTTATTGAGAATATTTACATAGTTTCATCACTCAGAATGTTTTTAAAGATATTAACAACTTTGGTATAAGCTTTACAAAAATTAATGCACAAAGGTTTAATCCAGCCAATTTATACCCTGATATTTTTATTATCTGAACACATGAATCTTTCAGTACTATATTACACGCCATGAAAATTTAATAATGCACTCTGATATGTTGTGATATTCACCCGCGATTTTTTCAGTACTATATTACCATGATAAAATAATATTGTACCAAGCACACTTAAATATAACAAATATATACCCTGATGTTTGGGGATATGAACCTTTGGATCTTTCAGTAACATCTTACACACTATGAAAATATAACATTTACCTTTTTATGCGATGACATGACACTTGAGTCTCTCTGTTCCTAATGCACACCATGAAATATAAAATATTCACCTTTTATATATTGTGACATGAACACATAAATATATAAGTAACAACTTACACAGCAGGATAATATAACATTTACCCTTTTATATGGTGACAAAAACACAGTAATATATATCAGTATCATGGCCATAATGAAAAATATAAATATCACCCTTTATATTATGTGTCATGAACACATGAATCTTTCAGTACTATAGTACAAACCATGAGAATTTAGCAATTCACCCTGATGTTTGGGGATATGAACATGTGTCTCTCAGTAATATAATACACACCATGAAAATATAATAATACACTCCTATATGTGGTAATATGAAAACATGAATCTTTCACTATGATATTACACACCGTGATAATTTAGAAATTTACCCTGATGTTTGGGGTTATGGACATATTAAATGTAACAATGAACCCTGACATTTGGTGACATGAACACATGATTCTTTCAGTACTATATTACTATGATAATATAATATTGTACCAAGCACACTGAAATATAACAAATATATCCTTTAAAATGATAAAGTCTTGTTTGAAATCTATCTCTACCATCAGGAATTATTTGTAGATACATGAAAACACCATTATTGATAACTAAACCCATCTCTATATTTTGACTTTGGAGCTTTGTGAGGTTCCATATTAACATCTTTATATTTGACATAGAAGTAAAACCCTGAATTTGCAGAGATTTCCATCCTAAAATATTAAATCATTGCTGCCCTGAGTGACGATGATGGAAATATTGCTATAATTGAAGGAATTATAACAGTTGTGTTGAATGCAATTATGAATTCTTTCCTTTTTTGGGTGAAATGTACAGCTAGGCCTAAATATGTTGAGATTATCATTATGCAACATTGAACCGATGCTGTACTAAGTGACGATGATGGAAATATTCAGCATCCGGAAAGACTTCGACATACTGTGTTGAATGCGAAGATGATTTCTTTCCTTTTTAGGGGATATGTATGGATTGGCCTAAATATGTTGAGATTATCATTCTGTAACATTGAACCATTACCACACTAAGTGATGATGAAGGCAATTAGACCTCATCTGCTAGACACTGACACTGTAGACTCACAGGTAGGAATGGGACAATTCTCTGCAGGCTAAGACTGTACAGGTTGTGTTCAACAGTAGGTTTTAGGTACCTTAATATAGTCCTCCTTGTGACCTGAGTGGGAAGGTTCATACTTGAAGGTTTGTCATCTATATGTGGAAAAAGATGACAATAAAGAATTTGTAGTTATTGAGAATATTTACATAGTTTCATCACTCTGAATATCTTTTAAATATAAACAACTTTAATATAGCTTTACAAAAATTACTGAACAAAGGTTTAATCTAGCCACTTTGTACCCTGATGTTTGGGAAAATGAACCTTTGGTTCTTTCAGTATAACATCTTACAGACTATGAAAATATAACATTTACCTTTTTATGCAGTTAAATGAACACTTGATCTCTCGGTACCTAATACCTACCATGAAATATAAAATAATCACCTTATATATGGTGACAAAAACACATAATATATATCAGTATCATAGCCATCATGAAATATAAATATCACCCTTTATATTATGTGTCATGAACACATGAATATTTCAGTACTATAGTACCAGCCATGAGAATTTAGAAATTCACCCTGATGTTTGGGATATGAACATGTGTCTCTCAGTACTATAATCCACACCATGAAACTATAATAATACACTCCTATATGTGGTAATATGAAAACATGAATCTTTCACTATGATATTACACACCATGATAATTTAGAAATTTACCTGATGTTTGGGGTTATGGACATATAAAACTCTCAGTACCATCTTATATACCATCAAAATATAATAATGCACTCTAATATATGGTGACATGAACATATGAATCTCTTAGTACCATATTACTATTATAATATAGTATTATGTGTACCTAGCACACTGAAACCCTATTAGATGTTTCATTACTTCTATTGATGATCTGATACATTGTAATGATGTTATCATGTAGAGAGTTGTGCAAGCAGCTCAACAAAATTGTCAAATCTGGGATGTTTCCTTCTCTAAAAACAGGATATATCTGTAGATACATGATTATTACTCAAACATAACTTTCTTGATTTTTATCCTTTGATTGGCTGGTCAGACCACAAAATGTTGGAATTAAACCATTGCTGGACTTTAGTAACGATGATGGAAATATTTGTCATCCAGAAAGACTCCGATATATTGTGTTGAATTTGAAGATGAATTATTTCCTTTTTAGGGGATATGTACGGCTAGGCCTAAATATGTTGAGAATAACATTCTTCAATATTGAACCATTGCCACACTAAGTGATGATGAAGGCAATTAGACCTCATCTGCTAGACACTGACACTATAGACTCACAGGTAGGAATGGGACAATTCTCTGAAAGCAAATACTGTACAGATTGTGTTCAACAGTAGCTTTTAGATACCTTAATATAATCCTCCATGCCTACACAGTGTGAGAGTTCATACTTGAAAGATTGTCATCTTTGTGTGGTAAAAGATGGCAATTATGAATAACCCTTGTTAGGGAATGTATTCATTGTTTCTTATCTCTTTTCAAGATACAAACTTGTAAATCATCTTTACAATGATTACTAAACAATGTTTAATCAAGCCATTTTAAACCCTGATGTTTGGGAATATGATATATTGAATATATTCCAATAATATCTTACACAACTTGAAATTATAATAATATGCCTTGATATATGGTGATATGAAAAAATGAATCTCTAAATACCATATTACACCATGAGAATATAGCAATATTCCCATGATAAGTGAGGACATGAATACATGAATCTTTCAGTAACATAATACACACCATGAAAATATAATAATACACTCCTATATGTGGTAATATGAAAACATGAATCTTTCACTATGATATTACACACCGTAATAATTTAGAAATTTACCTTGATGTTTGGGGTTATGGACATATTAAACTCTCAGTACCATCTTACATGCCATCAAAATATAACAATGCACTCTAATATGTGGTGACATGAACACATGAATCTCTTAGTACCATATTACTATTATAATATAGTATTGTGTGTACCTAGCACACTGAAACCCTATTAGATGTTTCATTACTTCTATTGATGATCTGATACATTGTAATGATGTTATCACGTAGAGAGTTGTGCAAGTAGCTAAATTACATGATCAAATCTGGGATGATTCCCTTTCTTAAAACAGGATTTATCTGTAGATACATTGTAGATATTTCTCAACATTTTAAACACATATTTATGACTCAAACCTAACTTTCTTGACTTTTATTATTTGAATGGCTGGTCAGACCAGATTATATTGAGATTTCCATCCTACAACATTGATTCATTGCCGAAAGAAGTGACGATGATGAATATTTTGCATCCGGAAAGACTCCGACATTGTGTTGAACACGAAGATGAATTCTTTCCTCTTTAAGGTTTTGTATTTCTAGACCTAAATATATTGAGATTATCATTCTTCAACATTGAACCATTGCCAGAATAAGAGATATTGAAGGCAATTAGACCTCATCTGCTAGACACTGACACTGTAGACTGACAGATAGGAATGAGACAATTCTCTGCAGGCTAACACTGTACAGATTGTGTTCATCAGGAGCTCTTAGGTACCTTAATATAGTCTCCATGTCTACACAGTAGAAAGTTCATACTTGAAATTTTGTTATCTAGCCACTTTGTTCCCTGATGTTTGGGGATATGAACAAATGGATCTTTCAGTACCATATTACACACCATGAAACTATTATAATGCACCCAGTTATGTGGTGATTTTAACAAATGAATGTTTCCGTACTATATTACAATGATAGTATAGTATTATACCTAGCACACTGAAACCATATATTTCATTACAACTATTGATGATCTGATACATTGTAATGGCATTATCAAATCTGGGATGTTTCCCTCTCTAGAAACAGGATTTATCTGTAGATACATGGTAGATATTTTTTGATATCTAAACACATATTTATGACTCAAACCTAACTTTATTGAATTTTAATATTTGAATGGATGGTCAGACCAGATTATGTTGAGATTTCCATCTTACAACATTGAACCATTGCGGCACTAAGTTACGATGATGGAAATATTTTGGAGAGACTCCGCCTGTTGTGTTGAATACGTAGTTGAATTCTTTCCTTTTTAGGTGATATTTACGGCTAGACCTAAATATGTTGAGATTATCATTCGTCAACATTGAACCATTGCAAGAATAAGTGATGATGAAGGCAATTAGACCTCATCTTCTAGACACTGACACTGTAGACTCACAGGTAGGAATGGAACAATTCTCTGCAGGCTAACACTGTACAGATTGTGTTCAACAATACCTCTTGAGAACCAAAATATAATTCTCCATGTGGCCTCAGTGGGGAAGGCGCTATGTGTGGGAGAAGATGGCAATAATGAATTCTAATTTGTTTGAGAAGGGTTTACATAGTTTCTTAAATCTGAATATCTTTCAAAATATAAACAAAATTTTAATAAACCTCACAAAAATTATTGGAAAAAGGTTTAACATAGCCATTTCATACCCTGATGTTTGGGGATATGAACACATGGATCTTTCAGTGCCATATTACACACCAGGAAAATATTAAAATCCACCGTTATATGTAGGGATATAAAAACATGAGTATTTCAGTTCCATACTACTATGATAATATAACAATGTACCTAGCACTCTGGGGAATTGAGCAAACATCTCTATAGCATCATCAAACCTGGTGGTTATACATCTCTAACATCTAAAATTATTTGTAGAAACCTAAGGTCCCATGGAACGTGAGGTTTCTATCTTGTATGGCTGATCATTGTGTTTAACACAAAGATGAACTCTTTCCTTTTTTAGGGGATATGTACACCTAGACCTAAATATGTTTTAGGTTATCATTCTGCAGCGTTAAACCATTGCCACACAAAATGAAGATGAAGGCAATTACTCGTCTTCTAGGAATGGGGCAATTCTCTGCAACCAAACACTGTACAGATTGCCATCTTTGTATTAAAAAAGATCTCAATATAGAATTTACAGCTATTAGTAAATTTCACATTGTTTTTTAACTCTGGAGAGATTTCCTCAAAGATAAAAATCAACTCATATATCAAAACTTTAAACTAACCACTTTGTACCCTGATGTTTGGGGTATGAACAAATGTATCTTTCAGTACCATATTACACACCATGAAAATATTATAATGCACCCTGATATGTGGTGATAATAACAAATGAATCTTTCACACACACACACAGTACTATATTACAATGATAGTATAGTATTATACCTAGCACACTGAAACCATATATTTCATTATTTCTATTAATGATCTGATATATTGTAATGGCATTATCAAATCTGGATGTTTCCCTTCTCTGAAACCAGATTTATCTGTATATACATTGTATAGATATTTCTTAATATCTAAACCCAGAATTACGACTCAAAAGTAACTTTCTTGACTTGGCACCTTTGAATGGTTCTTCAGACAGGAATTCGTTGAGATTTCAATTCTGAAACATTGAACCATTTCTGTACCAAGTGACAATGATTGAAATATTTGTCATCCGGAAAGACTCCAACATTTGGTGTTGAACACGAAGACGAAAATCTTTTATTTCAAATGAATGAGTTAAAAGATAACTAAATATGGTGAGATTATCATTCTTCAACATTGAACCATTGCCACACTGAGTGATGATGAAGTCAATTAGACCTCATCTGCTAGACACTGACACTGTTGACCCACATTTTAAGAATGGGACAATTCTCTGCAGGCAAGGACTGTACAGATTGTCTCAACAGCAGTTTTAAGTACCTTAATATGGTCTTCATGCCTACACAGTGGAAAGGTTTATACTTGAATGATTGTCATCTTTGTGTGGAAAAAGATGCCAATTATGAATTAACAGATGTCAGGGAATGTTTTCATTGTTTCTTATCTCTTTTCAAGATACAAACTTGTAAATCATCTCTCTCTCTCTTTACAATGATTACAACACAATTTTTAATCAAGCCACTTTATACCCTGATGTTTGGGGATATGATGAATTGAATCTTCCAATAATAATTTACACAACATGAAAATATCATAATATGCTTTGATATATAGTGATATGTAAAAATGAATCTCTAAATACCATATTATACCATGGGAATATAGCAATGTTCCCATGATATGTGGGGACATGAAGACATGAATATCTCAGTACTATAATACACTCCATGAAAATATAATAATACACTCCTATATGTGGTAATATGAAAACATGAACCTTTCACTATGATATTACACACCGTGATAATTTAGAAATTTACCCTGATGTTTGGGGTTATGGACATATTGAATTCTCAGTACCATCTTACATACCATCAAAATATAACAATGCACTCTAATATGTGGTGACATGAACACATGAATCTCTTAGTACCATATTATTATTATAATATAGTATTATGTGTACCTAGCACACTGAAACCCTATTAGATGTTTCATTACTTCTATTGATGATCTGATACATTGTAATGATGTTATCATGTAGAGAGTTGTGCAAGCAGCTAAATTACATTATCAAATCTGGGATGATTCCCTTTCTTAAAACAGGATTTATCTGTAGATACATTGTAGATATTTCTCAACATTTTGAACAGATATTTATGACTCAAACCTAACTTTCTTGACTTTTATTATTTGAATGGCTGGTCAGACCAGATTATATTGAGATTTCCAGCCTACAACATTGATTCATTGCAGAAAGAAGTGACGATGATGGATATATTTTGCATCCGGAAAGACTCCGACATTGTGTTGAACACGAAGATGAATTCTTTCCTCTTTAAGGGTTTATATTTCTAGACCTAAATATATTGAGATTATCATTCTTCAACATTGAACCATTGCCAGAATAAGAGATCTTGAAGGCAATCAGACCTCATCTGCTAGACACTGATACTGTAGACTCACAGATAGGAATGGGACAATTCTCTGCAGGCAAGGACTGTACAGATTAACTCAACAGTAGTTTTAGGTACCTTAATATGGTCTTACATGCCTACACAGTGGAAAGGTTCATACTTGAATGATTGTCATCTTTGTGTGGAAAAGTTGGCAATTATGAATTAACAGATGTCAGGGGATGTTTCAATAGTTTCTGATAAAAATACAAACTTGTAAATGATCTTTACAATGATTACAACACAATGTTTAATCAAGCCACTTTATACCCTGATGTTTGGGGATATGAAGAATTGAATCTTCCAATAATATTTTACACAACATGAAAATATAATAATATGCCTTGATATATAGTGATATGTGAAAATGAATCTAAATACCATATTATACCATGAGAATATAGCAATATTCCCTTGATATGTGGGGGACATGAACACATGAATCTTTCAGTAACATAATACACGCCATGAAAATATAATAATACACTCATATGTGGTAATATGAAAACATGAATCTTTCACTATGATATTACACACCATGATAATTTAGAAATTCACCCTGATGTTTGGGGTTATAAACATTTAAATCTCTTTGTACCTAATTACTATTATAATATAGTATTTTGTGTACCTAGCTCATTGAAACCCTATTAGATGTTTCATTACTTCTATTGATGATCTGATACATGGTAATGATGTTATCATGTAGAGAGTTGTGCAAGCAGCTAAATTACATTATCAAATCTGGGATGATTCCCTTTCTAAAAACAGGATTTAGCTGTAGATACATGGTAGATATTTCTCAACATTTTAAACAGATATTTATGACTCAAACCTAACTTTCTTGACTTTTATTATTTGAATGGCTGGTCAGACCAGATTATATTGAGATTTCCAGCCTACAACATTGATTCATTGCAGAAAGGAAGTGATGATGATGGATATATTTTGCATCCGGAAAGACTCCGACATTGTGTTGAACACGAAGATGAATTCTTTCCTCTTTAAGGGTTTATATTTCTAGACCTAAATATATTGAGATTATCATTCTTCAACATTGAACCATTGCCAGAATAAGAGATCTTGAAGGCAATCAGACCTCATCTGCTAGACACTGATACTGTAGACTCACAGATAGGAATGGGACAATTCTCTGCAGGGTAACACTGTATAGATTGTATCATCAGTAGCTCTTAAGTACCTTAATATAGTCTCCATGTCTACACAGTGGAAAGTTCATACTTGAAAATTTGTTATCTAGCCACTTTGTTCCCTGATGTTTAAGGATATGAACACATGGATCTTTCAGTACCTTATTACACACTATGAAAATATTTTAATGCACCCTGATATGTGGTGATATCAAATGAATCTTTCAGTACTATATTACTATGATAGTATAGTATTTTACCTAGAACACTGAAACCATATTTCATTACAACTAGATGGCAGTAATAAAATCCAATTTGTTTGAGAAAGGTTTACATAGTTTCTTCACTCTTAATCTCTTTCAAAATATAAACAAAATTGATATCAACCTCACAAAAATTACTTGAAAAAGGTTTAACATAGCTATTTCATACCCTGATGTTTGGGGATATAATCACATGGATCTTTCAGTACCATATTACACACCATGAAAATATTAAAATACACTCAAATAAGTGGTGATATTAACAAATGAATATTTCAGTATTTCAGTACTTTATTACAATGATAATATAACATTGTACCTAGCACACTGAATGGCTGTTATTTGAATGGCTGTACAGATAGAATATGTTGAAATTTCAATTCTACAACATTGAACCATTGCCGAACTAAGTGACGATGATAATTTATAATTTGAATGTCTGGTCATACCAGATTATGTTGAGATTTCCATCCAACACATTAAACAATTGCTGTATTAAATGACGATGATGAAAATATTTTGTATGGCAAAGCTCTGACATTTGGTGTTGAACACGAAGACGAAAATCTTTTATTTCAAATGAGTGAGTTAAAGAGAGAACTAAATATGGTGAGATTATCATTCTTCAACATTGAACCATTGCCACACCAAGAGATGATGAAGGCAATTGAACCTCCTGCTGAGAGTATCACTGTAGACCCACAGGTAGGAATGAGACAATTCTCTGCAGGCAAAAACTGTACAGATTATCTCAACAGTAGTTTTGAGTACCTTAATATGGTCTTCATGCCTACTCAGTGGAAAGGTTTATACTTGAATGATTGTCATCCTTGTGTGGAAAAGGATGGCAATTATGAATTTACAGATGTCAGGGAATGTTTTCATTGTTTCTGATAAAAATACAAACTTGTAAATCATCTTTACAATGATCACAACACAATGTTTAACAAGCCACTTTATACCCTGATGTTTGGGGATATGATGATTTGAATCTTCCAATAATATTTTACACAACATGAAAATATTATAATATGCCTTGATATATAGTGATATGTAAAAATGAATCTAAATACCATATTACACCATGAGAATATAGCAATATTCCCATGTTATATGGGGACATGAACAGATGAATCTTTCTATTCTATAATACACACCATGAGAATATTATAATACAATCCTATATGTGGTAATATGAAAACATGAATCTTCCACTATGATTTTACACACTATGATAATTCAGCAATTTACCCTGATGTTTGGGGATATGAACATTTAAATCTCTTAGTACCTAATTACTATTATAACATAGTATTGTGTGTACCTAGCACACTGAAACCCTATTAGATGTTACATTACTTCTATTGATGATCTGATACATGTTAATGATGTTATCATGTAGAGAGTTGGCCAGCAGCTCCATAACATTATCAAATCTGGATGTTTCCCCTTTTCTAAAAACAGGATTTATCTGTAGATACATTATAGATATTTCTTAATATCTAAACCCAGAATTACGACTCAAGAGTAACTTTTTTAATTTTTCATCTTTGAATGGCTGGTCAGACCACAATATGTTGAGATTAAACCATTGCTGTACTAAGTGACGATGATGGAAATTTTTATAATCTGGATATTTTCGGGCCTATTGTGTTGAACGGGAAGATGAATTCTTTCCTTTTTTAGGGGATATGTACAGTTAGACCTAAATATGTTTAGGTTATCATTCTGCAACATTAAACCATTGCTGCACTAAGTGATGATGAAGGCAATTAGACCTCATCTGCTATACAGTGACACTGTAGACTCACAGGTAGGAATGGGACAATTCTCTGCAAGCAAAGACTGTACAGATTGTTTCAACAGTAGCTCTTAGGAACCTTAATATAAATCTATCTGACCTCAGTGGGAAGGTTCATACTTGAAAAATTGTCATCTTTGTGTGGAAGTTATTAAGAATATTGATATAGTTCATCACTTTGAATATATTTTAGGATATAAACAACTTTGGTATAAACTTTACAAAAATTACTGCACAAAGGTTGTATCTAGCCACTTTGTACCCTGATGTTTGGGGATATGAACACATGGATCTCTCAGTAACTTCTTGCACCATATGGAAATATCTTCCATTTAAATGGTTACATGAACACATATCTTTTAGTATCATATTTCAAATAAAAATAATATTTGCCTTATTTATGTGGGTACTTGAACATTTGAATCTAATCTGCTTTCATTTTAATAGTGAAATGAAGATACAAACAAACATTTGAAATAAAGGTTAAATAGCATGATCAAATATAGATAATTTCCTAGATCTAATATCAGATGATATCTGTAGATACATCTTTTTGTCAAGAAGGATTTTTCCATATCTAAACCCACCTCAAAGTTTTATCTTTGAGACTATATTATAACCTTATAACCTGGTAATAGAAGTTTTATAACTACTTTTATTTAAGTTCTTTACATCAAAATATGATTTAAAATTCAATTGAATACCATATTGAAAAACATGAAAATGTAACAATGCACTCTGATATGTGGTGATATTCACCCCCGATTTTTTCAGTACTATATTACTATGATAATATATATATTGTACCAAGCACACTGATATTTAACAAAATATATTCTTTAGAAATGATAAAGTCTCTTGTTTGAAATCTATCTCTACCAACAGGAATTATTTGTAGATACATGGGAACACCATTATTGATAACTAAACCCATCTCTATATTTTGACTTTGGATCTTTGCCAGGTTCCATATATATTAACATCTTTATATATTTGCCATAGAAGTAAAACCCTGAATTTGCTGAGATTTCCATCCTAAAATATTAAATCATTGCTGCCCTGAGTGAGGATGATGGAAATATTTGTATAATTGAAGGAATTCTAACAGTTGTATTGAATACAATTATGAATTCTTTCCTTTTTTGGGTGAAATGTACGGCTAGGCCTAAATATGTTGAGATTATCATTATTTAACATTGAGCCAATGCTGTACTAAGTGACGATGATGGAAATATTCAGCATCCGGAAAGACTTCGACATACTGTGTTGAATGCGAAGATTAAATTCTTTCCTTTTTAGGGGATATGTATGGATTGGCTTAAATATGTTGTGATTACAATTCTGCAACATTGAACCATTGCCACACTAAGCGATGATGAAGGCTATTAGACCTCATCTGCTAGACACTGACACTGTAGACTCACAGGTAGGAATGGGACAATTCTCTGCAGGGTAAGACTGTACAGATTGTGTTCAACAGTAGGTTTTAGGTACCTTAATATAGTCCTCCTTGTGACCTCAGTGGGAAGGTTCATACTTGAAAGTTTGTCATCTATATGTGGAAAAAGATGACAATAAAGAATTCGTAGTTATTGAGAATATTTACATAGTTTCATCACACTAATTATCTTTAAGATATAAACAACTTTGTTATTAACTTTACAAAAATAACTTCACAAAGGTGTAATCTAGCCACTTTGTACCCTGATGTTTGGGGGAA